>JALAZF010000034.1:18000000-19200000 GCA_022829125.1 Lathyrus tuberosus
TCTCTTTTGGGGCCATGTCTATTTCAACCAGAGTCGTAGTAGGAACATGAAACGGAGAAGTTTCCTTCACTGTGTGGGCATTCTTTCTCTTAAAAATATTCCCATGCTCACCCATCTTATTTGAAAAACAAATAAAGAAGACAATAAACAAAGTGTTTTGTGAATAATTAAGACAGGCATAAAAAAAGTTCCCTTCCTTACAAAAAATATTTTTTTTCTTTTGACATCAATGGTTGCCTTCACGACAGAATGTGTGTTAATGTATCACTTTTTTTTTTGTTGTGAGGGTGGTACATCCAAAGGGGCGACACCCTCTTCATAACCTAAACTTTCCCAAAAGGAGATTAAGTTATCTTCCAATGAATTTTCTTCCATAGATAGAGAGTCAGAGGCGAAGGCATACGATTTCGTAACATGGAAAAAATGATTTTGGGTCCAACATTTTTGAATTATATATTTACATTTCACCGGATCCGAACATTGGGGCCAGAGAGGGAAGAACCGCCTTCTGGAAGAATGCAAAATGAAGAATGTGCCTTCTGACTCTAGGGGGTCACCAAAAAGTAATGACCCTTGAATGTTTTCCAACTCTCGAGGTAGACGTCAAACATCCTCAACGGTTGGCGAAGCGAAAACAACCTTGTCTCGAGTCTCTGATGGCTGAAATGCATCACATTAAAGATATGGAAGAATAATTTAAAGGTTTGTACCTTCCCCCGGTACTCACACTAATATTGGAACACTTTGAAAAATGCCCGAGTCACGAGGTGCAGTTGATATAGGGCAATTCTCCAGTGGTTCATCACCCTCTCCTCTAAGTTTTTAAGGGAAACTTGAGTCCTAGCCGGGAAAATAGGCATTTAAAGAAAGGTATAAAGCACCCTTCGAAGAAGCTGCATATCTTTTTGTCATGTTCGACATGAGAAACAAGCAAATCAGATGATGGTCTCACATCTCTGTAAGCATCCTCCAATTTCTGAGTATTGTTGAAGAAGGAAATTATTCCCAATGACTCTGTCTCCACCCAGTGGTACTGATCAGTATCAGCAGGCATGAAGAGGCCTTGACACTCCTTTTGAACCATGTCTTTCCAATTGTCATGAAAATGATAATGCCTATCATAAATCAGGGAATGGTTTTGAAATTTGAGGTGATCCATAACCTCCTTAATACTAGACTCCCGACCATTTATAGATCTAAACAAGTTAATAAAGATGTGAGTCACCAGTTTATCCCGGTGGACCTCAACAAGATTAGGAAAAGAAGGGTTAGTATTAGTATTCCCAATGTCAGGGCCAGTAGAACCATTTGTATTTTGACAAGGATGAGAACCCGATGGTTTATTGTTGTCTTCGATAGAACTTCAACATTGTGTAGCGTGCGATTTTTGTCAGTGACGTGACCACCTTACCGCAATAGTTAGAATTGGGTGCTACTTTCTGATTTCTTATTTATCCTATGAAGCTGGAAAGGAAAGGGAAGTTATCTAAAACTAACCTTGCACGCAAATGTTTTTTTTAACTAATGCTAAGAGATTGGGGGTCGGGGTCAGGTTATACAAAGGGAAGTTGTCAATCACCCAGTGTATATATGGTTATCCATAGACCTTTTATGGCATGTTTTTCTATTGGTTTAAATACTTTTTGGTGTTTATCTGCTGTGGGTTGGAAAAGTTTCTCCTTTGGGAGTGTTGATAGAGTGTTTTTGTTGTTTTTGGGAAGGTGTTGGACCTAAAGTTTTTGGTTTGTGTGCTCGCTAAGATTTCGCAACCTTATGCCTACATATTCCCGTAAAGAAAACTGGGAAATCAGAGCAATCGTAGTTCCTCCTATTCTATGGGAGGAAAAATGTCTGGTGTCTTGTTTAAAGCCCAAGATTGAAGCTAGATGAGTATTTGTGTCTTGTTCAAAGCTCAAGATTGAAGCTAAAGGTTTGACTGAGAGAGAATTTGTCATCTCTAAAGGGAGAATATCTCACATATTCATCACAAAATGTTGGGAAATTGATTATAAGGGAAATTACTTTAACTGGGATATGTGAATCCAGCAATGCCATAATTTCCTTTATAAGGGTGATGTCATGAAGGAAGAAACTTTAACTCAGTATTGAGCAATGCCATTTTTACTTATGAATCTTTCATGCTAAGAGAGGGACATTGGCTTATATGTAAGTAATCCAGAGGCTTGCCACTTACAACAACTAGATGAAAGATATTTTTTGACCAGGATAAAAGAAGGACTCCAGCTTGGATTTTGAATCAACAAGTGTGCCACTTACAACAAATTATCTGGGAAAAAGGTTTTGGATGTCTGTTTTGATGTGTGATGTATAGAAAAAATATCCTCCTGCAGAGTGGACTCATGGTCTCATCTGAGGGGATGATGATTTTTGTGTGCCTTGATCAAAGCCCAAGGCTGAAGCTAAAAGGTTGACTTTGTTTAGGGGAGTTTTATATCTGTCTTATACAAAACCCAAGATTGAGGCTGAAAAGAGATTGACTCCACTGGGGAGGTTTTATCTGTCTTGTACGAAGCCCAAGATTGAGGCTGAAAGATTGACTCTGCTGGAGAGGTTTTTATCTGTCTTGTACAGAGCCCAAGATTGAGGCTGACTTTACTGAGGAAAATCATTATACAAAGCCTAAGAGGAGGCTGGTTGGGGAAATTATTATATGAAGCCTAAGAGGAGGCTGGCTTCTGCTGAGGATTGTTGAAATCCAGAGACAGATCCCATATGTGTTGGGGAATCAACTCTTGCTGGGGATTGAAGAAGAGTTGAAATATTAGAGACCATGAGGCTCTGTTAGGGTTTTATTGATGGTAAATTGACCCTCGCTGGGTTTTTTAAGGTGAAGGTTAAAGATTGAGTTTGAAAACCTATGGAGGTTTTAACTCTGCTGGGGAGTAGTGTGTTGATGAAATGATCAGGATTTCTTCCTGTGCTTTTAGGAAACTTGAGGGTTTCTTTGAGATCCAAGAGGAGATGAGACTTTCCAAGTCTACTAGTATGAAGAGGTTGACTCTTATCTGGAGAATAATCTTTGTATGATGCCCAAAACGAAGCTGAGACTATCCAAGTCTACTTGTATGAAGCCCAAGAGGAGGCTGATGTTTTAAGGGATGAGAAACAACCCTAGAATGGTCTGATGTTTTGGAATTCTGACTCTCTGGAGGATTGAACTAGTAAAGATGACTAGTTTATGTCCTATACCTATAGGAGGCCTTTGGGTCCTTGTACTAAGCTCAAGAGGAGGCTGAGAACTTCTAAGAAGCCTGTGGGTCCTTGTACAAAGCCCAAGAGGAGGTTGGGGATGCTTTTAGGAAGCCTGTGGGTCCAAACCTAAGAAAAGTTCAAGAAAGGTTTCACCGGGAATAAATCCTTTCATTGCAGAACAGTTCTAGGGTTTGAAGAAATTCAAAAGAGGTTTCACCGGGAATTAATCCTCTATGGGAAATTAATTCCTTGTATACATATATTTCTAAGTTAGGACAGTCTTGAGAAAGGTTTCACTGGGAATAATGCCTTTCTCTGTTCCATATTATATAAGCCCAAGAGGAGGCAAGACTGTATCTGGAATTTCCTATGGGGAACTAGTTTTGACTGTGTTGAAAGAGTAACCACTGGCTTGATCTAGACCTAGACCTAACTGCTGGGGAAAACTCTAAGCAAGTATATAAAAGCATATATATATATATATATATAAACAAGTATATATTAAAAAGATAGTGGAACTTACAGTTGTGCAAGCCTAAGCATAGTAACTACAGCTGTATGGTTAGTTTTCAAGAAATTGAAGAAAGTTTTGATGATACTTTGAATTTGAATTTGAATAAAAAAGGAAATTTGTTTTAAAAAGAAGTTTGGGGCTTATACTCAAGGAGAGACCCAGATGATCTCTTTTGAGAAGGCGACGATCGCGTCGATAGTTTTGAAAACCACAGAGGGACTTATACAATGACTGAGGCCCAAATTATTGTTTTTACAAAGAAGATGGGTCTTACACTCTATTAGAGGCCCAAGAGTTTATTTTTATACAAGAGTTGGGACTTATAGCTCAAGGAGAGGCCCAGATGAAAAACAACGATCACACCGTTTATTTTGAAAATCGCGTAGGGACTTATACAATGACTGAGGCCCAAAAAAGTTTGTGTGTGATAAGGGATGGGTCTTACACTCTATTAGAGGCCCAAAAATGTTTAAAATGAAGGAAAATGAGACTTACAACTAGGGGTGGAAATAGGCCAGACCGATAACAGGGGCCTACAGGCTAGCCTACACAGGCTCAGGTCAGGCCAAGCTATTTTTTTAAATAGAAAAGGTCTATGCTTTTTTATAATCCTGTTTAGTTAAAAAGGCTAGGCCTCAGGCCATAAAAAAGTCTTTTAAGCCTAACAGGTCGGCCTATTTAAATAAAAATGAATAATTTTTTTATTATCTTATGTTATGTTTTGTACTTTGAGTTAAAATACATAAATAAAAATTGGTTATTTTGGATAACTTATGAAAATAAGATGAAAACACCTTATGAACAATGTTATAAGTTGTTTTCGTAAGTTATCTTAAACAAACAGTCTCACAAAACTTATGTTAATAGGTAAGTTAAAATAAGTCAATGCAAACAAACTTTTAGTCTCATTGATTTTTTAGTTTGTTAGTCTATTTAAACATTATTTTAATTGCTTATTTAAATATTTCTAAAATAATAGGCTTTTATGTAGGCTAACAGGCTAACCAGGCCTTAGAAAAGACCAGGCTCAGGCCTAAAAATAAGCCTATGACAGGCTACAGGCCAAACTTAGGCTTTAGTTTTTTAGGCAGGTCAGGCTTAGGCTTGGCAAAGCCTAGCTCGGCCCAGCCTATTTCCACCCCTACTTACAACCAAGGGGAGGCCCAGATGAAAACTGTTTTGAAAACGGCGACCGCGCTGAGATTTTTAAAATCGTATCGAGACTTACACAATGACTGAGGTCCAAAAATGGTTTCTGTACAAAGGGATGGGACTTACACTCTATCAAGAGACCCAAAAGTGATTGAAAACAAGTTTTGAGGGTGAAATGAATTTAAACCCTAATTTGATTTAAAAATGCATTTTAATTTGAATAAAAATCAATTAAAATGATCAAAATTATCAAACATGTGTGAAAAACAAGTTGTGACCTTGGATTAATTTTTGAAAAATCATATTTCATCCATAGAATGATTTGAAAATCATTTGAATTTGAAAAATCAAGAGAAAGAAATATTTTTAAACAAATAAAAATAAATTCTTTACAAAAATATTAAATATATAAAATAAATAATATTTTTGTGAAATTTTTGTAGAATAAAATATTTTAACATTTTTGTGAATTTTGAAAAAAAAGAATCAATTCAAAAACATAAAAATCCAAAGAGAAATTAATTTTTGAAATCAATTAATAAAACATAAAAATTCAAATATTCAAAAATTTAAAAAAATGGCGCCAAGAACACATGTTCTTGGTCGCGCGTGTTCTTCCTCCCCAGATTTGCAAAATCTCTCATATCTCTCTGATTACTCAATAATTTTGCACGATTCAAACATCAATCTCACTCGTTTTTGAACAAGGAACAAGATGGTACCATTTAATTTCATTTCTTTTAAGTGTGGAGAGGGTTATCATGGATGAACACAGAAACCCTAGAAATTGCAAAAAACTATCATGAAATTCTAAACACGAATGAAACATGGCAATTGATTGAGAGTTATCACTCTATGAACTACCAAAAACAAGTTGGTAACTTGAAAATAAATTGATGATGCATGTAGTATAGAGTTTGAAGGTTTCAGGCTTACTTGTGCAAGAGGATTTCAAATTGTGTGTTGGGGGTGTTACAGATGAGTTGTGAGGACTTGGACAACTTCACTACACCTTATGGAGTGTGTTTAGATGCCTGACCTTGATTGGAGATGCTTGGATCACCTTGTGGTATCTCAACTGCAAATAGGTTTCAAGTGGATTTTGAGGTCTATGATTATGATGTTCCATATGATGTATGAGTGTTTGAACAACTTATATGTGATATATTGGATGTGTTTAGATCATAAGCTGTGGTGGAATTTCTCTCTAACTCAAAATTTGATGGTGACTTGCAAAATAAGGCATTTCTGGTTTTTTGAAAGAGATTTTGAGGAAAGCATGTGTTATGGTGCTTTGGTGTACTCAGACTGATCACAAATGACCTCTATTTATAGTGTGTCAAGTTTGTTTTGACAGCAATAATGAATGGTGGCTGGTACAGTCCATTGTCCAATGGTTGCATAAAGGAATCTCAAGTCTTCTCTACCCATTGACTTGGGTCAATCTTGCAGGCCTATGGTCTTCTGTTGCAGGGATAAGGCTTGACTCATTCAGTTGTATTTACCTCAGTTCATGCCACCTTGATGCATCCATTGAATGCTCCATGACAACTTTGAAGTTTTTGGTTTTTGCATCATTAGATATCACATGCATACATGATGATCTTTTATCTTGGGAGACTTGTTGCTCAGAGATCTTTTGCTTTGATCTGATCCTTAATGTTTCTAGAAGGATTACAAGACTTGTAATTGTACAAATTAGTCAATTCGAGCAAATGACCTATAATCTGTCTTGGGAAGAAATCAGCTTTTGGTGCCATGTTCCAAGGGTTGTAACTTCCTGCTCAAATTGAATTTGCAGATGATCTGGTACTTGTTGGAAATCCCTCATGACATACTTTAACTTTGATGTCCAACATTGGTCCTGGTTTAACTTGAGAACATGTCTTGGTCCAAATTCAAAGGTACGGTTGACTTTTTCTTCAAAACCCTAATTGTGATCCAGATGAATTTGAAACTTTTTCTTGGATTAATCTATTGTTGTAAATGGATCAATGCAGTGTATTTGAGGCCCTCAAATCATGTCTTGGGGTCTTGGTTCATGTCTTGCCTCAAAAGTCAACTTAGGGGTGAATTAGGTCAAGAAACCCTAATTCCTAATTTTTGATGAATGCTTCCTCTGATGCTATTTTGACCTGATGATTGGGTCCATGCGGTCCCTTTGAGTATTTTGGATAATGTTTTGAAGTATTGGCTCATGCCCAGATGAAAATTTTCATCTGGAGGCCCTGGTCGACCAAAACCCTAATTTGGTGACACTGGCGATCTTGAGGCTTGATCCACTTAGAATGTTGCAACCTTGTGCTTGATTCTTGATGTGGAAGTCCTCTTGATCCTTTATAGATGCTTGAGAGGCTAGACAAGTTGAAGATCATATCCATTCTTGATTAATCCTTTGTCTGAGTGTTCTGAGAGGGCTCAAAACCCTAATTCTTGATTATAGTGAATGCTCAACAATCCTTGAGGATATTGATGAGGTATGATGGTATATCCATATTGTGGTAATGATCTTCACAATGATGAGAAATCTTGTGGTCAAAATTTGGGGTATGACACATTGTCATAATTGTCACTAAGAACAATGAGGTTTGCAATGGGTCGATTAACTGTTAAAGGTGCGACAATCGACATTTTTGTGTTTAGTATTTCATCGTAAGATGAAACATCACTCGCATCATTAGATATTGTTAGAACATTTGTTGTGTTGTCTTCCACATTAGCTATGACTAAAGTAATGAAGAGAAAAATAACAAGCGGTAAGCAAAGAGAGAAATGGTAGCTGGAAAAGTTGAAGCTTAAAGAAACGATTAAAGTAAAGATCAATTCTGGGAATGCGATTAATCGAGAAAATGCTGGACTAATAGATGAAAATAAAAATAGGTAGAACATGATTCACCAGAGCTTAAGGGAAATCAATCAAGGTTTGCAGAAGAAGAAAGACTTGCAATTTTCCAAAAGAGTGGAAACGTAGCTAGGAAGGTGAAGTAACTTGTACATATTGAGGCAAAATAGGTAAATCAGCGATCCCAAAGAAAGGAAAATAGGCAGTTGAAAAACAATGTTTGGATCTTCATTGATATTATAACGACACTCGAGTACACTTGAGCACCTTAGGGGGAAGTGCAACACCCTAGTCTAAGAGCTAGGGTCACGTGTAAGTACGATTCTGCGAAACATTTCAATGATAAGACTATCATTTAATGCAAGTGTTCCCAATGTCACTCAAGTTTGCTCCCAAATCTTTTCCACTTCTCTCAGTGACGAACTCGACACAATAAGCCCAACTCAATTTTTTTGTAAAGACTTACCAATGGTGCGCCATGACAAGCCTTAGGGGAAACAGTTTTGGGCCAACCATAGGCCCAAAAGGGTGAGGCTCAATCATCAATTAAAATCACTACACCAAACCAAAGAAGGTACAATGTAACTCTGCTCTAGAGTTCCACTTTGTAGGTCCACCCCGCCTCGCTTATTTGAAATTCACTCCAATGCACCAAGATTCCACTCAATCATTTCACCAAATATTTTTGATTTCTAAGCATACAATTCCGTTTTTTATTTCGTCAGTTAAATTTAAAAATAAATAAAAAATGTTTTCACTTTTTTTTTCATTTTGCTCGTAAAACAAAAAATAACAACAAAACAAAACAATCATAAGTATTCTATTATTCTATTCTACTTTTCTTTTATTTGTCATTTCTCTCAAACCTTCCCTTCTAAACAAAAAATCATTAGTTTCCTTTTCTTTTTTATTTAAATAGTTTCATTTCCATTCAAAACAATTGACACTGCCTAAAAAAGAAGACATGGAATATTCTCTCCTCTATTTTCTGTCAAAAATATTTTTCTGGCTTAGTAGTATTTTGACAGCACATTATCAAACTTTTTAGGAAGAATCAAACTTTTCTCTCCTATTAAATTATGAAGTAGACAATACAACGAATAAAGTTAGGAAACCAGACACAAAACACCGCCCGCGTAGATTTTGAGGAAACAAAACTGCCCCTAGTTTTGGTCTGCTTGTATTCACTTCCAACAGAACAAACAAACCACTGGTTTAGTTTGTGATTAATTAATTCCCACAACTCAAAATCACTCAACTAACCCTCATATATATATATGAATTCATAAACACCAACACATCATCACACATTAAAAAAAGTTCAAATTTCAACAAAGTTACAACACAAAAATGAGTGCAGCTGCAACAAAAGCTTGGGTAGTTGCATCAAGCATAGGAGCTGTGGAGGCATTAAAAGACCAACTTGGTGTATGCAGGTGGAACTATGCTTTCAGATCACTTCATCAACATGCTAAGAACAATATCAGATCATATACTCAGGCTAAGAAATTGTCATCTTCTTCTGCTGCTGCTGTTTCCAACAAGGTGAAAAGAAGTAAGGAAGAATCTATGAATAAAGTCATGGATTTGAATTGCTGGGGTCCTAGTACTGCTAGGTTTTAATGTTGTATTGTAATGTTTATGTGACCATGAAAAGTGAAAATCTAGATTTTTTTTTTGTTTCCACTTTATATTCCATATTAGTCCTTATATTGAATCTCTCAAAAAATTGTGTTGTGGGAAATTTAGTGTTGTCCGAAGAGGAATTTATTGATCCTTGAGTTTTGATTGGTCCTATGATTAGATTGATCAACACTTTTTAATCTTAACTTTGGTGAAAATATGTCAATTAGTCTTGGGTATGTACTTGATCATTAAGGTAATGAAACATTGTTTTAATGTGCTTGTTCTTCCCATAACAAATGAGTTTTTTTTTTTTTGCTAGATTGATAGTTGATTTGTTATATATCTTCAACTTGACTGTAATGTTGGTGATGATCTTTAACTTATTCATGAAAGATAGTTATCAATTTTTCTAGAAAGCAACAAGATTTTGTCACATAACCAACTTCACAACTTGATAAGACTATAACATATTGTTTCTTGGAGCACAGAGATATTGGCGATCTTTGAAACTTGAACAGATAACTAATCCTGCCCTTTCTATCCACTTTATCAAAATAGCAGTGAGCATTAGGGAAAACCTTCAATTATAGCTTGTTTGGCAATGTGAGATTCCAAAGTATTGCTCAAGAATTCGCTTACTACAACAGAAAAGCCAATGGTATCTCTATTTCAGGAGATATACCTCAATGAGAAAATAATTTCTTAAATATAGTAGGATCCACAACTTTGTCTTCCGTATCCTATATTTCTATATTAATTTGTGTTGTTTGGAAAAATTTGGTTTTAAAAAATTTTAGAAAATAAAATCCGAGTTTAAAATTATTTTAAAAACTTAGAAACGAAAAGGATAATGCAAAAAATAAATTGCGAAAATAAAAAAAAAAGTAAAGGGAAGAGGAAAGAACACTAAGAGTTACACAGTTTCACTAAAAAATAATTTGGTATTGTTCCCAAGAATTGATCTTTATCTTGAGAGTTTTCCATAATACATTGATAGTTTTTAGTAGGAAAGATTCACAAACCCTCTTATAATAGGAATGGTGGTTGATCTTCAACCAAGAAATGCAAGACGATAGAAATGGGCGTCTGCATCTTTTCTTTAAAATAAGCTTGAGATTGAAGGGGTCAATCTTCCTTCCCAAACGGTGGATTAAAGCGGTTAGTCTTCTTCCCACAAACATGGACCTTGGAGTGGTTAGTCTTCAAGTTCTATAACCTTTGAGCTCAATACCTTGGTTTTAATCGGGTAAACCAAAAATCTATGAGATTTTAACACCGGACTGATCTCGAACCTGTGAAGCTTTTAAGTATCGGGTTAAGCTTCAACCTATCTTGATTTTAACACCAATCTGACCAAGAACCTAGGAGATTTTATATAGACTGATCTCCAACCTAAATTAGAACTGAATTACCCAATCCCAAACAAAAGCTTTTTACGAGTTTAGTTTTAACCCATACAAATCCTTAATTGGACTGTATTCAACCAAGGTATCTACAAAAGGCTCCCTTGATGAATTTTACAATTACCATTCCCAAATTACAAAAATTATCTCACTCACAAAAAGACATTTCTCACAAAAGCACTTAGGCTAAGAACATAGTGAGAGAAAGTTAAAGAAGTGTTTAGAGAGAAAGAGAGAGAGAGATGTAAGTGTCAAAACACGATTCTGAATAATTTGTAACGAGAAATGAAACCTCTATTTATATGCCTGAGGTTGGCTAAAAAATGATATTTCATTTAACATATTTTGTAACAATCTAATCGATTAACTTCTATGTCTAATCGATTAGAAGATCTAGATAATCACTGAAAGGTCTAAAAAATGAAGTTTAAGATTTCTAGCTGTTACACATAATCAAGGAGCCTTTAAGATAGCTTGGGCCTCAAGT
This sequence comes from Lathyrus tuberosus, assembly GCA_022829125.1. Lineage (NCBI taxonomy): Eukaryota > Viridiplantae > Streptophyta > Magnoliopsida > Fabales > Fabaceae > Lathyrus > Lathyrus tuberosus. Next base: position 18,011,238 of record JALAZF010000034.1, read on the forward strand.
TTAAACATTTATAATCGATTAGACAAATGTTCTAATCGATTAGCTAACTCGAAAGTTTGCTTGTAGTTATTTAGAGTGCTCCTAATTCATCTGACATAACTTCCAAATATTTTTCAAAGTATTTTCTTTTGGTAAAGTATTTTGAAAAGGGTTTTTGTGTGTGTGTGTGTGTGTGTGTGTACGCGCGCGCGCGCGCTTTAGCGTCATACTTTTACTATAAAGTCCTTTTGCTTTTACAAACGTTCACTTATTACTAAAATAAGAGATTACTAATGCTAAGTTAGGAGATCACCGGATATTGCTTCAAACCTTTTTTGGATACTTATATTTATGTTGCAACATGCTTTAGTGGCTTTAAGATGGGGCTTTAGATTATTCTTTGTTTGCCATCATCGGATCGTCAAGTTTATCAAACCATAAAGATAGGTTTGCATCTTTATCCATTTAATCGTTCATATTTTACTTATCGTAACACTTTAGTTGTCATCATCAAAAGTAAATGTCCTTGTTAAAATTATATCACATGTAAAATAAGGTTACCCATTCTCCCCATTTTTTTATGATGACGACACATCTTTTCGTGGAATTGATAAAAGAAACAACATAGTCATATTTGGAGTGATAAACTCCCCCTAAGTTAGATATACCCTACTCCCTCTGAGAGTTTACTTCTCTCCCTTTATCAAAATAAAAAAGGCATGTAGAGATGCATTGGAAAAAATAAATATGCAAACAAATGCATTTTAGACATTTAGAAAAATGAAAACATCAAGCTTATAGTATTAATTGAAAATATGAAATACAGAAGGGAAATACTGAATTTTAAAATACAGAAAAGGAAAAAGATGAATTCAAAGTACAAGTACGAGAAAGAAAATCTCATAAAAATGCAAAGCAAGACAATTTAGAAACACTTTAATTCATCTCATCATCATCCTCACTAGATCCGGTTGGGGAGATAAGGTTTTTCCTTGCCATTTTCTCAATGAGCCTGTTAATTTTAGCATTCATCTTCCTTTGCTCATCACACATTTCATTGAGGGTGTTGGATGGAGGTGTATTTCTTTGTTCCCTTGCTCTTCTAAGTTGTTGCAGGATAAATTCTCCTTTTTTATTGCATATCCCATTTTGCTTATAGTACCTTGCCCTATCTTTATTTGTACATAGATGGATTCTTCTTCTACAAAGGGATAATCAGAGTGGTGAAGGGTTTTGGTGATCAGATCGGCATAGGATATGATATTATTTTTCTTTCTTCTATCAATCATGTGATGGAGAACAACATTTGCCCAATTTTTCAAAACTTGGTTTTCAAGAAACCCGACATCAGGGATGTCTGATTTTGAAAAAGTGATATAGTTACCCTTTCTTGGGAACATGACATGGCTTGTGGTGAAGTGGATTACTCTGATGTTTGGGAGAATAATTCCAACATTAAAGGGAGATGGAATAGTGGAAGTGAGATCCATAAGTAGTGAGTGAGCAAAGGTATAAAAGTTAAATTAGTTACCTTCAAGATTCATTTGATCGTAATCTTGCTCTATGAAGGGCGTGTTGCACACGAGAGCGGAGTCTTCGAGAGAAATGATGGGGTGTTTCCTAACTTCAGATTTGATGATCCCATTTATGTAGGAAATATTTGGGTAGAACATTTTCACCAACTCTGGGTACCTCTCATTAGGTTTCTCAAAGACAAAGTTTCTTAACCCTACAACATTTGAGGCTTCCATGCACGAGAAATTTTTGAAGAGATCCTCATCTAGGTAGTGAGTGTTGAAGAGTTCTCTATCAGATTAGTAGAATTTATAGTTTGTTTCTTGTGCTTGAGTGGAAAAGTCTTTAGAGAATTAAGAGGATGAATGTTGGGAAAAACGAGTTCTTTTTAGGGCCATTTGTAATGATGATGGTGATGATGATGATGATGAATAAGTGAGCTTAATGTGTTTCTAATGAAATGAAGAAGTAATATAATGAAGAAATGGGAAGGGTGAGAAATTACCTCCTTTTATAGCCTTTGTCTAACCGATTAACTAATCGATTAGAAATGACAATTTTTTATTTTCCCCCATTTTAAGTATCTGTTACGGTAATACCTCACCCAACTATCTGTTGTGGTGAGCTCCAATTTTTTTTAATGTTTAAAGAATCTAATCGATTAGGCCAAACGATTAGATTGGCCAAATTCAGTTGGGTTTTATTCAGACCTCTTGCTACAAAATGTTAGTGAAATTCTGGTACCAGATATGTGATGTTACGTGTGATGTCACAACAACACACTCTGCAATGGACAATATAACACAACAGAAAAGACACAAAGAATTGTTCACCCAGTTCAGTTAAACAACTTACTATGGGGGCTACCAAGCCAGGGATGAATTTCACTATCAGTAGAATTAATTTACAGACTCAACAACCCAAAAGACATCTCCGAAACTTAATCACTACTTAATGAACCTTCTACCTAAGAGACCACTTAGGTATGAGAACACTACTCAATCCCTAAATCACTTCAGTGATATAATTCAAAGATCACACACTTTGAAAAACACAACTTGATTCTGCTTCACAGCTTTGATCAAGAACAACTCAAAACAACAACACCAATTCACACTAGAATGGTTTACAACACATACACGAAAACACAAACGACTCTCAGTCTTTAGCTCTCTTTCTTCGTTCCTTTTCCTTCAGGATTGATGCGCTTTATATAGCTATTTGATTTGGGCTTGGACCTGCTACAATATCTGACCTGATTGGTTATTTAAAACTGAATCTTCAAAACAGATTTTCTCTCAAAATCTTCTTAAATCTTCAGCCTTTAAACACTCCTACAAATCTGCATCAAATCTGTTTGCAACAGAAAATATCTCCTCCAAGATATTTGCATCCAATAACTCTAACAGCTCTCCCAAAATCCAACTAATACGCTTAACCCTAAAAACATCTCAAACCTGATGTTTTAATAATCTGCATATCTGATGTCATGACATCACATGTGACATCAGACTTCAAAACTTCAACAACTTAAACACTTAACATTATCCAATGTTAAGACTCAATGTTAAGACACCGCCCATGTGACATCAACATTGAACAACTTTGTTTTACCAAAATTCTAGCCAATCCCAGAACTAACAATCTCCCCCTTTGGCTAATTTTGGCTAAAATAATTTCTGCAACATCAGAGACTTTAGCAGCGGATAAAAATTTTAAAACAAACAACTCCCACTTCAAAATGCTGCACACCACCTATCAACAAAGGGCAAACTCCCCCTCAAAACCAGAACCAGCATAAACAACTGTTCAACATGCACACTCCCCCTCAACATCTGCACCACACCAGAACTGAGATAGGTCACACTCTACACACAAAGGCTAGGCTAACTCTCCCCCTTTTTAGCCACAATTGGACAATCACCAAACACAATGTCCTGACATAATAAATGACACAGTCAAACACCAAGCTTTCCCCCCAAAAAACAAGTTCCAACACCTTGACTGGTCAGGCGATACAAACAATGCTCCTTGTTTGCATTATAAAAACAAGCCTTCTTCCTTCTAGCAGCACCACACAGCAACCAAGAATGAGCCAGTCAAACTCCAAAGATGCAGCAAAGAACCTCAAGTAGGAGGACAAGAACCCAGATCCACCTAAGAAGAGGAACAAAACAATGACTACAGCTAGGACTTCTTCAGGAGCAACAAGAACAGGCAAAACATCTGAGACAAGGATGAAGACCATCAAGAAACCTTCAGTGCAACAATATGATTCCGATGAAGGAGATGGTGATAAGGACTGGATTACATTTAAAAACTCAGAAGGTTGGGACAGATTGAATAAGAAGAAGAAACAAAACTCTATGTTTAAAGCTTTAGATGAACTAATACTTCCAATCTTGTAAACTTTCTGCAGTTGAATAATTGTTATCTTTAATCACACACATAAGACAACTGCATCCTAACACATCTTCCAACTAATCCTTATAAATGCAACTCCCCAATTTTAAACTATCAAATTGGTTTGCATCTAAGAACTCAGTACAAATATCTGCTAATTGCTTTTCAGTAGCCACATGTTCCAAAGCCACCTTATCTTCAACCAAGTCCTTTATATCAACATGCTTTACCTTACTGTTTTGAATAGGATTCTTGGAGATACTCATATCACAGTGCAATGTCATAACATCTTGCCTGACATTGTTTTTAGTTAACAGTTGCTTCATCCAAACAAGTTGAGAGCAACTACTCCCTGCTGCTATGTACTTTGCATTACCATAACCTATAAGCTCAGTCCCTGATCCATGATTGTAATTCTTCTTAGATCTATTCTCATAAATATACTTCTCTAGTCCATTAAAAATAGTTGTTTTGTGATTAATGAGGACCAATTTTGCAGCAGCCATCTTGAGAACGATGACATAATTAATACTAATACGCCCAACAGATAATTTTCCCTTTAGGAACCAAATTTTTGTAGATATGTCTGTATCCTTCAACTCACATTCATCTCTCTCACTTCTTCTATCAGCAATGTCAACAGAATTGAATTCATTGACAAGTCTCTTATAGCACTTGTAAAGACTAGGACCAGTTTCCATCAGCCTAGCAAACTTAATCATATTCAGAGCATCTTTACCAAATTCTTTTTCCAAATTAAGCCCTCTTTGAAAAACATACTTCCACCTTTTTTTGAAATGCAAATGAATGTTATCTAGTGTAGCCTTTTGAATTTTCTCAGAAGTTCTAACAAGAACAGCTTTCTTCATATGAGAGATGTCCTTTGGAGGTGACTCAATAGCTTTCCCTTTCCTTGATTTCAGTCTTTTAGCAACCCCATGAACTACTTTTGCAATCAGCTCATTGTCAGACAGATCAACCACTTCAACATTCTTCTTTATTTTAAGGCTATGAGATGTTTCAACCTTAACTCCAACATCTCCATCTTCCAAAACAGAGACTGCCAACCTGTGATGGTTGTCTTGTGAGTTATCAGTCTGCTTATCATCTTGCTTCCAAAACTTCTTAAGATCACCACTACCAGCACCCATATCTTCAGAGAAATCGTCATTACTCTTCATATCTGAGTGATCATCCTCTATGACCTTAAGTTCCTCAAGATTTCCTGTGAACAATTGCATAACACTGGGTTATTTGGTGATCCTTCTGATGTCACAGTCAGATGTCATAACATCATCCTTAACATCACTTGACGGGCTGAACTCTTGAGGTACCCATTGATAGCAATTATCTCTGGATCTGACTCCCTTCATAACTACCTCATTCTTCTCATTAGTCACCAAACACTCATCCTTAGTGTAGCTGACCTTGTGTCCTTCATCACAAAGCTGACTTATGCTAATCAAATTAGCACTCAAACCTTTGACAAGAAGCACATTGTCAAGATCAGGTCCATCATGACACTTCACTTTTCCAACACCTTTTACCACCCCTTTCTCTCCATTTCCAAAAGTAACATCAATTGAGGAGCAAGAATTGGCATCCACCAATTGGTTTTTGAATCCAGTCATGTGCTTTGAACAACCACTGTCAAAGTATCATCCATCCTTAGCAGAGTGTTTATCTGAAATGTGAGCCAATAGACATGTAACCTCAACTTTAGGAACCCACTGTTTAACAACCTTGGGCCTGTTATCCTTCTGTCTAGGTTGAGGGATAGACTTGGGATAACCATGAAGCTTGAAGCAAGAAAATTGCATATGGCCAAATCTTCCACAATAGAAGCACCTTACTCTTTCTTCTCTGAAGTTGTTAAACTTCCTGCCACCTTGATGATGAAACGGCTGTGGCTGCCGTCCATAATACTGGTGCTGTTTTTTTCCATAGTTTTCCTGTCTCCTGTAGTGAGGATTCTGTCTCTTAGGTTGTCCTCTATGGTGATGTGGCTTCCTTCTTCCATAATAATGAGGCACAACATTATTATATTCAAAGCCATACATATTCCCCTGATGTTGAGACATCTGATGGAACATGTTAAACCTAGGAGCCTGCATGCTCCTATGGTATTGAGGAGGTATATACTGCCTGGCTCCAGAAGTATGTACCTTCCCATGATGAGGACCATGAGCATTCCCTTTCCCAACATTTTGAGGAAGTTGATGAATAACCTGCTTAGGTTTAGGATTATGTCTTCTTCTGTTATGTTGAGACATTGGTTGAGACATGTCCTTTTTGGTTCTAGAAATACTAGCTTCACCAGAGACGTTCTCCTCAACAACAAATCCTAAGCCAGACTTGTCTCCTGCTACCTTTTCAGCCTGAAGAATCTTATCAAGAAGACCCACTGTTCAACATTCTGATAAACTTGGTCATTTGATCAAGTTGAGATTTAACTAACAAGACTTCATTTTCAAGATCAGCTTTAACAGTCTCAAGCTGGACTATTCTTTTCTTTTGTTTCTCACTTTCTTGACAAACCTCTGCACTCCTCAGGCATAACTCTTGATAGGATGCTGCTAACTCCTCAAAAGTCAATTCCTCATCACTAGATTCTCCATCAGAAATACATGTTCCTGTCAATGCCCTAACATGCTTGGCAGACTCTTCTTCACTTTCACTGTCAGTATCAGACCAGGAAGCAGCCATGCCTTTTTTCTACTTCTTAAGGAATGTAGGACATTCTTTCTTGACATGACCATAGCCTTCACATTCAAAGCATTGAACTCCTTTGTCTTGACCATTCTTCTCTTCATGCTTCTCTTTTGACTTGTTAATGTTAGAGGAGATGTTCTTAACATTAGGTTTGTAGTTTCTATTCATCCTCTTAAACACCTTGTTAAACTGTCTTCCCATCAGAACAATAGCCTGAGACAGCTCCTCCTGAGACTCAGCACCATTCCCTTTCTTCTCTTCTTGAATATTTGATACCAAGGCTATACTCTTGGTCTTCTTTTCAGGTTCCTCCTCATTCAACCCTAACTCAAAAGTTTGAAGAGATCCAATAAGCTCATCAACCCTCATTTTGCTGATGTCTTGAGCTTCTTCAATTGCAGTCACCTTTATCTTATACCTCTTGGGAAGGGATCTAAGGATTTTCCTCACCAGCTTTTCTTCAGTCATCTTCTCTCCAAGAGCACTAGAGGCATTAGACAGCTCAAGAATACTCGTATGAAAGTCATGAATAGTTTCATCTTCCTTCATCTTTAGACTTTCAAACTTTGATGTCAGAAGTTGAAGTCAAGACATCTTGACTTTAGATGTTCCTTCATGTGTTATCTTCAATATATCTCATGCTTCACAAGTGTTGATCAACCTGAAGATGTTCTTATCAACTCCATTGAAAATAGAATTTAGGGCTTTAGAATTACCAAGAGCAAGCTCATCTTCTTCCTTGGTCCATTCTTCTTCAGGTTTCAGTTTAGAGCTGCCTTCTTTTTCTTTCCCAGCATCATCTTTCTCAACAACAACATGAGCTTTCCATTCCTTTAAGATAGCTTTCCAAGCCCTGCTATCTAATGACTTTAAGAAGGTAACCATCCTTGGTTTCCAATAGTCATAATTAGATCCATCCAGAATAGGGGGTCTATTCACAAATCCTCCAACCTCTTTGTCCATCTTACCAGAAAGTATCAGCCCTAGATCTCACCCAGATGCAGAGCAGGATGCCTGCTCTGATACCAATTGAAATTCTGGTACCAGATATGTGATGTTACGTGTGATGTCACAACAACACACTCTGCAATGGACAATATAACACAACAGAAAAGACACAAAGAATTATTCACCCAGTTCAGTTAAACAACTTACTATGGGGGCTACCAAGCCAGGGATGAATTTCACTATCAGTAGAATTAATCTACAGACTCAACAACCCAGTTGACATCTCCTAAACTTAATCACTACTTAATGAACCTTCTACCTAAGAGACCACTTAGGTATGAGAACACTACTCAATCCCTAAATCACTTCAGTGATATAATTCAAAGATCACACACTTTGAAAAACACAACTTGATTATGCTTCACAGCTTTGATCAAGAACAACTCAAAACAACAACACCAATTCACACTAGAATGGTTTACAACACATACACGAAGACACAAACGACTCTCAGTCTTTAGCTCTCTTTCTTCGTTCCTTTTCCTTCAGGATTGATGCGCTTTATATAGCTATTTGATTTGGGCTTGGACCTGCTACAATATCTGACGTGATTGGTTATTTAAAACTGAATCTTCAAAACAGATTTTCTCTCAAAATCTTCTTAAATCTTCAGCCTTTAAACACTCCTACAAATCTGCATCAAATCTGTTTGCAACAGAAAATATCTCCTCCAAGCAGTGTTTTAAAAACCGGACCGGTCATCAAACCGGTGAGGGTACTGGGTCACTGGTTTATCGGTCGAACCACTGAGTCATTGGTCGAACTGCATGATCAAACTGGATTAAATCGGATAACTCGGTTGAATAAACCTGTCATTATAATAGGTATAAAATCGGTAAAACTGGTCGAACCGGATGATTCAGTCTCTAAAAAATATAATTAGCACTTAAATTTTTTGAAAATATCATATCATAAATTCACAGGTTCATAATTTAAATTCAAATTTTAAACAGAGTCTAATTGTAAATTTTAAACAGAGTCTAAATTAAACAGAGTTTAATTTAAATTCATAGTTTTAATGTTAATAGAAAATCAGTTTTAATGTTAATAATTAAAAGGCTAAATTACCTACTGGATCCTTTAACTTATTTAATTGTAACACTTTGGTCCTTTATGTTTGTTTTGCTTCAAGTAGGTCCTTTATGTTACATGACTGTTGCAACGTTACCCTTTTAATGAACTTCCGTTAAAAAAAATGTGATGTGGCATAAACGTTGCTTATGTGGCGTTTAACAGTGCTGAGGTGTAATTATTCAATTTATTATTTATTTATTTTATTACCAGGTGAGAAAATTAAAAGGTTAAATATAAAATCCCCAAATTAGAACCCTAATGTTCATCTCCTTCATCTCCCCATCTATGGCATCTCTCTGTAGCAGTGGCACAAATCGAAAAATTAAAAGTGGAAGTACATTCATTTTGAGATCATCTCCACTTGCAATCGAACCAACCTGTTCTTGTGGTGCCAAAGCAGTGATAAAGAAGGTTAAGAAGCAAGGAAGAAATGTGGGGAAGCTATTTTGGGGATGTAGATATTTTCAGGTACGTGAGTTGTGAATAGTCTGGGTTTTTTATCTCATTTTTCTGTGTCTGAGTGAATAATATGTTTAACTTCATCAATGATTTTGTTGACAGAGTGAAGATGATAATCTAGGTTGCAATTTTTTTTAGTGGTGAAAAGGATGTACAAATTGACATGCTTAGAAGGGATGACAACTGCAATAAGAAGATGTTGAAGAACATGTTGAAGATTTTGAAGATATTAGTTTATGGCATAATTTGTTTAGTTTTCATTTTAGTAGTCTTGATGTGTATGTTGGTTAAGAAGTGGTGATGTTAGTAAGTATGTTGGTTAAGAAGTGGTGATGTTAGTAAGTATGTTGGTTAAGAAGTGGTGATGACAATTGAGAATATGTGTAATTTGTTTTGCATCTCTGTAATTTGTGTATACCAGTCTGGGTACTGCAATATGTGTAATCAGTTTTGCATTTAATGTTATTTGTGTTACAACTAATACAACTTAAAGGACCTGTTTGTTACAATTTAAAAAGAAATAGAACCTTTTTGTTACAAATTAATCATTGTTATAACATAACTCATAATAATGCACAGCCACAACAAAATTATAACACAACACATAATAATGCTGAATCATAACAGAAGTGCACCAATACTCATAAAATTGCAGAAGTGCTAATAAAATGATCAACACATACATAATTTGCAGAAGTGCTAATAAAATTGTATGAATTGTCATTATCAACACATACATAATTTGCACCACCAGTGTTACAGTTTTGATTATCAAACTCATTTTGCAGGTCTTGGGTAGATGCATGATGAAGTATTTCAACCTCGTTATTTTTGTTGAATATGATTTCCAACAACTTATAATTCACAAGCCTCACGCACATCTAATACAACAAATTCACGCAGCCAACATCTTCACTTTGTATCACTATTCTTGCCAAATATTCTGCAGCAGCTTCAACATGATTTACGCACAACACACAATCACAACCGTAAACTTTGTTGACCCCACATGAAATGGTTACGTAACAAATACGAATCACACCTCAATTCCTCACATTCATTCCCATTGCACCCTTGTATCTCTCCTATAAAAGCAAAAACCTTTATGTTTACTTTTTTTTTCCTTTTAAATATATCACCCTTATCTCATAGTAGAGTAATGGTTTAAATCATATTCACTCTTTGCCACATTGAAAGGAGTATTATTATTGTAAAAGAAAGAAGCGGTTACCATGCATGCATCTTCCCTCACACTATTGTTGAAAATGTTATTATGGTAGTTTGATTGTTATTTTAATTGAAAAGTTTGGAAGCACCATCAACCTAAAAAATCTTTCTTTTTCTCACCTCATCAACCGATTCAAAAGTGATGTGTATTTGCTCTTGGACCTCTGAAGTTTTTGTCTTTTTAACCATTTATTCTTATAAGGATGCAACAACATCCCACGTCAGATGAACAGGGACATCAATTTAAAACTGCTATGTTCCAACCAAATGGTGCTTTAAACGATAAACACCTCCTAAGACAGTCATCTCAAAATATTTGCACATTATTTTCTTTCAAGTTTCGTCAATTGCAACTCCAGTTTCAGGCAATATCACTTTTTTGTTCCAGTAATATTTTTGTTTTTTCTAACATTAGACCCTTCAAATACATGAAAACATCATCAAAGCTCAAAAACAGCACAATAATAACACAATCGCCAACTCAAATCAACCCATCAACAATCACTCCCCTCAGAACCACAAATCACCAAAACCGAAACAAAACCAAATCCCAAATCGCAGAGAGAGATTTAAACGAAGCAAACCTGAAGCAGATCGAATCCGAATTTGAGACGAGCTTGAAATTGAAACAGAGACGACAACGAAAATGTGAAATACGGAAGGTTGAAATGAGATGAAGATCCATTGTTCTGAGTTTCACATATCCTTGGAATGTTCATGATGTTTTCTCTTTTTTGTTTTTGTTTTTTCTGATAGCTTTTTGTTTTAAAATAAAATAAATAAATAATAAACTGAATAATTACATCTCAGCACTGTTAAACGCCACATAAGCAATGTTTGTGTCACATCACGTTTTTTTTAACGGAAGTTCATTAAAAGGGTAACGTTGCAACAGTTATGTAACATAAAGGACCTACTTGAAGCAAAACAAACATAAAGGATCAAAGTGTTACAATTAAATAAGTTAAAGGACCCCGTAGGTAATTTAGCCTAATTAAAACAATACAAATATTAACATTATTCTAAATAATAAATTTTCCAAGTCTATATATATAATGGAAATCAGTTAAGTCTAAAATTATATTATATTTAGTTTTTTAATTTGTGTTCTTAAATTTCTATACAAATATTTGTATGATGGTTTTTCAATCAATATAAATACAAAATTGTAAAATTAGTTTTGTGGATATTACGAAACTTAATTTGTGTATCACTTAAATCAAATGAATTATCACTATTATTCTTGGAGAAAAGTTCATACGTATTTGAGTAAAAAAAATTTTAAAAAAAAAATTAAAAAAAAAAAAAAAAGAATTTTAAAATAAGCAGTTGAACTGCCGGTTTGCGAAAACCGCCGGTTTTCCCGGTTTTTCCGGTTCCCACCGGTTCAAAGACATGGCCGATCGAGTAAGTGAACCCGTTCCCGGTCCAACCGGTCCGACCGGCCGGTCCGGTCCAGTTTTTAAAACTATGCCTCCAAGATATTCGCATCCAATAACTCTAACAGCTCTCCCAAAATCCAGCTAGTACGCTTAACCCTAAAAACATCTCAAATCTGATGTTTTAATGATCTGCATATCTGATGTCATGACATCGCATGTGACATCAGACTTCAAAACTTCAACAACTTAAACACTTATCATTATCTAATGTTAAGACTCAATGTTAAGACATCACCCATGTGACATCAACATTGAACAACTTTGTTTTACCAAAATTCTAGTCAATCCCAGAACTAACAGTTAGACTTCTCATGTTTATGGGTTAGAAACATTTGAAATTTAATTAGTAAAATATAAGAAAATTTATGTTAAGGTTTTAATCAGATTTCCCTGATTATTTCAACCTTAAAATAATTTTACTTTTTTATCAAGACATCTCGATAAACAATTCCCTATAGGGAAAGTACCGAATGGTATATCCTCCTCTACACATCGTTGGATGCGAGATTTAGTAAAGCGGCAAAATAAATAGGTCCATTACAGACATATTTTTTCAAACTAACCACTACGAATCATATATTTTGAGATTTCTCTCAAAGGAAATATTTTGATCACAACTATTCGCATTTGCCTTCATCGTTCATCTCAAGATCAAAGACTTTATCGAAAGTCTACTTTAAAGGTATGTTGTTGCTTTGCACTGCTTTCAATGATGAATGTCAATAATTCCGAACAGCAAATCCTACTTGTTAAACACTAAGGTTTCACATTTTGTCCCCATATTTTCTTGGGTTCAGATGCATTAGTCACAAAAGATCTAAGGTGATTACCTTAGATCCTTTAAATTAAAACATAAAGATTCTAAATAATCTATTCTCTTATTATATATGTGTGTGCGTGTGCGTGTGTGTGATGGTTCTTTCTAGTTTCTCTTCTTAACATTTATTTTATTTTTAAAGAGAATCATATACTAGATAAAAATTAGGTGAAACAAATTTTTACCTTGGGTAAACTTTTCCTAAAGTTTTTCGTAGGTCAAACTACTCCTTTTTCATTACTTACATTTTTTTCAAGTTTCGAAACTTAGTTATCTCTAATTTTAAAAAGGTATTGACTTCCTTAAAGTATCTTAGGGATTCCTTAATATCTAAGATACACTTTCTATTTATTTATTTTTCATTTTCTTTCACCTTAGTCTACTTATCTTTGTCATTTTATAAATATGTATTTTTAAACTTTTATTTTTCTTTCTTTTTATTTTCTTTTAACATTCTTTTCTTCACCTTTCTTTTACCAACCAAACATAGTGCAACTAAAACTAACATCTTACTCCCAAACAGTAGATGAAAAGTGAAACCGCCCCTAGTTTTGGTCTGCTTGTATTTTACTTCCAACAGAACAAGCCACTGGTTTCAGCTTAGTCCGTAATTAACTCCCACAACTCCAATCATTCACTAACCCTCATATATATATGAATCCATAAACACCAACACATCATCACACATTAAAAAAAGGTTCAAATTTCAACAAAATTACAACACAAAAATGAGTGCAGCTGCAACAAAAGCTTGGGTAGTTGCATCTAGCATAGGAGCAGTGGAAGCCTTAAAAGACCAACTTGGCGTGTGCAGGTGGAACTATATTTTCAGATCACTTCATCAACATGCTAAGAATAATATCAGATCATATACTCAGGCTAAGAAATTGTCATCTTCTTCTTCTGCTGCTGTTTCCAACAAGGTGAAAAGAAGTAAGGAAGAATCTATGAAGAAAGTCATGGACTTGAATTGCTGGGGTCCTAGCACTGCAAGATTTTGATATTGTATTGTAATGTAATGATAATCCATTATAATGCAACTTGCAAAATTTTGTTTATGTAATGATTTTGTGACCAAGTAAAATGAAAATTGAGATTTTGTTTGTTTCCTTTTTATATGTCCTGTCCTATTAGTTCTTGTATTGTTTTATTGTTTATTGTCCTATTAGTTCTTCTCTTTGATTTCGTTCTCATTCACCAGTAAAACAGAGAAGAGTCAAAGAAATGGGATGAGCTTCTCCAGATGTTAAGAGCAAATCTTAGCAAGATCAATGGCAAATCATCCTCCAACCCTCATAAATTCGTCGGCGACCTTCATTCTCTCAACCTAAGAAGACAACACCTCTCACCACCGCAAAACATCTGCAATCCGGAGGTAGATAATGATGATTCAGATCTAGCTCGCTTCATTTTGTTGTTGCTCAAATCTGGTTTCCATGTCAATTTTTTTGCTTGTTTTGCAATTAATTGTTTTGGATATATTTCAATTTCTATGGTTTTGTGGATGCCCAGATCATGATGATGATCTAAGATATAATATTATTCTAATTTTATAAATAAATTCTTTTTATAATTTAATTCAGTTTTTATTTTTAAAGATTACTTGTTTTATAATTTAATTCAATTTTTTAATTCTATAAATAAATTATTTTTATTATTATTTTTTTTATAAAGAAATTGTTTCAATCATTATTATTTTTATAAAGAAATTGTTTTCATTAACAATTTTAAAAATAAAAAATGATATGTAAAATACTAGATTTTTTTTTTAGAATAATCATGTTATTCATAAAAAATACAAGAATAACATATTGTTCAAAAGAAATACCAAAGTGATGCATTTTGAAAAAAAAGAAGCATGCAGGAGCCAAATCATTTGGCGACTCAGGCATGGAGAAAGACACAAGCCAAACCATTTAGCGACTCAGGCATGCATGCGTGCCCTAATTTTAAAGGAATGTGCCATATGGTATTAGCGCCTCAGGGCAATCTCTTTTTTTTTTATAAAGGCATTTATTTGTTTTCTTTTTATTTTTTATTTTTTTAATTAAGATTTTAGTTTGGAAATTGATAAATGAAATGGAAAAAAGAAGGCAAAATATATTTTTTCGTCCCTTAAGTATACCCCCTGGTTCACTTTGGTCCCTTAATGTTTTTTCGTGCCATTTTGGTCCTTTAATTATCTAAATTTATCCACGTTAGTCCTTCCGTTAATGGAACGTTAGTCAAAGTTCAAAAAAAGACTCCAGCTGGTAGTTTGTATGCTGAGGTGGGTATGTGAAATCCATATGGCATTGGTTCTACTTACGTGTACTACCAAATGTAATGTAAGAGAAATAAAATACTGGAGAAGAGTCATACTGGAGAAGAGTCATACTGGAGAAGAAGAAGAAGCGACTGCGAAGACGAAGAAGAACCAGTTGCGAAGACGAAGAACAAGGGTAGACTGAAGACGAAGCAACTTTGAAGAAGAAGGATTCCAGGTAAGTATTCTCTCCATAATGTTTTTAGGGTTTGTTTCAATTTAGGGTTTAGTTAGATTTAGGGCTTTCTGTAGATTTAGGTTAAAACTAGATTTACTTAAGTTGAAACAATGTTATTGAACTGTGTTAGGTCATAATGGAAAAATATTTGGAGCTTAAAATTCACCACAGTGGTGAATTCGTTGGACCTGAACTTAGTGTGTATGTAGGAGGAACGGTAGTTGAATTGAAAGTGGATGTTGATAGGTGGAGTTTTTTTGAGTTAGTAGGTGTTTTGAAGGACTCAGGTTATAGGGACTTTGAAAAGATGTATTACAAGGATCCACAATTTGGGATGATAGCCCTAGTTGATGACAAAGGTGCTTTAGATATTGCAGACCTTTACAGGGTGCACCGAAGTGTTGACATTTACATTCAACACACTTTGTCTCAACCTGATTATTGTGATGGACCAGTGGATACACGAGTTGAGGAGCCTGAGATCATTGTAGATGAGGTTTAAGAGTTACTTAATAAGTTGCATGATGAGTTAATTGATAAATTGGATGAGTCTAATGTTGCTGTGAAAGAAGGAGAAGCTGAGGTGAATGATACTGATCGTGAAGGCTGATCAGATCCTGAAATGGGCCAAGAAGAACGTCTGTGATGCTGGATGCGTGAGATGAGGAGGGGGTGTACCTGCAAGGCACTCCGATGCTAAAGTAAGAATCGGGGGAGAGAAAGGCAAGTACAAAAGTATGAGCTTCTTAGAATGATTTTTGGATACCTGACCCTCTCAAATGAGAGGGTTTTTATAATACCCCCAGCGCGTGGCCAGCGGTCCCTATTTTCGGGGCGGAATAACTGTTTCCTGAAGAGTATGTAACTGCCAAAAACTATCCGTTATGAGGGGTAGAGATGCCCAAAACTAGTCGTTGCCACAGGCAAAGGCGTAGTTCTGGGCACAAGCGACATGGCTGTTCCTGGATGAAGGAGCCGTGCGTAACGGGCAGAAATGTCGGGGAGGAGCAAATGACTTTGAGATTCATCAGTCCATCTGTGTCCGGTAGAGGGGCAGAAAGGTAAATGCTGCCCCACCTCAGCTGGACTTAGGCAATTGGGCCGTTCTGGGAGCAGAAGTGGATTGGGTTATGGCTAGTCATTGGTCTAGTCCGGAACAGGAGCCCCCTAAGTTGTTGCTCCCGAGCATAGGAGTGATGACTTAAGGATGACTCGCAACCCTAGGGACCTCTGAAGGGGTCGTCGTTTGTCGACGAGACGGAATTGTCCTTGGGTGCCCGGGGGTTACATTGCCCGCGGGGTACGTAACATTGATCGGGTTGTCCGGCCTGCGGGGAGGGCGATAGTTGAGGTACTCTGAAAAGACGTGACGCTACGAGTGCCTCGAGCCTTATGCAGCTTTAACTCCGTCATGATGGCTAGGCTAGGGTCATGATGATGCCCCTAGCCACGCGTGCTCATGCACGTGCTCTCAGGTTGTATATATAGGAGGGAGAGTTGCTCATTTACGTTTTTGCTTCTCTCTCTTTCTCCGTTTTTCTCTCAGATCTCTCAATCTGTCGCCGGCGTCGACCGTCGCGCCAGCTACCGGACGAAGCTTCGAACAACTTCTTCGGTCCATCTACACTCTCTTCGACCACAAAGTTTCCTGTTTTCCTCTTCATTTCTAGCTTTTTCATTTTTGTTTAGTTAGAATGCATGTGGCTAGGTTGAACTTAGGTAGGACTGTCGTGTTTTTTCGACGTCTGTTGGTGCTAGACGGCGGCTTGGCCATCATCTGCTGCTGATGTGGTCGCCGGAGCTCCCTAGAGACCCTAGAGTTAGGCCGTTTCTGGTGTTATCGCGATGATGGCGCAGGTGTAACTGGTGAAGCTACCCAGTTTTCTGGTGCTATGATGAATTTTCTGATGAACATATGAATTTTTCGGTGGAGCCTCAAACGGAAACTGGGTAGTAGGTCGGGGAGATTCCTCGTAAGCACAGGAGGAGTTGCCTCCGGGCATCTCCTCGTGGGAGACTCTTGTGTTGTTTGATTTAGGGCTTAGGTCGGGGACGCCGTCCTCGGCCCTTCATGCGCCCTTTCACTTAACTAGCGGTGGAAGGGTAGATTTGATTTTGCAGTCGAATTCACTTTTGTCCTCTGCTTTTCAGGTGATCAAGATGGCACACGAGCCCGAGCAAGAGATTCTCATAGACTCGTCCGAGGAGAGCTCCTCGGAGAGTAGCAATACTGAGGTTTCAAATGCCCCCAGCGAAGTCGGGGAGGATCCTGAGCAAGATTCCGCAGAGGAATGGACTGTAGCAGAGCCTGCCGAGCACGCGTCCACTTTCGCGTCCTATACCGGGGATGTCTTTACGAACGTAGGGCCAGAGGGGGAATGGAAGATACACTTCCCCAGTCAAGACGACCGTATATGCACGCACTACAGGAAGAGGTTCCCAATGTATGAGTACGCTTTCAAGGAAATAGGGTTGAGGCTGCCCTTTACTGACTTCCAGCACTCCATCTTCGTTCATCTGGATTTAGCCCCGTCACAACTGCATCTGAACTCGTTGGCATCTATCCGCGCCTTCGAGCTGACTTGCGAGTTTCTGAAGATAGGAGCTACGAAGCCTTTGTTCTTTACCATCTTCCACCTCCAAAGGCAGGTCTCGGGGAAGAGGTATGAGTGGGTTTCGCTGAAGCAACCAATAAAACTGTTTAAGCCTTTCTCGGAGTCTATCAGGACTTCAAAGAGAGGTTCTATATCATCGAACTTGTGTCAGAGAAGGGCCAAGATACCACGTATGCCTGGGCGGTGACCACGGACGAGGATGGCAATGACATGTATGACGAGGACGGGAACCTGCTGGCGGAGAGGGTGTTCAAGTTCCCTTTTCGTTGGAGTGGGAGCCACTTCACTCGGGGTACCGGCCATTATCTTGCCCAGCTGGTGTTCGCTGTTGATTTTGGCGAACAACCTCTAGTTTACCAATCTCTTATAAAACTGGGTTACTTGCAGGACCAACCACATAAATCCTGGGATACATGTGCAAATTTATCTAACTCTTAGGATAATGTTGTTTTGATGGTTTGTCTTGTTATATCTTTTATGTATGAATGGTTTGGTTAAAGAACTAAATAACAACTTCTGGCGAAAAGATAAATTGAATGAAATTAAAACTTGCATAAAGTAAATGACAAAGGATAAATGACTGGGAAAAGTAAAGGCAATTATAAAAGACTTTGAATTTCTATAAACTTAAAAAGATGGTGTTTTACACGTACATTTCCAGATAATAAACTCTTTTCTCTCGCATGGGTACTTTGAGTATTTACAGGAATTTAGTACAAGTTTTCACACACTAAAATTCTACAACAACTATCCTATTTATATACAAATACAATAACTGCCTAATAACGGAAAAATTCTAAATCTTTGACACTTAGCCTTCTGCATGTCTTCTTTTCTTCTAAAGCTTCCACGCGTCTTCTGCCAAACGTTATAACTCTTGAATTTGAATTTTCCCTTTGTGTCGAAACGTTGCGCCTCTTCACCTTGTCGAATTGTCGAAAAGTAATAAATGTCCCTCAAACCTTGTCTGATGAAAACTTCCTTATGTTTCCGTCGAAATGTCGAAACTCTGTTCTTGTCGAAGTGTCGAAAACTTCTTCTGAATACCTTCATTTTCTTTCTTCTTCATCTGTAGTCATTTTCTTTAGTTAAAGAACATTATTTTACCTACCAAGACATGGTGTCGAAAATATATGTCTACAAATTACCCCCCAAAAAATGCGTTTTCGACTAAGGGAGAAAAACATTTTTTGCCAGTGCCTTTCGACGCCATGGACTATTCGACTAGAGACTGTTCATATGATTTAGATATTAGAAATGTCAGAACCATCATTGCGCTTTTCCCAAAACGTTATTTCAGCCCACGTTTTTGAGCTCTCATCATTCCTACTCTACTCCTATCACATCGTGGGTCAAATCCTAACTGCCACCGTCAGCATTACCCACTTCGCACTCACCACGTGTCCCATAACCTTCCCACTATTTTTCCATTTCCACTTTCAGAATACCAACCGTTTCTTTTTCACACCTTATATATAAGCTGAGAATTTCATTTTTCCCCTTTTTACGTTATTTCTTCAAACTTCATCTTCCTCATTTTCTTTCCAAGAGTTCTTTCAAAACCTCATCTTCCTTATTTTCTTTTCCATTTTCTTTGTAACCAGCAATGGCTTCCTCCACTTCTCAAAAGATCACCGGCAAAGACTCTCGGAAGTCGAACAGTCTAGCACCGATGGAGAGGATTCTTGGTCCCAGAGTGGTGGAGAATCACGAGTACATTCCAGAACCTCCTAATGAAGAAGAAGAAAAGCGCTCCATTTACCAATCTCAGGTACTTATTCCCATTTTAATTTCTGGAAAATCTCATGCAATTTTAGGACCGCTACCAGACTTAACGCTAGACCCAGTTAAGGTACGAGAATTTTTTCCCACCTACCATCGCTACAAACCCATAGCGAATGGTGTTAGGCCTAGGACGGAGAAGGAGAAGATTATAGATGAAAAATCCAAAATAGATGGCCAAGGGACTCCTTCTGACGAAGTAATAAACCTAGAATACATGAACAATTTTAGGATTTTTAGGTCCTGTCCTCTGTCGAAGGATCCCTCTGACTATTTGGCATGGTTGGAAAAGATAGAAAGGGTTAAGAGCAATGATTGGAAAACCATGGGCATTTACGATCTTATTCAATTGTCGAAAGTAGGGCCAGGATATTGCACTTCCATGCTTTTGGCCTCTCTCTATTTCTGGGATAGTACCTACAACAATTTCCATATTCCCTGTGGGATGATCACTCATACGCTCTTCGACATAGCTGTTATCACTGTATTAAGCCCCCTAGGAGTTGACTATGACCCCAACTTGCTTGCTGACGATTCAATAGGTTTCGACACCAATAAGGCCACCTTCACAGCCTATATTGCCAATTACCATGACAAGGAAACCAAGGAAGTTTCTGACCAAGAACATGTAGCTTTCCTGGCCCTTTGGCTGTCGAGGTGCGTTTTCTGCTCCAGATCTCTCCAGGTGGCGAAGCGCTATATCACCATAGCGAATCAGCTTCATGCTGGGCACAAGCTATGTCTTAGCGAGATAATCTTGGCGAATCTATATGAATCCCTTGGCAAAGGAGTCACCATTTTAAAGAACATCAAGGAAAAGAAGACTTTGCTGCTATCAGGGCCTTTTTGGCTTTTACAGTTGTGGCTCAATGCCACTTTCGAAGCTTCTCTTCCCAACAAATCCACTGTGGACCCAACCGTTCTAGGGGACAGACGCGTCGAAGGTCTTCGTTTGGCGCAGCTGACACCTCATGACGAAGGCCTAAGTCTTCAACAAACCATTACTAGCTATGTCATGATGTTTGCGAAACGTTATAGTTTTACACCCAACATGGCTCCTTTTGCTGAAAGGAAAATTGGACCCTCATGGTTCACCAGAAAACTTCCCCTAGAATCGAAATCGCTGGAAGGCAAATTCCTCAATGTCTGGGAATCCTTCCTTACTCCAAGACTTTTAGTATCCAAACTTGGCCCTTCAAAACTCAAAGTTTCCCTTGTTAACTATCAACCCAACTTGGTTTCTCGACAATTTGGGTTGATACAGATAGTACCAAATCCTCTTTTCTCCAGGAAAGGCTCTCTGATTCATTACAACATGACCCATACTGAAGACGAATGCTCTGAGTTGTTAGCGAAGTATTCTAACCTGGTCGAAATCCAACCAGTGGTCTTTCGACCTAACTTCCTCTGTACTCAAGAGTTTGATGAATGGTGGAGGGCTTACTATGAGTCTCAAATGTTCAACGTGGATTCTTTTACCACTCAACTGACTAAAGCCTTCACTCTTGTGCAGGACAGGACCAAGAAAGGTACTTCTCGACACATCAAAGAAATCCAAGCTTTCCAGAAATACTTTGAAACTGCCTACAGGCCTGATGATCTTAGTCGAACCATACGCGAAGCAGCGGTTACTTTGAAACAAAAGTTTACAGAAAAACTTGATGAGTTAAAACTACCCTCGTATGTTCGACCAGAACAACGTTATGAGGTAGCTTTTAAACTTTATCGCCCAAAATTTCCCCCTCTACCATCTGCTGCATTTGGCGTGGCTTTTAGCCCTCCATTCCCAGATTGGTTCTTTTGTGGGGAGCATCTAAAAGTTCTTCGCCAGGACAACAAAAAACGTGCCAAGCGAGTGGTTCCGACTAAGTACACCCTGGACAATTTCAAAGGTCACCTTCATATTGGCCTAGAACACGTTCGCGTGGAAACCCCTATATATGAAGGTGTGGAAAACGGGAAGCAGTTCAATCTCACTTTTTATTTATTCGAATATATGTTTTTATGCTTGACTCTTTTCCTTTTCTACTTTTCAAGCTATAAAGATTCCCATAAAAAAACCTGCCACAGTCGAAGCAACAACCGCAGAAGATGCAGAGCCTCAGAAAGATACGGCCAAGACACCTTTGGTGAAGGTATCAATTTACTTTCTTTTTCTCTATAGTCCAAGTGTTTCATTTTCTTGAACTAACTAATGAAATTTTCTTTGATCCACAGGGCAGTCGAAGACCCCCACCAACGCCAAAGAAAAGAAAAGCAAAAGAAGTCAAAGCTGATGAAATTGATCATGGTGATGAGTCACCAGATCAGGTAAAACCCACCAAAAAGAAGAAGAAGGCAACCAAACCTCTCCCACAGAAACCTCCTACTCCCAAAGTTTTAGAGGTATGATTTTTCTTTTCCTTTCGATGCTAACAAGTTGTTTTACTTGTATTCGCTTCTTTGACCTATTTATCCTTCAGGTACCTGTCGATATTCATGGACACCCTATGATCCAAGTTCTTCCCAAGACCAGCAGTGATCCTACTTATAACCCAGCCAGCGCCTCCAAATCCTCTCCTAAGAATTCAGCGAAGGAATCAGCCACCGAAGTAGATCAACCCATTGCCATTTCTATACGAATTCCAAAAGTAGTGGAAGAAGAGACTGGTCCTGATACTGAAGAATTTGTCGAAACTGATGGGGATACCGTGATGCCTACTGCAGCGGCTGCCACTAGAAATGAAGCTGAAGATCAATCTCCCCCCCATTCAGAATTTGCTGACGAAGAGAAAGATGAGGAGGCTGCAAGTGATGCCGAAGAAGAAGAAGAAAAAGAACATGAAAGGCCACCAACTCCTGCTGCTAATACTGACGAAGAGACAGAAAACGTCGAAGAAAATCTTGGTAAAACAACTAAAGCTGCTTCGACCGGGACGACTTCGACCCAGTTCTCTCATGAGGAGCTAGAAAGTATGAAGGTGCAAAGGCCTTTTGAGTACCTAAAGACCATGCTCAATTCCCGCTACAACTTTGCTGATACTACCATCAGTAGTTCAACCACCTCAGGAACTACTTCTGATGCCAAATCAATGGACGAATCGCTGGCAAACATTCGACAGAAGGTCCTTGATATTGACTTATTTCAACTTCTGGAGAATGACTCCTCTGCTCAATTCGACTTGAAGAAAATCCTAAAGCAAGTCAACGTCCTGGAGGCTCCTCCTGAAGTCACTGATGTGGTGCTGGACCTTACTACCTTGATAGATCTTATGGTAACTGACTTTAATCGACTTCGAGAGTACTCCAAGAAGCTTGAAAACAAAACAGAGACCCAACTTGCTGAGTGGGAAGCTGCGTCGAATTCGTCTAACAAGGTAACTGAAATGGAGCAAGTGTCTGAGCAAAATAAGCGGGAAGCAGCTTTGTGTGGCGAAAACATTCTAAAATGGAAAAAACAAATTGCTGTCCTCCAAGGCAAAATTTCACAGGCGGAAAAACGTCAAGCAGAACTGCAGAAGAATGACCAGGAAGAAATCCGCAAAGAGCTAGAAGTTGGTGTGCACCATGTCAACAGGGCCCGTAAGCTTGGCGAGGAGATTGAGGAGATTTCTAAAAACAAGACACTTTGTGAGCGACGCCTTCAAATCCAGAAGTCGAAATTTGAGAAGCTGAAAGCATCTTTTCCCGTTTGAATACTTGTAATTTTTGTTTGGCTTTTAAAGCCCTTTTTGTAATGACAATGGATCTGTATTATTTGGCGAGAAGATTTTTTAATCCGCCATATTGCTTTTCTTTTTACAATTATTCGACTGCTATTTTAATTTCTTGCAATGTGGGCCTATATTTTTTCAAATATTTCCCGTTTATTTTCAATACACGCTTATCTTGATCCAACTCCTCGATTTCATATGCGCCATTGGAAAATACTTGTATAACTTGAAAAGGTCCTTCCCACTTAGGGGACCATTTTCCCATTAGTCTATCTTTTCGATCCATGGGAAGAATTACTTTCCAAACTAACTCACCAATTAAGAACGTCTTACATTTTACTTTCTTATTGTAAAACTTTTCGACTCTTTCTTTTTGCCTTCTCAATAAATCCAACGCATTTAATCTTTCTTCGTCCAAATCGACTAGCTCGTCCATCATCATATTCCAATATATGTCTGATGGAATTTCATGATGCCTCTGAATTTGAATCGACTGTAAATAAATCTCAACAAGTAAAACTGCATCATGTCCATACGTTAATCTAAATGGGGTAGCATTTGTTGCTTCTTTAGGAGATGTTCGACAAGCCCATAAAATTTGATCCAACGTCTTATGCCAATTCTTAGGCTTTGTCCCTACGTGCTTTTTAATTAAACTTATCACCACCTTATTTGCTGCTTCGACTTGTCCATTTGCTTGAGCGTAATAAGGCGTCGAAGTGAGAAGCTTGAACCCCATCTCTTTTGCGAATGTCTGCATATTCTTCCCCGTGAACACAGACCCTTGATCTGTTGTTATTGTCTCGAGTATCCCATACCTATAGATGATATGTTTTCGAATGAATTCTATGACCGCTTCTTGATCAACGTTTACCAAAGGTATGGCCTCTATCCACTTTGTAAAATAATCTATTCCGACCAAAATGTATCTTTGGCCTTTCGACGATGATGGTCGAATTTCTCCAATTAAATCTAAAGCCCAACCCCTAAATGGCCAAGGCTTCACAATAGAGTGTAAATCATTTGCAGGGACATGTGGTATTCCTGCATGTACTTGACACTCCTGGCAACCTTTTGCAAATTCGACACAATCCTTCAACATCGTTGGCCAATACACCCCTTGTCGAAATAATAACCATTTCATTTTATGACCTGCTTGATGAGAACCACATGCACCACTGTGCACACTCGACAATGCTATAAAAGCTTCATTTTCGCCCAAGCATTTTAACAAAACATCCTCTGAAGTCTTTTTAAACAACTCATTTCCAAAAAGCACATAACTTAATGCCCTATACTTAACTTTTCTTTCGACTTTCTGATTTGGGTCTTGTAGATAATCCTTGATAGGTTTTCTCCAATCTTCAATTTCTGAATCATCTACATTGAAAATTTCAAAATTTTCCTCATCCCCATAACCTAATTTTATTGTCTCCAAATCTGAAGGAGCCAATTTGGTGGCTATGACTCTTCCCCTTACTTCAATAGCTTTCTCCAAGTTTTCTTTCGACACTTTGTAGCCTGACGCAAGTTGAGCCAGATCATTTGCTTCTTGATTCTCCAATCTAGGAATGTGTCTAATGGCCACATTGTCGAATTTTTTGAGAAGTCTGTTAGCTATTACAAAGTACATAATCAGATTCTCTTTGACACATTTATATTTTCTTGTCAATTGTTTTATCACCAACTCAGAGTCACCCATTATTTCGACTCTTGTTGCCCCCAATTCCAACAATATTTCAAGTCCGGCAATCAAAGCTTCATATTCTGCTTCATTATTTGAACATAAGCCTTCGACTTTGTACTTGAATTTTGTTGGAATTTTGTCAGGAGAAATAATTAGTATTCCAACACCAGTTCCATTCTTATGACTGGAACCGTCGAAATATAACTTCCATGGCTCTAATTCGACATATTCTACTTCATTTTCATTTATTGAGTGGTCAGCTATGAAATCAGCAACCACTTGTCCCTTAACAGCCTTTAAAGGCAAATATTTTAAGGAATATTTTGTCAATGCCAAAGCCCATTTCCCAATTCGACTATGTAAAATGGATTTAGATAACATATACTTTATTACGTCGAAATGAGAAGAAACATATACATCAACAGGTTTTATATAGTGCTTTAACTTTGTACAAGAGAAATATACACACAAACATAATTTTTCTATCACACTATATCTAGTTTCAGCATCATTTAGGACTCTGCTGAGATAATAGATGGCCCTTTCTATGCCATTTTCGTCTTCTTGACACAGCATGCTTCCCAAAGTTTTGTCTGATGCTGAAATGTATAACCTCATACTTCTTTTTCTACAAGGAGACATCAAAACTGGAGGACTAGCCAGATACTCTTTGATCTTGTCGAAGGCATCTTGTTGTTCTTGCCCCCATGTGAAATCTTCCTTCTTTAGTCGAAGTAGAGGTGAAAAGGCTTGTGTCTTCCCACTAAGGTTGGAAATGAACCTTCTGAGAAAGTTGATTTTCCCTAGTAGAGACTGCAATCCCTTCTTTGTCGATGGCGCTTTCGCTTCCATTATGGATTTGGCTTTGTTTTCATTTATTTCGATCCCTTTCTTGTGGACCACAAAACCTAAGAAATCACCCGCCTGCACACCAAAAGCACATTTAAGGGGATTCATTTTTAAACCAAACTTTCTCATCCTTTCAAAGGACTGTCGAAGATGGTCTATATGACTTGTTCCTGAAACGGACTTAACCACAATATCATCAATGTATATTTGCATAAAAGTGTCAATAAAGTCGTGAAAAATTGAATTCATGGCTCTTTGATAAGTTGCTCCAGCATTTTTTAAACCAAAGGGCATTACTACCCATTCATAGGTTCCTATTGCTCCAGGGCAACGAAAAGCTGTTTTAGGAACATCTTCTTCAGCAATAAAAATTTGATTATAGCCAGAGTATCCATCAAGCATACTCAAATACTCATGGCCTGCTGCAGAATCTATGAGAATTTCTGCCACTGGCATAGGATATTCATCCTTAGAGGTAGCTGAATTTAAATCTCTAAAATTAATGCATACCCTCAGCTTGCCAGTTTTCTTAATTACAGGAACTATGTTTGCAATCCATTTGACATACCTGGTGGTGCGGATGAATCTGCATTTTAGAAGTCTTTCGACCTCTTCTTTTATTTTCGACAAGATTTCTGGTGCGAAGCGTCTGGGAGTCTGCTTTACTGGCTTCTTTCCCTCCATTATTGGCAGCTTCAATTCGACCAAACTCCTGTCTAATCCTGGCATATCGTCGTAATCCCATGCAAAACAGTCTTTGTACTCATTTAGCAATTGGACTATTTCGACTTTGAACTGAGGATCCATCTTAGCGCTGATGTAAGTTGGCCTTCTTTCTGCCCCCAGTCCTAAATTGATTTCTTCTAATGGATCCTGTGCCACCATCTTCATGTTAGTCGATGTTGGATCCTTTTCGAACCCCAAGGGTTCGTCATCATAGATGGCGTCAAGCTTCTGATTCTGCCATTCGCCAGTCTGATTGTTGTCATAACCCTTTTCAATATCCCTTTGGGGACATTTCTCTTCAAAATCTTCTTTGTTGGCTTCGACAGCCATGTATTTTACTTCGGCCTCTAGGGCCGCTTTGAGTTTATTTTCGGCTATATAAGCCGTAATTCTTTCGATTGCTGAGGCTTCACTCATCATAATCATCAAATTCACTTCCCCAACCGGTTGGCTCAGTATGAGAAGTTCCCCATACGTGACTTGGTTCGCCAATTACTTCTTTGTCCCATTGAAAACCATGTGTTGGGTGAAGGTACATGGACCAATAGGCGTTGTCACTTGCCTTCAAGTCGAATTCTGCTGGGTTGCAGGGGGGTATGTGAGCCAAATTCTTGTCGAAACTTCGACTATTCACATTGTTTACTTCAGTCATAAAATAGCTTTGATCTGCTTCAATATTCTCAACAATCCCATCTGGCCTCCAGATGGCTATTCGTTGGTGCATGGATGATGGTACATCTCCTATCCCATGAATCCACTCTCTTCCAAGTAGCAAGTTATAATTCGCCCTTGAAGCTATCACTATAAACATTGTTGGTCTTGTTATGGTTCCAACAGTTAGGTTCACCTGGATCACTCCCATGGTACTTCCTACTTTTCCCTCATAATTTGACAACACCATGTTGTGGGGCTTTGTGTCTGAGTCATCCTTTCCAATCTTTTTTATCATGAAATGGGGCATTAAATTCACAGCAGCTCTACCATCTACTAATATCTTGTTGACACCAACGTTCTCCACTTTTCCTTTTATGAACAAAGGCTTCAAGTGTGCCTTCATTGCATCATCTGGTCTCTCAAAGAAAGCGTTCTTCTCTTCGACACACCCATTATTCATTATATAATAACACACAGGTCTGAGCCCCATGCTGTCGTCTTCAACATCATCTTCTTCGTCTTCGATCTCCATCACTCTATCATAGTCTCTAGGCAGTACTGAAACCACATTGCATGTGACATCGAAAGATGCTTCTGAGTCTGACCTAAAATCATCAGTCACTTCATCGTCTTCTGGCACCTTGTTGTTAGGCTTCGACATCTCCACCATGCTGCTTGGTTTATCCTTTTGAGAGGGCTCGTTTTTGGGAACAGACTCTTCTTTGTTCATTATCTGCATGTTCTTGCTTGACTTAGATTTATTTTCATCAACAGTGTTTTCATTGATTTTGTTCTTTTCTGCAGCCTCCTTTTCTGCTCTTTTCTGTCTTTGGAACCTTCTCCACTGAGACCTTGACATGGGATTCTTTCCTTTATAGTTCTCTGATGGGTATGGTCTTGGTTTCTGTTTTTCGACCTCCCTTTTTCCTTCCATGGAGGAACCTCTCTGTATTTCAAAATTCTTCCATCTTTTCCGCCCTTGAGCATCCCTGATTGGTTGTACCCACTTATCATCCTCAGCTTTGACACATGGCTTGTAAGTTCTATGACGTCCTTCGCCAAACTTTTGGTTGCGATGCTCACTCCTCCTTGGATCGAACCTTCCATTTCTGGCTGCTGGGATTGCCCCCCAGTTTCCTCTTCTTTTGGCTTTCTCCACCCCCTCCAGATTGCTTGTTGCTTTCTTGTCGAACGCCGCACTACAATGTGGGCACAACATGACTTCAGCCTTCTTACTCTGGCACCTTTGGATGAATTCGACTAAGTTCTCCTCCTCCTTAGGGTAAGCCAACTTCTGATACTCTTCTCGACGGCGTTCTTCGTCAGTTTCTATTTGTTTCTTCTGAGAAATTTCCACCATGTTGATATCCACATTCTGGTCATCAGTGATACTTAATTTATTCATTCTTTCAATAAGTCTTGCCTCTTCTTCAGCATTCCCTTTCGCCTGGTCGAAGCTTCCCCCTGAGGGTAGGTCCCTGGAGATGAGTTTGCAGCATTGCTCGACTGAGTTGCCTTTAGGGTCTTCCATTGTTCTACGCAAAATCCCATAAGGAGCGGGCTTCACAAGGCCTTCAGCAGCCTCTGCCTTGATTCTGGTAACGTTCTTATTGACTGGTTCCATAGTGTTGATCTTATCAGCAACTCTCATTGTCTCCATTTTGTCATGATTAAGGCCTTCAGTAGCCTCCCCTTTGATGATAGGGGCATTATCATTTGCTCCTTCATCAATATCTTCAAAGAAATCTCCCCATCCAGTTGGCTGGATCTTGTTGATGTCAATACGAGAACTTGGGGGTGCAGAGTATTTCACGAGATAGTCGAATTCTCCACTGGGCTCCCCTAAAGTATCCCAAATTACTCCATCTTCAGCAATTTTGTTGTTATTCTCTTCGTCAAAACCTTCAGTAATTCCAACTGCGTTCTGGTTGTTGAAACCTTCAGTAGTTTCCTCCTTCTTCTGACTGTCGAAGACTTTAGTATCTCCAACTTTGTTCTTACTGTCGAAACCTTCAGTAGTCTCAACTTTGTTGATATAGTCATTCAAATTTCCTACATCAAGATTTTTAGTAATCTTGATCAACACTGGCTGGTCTACAAAGTCCTTGGATACTTTTTCCACCTCAGGCTTGTCTAGGAGATCATCAGCAACCTCCACCATGTTGATATTATTGTCGAAGCCCTCAGCAGCTTCCACCATTTCAAAACTACAATCAGAGGCTACTTCGACTTCCACCATATTCACAGTGGAAGGTTCAGCATAATTGGCTTCGACCACCTGCATGGGGTTTGAGTCAATCCTCGTCTGTTGTTTTGATTTGTCTCCAAACTTCAGTCTTCCATCATGGATTGCATTCTGAACAAGATCCCTGAAAAGGAAACATTGAGAAGTTTTATGACCCAAAAAGTTATGGTATTTGCAAAAACCTCTCTTTTTCTGTTGGTCCACAGGAGGCTCTTTAGTGCCTGCTGGTTTTATTAATTGACCATCTTTGACTAATAAGTCAAAAATTTCGTCACACTTGGTGACGTCAAACGTATAAGTTCTTTTAGGAAACCTATCATTCTTTTCAGGTTCGACTGGATTTTTCCCATTCGACGGAGTTAGTACTTTACAGGCGTATGGTGGGCCTGACTTTAGTTCTGCCAGATCAATTTCTTGTTCGTCGAACAAAATTAGTTCATTTTCGTCACTATCATCATCCTGGCATACTCCTACATAGGCAACTCTTTCCTTTTTATTTTTATTTGATCTAAATTTCTCAGCTTTTAGCCTTTCAATTTGTCTTACCCTATCTGCTAATTGTGCCATATCTCTCAAATATTGAGTGTCTAATTTCTTTCTTATAGAATAATCTAGACCCCCTGCAGCCATTTCGACTAACTCTTGTTCTGGTACTTGTGTGAAACATCTTGCCTTAAGCAACCTGAACCTATTTAGGTAATCATCTATAGGCTCTGGAAATTTCCTCTTAACACTGGCTAATTCCTTCAAACTTATCTTAGTCTGACCCATATAAAATTGTTCATGGAACAATCTTTCTAATTGGGTCCATGTGAATATAGAGTTCGCAGGCAAGGATGTAAACCAGGTAAACGCATTTTTTGTCAAAGAACTTGGGAAGTATTTCATTTTCAAATTTTCATTATGGGTTATTTCTCCTGCTTCGATCAAATAACGCGTTATATGTTCTATGGTGGATTCGCTAGTGTCCCCTGAAAATTTGGTAAATTTGGGGACTTTCCACCTTGGGGGTAATTCCTGTTGTAGAACATATTCAGATAATGGGGAAGCATAACTAGGCCTTTGTAATCCTACATTTACCCCATTTTGCGCCATTATCCTTTCGACCATGGCTGCTAAATTTTTTTCGGCAGGTAGGTTATTATATCGTATTCGCTGTTGCAACACATCATCAGCATCTTGGCCTCTCTGGACTATTACCCTCCTAGGTTCTTGTTGAACGGGGATTTCGACACGAGGCTGTTTGACCACTACCTCTTGGTTTCTAGGGTTTGCTTGAGGATTATCTAAAGGCCTTTGATTTATTGTGGGTTCCTCTTCGACATTCACTACTGGGTTTTGAATTACTTGTTCTCTTTGTCGCGTTTGAGGAACACCAAAAAAGTCAGCAATACGTGTCATTTGCGCAGCCAACAATTGGTTGGTTTGGGTCGTGTTGTGTATTAAAGGATTAAACACTGCTCCCATTTGTTGTGTCAACATTTGGACCATATCATGATTACTTTCGTCAATTTGTTGTCAAATTACTTGCGCAGAATTATTTGTAATTGCTGGCATTTGGAAATTTGGTAGGGGTTGGTTCAATCTACTCATATTTCCACCATATCCCGACCCTTGTAGTGGTGAAGACACGTGGACCATGGCATCAGAATACAAGGATGGTGCATTTTGCAAGTTTGCCATCACTGAAGTTGGCATTCCATATGGTTGTTCTCTACCAAACATAGGCATGGAAAAATTTATCTGAAATGGCCTATAATTATGTCCTCCAGGAGGAGGCGTCCCCATGGGCATTGAATGTCCCATTGTGGAAGAACTAGGCATATTTTGGGAGAGCGAAACCGCTGGTATAGATCCTGTTGATGAAGGCATAGCCTCCTCCAGAACAGGGTTTGAATCCACATTTCCCCCTGTTGAAGGGATAGGGTTGGAAACTGGAATGGTTTCATTTGGATTTGGATTATTTGGCTGATTTTCCATTCTTCTTACTCTTGTTCTTTTAGGTCTTTCTACGTCGGTTACGGCTAATTTACCGCTTCTCAAAATCATACAACGAAGTATAAACTATTTGGCTAAGAGTTATTCTATAAAAAATTCTAAAATTTTGCACTGGTCCCACTGGGCGTGCCAATTTGTTCGCTGTTGATTTTGGCGAACAACCTCTGGTTTACCAATCTCTTATAAAACTGGGTTACTTGCAGGACCAACCACACAAATCCTGGGATACATGTGCAAATTTATCTAACTCTTAGGATAATGGTGTTTTGATGGTTTGTCTTGTTATATCTTTTATGTATGAATGGTTTGGTTAAAGAACTAAATAACAACTTCTGGCGAAAAGATAAATTGAATGAAATTAAAACTTGCATAAAGTAAATGACAAAGGATAAATGACTGGGAAAAGTAAAGGCAATTATAAAAGACTTTGAATTTCTATAAACCTAAAAAGATGGTGTTTAACACGTATATTTCCAGATAATAAACTCTTTTCTCTCGCATGGGTACTTTGAGTATTTACAGGAATTTAGTACAAGTTTTCACACACTAAAATTCTACAACAACTATCCTATTTATATACAAATACAATAACTGGCTAATAACGAAAAAATTCTAAATCTTTGACATTTGGCCTTCTGCATGTCTTCTTTTCTTCTAAAGCTTCCACGCGTCTTCTGCCAAACGTTATAACTCTTGAATTTGAATTTTCCCTTTGTGTCGAAACGTTGCGCCTCTTCACCTTGTCGAATTGTCGAAAAGTAATAAATGTCCCTCAAACCTTGTCTGATGAAAACTTCCTTATGTTTCCGTCGAAATGTCGAAACTCTGTTCTTGTCGAAGTGTCGAAAACTTCTTCTGAATACCTTCATTTTCGTTCTTCTTCATCTGTAGTCATTTTCTTTAGTTAAAGAACATTATTTTACCTACCAAGACATGGTGTCAAAAATATATGTCTACAGCTGGATATGTTGGATGAGCAGGACGTAGCCGGTTACGAGGCGCTGGTCAACTATGTTAACTCTTTTAGGCCCGCGGAGTATTGGACGAAGAAGGGGAACCCTATCTTTGAGGATGATGGCGGGCAGAGAGTGAAATATCGTTACATAAATACGAAGGCACTTCTGGAGTGCAAGACCTCTGCGGATGCTTTTAAGCTACTTGGTAGTTTTATCCTTTTTTTAGCTTGTCCAAATTATAACTTCCTCGATGGCTGACATGTTTGTTATGTTATTGCAAGTGAGATACCTTCTGCCCACGAGAGGATGGTGAAGAATGTCATGGCGAGGGGCAAAACCGGTGCGGCCACCTCGAAGTCCCGGTTTACACAGCGTGTGCCTCCTCCCCAACCTGCTGCGGGGAGTTCTTCGCTCGTTCTTCACCTGCCCAGGGGTCTCCGGTGCCCGGGGCTTTGAGATTCAAGCGAACCAAAGCTAATGAGTTGGTGGACCTCAGTCGGGCGGCTGAGAATGGCAAGTTTGAACTTCCCCCGTGCCTTCATTACAAGAAGTTTTTCGAGGGGACGTCCCTGGTGATTCCTCGGGAGGAGTCCCTCAAGCTCGAAGGCATGGACAGTCCAAGCAAGAGGGTCATGCTGGCGCAGGATGTCTCTGCGTTGGTTTGGGTCCTGGAAATTGCGTCGGTGTATGCTGAGGGGGATTCCTCCTCTGAGTCCGAACTCAAGAAGGCTCAGGCGACTATATCATCCCTGGAGGAGACGGTGAGGAAGGCTAAGGAGGAGGCCAA
The DNA here is from genome assembly GCA_022829125.1 of Lathyrus tuberosus. Taxonomy (NCBI): domain Eukaryota; kingdom Viridiplantae; phylum Streptophyta; class Magnoliopsida; order Fabales; family Fabaceae; genus Lathyrus; species Lathyrus tuberosus. The sequence goes on from JALAZF010000034.1 coordinate 18,044,348, forward strand.
GGCTGCCAACGATGTGAGGAAGATATCAGACGAGGAGGCTGTCAGAATAAGAGGGGAGAACGACACTCTGGTTGCGGAAAAGAAAGCTGATGAGGATCTGGTCGAACAGGTGAGGGCTGCGGCGGCCCCGGCTGAAGATGAGCCTGAGGGGGTGAGGGCGTTGAAGACTAGGGCCGAGCTTGTTGCTCATCTTCTACGGGCAGAGGACGATGTTATTGCCATTGGGGAAGAGTCGTTTAACAATGACGTGGCCCAACTCCGGCTGGTGAACCCATAGGTCCAGATATCCACGGAGGGTACTAACTTCTTGGGCCATGTTGAGAATGGCAAGATAGTTGCTCCGGACTTCTTCAATATTGGTGATGAGCACGCCCAACTATTGAACGAGGAGACCCAACAGCCCGAGCCTAACCAGGAGCAGCCTGATCAGATGAAGGAGTGATCTCTTTTTGTTTTGTTGTAATGTATCTGGCTTGTGTGCCACTCTTGATGTAATTTTATTTTGTTCGGAAGTATTTTGTTCGGCAGGGGCGTGGCCCCTTTTCCTTGTAATATGCACATTCGTGATCCTCGTGGCCACTTTAATTAAATGTATGTATCCGGTCATCGTGGCCGGTTTTGTACGTTGTATGTTCGCGCATGGCTTTCTTTGATTATTTTTGCTAAGTGTTATATCTTTGCTTGATATACAGGTGTGCCCGTAATAGAGACCACTTTGATTCGTTTACTGTTTTTAGGGGATTGCTCGACTTAGATGTGTTCGGCAGTGAGGGGGACTGACCGAACGGCCTGGGGGATTTTCGAGCATGATAGCGGAGTTCAGGTCGCGTTTGAGACCTGAGTTCGCGGTGTGAACCTCCCATTGCGAGCTGGGTGTTCTGCCTATCATGGTACTTTGACGACGCCAGGCTCGGTTGAGGAACCGCTGTCGGGCAGAGACTCAGCTCGATCCTGAGCGGGTCCTGACTTAGCTGGAATGCGACCCTTGTAACTGGGCGTGCATCATGGTCGGGATGTTATGTTCGCTGCTTTGACGAACCAAACCAACAGTCAGGGCCTTAGCTATAGTATTGTTTTACCTTTTCAGCGTTCCATGGTCGAGTAAGTTCTTCCCCGTCGAGGTGCTCTAGGTAGTAGGCCCCATTGTCTGTCTTTGCTCGGATGCGATAGGGTCCTTCCCAGTTAGTGGCAAGTTTGCCCTCTCGAGAGTCTTTGTGGTTCCTTCTTAAGACAAGGCTGCCCACTTGGAACTCTTGCCGTATCACTTTGGCGTTATGCCAGATGGGAATTTTTTGTTTTAACGAGGCTTCACAGAGAGATGCCCCTGACTGGACCTCTTCGACGAGGTCGAGCTCCTCCCTCAGTGCCTCGTCTATCATTTCCTTGTCCAGGGGCGACTCAGTCCGCCTGGATGGTACGTGTACTTCGATGGGGATTACAGCCTCGGTCCCGTAGGCCAGGCGAAAGGGAGTTGCCCCGGTCGAAGAGTGTAGAGTTGTGCGGTATGTCCATAGGACGCTGTGCAGCTCCTCGACCCAAGCTTTCTTCGTTTCGTCCAGCCTTCACTTGAGGCCTCGAAGGATTACTCGATTTGCTGCTTCGGCTTGCCCGTTAGCCTGGGGGTGTTCGGCGGATGCGAAGTGTTGTTTCGTGCCCAGTTGAGCGACGAAATCCTGGAACTTACTGTCCGTGAACTGTGTCCCATTGTCTGTGACTATTGCTTGTGGGATGCCAAAGCGTGCGAGGTTGTTTTGTTTGTAGAAATGAAGTATGTTAAGGGCTGTTATTTTGGCCAGAGCTTCCGCTTCTATCCACTTTGTGAAGTAATCAACGCCTACTATTAAGTATTTATTCTGGTTTGATCCTACTACGAATGGCCCTAGGATATCCAGGTCCCACCAGGAGAATGGCCACGGGGATGACATAGCTTTAAGCTCGTTAGGTGGGGCTAGGTCCATGTCCCCGTGCCGTTGGCATTTGTCGCATCTTTTCACGTGCTCTTTAGCATCCTGCTGCATGGTTGGCCAGTAGTACCTTGCTCGAAGGGCTTTCTGGGCGAGGGATCTTCCCTCGAGATGCTGGGCGTTGATTCTTTCGTGGATTTTGCGCAGGATATGGGCGACCATCTCCTCCTCGATGCATTTGAGCAATGGGATGGAGAACCCTCACCTGTAAAGTTTATCTTCGACCAGAACGTATGAACAGGCCCTGCATCTGACTGTGCTGGTTTCTTTGGGGTCGGACGGAAGTTCGTCCCTAGCGAGGTAGTTATAAACGGGGGTCATCCAGCAGTTACTGTCTCCGATTACCTATATGTCGAGTGTAATACCCCGTATTTTATTACGCCAAATAATATTGCATTGTGATTAACTGAGTCCGGTTGCTCTGAGAAATTATTTGATAAAATAATTAGAGTAACTTCGGTGCTTAGGATTGATCCAATAGATATTATTTGTTTCGGAGACATTTAATTAATTTTGGACTTAAGAGACTTTTTGGACAATTAGTAGTATTATTTCTAATACTAACTTTACTATGTGAATCCTTTTCCTCTCACTTTCCAAACAAAAGAAAAAGATAGAAAGAAAGGAAGAAGAAAGGAAAGGAAGGAGAGAAAAAGAGGAGAAGAGGAAATTTGAAGAAAGCTCAAGAACCATCAAGATCATCATCCAATCTTCATCCAAACTTCTCAATCATCTTCACCTTGCTCTTTTTGAGGTGGGTTCTAGTTAGTACCATTGTTAGAGAACTCTAGAGAGTTTTTGGATTTAGGTTAGATTATGGAAATATGGAATTTTATGGTTGAATCTTGCTATAAATGTTGTTATAAGCTTGTTATCATGTTTGCATTATGTTTTGACTGTTGTGTGATGTTGGGTAATGTTTTTGATGGAGGAAATGAGAGTTGGAAGTGAAGAACAGCAGCTGGGAGAGGTTCTGCTTCGCTTGCTTCGCCTAGCAAACCTGGGGCGAGTCCCAGCGAACAGCAATCGAGGATTCGCCTAGCGAACTTAGTAGGTTTTGAATGTGGGAACTTACTGCCTAGGTGCTCGCTGGCACATTCGCCTAGCGAAGGTGGAGGCGAAGGTTCGCCAGACGTTCGCCTAGCAAACTTATGGTGTTTTAGGTCTGGGAGTTTTCTGTTTCATTACTCGCCAGCTTGCTCGCCTAGCGAAGGCGAAGGCGAAGGCTCGCCAGCTCGTTCGCCTAGCGAACCTGGGGCGAGCTGTGTTGTTTTCTTAACTTGTTTTCGCCATATCTTTTTATCCGGTTGTCTGTTTTGGATGTTCCGCATATCGATAGAAAGCTGGAGAAATGAACTTTATGATGATGATAGGGACTGTCGATTTTATTTGCCTGATTAAATAATCGGAGGGAACCCGAAGTGAAATTCTTTGATAATTTTATGTGGACTATGTTTTAAATTGTGTTAAGTCATTCTATTACACTAATAAGGTATGTTTTGCCTAATCTATGGTTGTTACCATGTTGTGATTAAAATGCATGAAAGATAAAAAGGAAAAATAGTAAGAGTGAGGAAAACCCCTTATGAACTATAGGAAACTTTAGAAGTTGGAAACACTAGTATGGAACATGAGGTTAACGTTATGGATTGAAGGACAAGAAAGGCCTTGAGGCCTTATGGCCTAGGCAATTGTCGTATACCTTGTTTTGTATGGTATTTATCATGTAATCGTAACCATTTTTTATTTGAATTGCCCTTGAAAGGCCTTCATGAGTTTCGAGCTCCTCTGAAGTGCAGGCAGGTTTTACTTGGTAGGTTTGATGCCCTACGAGTAGTACAATTGGAAGCCCGTGCATGGGTACGAGACTTGTGATGGTTAACAGGCCATGAGAAGTGACGGTTCACGGTTAACAGGCCGGTGATCCCGAATCCAATTGTATACCAAGTAACTACAAGGATCTATGACTCGGGTCGCCTTCTAGACGTAGAAGCGGACGGGAAGAGGAGATGCCTTGGTACCGGTTATCGATTAATGATGTCGTGAGTTAGTGAACTCATGTCATGTTTCCATATAGTGTGAGATTATCAAGTGTGAACTCAAGAGTCATTCCCTTCCCCGGACTTGAGTTAGGATTGTTAGAACCGTAAATAACTCGAGAGAATCCTTAAGATAGGGAACTCACTGAGATTTGATGTATCTCACCCCACTGTTGTTGTTACATCACAGGTTCTGCAGGTTCGGCGACGGGTAAGGATAAAGTGGTTTGACTTTTCCTTTCGGTTCGTAGGTTTTGAGATGGCATGGCTTCCGCTATGACGTTTTATTTTGAGATCATTGCATTGATCTAGTTCTTAGTTTTTATCATGTTGGAACATCTTGTATATGTAATGCCTTAGTGTTGTGTTGTATTGGAGGCACTTATGTATATAATGTGTTAACTAGGGACTTATGGTATTTCAATACCAAATACTTGGATTCATATATATAATTTATGCTTTGATGTATGGATTTTATATGTGGGTGTTACATCGAGGGTCAAAGATGCCTTCTCGATGTGGGTCGAGGAAGCACCTCCTGGATGACGGACTTGTTTCCGCCCTTTTTCTTTGTGCTTGCTAGTTTAGATAACACGTCTGCTCTGACGTTATGTTCGCGGGGAACATGCTTCACCTCCACTGCAACGAACTTCGTCATCTTTTCTTTGACTAAGGCTAAGTACTCGGACAGGTTATTGTTTTTGGCCTGGTATTCTCCTCGAACTTGAAGGGCCACGAGTTGCGAATCTGTGCAGATGACGACCACTTCTGCCCCTCGATCTTCGGCCAGGCACAAGCCGGCAAGGAAGGCCTCGTATTCGGCTTGGTTATTAGACTTAGGGAAGGATAAGGTGAGTGATACTTCTACGATGATTCCCTCTTAATTTTCCAAGATGATGTCTGCCCCGCTCCCTGCCGAGCTGGATGCTCCGTCCACGAAAATGGTCCACTTGTGTGCCCCGCAGGTAGGGGAATCTGTGAATGTCATCTCTGTGACGAAGTTAGCCAAAGCATGGGCTTTGAGGGATTTCCTTCTTTCATACTGAATGTCGAATTCGGACAGCTCTAACGACCATTTGAGCATTCTGCCGGCCATATCTGGTTGCCCCAGCAATTGCTTTACGGGCTGATCTGTTCGAACCACGATCGTGTGGGCCAGGAAATAGTGCCTCAATCTTCCCGTAACATTGATGAGGGCCAACGCTACCTTCTATCTGCTGGTATCTCATATCTGGACCTTGCAATGCTTTGCTGGTGAAATAATGGGCTTCTGCCCGTCGGGTGTCTCACGGATAAGGGCGGCGCTTACGGCCTGGGTTGCCACGGCGAGATATAGATACAGAGTTTTGCCGTTTTTTGGTCGAGAGAAGACTGGTGGCTCTGACAGTGCCTATTTCAGATGGAGGAGAGCCTGGTCACATTCCTCCGTCCATTCAAACGCTGCCTCCTTGCGGAGGAGTTTGAAGAAGGGCAGGGCATGCTGGGCAGACTTGGCCACGAAACAAGACAAAGACGCGAGCATCCCATTGAGGGACTGGATGGGTTTTTTTCGAGTTGGGCATTGGAAATTCGGAGAATACCATGCACTTGTCGGGGTTGGCCTCGATTCCTTGCTCTGTTAGATAGAAGTCGAGGAACTTGCCTGCCCGAACTCCGAACGTGCATTTTTCTGGGTTGAAACACATCCGGTTTTTCTTGGCATGTTCGAAGACTTTTCTTAAATGGGCCTTGTGATCGGTTTCCTCATGGGATTTTACGATCATCTCGTCCATGTAAACTTCGAGCATGTCGCCTATTTCTCCCCGGAAAACCTTGTTCATCATTCTCTGGAAAGTCGCGCCGGCGTTCTTCAGGCCGAAGGGCATTACGTTGTAGTAATAATTGCCCGATTCGATCATGAAGGCCGTGTATTTTTTTATCGCTCATTGCCATTGGTATTTGATTATAGCCCGAATAGGCGTCCATGAAAGATAAAAGTTTAAAATCGGCAAAGTTATCAACAAGTTTATCAATATTGGGGAAGGGGTAGGCATCTTTTGGGCATGCTTTATTAAGATCGATATAATCAACACGCATGCGCCACTTTCCATTAGATTTTTTCACAAGTACAACGTTGGACAACCAAGTGGTGTACTTGGCTTCCGAGATAAATTTTGCCTCGATGAGGTCTTTTACAGCTTGTTCTGCAGCCTCCGTTTTCTTCGAAGACTGCTTTCTCCTACGTTGTGCTACTGCTTTGACGACGGGATCAATCATGAGTTGATGGCAGGCGACAGTAGGATCTAAGTCGGGCACCTCCGCGACACTTCACGCGAACAAGTGTGCATTCTATCTGAGCCAAGCTCCGAGTTGTTTCCTCGCGATGTCGGGAAGGCCGGTCCCTATCTTTATTCCTCGCCGAGGATCGTCACCGAGTAGGACGAGCTCGAAGTCGCCATCCAGGATAGGGCGCATCGGATGGGAGTTGTTGCTGGTCGAGGCGGATAAGCTGCTCGGGCCAACCTGGTTCTCCTTCTGGTCATCAAGCGAGTGCACAACATGTTTTTTCCAGCATTGAGTACCTCGACTCATAATCAGTGAACTTTTTACTCAGGTAGTATATGGCATGTTCTTTTCTACCTGACTCGTCGTGTTGACCGAGCACACACCCCATTGAATTCTCAAGAACCGTAAGATACATAATCAATGGCCTTCCTGGCACTGGCGGTATAAGGATCGGAGGTTCCTGCAAATATTCTTTTATTTTTTCGAACGCCTTTTGACAATTTTCATTCCACCTGACTGCTTGATCTTTTCTTAGCAATTTGAATATTGGTTCACAAGTGGCTGTAAGATGAGAGATGAATCTAGCAATGCAGTTCAACCTCCCCAGGAAGCCACAAACCTCTTTTTCTGTTCTCGGCTCAGGCATTTCTTGTATGGCTTTTACTTTAGCAGGATCAACCTCGATACCTCTTTCACTGACAATAAACCCCAGTAGTTTTCCAGATCTCACTCCGAAGGTGCACTTGTTCGGATTCAACCTCAGTCTGAATTTTATCAACCTATCAAAAAGCTTCTGAAGATTCACCAGATGCTCTTCCTCCGTTTGTGACTTCGCGATCATGTCATCAACATAGACCTCGATTTCTTTGTGAATCATATCATGAAAGATAGTCACCAACGCCCGCTGATAAGTTGCCCCAGCATTTTTCAATCCAAAGGGCATTACTTTGTAACAGAATGTTCCCCACGGTGTTATGAACGTTGTTTTCTCCATGTCCTCTGGGGCCATTTTGATTTGGTTATACCCAGAGAAGCCATCCATGAAGGAAACACAGAGTATTGAGCAGTGTTGTCCACTAACATGTCGATCTGAGGGAGCGGGAAATCATCTTTCGGGTTTGCTCTATTCAGATCTCTATAATCAACACACATCCTGACCTTTCCGTCCTTTTTAGGTACAGGCATAATGTTAGCAACCCACGGAGGATAACTTGTCACAGCCAGAAATCCAGCATCTATATGCTTCTGAACCTCCTCTTTAATCTTGACAAACATCTCAGGTTTCGTTCTCCTCAACTTTTGCTTAACCGGAGTACATCCTCTTTGAGCGGCAACCGGTGTACCACGATGTCAGTGTCAAGCCCAGGCATGTCTTGGTAAGACCAGGCGAAGATATCTACATACTTTCGAAGCATTTCGATCAATCTTCCCTTTACACTGTCTTCCAAAGCAACCCCAATCTTTACCTCTTTTTTCGCATCCTCGGTTCCCAAATTAACAATCTCAATCTCCTCCTGATGAGGCACAATGACCCTTTCCTCCTGTTTTAGCAATCTGGCCAATTCCTCGGGAAGTTCACAGTCTTCCTCAGCCTCTTCTTCAGCCTGATATATGGGATTATCGAAATCATACTGAGCCATGGCCGAATCATGAGGGATGGAATCTGAACAAGGTAACCTGCATGATAGATGATTCATGTTTTATTATGTATGCAACAAACAAAACACATTGCCATTTTGATGTGATTTTATGAACAAAATAAAACAGAAAACAGGGATCTGAAATATTTGAATGCGAAAAGTCCTTTATTATTGATAAAGAAAAGCATACGAAATGTTCAAGCCCTACAAACAAGAGTCACTACGCCTTAGGCAGAGCGTAGGATCAAACATAACAGAAAAAACAGAGACAATTACTCTGGGCCAGTCACATGGATGATCTTCTCCGATGACCAGTTGCATGGGCTTTGACCAGGCATGCAGGGGCGGATCCAATTATCCATATCGCAATCACTGTCCCCATCCTCTTCAATGGCGTTGGCTCTATCAAAGAATACCCCAGCACTGGTAAAACGAACCGGGCCGTAAAACTTCGGAGGCTCTTCAGGACGCCTGGGTGGCTTGTAACCCAGCCCATAAGTATCTTGCTTCCTCTAAACCTCAATAATCTGACCCCATTTTTGTGAGCTTCCAGCTTCAACTACAGCCCGTGCATCTTTGAGGGATGACATAGAAATCTCCGGCTGCTCTACCACTGTAAGCTGCTTAACCATTTCAGATGGGCTAACCTCTTTGGGAACTTCTTCATGAAATTTTACCGCTTCAAAAGCCTGACATAACGTTTCCTGTATCTCGCCATCTACCTCCACATATTTGAAAGTAGATAGATGGCTTATCATAATGTCCTCCTCTCCGTAAACTATCACCACGTGTCCATCCACCATATACTTCAGCTTCTGATGGAGTGTAGACATTACAACCCCAACACTGTGAATCCACGGCCGACCAAGTAGACAACTGTAAGCGGGCTGGATATCCATTATATAGAATGTGGCGTCAAAGACCTCCGGGCCAACCTTAATTGGCAGCACAACCTCTCCAAAAACAGCCCTTTTAGAACCATCAAATGCGCGCACCACCAAATCACTTGGCGTGCATATCAACCCTCGAGTGTCTAGCTTCATCAATGCCTTCTTAGGCAAAACATTTAAAGATGACCCTGTATCCACAAGCACATGAGACATCAACGACCCACAACACTCAACAGAAATATGCAAGGCATTATTATGGTTTCTCCCAGCTGGAGTCAAGTCAGCATCAGTAAAGCCCAAACCGTTGCCTGCATTAACATGGGCTATCACCCCCTCAAGCTGATTGACTGAGATCTCTTGGGGCACATAAGCGGCGTTCAGTACTTTCAACAATGCGTTTCGGTGAGCTTCCGAACACAACAACAAGGATAATATGGATATCTTGGATGGAGTCTGATGCAAATGATCCACGATTTTATAGTCACTTCTTCGAATCAACCTCATGAATTCCTCTACATTCTCAGAGAAGGGACTATCAGCTGGCCTTACTACAGAATCAGTCACTGCCGGGGTCTGCACAGAATTATCTACGGCCTGTTTACCCTTGTCCTGTCTGGAATTATCAGCCCGTTCATCGGAAGGAGTGAAGATTCTACCGCTTCGGGTAATAGCTCCTGCTTCCTCAAGATTGGAACTTGCTACCGACGTTCCCATTAACTCTTGTTTCTGCCCATTAACGAAAACTTATGCCACATAGTTCCAAGGAATGGCCTTGGTACTCTCATAAGGAATGGGTCCAGGGCCTGTAATTATCACCGGTGCTAGTCTTGCCGCCGCTGAAATTGTGATTGTCCTGAATGGAATAGTGATAGTAGCCACATCACTGCCGATAACCTCTTTTCGTTGGTCACACCTGTCGAATTGCAACCTACCTTCATCGATCAACTTTTGAATTCCTGATTTCAACAACTCGCAACCATTCATCTGTAACATACATTCTGAACAGTTCTTGTCACAACCGGGGTCCACTCCACCCATCAATAATTTCTCCTTTACCACCATCAAAGGAGTCCTTAATTCGTTCACATCCATAACCAGATTCAAAGATTCGTTCTCCTTTAACACAACATTAACCCTTGGCCCGCCATGATCAGGCATTGGGTTCTGGATGACATTCAGCATGTCATTTGAAAAATTTATAGCCTTAGAATCCATCAAGTCTTAAACTGTGTGCTTAAAAGCTTTACAGTCCTCGATACGATGTCCGGGTGCCCCAGAGTGAAAGTCGCAATGGGCGTTAGGATTATAACCCGGAGGTGGATTACTAGTGATAGGAGCTAGAGTTCTCTTTTGAATTAGCTGCAGCTGAAGTAAGTGTTGGAATAACTGTGAATACGGTAGAAGCGGAGTATCAAAATGCCTATCCCGTTTGGGCTTGTACTGTTGTTGGTGAGGAGCCTGACTTTGCTGTAGAGGAGGCGCTGCAGGAATTATCACTGAAGCTACTTGCTGATTATAGTTCTGGCGTTGCTTTCCTTTACCTCAGTAAGACGAGACAGAATTGGTTTCCTCCTTCTTTTTGTAATTCCCATATGGTTTCTTCCCCTGACTAGAAGACGACCCATCATTACCCGAAACTTTCCCGGCTTTGATTCCACCCTCTAACATCTCCCCAACCATGATCAAGTCAACAAACTTACCCGACATGCAAGGTAACCGTTTTTCATAATAATGTCCTAGAAAAGTATCCATAAACAGATCCAGCATTTCCTTCTCCATCATGGGTGGTTGTACCCTTGCCGCCAACTCGCGCCATCTCTGCGCGTACTCCTTAAAGCTTTCACCACTCTTTTGAGACATATTTTGTAACTGTGTACGAATGGGAGCCAAGTCAGTATTATACTGATAGTGTTTCACAAATGCTTCCACCATCTCTCTCCAGTTGCGTACATGGCTCCTCTCAAGTTGCATATACCATTCCAGGGACGCTTTAGACAAGCTGTCCTGGAAGAAGTGCATCAGCAGTTTTTCATCACGGGAGTACGCAACCATCTTTCTTGCATATGCCCGAACATGTGTCCTGGGACAAGTAGTGCCGTTGTACTTCTCAAAAGTGGGGACTTGAAACTTATGAGGAATTCTCACATCAGGAACCAGCACTAGGTCATCTAGATCCATTCCCACAGAATTTTGATTTACCACCCCTCTTAGTTGTTCTTCAATCATTCTAATCCTTTGGTCATCAACAACAGGGAGACCAGCATCTCCACCTGGTACAGAGAAAACATCGTCTTGTTGGTCATCAAAGTGATGGCCATGAACTGCATGAATATTGTTTCCCTCTCCAACCACAGAAGGAATCACCACATTCTCTCCTCCGCCCGGAGGGATAACCACAGTGGGAACTGGAACACCACCCAGAGGTCCATTCTGAATATTGTGTCCATTAGCACCTCTGCCCGGAGGAATAACATTGTTCTGAAGACCACCATGTAGTACACCGTTGTCATCTACTCTTGCCACGAGAGGTTGAACGAGAGTTCTGAGTTGCTCCTGTCCCTCTACGACTCCTTGCATCATTTCCATGAATTGGGTGATACGGGCTTGCATGGCGGCCATTTCTGCTTGCATTTGCTCCATTACTCTTTTCTGGTTGAGTCGAGTAGAGTATTGGTGAATCGGTTGGTCAGCTATTCTGCCTGAAATTAAATAAAGATTAGGAAAATCGAAGCAAGTACCTGTTATGCAAAAATGCTTATGATTATGAGAATGCAAATGAAAAAATGCAAATAATCATATTTAAACATTTCCAGGGCCTATCCGTTTTGATTCCAGTTTTTGAAATCGGGCAAGGGATTGGACACAACATCGGAAAATAAATCTGAATCCAGAATTATTGCAGAATCAAACAAAGGAAGACACCTTTCAAAAACTGAGAGCTGTTGAGACAAATATGGCTGAACCAAATACTTTATTATCATATCATAAGAAATCATACAGATAGGTCTGATACAAACAAAAGTGATTCCATCAACAATCCTGATGGTAATCATAGCAAAATACAAACAACAGAATCACTACAAATCAATTCCAAACAAACTGGCTTCAATCTCTTCAAGGAGGTTCCCAGTGTCTGGATGATTAGGTCTTTCTAGCAACCCCTTGATCAGTCTGTTTCTCTTCTCGACATCCTGATTCAGCCTAGCAATCTGCTCTTCAACATCTTTGCCTTCGCGCCTTGACTTCTTGATTCCCGCTTGCAGCTTGAGCTCTTCAATTTCTTTCTGGGCTCCTTTCCACTTACCAGAGAAATGCTTCTTATCTTTCTTCATTCTTTGAAGTTCTTCTTTTAACTCCCTATTCTCAATCTTGAGCTCTTCCCACATCTCCTGATACGTGGTAAGCTTGTCTTCAGTTTTGGTCAAGAGCTTCTTGGTTTCCCTGTAGGCTTTGCCTGATGATTCAGCAGTCATGCTGATTTTTCTACAGTGCTGAGCTCTGTCATCAAGATCCTTCTCCCTTTTTTCCAAGCACTCTGTCAAATCTTGGACCTTCCATTTCAACTCCAAGTTATCATGTAAAGCACCCTGAAGCCTACTACTCATACCAGTATTTTCCTCCCTCAAATCATGCACCAATTTTCGCTGCTTATCAAATTCTTCAATTGGTACGGTGATTCTCTCCTCTGTCACTTTGGGATACAAGGGAGGCGCCCAATCAAAAGGCAAATAGTACTCTTCGACCCTCTTCTTTATCCATTGCTCATATGGAGGGAAAGTTTGATTATTAGGCAAACCCCACACGGTTTTTCCTCTCTTCTGTTTACTGAGCCATGCTTTGGAAGCCTTCTGCGCCACATCTAATCCATCGTCAGCCATGTGAAAATACAAAGACTCTTCCAACTCCTTTTCAGCCGGGGGACCTTTCAGGGCATATCCAAACTGCCGGATGGCCAGAGAAGGATTATAATTAATACCTCCTTTTCTCCCTATCAATGGTACATTAGGGTATTCACCACAGCTGTGCAAAATGTCTTTACCCAGCACTCCGTGATTCACCCAAACAATGTCCTTAGCATCTAGGCCCATCAAACATTGACTCCATTTTAGGGAATTCTTAGTATCCTTGAAAGCACCTGACTGGGGTAGACGATTGGCAAACCACTTATAGAAAAGAGGTGCACAACAATGAACTGTCCCACCTCGTTTCCTCTCGTTCCTGTTGTATAAGGTATAATGAAGATCTCCTAAAAAGGTCGGCACCGGATTCTGAGCTACAAATAATTTGATAGCATCCGTGTCAACAAAATCAGGCTCATTTGGGAACAAGACAATACCATATACACAGAGAGCCAGCACTGCATTGAAGACAATCCACTTCTTCTCTTTAGCTGCTTCTTAAGCCTTGTTTTTCAAGTATGATAGGTGATAGCCATGAACCCTTCCCTTACCAGAAATATCAGCTTCCAAAGTTGACTTGCTCAAATAAAGAGCACCAGCCACAGCTAGGAAATCAAGATCTGCCTTCGACCCACAGAAAGGAACACCTTCTTTGATGGAAATTCCAAGGATGTTAGAATACTCCTCCGGAGTAGGAACCACAACATAATCTGTCAATACAAAGCATCTCAGGGACAGATCATAGAACTGCATCAAGGTGTGCAAGCCTTTATATTCATATTCACTGATGTTACGAACAAATGATAGGATCCAACCATACTTTTCTCCGAACATTCCTAACACTTCCGGACTGGCCATCTCTTGTAATCTACAAATCTGACCCAGAATGAGCTTCGGGAACTTGTACACAATTATATTCTTTCTACCCTTCTTGGTATCCATCCCTATGACTGCCCTTTGACTGGAATCAAAATCAGATACTACCTGGAAAATGAAAAATATGAAGGTTAGAAAAAAAGATGCAATGCAAAGCATGGGATCAAAGTGCCACGTGTCTGTGCTGAACTGAAACAGATGAATAATTCCTAGGCTCAAATTCCCTAGAATTCCAGAACAACAGAGTAACCACACAGATAAACCATACTGATAAGAAATCCAGTGTACCGGGTATGTTGAAAGTCAAGGTTACCTGCAAACCTGTAAACAACCCGCCCCTCTCACATGTGGGTACTAAAAAGGCGAGGATCCTCAATATCACGGGCTCTCAGGTCGAGAAATGATGATACGTTCACCATTTCTGGTTTGGCATCATCATCAATCGAGGAGGCCTCAACTGATTCCCCCTCAAAAAGGATATCCTGTAGCAAGTTCCCAGCATTGGGTCCTCGGATCGAGAATGTGCAATGGGTTTGCCACAAAATATGGTCTGCCACTGTCATAACTCGGGAGGAGTGCCGTAACTGAGTCCTCGGGAATGGTCACCAGAGTCGACAATTCCTCCAGAGAATATCTACTGGCCTGTATCAAACATACAGTAACAGATAGCTCAGGATAGAACCTCGTCTGGTTGTAGGTCTCGTGAACACCCACACGTGGCCAAACACCACGGGAGCGACACGTCCACCCACACTAATACCTATGTGTATGCTCAAGCCTGGGTAGTGGGCTTATCCCTCGGAACACCCTGCCCACCAAACAGAAAACCAACACAGTCCAGCATATAATGATATGTAATGTCGTAAATGCAGTAAAAATAGTAATACAGCAAGATACAGTAAAGCAGTAATACTATAAACAGCAATACAGTAAAACAACAAAAAAACAGCACTACAGCTCCATAAAAACACCCAATGAAACAAAAACATACAAGCGCTAGGATTGACCCGCTTAGGGAACCAGAGTCCCCAGCAGAGTCGACAGCTGTCGCTCCTGGGATTTTCATCCAAGTACAAACGCGAAAGTGGCTCGGAAACAAAGTCGCCAGCAATGTGTATTTATCCCAAGAAAGGGAAAGGAAACACTGCGTAAACCTGGGGGAAAGGAAAAGCATGGTCTCACGACCAAGAGAAACAGGTAAGGGAGTCGGTTACGCGAAGGGAAGGTGTTAGCACCCCACGCGTTCATCGTACTCGATGGGATCCACGCTTGTTGTCTCGATCAAAGGGTGACGTCGTCTAGAGCTTCGTGGCTACTGGAAAGGAGAAGAAACGAGAACGGGAAAGAACAGAGAAACGAAGAAGAAAAGAAAAAAAAGCGACTCGGTAGGACGTCCTCGGAGTCCTAGGCCTACGTATTCCTTTGGGAACAGGAAAATCAGAGTCAACGTAGTTCAGACACGAACTAGGGGGAGGTTGCTCGCCAAGACATCGCTGTCTCGTGCCTACGTATCCTCAATCTAACCAGAGAGAGGAAGTCAGAGCAGTCGTAGTTCGACTTAACGAAGTCGGTGTTTTTTTATGAGCGACGTTAAGTTCGCGTCCGACAGTTAGGGTCGATGCCTGTTTGCGACGAGACGGAAGTAACGTGCCCTTTTCTGGAAATGAGGTTTGAAACTTAACAATCCTGAAGGATGAAAAAGGTTTGAGTTTGTTTTGTGTTTTTAGACAGAAGTGTTTTTGAAGTTGTTTGTAACTTGCATTGCACCCAAGTCTACAACATAGGAACGAATACGTCGCGTATCGTCCCCAACAGGACGTACACTAAGTACCGTAGAAGAACGAAGGGAGACCCCCCATTATTCACTTCCCATATATAAGGCTCATGCGCAATACACATTTAACCTTTATTAAGTGTTTTAGGAGAATTATGAGATGAGAAGAGAAGATTCAAATTGAAAAGAAAACACTAAGGGAATCTAGCTTGTTCCTAATGTTATCATGCAAAAATGGCCCTAAGGTCAAGGTTTGAAAACCTAAGTCTAGGAAGAAGAGAGGGATAACACTACCTAATGCTTATCCTACCTCACTTTACTCAAAGATTAAAGATGAGCTAGGATCCCTAAGGGTGTGGATAAGTTGTACACACAAAGCATTATATCATGTTATTCACAAGTATACAAGAGAAATTGAAAAAGATGAAAGAGAAGAGATATGAGTATGGATAAGCCTCCACATACTCAAGACTTACCATAGCCCCTACACAAAATGGTTAGTACCAAAGCAATTCAAATATTAAAGCACAAGTAAAGCAAGTAAACACCTAAGTCCTAGTGTTCTAAAACAAACTCCAAGAAGTTCTAAAAGATCAAACCTAAAAGGAATGGATCACTAAAGGATGGTACTAACCTAGGGCAGTAGCAAAGCTTACTTACATCCACCAATGGTTATAAAGACTTACAATATCAATCTATGTTTAAACAACCAACTAAACTTCAAAGGAATGCAAGGATGTGTACTAAAGATGCATCATGAACATTCAAGAGATGTAAACATGCAAGGATGCAATATGAAACACCACAACCAGTAGGAAACCACTTCATAAATTTCATTAAGTATCCATGCATTATCATCCATAATATGAGAATAAAACTCAAGTAGAAGAAGTGGGGAAAAAGTGGAACAATATCACACAATAAGGCACAATGTTGTTTGCTTACAAAACAAGTCACACATGAGAGTGAAATGCAATTATGAATGCAAATGAGAATGGATCAGTAGCATACATGTTATAATATGACATGAGAATGCACAAATGAACAAGTTTGGTTCATACACAAGTCACAGAAGAGAACACAAGTTGAAGTTCATACAAATTGAAACATGCTTCAAATGTTTATGTAATTGTAATGCATATGATATGACATTATGAGTCAATGAGAATAGATGAAATGATATATATATAGTAGAGGGACCTATAAGAATGAATGTAGATGGCATACCAATGTGAGATACATACAAACTACATTGAAGAAGAACAAGTGATAGATGCACAATTAAGTAAGAATGCAATATGAACATCAATTGCAAAACATGTCAAAAGGAAACATGGAAGACCTATAACTTGACATACATGACCTATAATATCCAAGTAAACATGTGTCAAAAGGTAACATCAATCATCTCAAGAGACCATAGGCAACATGACACAAAACCATAGCATATGCATACAATGAAGCACATAAATGCACATGTAGTCAATCAACAAGGAAAAAATAGAAAGAAACTTGTAAAAAATATGAAAATATAACACCAATCATCTAAGTCAGAATGGGATCACATATCAAAATCATGGCTCAAAACTAAACCATAAACATGTTCAATTAATGTCCAAGAACTCACAAAAGGTCATTAAGAAATATGGAACAAAATGAGTTCCAAATGCTATGTAAAAATGGTTTTAAAAATAAAATAAAAATATTTTTAGAGGCTTTCAGATGTTATTTAATCAATACAAAAATATTGGATGCAAAATAGTATGTGAGCTAAGAGAAACAAAATGAGGAAATCAAGTATCAATGAAGAGAAACATTAAAAAAAGAAATTAAGAAGAAACTCTGAAAATATAAACAAAAATTAACAAAATTAGAATTAAAAATTATAGAAAATTATTTTAATATGTCAAGATGGTTGGTGAATTTATTTAGAATTTTTAAAGATGATTTACTATTTTTGATAAAAGGAAATCAAACAATATAGAAAAAGAAAATAAAAATGCAAAGGAAACAAGTAGGGGGTGCAGCGTGAGTAAATTTCAGTTTAAAAAAGAATTGGGCTCAAACATGGGGTGATCAGATAGAAATTAAAAACCCAGTCCAATACAAACATGCGCGTGTGTGATATGGTGTACGTTCAGTCAAACATAGATTCATTTACAGCCATAGGATTAATTAGTCAAACATCATCAAGATAAGCAGGACTATTACATGGATGAGGGCACAAGTACATGTTAACTACCATACACACGCACACATGCAAGCATCTGATAACACAATTGAGTCACGTGACACGGACACTCCTTCATTTATGCGTTGGCAACCTATCACGCTTTGGATTAAAATGATCTAACGGTTACGTTTTAAACTGCACCTAAAACCCTAAACGCATCTCACCGACCGGAGAAGGACCTTTGGCCATCTCCAGCCACCTACAAATGTTCACATGTCCATAAATATATGAACCGCACATCAAAATGAAGAGGAAGTCATGTAGAACAAGAATCCGCAGTCTAAATTCACAAACAATACCTGATCAGAGAGAAACGAACAAGAACAGTTTGCCCTAAAAAAATCTACACCTCTAAGAGGTCTATCAACTAGCCGGAAATGTCACACTGCTTCTAGTAAGCCATAATCATCATGAAAACAAGCTATACTCAGCGAAAAAAGTTGAGAAAGAGGAACCTGAAATTTGGAGAAACTTTGGATCTTCAGAAATCCAAAGATGATCTTGTTCTTGAGCTTAAACTGAGCAAAATAAATGCTATTGAATCTTGAAATCTTGCAGAAATCAGAATGGAATTCCAACTGAATTGAAAATGCACTTGATGAATGGAACTTAATCTTCCTTGTTCTTGCTCACTGATGAACCATTGATGAAGAGAGTGATGAATAGATGAAGATGATGATGAGATCGTGCAAAGAGAAAGAGAGTTTCAGAGAAGAACTTGAGAATGAGAGTTTGTGGAATGTGAGAGAAATCGAGCAAAATGAAGTGTTGTTGTTAATTTTGTGAGCAAGTGAGCTTATATAGGTTGAGTTAGTTGTTAACTAGTGTGGTTAACAGTTAGGAGGAGAGTTAAGTGAGTTGGGTTAAGTGATTTCTGAGTTAACTAACTGAGTCAGTTAGTTAGAACACGAGTTGAGCTTGGTTTGGCTATGGTGTGGAGAGCTCATGGCAGCTATGGTGAGGGTGAATATTCAGTGGTGATGAGGTTATGTGTTGCTGCAGAAACTTAGTGAGCAAGTTTCTACTTATTTCCCTTTTCATGTATGGTATAGCATGATGCATAGTGTGTAAGAAACATGCATGGCCAAATGAAGTAAAGAGCAGCTGGTAGGAAATGTTTGATGTATGCGTGTGTATTGAGTAATAAACCAAAAATAATGTGCAACAATTCCAACTTTGGGCAGCCTCACATCAATGAAAACATGGAGGTTTGGGTGAACATTTCTTCATGTACAAGGCATGGAATGATGTGATTTTGATGGCTATGGAAAAAGGGAACAGGTTAGAACAAGATTGGTATTGGAAATTAGATGGAATGGAGACTTGTAAGATGATCAAAAATAGCTCCAAACATCAAGGCACAAAACTGGTTTTATGGGCACGTGACTTGGTAGGCTGGCATGGCATCATGACTTGTGAACTTCAGCATGAAACCATCAACTTTGGACCCCTATAACTCATTCACAACTTGTTCAAATGGAAAAATGTCCAACATCAAAGTTGAAAAGGACATTGAGATGAACAACTTTGATGTTCAACATTTTTCCATTTGAAGCTTAATTGATGGAGAAAATTGGCTTGAAATTTGGAACACCAAGTGTTTGATGAAATTATGGCCTGGGGGCCTGAACTTGCCTTGCCATGACTTGGAATTTGCCTTGATTTTGCCAAACTTTGATTGGTCATAACTCCCTCAATTTTGATCCAATGGAAGAGTTCTTTATATGGATTTGAAGCTTGGAATGTGATCTTTAATTGGCTCAACTTGGACCTGACGCTTGGAGCTTTTATCTTGAAGAAAGGAAGCCTTAAAGTGTAGTGCAAAATGGTCCAAACTTGCCATTTTTGGAAACCCTAAGTTTCTAAAAATGGAAACTTTGTACATTTCTTGATTTTTGATGATTCTTCCATCATTTCTTGATCAAATCTTGTCCAATGAACATATGTAACTTGAATTTCATGATTTTGACCTTAAAAAGTCAGGAGTTGACTTTTCCTTTGCGCAGTTGACTTTTCCCCAAATTTCCTTATTCTCAATCAATTGGTCAATTGAAACCCTCCCAAATCAAATTGATGGACCATTCTTCATCCTTAGACCATTGAGGACATGTAGAATACCATGAGATCAAGTCTTTCCCAAGAAATCAGAAATAAACTGATTTCATGGCAAACCCTAGTTTTAAACCCTCAGTCTAGGAGAAAACAACATATCCTCCAAATCCAATTTCCTCTGAATATGATGTACATCCTGTCTAACAAAGATTAAATATGAAATTTGGAGGTGATAAAAGCTCAAAGATTTTGCCCATTGGGGCATTCTACTCAAGAATTCCAAAACCCTAGTTTTGCACTGATTAGGATGATGTGATTCCCTTGCATTCTCTTGTCAAGTTTGATCATATGATAAGGTGATGACTCAATTAAGACCCCTTTGAGGCTCAAGGCTCCTTGGACTTGGCTTAGACACCCTGATCCCATGCCAAAGAACCAATGAAATGCAAATGATGATTATGCCAAAATGCCATGCAACATAAGCCAGTAAAAGCTAAAAGCAAGAGGGCAAATTTTGAGGTGCTACACCATGTTCTCACGCTCCAGGAGAGTTGTCCAAGAAGTGGGCGACATATTTAAAGATAAACTTATGGGTTTTATAAACTCGGATGGTGAGGCTTACAGAATAGCAGCGTATATTGCACATGATGGGCCCACATAGATAGTTTACTACTTGCTAAATTATTACTTGTTGTATCATGATTTATTCTTGTGGAACCATGTTTTACAAATTAGTGATCAAAGAAGTATTGAATATGAATATGATTTTGATAATGACAACTATATCTTCCTTGAATGATGAAACCCTAAAATCAAGTATAAAGCAGTTAAAGATGCAAGCAGACTAATTAGGGATTAATAAGCTTGATCATGTGATGATGTCCTCTAAATGAAATATAACTTAAGCCTCATCACCAAGAAAGTATCCACAAGATTAAAGTATTTTACAAGTGATAAAGTATGTGAAAGCTCGCCCTAATGTGTATGAGTGAATACTGCAAAAGCTTAAGGTCTTTCTCGTAAAGTTATATGGCTAATCACATACACACACAAAAATGAATTTTATAACTGATTTTTCATAGGAAAATATTTCTAAAAATGTCTTGAAGTCATTCTAGATGAATTGAGAGCTATCAGAAAAGTTCTGAGCAATTTTTTTGTATTAGTTAATTAATTTGAGTAATTGAAAATGTGCCTTAATCGATTAGGAAAACACCTTAATGAATGGTAACATATATATATATATATATATATATATATATATATATATATCTTTTATTTCCTTTTTAACGTTGACAATAGATTAATTTTAATTTAGCCAATCAATTGGTGCATGGTGCCAGTTGATTGGATCATTAATTTTGGCCACAAATTTTTTCCAATTTTGTGCTATCATCTAGCCTATAAATATAGGTCCCTTCCCACACTTTTTCACATCCAGAATCGTGAACTCTCATTTCTCACACCTCACCCTCTCTCGAAAAATATTTTCTCACTTTCTTTCACTTAGAAAATTAGCTGTTGTGCTTTCGAGAAAGGTCTTTTGCGAGTGAGGCATTTGTGTAATTCTGAAAGGCTAGAATTACAAATTCATCAAGGAACATTTGTTTTTACCTTAGTAGAATAATTTATCCATTTATGGATTTTATTTGGATTCTAAGTTTAACCTGTTAAAAGCTTAGGTTTGAGGATTTAGTGATTAAGTATTCGTTTAGGTTTGAAGGCTCAACCCATTAAAAAGCTTTCAAAGGTTCGAGATCAGCTCGATATTAAAATCTCCAAGGTCTGAGGTCATCTTTTGAAAAACCCAGCTCGATTCGAGTTCAACTCATGTTAAAATCTCACACTGGTTCGAGATCAGTCGGTGTAAAATCTTATTTTTATAACTTGAAGATTAACCACTCTAAGTTGTTATTTGAAAATAAGGCTAACTGATTCAATCCATTGTTTGGAAGGAAGACTCATCACTTCTCTTCGTGTTTGCTGTTTGGTTGGAAGTTAGTCATAAGCTTCATTTCTTTTGTATAAGGGGGTTTGAGAGTTCAACCTACTAAAAACTCTTAAGTTTATTAGATACTCTCAAGATCAAATCTTGGGGACATGACTAACTCATTTTTTATTGAACATGTATAATTCTAGGTGTTTTCTCTCTTCCCTTAGCTTTTACTTCCTGCAATTTAAATTCTTGTTACTTATTTATAAGGCATGATTACTCTCCAGGTCCATAAGTAAATTTTAAGTTCCACTTTAGTCCCTTAATAAAAAACAGTTACAGTTTGGTCCCGTAATATTAGTTTCGTTAGTATTGTTGGTCCCTTCTGTTAGTTTAGATGAGAAAACGTTAGTTTTTTCCAGCGTGGTGTGCCAACTGTGTAATGACTCAGCAAAAAGATTAAATTGAAACCTTATAATTATTTAAGGGACCAAATCAGGAAAGTTAATTTCAGTCAGTATATAATTTCAGTATATAATTCCATTAAGTACATAATTACAGGATTTAATTCCATTCAGAAACAATTAATTTCATAGCATTGTAACTTACAATATATCATTCCATTCAGAAACAACTAATTTACACAAAAATACATTACAAAAATCAGCACCTCTCTAAATATTTATACATACTATACAAATAACAGAAAGAAAAAAAGTACTGATCCTCATGTGTTGTATTGACTTCATTATTGATTTGCTCAACTCCATATGGAAATATAACAACCTAAAATTTTTTCAATTCATGCAAATCACATCTCAGAAGATATTTAATTCTACAGATATTTGCAAACAAAATAAAAAAAAATTAACTTTACCATACAAACTACAGACAAAGTATAAACCAACAAATCAAAACAGTCACCAACAAAACAACAAAATCATGGTAAGAAAAACTCATATAACTACAAATCAAGAGTTTCAAACATAAGCCATCAAAAATTCACAACAATAATAACAATTAACACCAAAATGAACACTAACCTAAAATCAGGTCCAAAAAGCAAAAAAGAAAGAACCTGAAATTCGAAACATTTATGAGGAAAATTGAGGAGTATGAATAAAATAAAATTGGGTATGAATAAGTATGAATATATAGATTAACTGAAAAAGTGTGAAAGATTATCGATTGAAAAAATGAATATTAAAGTCGAAGTTGAAAATTGAAATTCAATGGTCGGAGATGGCTAATGAGACCAACCAACCACCAACATTTTTCGGAATGAAAAAAGAACCAATTTTCATCCCTAGTGTAACACCCATATATAATATCATACATCAAAGCATAAATACTATACATGAATCCAAGTATTTGGTACTGAAATATACAAGTTCCTAGTCAACATATTATATAAATGTTATGCCCAACACTTAATACAAAAAAACCTAATAAGGCATAATGTATACAAGATGTTTAAAAAATAAAAACTAAGAACTAGATCGACAATGGTCTAAAAAAAATAGTCCACAACGGAAGCTAAGCCATCAAACAAGTAAGGATAATCACACCGCTTTATCCTTACCCTTCGCGGAACCTGGAGTACCTGAAATATAATCAACAATAGTGGGGTGAGATACATCAAATCTCAGTGAGTTCCCTATCTTAAGGACTCTCTCAGCTTTACAAGGTTTTATCTTAGTCTAGCTCAAGTCGGGGTAAAGGAACTAGACGTTGAGCTCAAACATTTCTGACTAGAGAACAATCGCACAAATACACTAAACGACCTACTAGTTAAGGAATCTTCTCCCCGGCCATCCCGCACAAGGGGTTCTTCAACACGGGTCACGTATTTATTAAGGGATAGACAAAAAAACCGGAGGAATTACAATCCTCCACTGACAACTACTTAACAAAGACACTCTTCTAGTGTCAATGTAAGCATTGCTGCACAATTCTCTAAGTCATTCCATTGTACTAAGGTTTCCTCACTAACTCACCTCTTGAAGCTTTTAAATTTTCAAAGGTTACTTTTTCTTTTCATAATTCACAATATTCCGTTTATTAACATAATCGAATAAAATCCATCTCAAAAATAATATTTTCACTTTCCATAGCATATAACACTTTCCTAGCTTCACATCGATATAAAGAACGCTTAAATCGGACACCCGAGTCAAAAGATATGGATTTTAAAAGAAAAGAAAAGCATTTGAAAAAGTCCCAGGAGCGGCCGGCGGTCCAGGCTTCGCCCGACACTGCCCCCTTCGCCCGGCGAAGTAGAGGCGTAAGACCCATGCCAAAATCCCAAAGTTACAGAATCAAAATCTGCTGCACCTCTTGGCTGTCGCCCGGCGAAGCAGCGGCGCACGCCTGACGTCGCCCGGCGCTACGCACCAGAAACAGAATTTTCTACTGCGTTTTCCATGGTTCAAAGGGTCCAAAGCTCACCCTTTCCACACCAAGTCAGTTCCAAACCACAAAACAAGTATCAACAAATGATCATATACATGTTACGACTATACTACGCAGTTAATATCGATTTTCAACCGTTAGATTCATGATTTTAGCAAGATTACTCATTTTCTCACAATAACAAACCTAACTCTAGAATTCAAGAAACTCTACAACTAAAGTCTCTATCTAGAACCCACCTGGATTAGAGGATGATGATGAAGAAGATGAGATGAATTGATGAAGAAGAGATGATGATTCTTGATCTTGAGTTCTTAGGGTTTTCTCCCTTTCTTTCCTTTCCTCTTCCTTCTCTCTACTTCTTCTTTCTTTCTATTTTCTATCTTTAGCTCCAAATGAAGAGAAAAAGGAAATTGAAATGATATAGAGAAACTCAATTAGATAGTATCATTACTAAATGTCCAATCATTCGTTCTTATTTCAACTTCTCATAACTTCCTTATAGTCTCTAGGTTCTTCGTCTAGAACCTCACTTGCAGAGATTAAGGCATAAGTTATAAGATCTACATACCCAAGTCTTTGAGGTGGCTTGATGACTCTTCTTGACTTATCTCTTGTCAACAGGTAGTCATCGGCAGTTTTCTCAGTTTCGATAGCACCTTCAGCATTTTCTTCAACTTCATTTGGGCCATGCAATTCAACATCACTATGCTCTACCTCAACAGGAATCTTTTCCTATTCCAGCTCTTCTTCAGATATCTTCGAACTTCGACCAATGTCATTAGTTTTCTTGAAAACCATCTCAGCCTCATTGAAAACTACATCTCGACTTGTGATACACCTCCTGTGACCTGGCTCTAGGTAGGGGTGTTCATTGGTTCGGGAAAATCCGAACCAAACCGGAATCTAAACCAAACCATGGTGTTTGGTTCGGGCATTTTTTTAGTTCGGGCATTAACCGAACCAAACCAATGAAACCCGATGTTAATTGGTTCGGGCAACGGATTTTCAAAATTATACCCGCAAGCCCGTCTACCCGAACCAACCAAATTAATTCATATAATTTATATCATTATAATGGAAACTAGTATAAGATATTCAACTTTAAAAAGGAAGAAAATGAAACATATTTGTGACATTCACAATCCATATAAAAATACGAAAATACATAAAAAAAACTATATTATTATAGAAAATTAGTTGATGTAAATTAGAAAATTTTAAAAATATTTTGGCATATTTGTTTCTAATGTATCCAATCAATCCAACCCAAACCAACTCGTTATTTCTCGGTTTGGTTCAGTTTGGGTTTTATAGAAAAAAATATGAAAATCCAATCCAAACCAATCCATATATTTTTGATCGGTTTGGGTATCGGATTCACTCAAAACCGAACCAAACCGGCCCGCGAACACCCCTAGCTCTAGGCACCACAACCCATAAACTTTGACTCATTCAGGGTATCCAAGGAACATACATTTCAGAGCTCTAGGTTTTATCTTGTCTTGCCTAATGTGAGCATAGGCTATGCAATCAAATACTTTAAGTTTGTCAACATCTGCTAGATGTCCCGGCCAAACTTCTTCAGTTGTCTTCATATCTAACACAATTGAATGACATCTATTTATCAGATATGTTGTTGTCGAAACAGCCTCTCCCAAAACACCTTCTTTAACCCGACACAAGTCAATATGCATCTAACTCTTTCCAAAATGGTTTGATTAAACCTTTCAGCCAAACCATTTTGTTGGGGAGTACCTGCAGTAGTTTTGTGCCTTGCAATACTAGAGGCTGCACAAAAACTGTCAAACGCCTCATTGCAAAATTCAAGGCCATTGTCGGTTCGCAACCTCTTGACCTTTTTGCCAGTATGATTTTCCAATAGAGCCTTCTAACTCTTAAAATTCTCAAAGGTTTCATCCTTAGTCTTCTGGATGAATACCCATAACTTTCTGGAATAATCATCAACTATGTATAGAAAATACCTTGCTCCTGAATGTGATTGACACCTTGCAGGCCCCCAAAGATCAGCATGGATGTAATCAAGGGATCCATGTGTTATTTGTTTGCCTTTGTTAAACTTCACTCTACAAGATTTTCCAAGTACACAAGGTTCACAAAACTTCAGCTTTTCGACTTTGTCTTCACCAAGTAGATTTTATTTACCCGGTTCGACCAGACCCCTTTCACTGACATGGTCCAATCTCTTGTGCCAGATTTATGTCTTCGACAAAGGTTTCGTGGATACAACATCTGCAAAATCACTTACAACTTCAGCCTCAAGGGTATACAAGCCTTGTTTCTTCACGCCTTTTAAGAATTCCTTTGACCCCTTCATGACTTTCAGAATACTTTTCTCTCCTATGAAAACATATCCTTTCTTGTCGAATTCACCAAGAGAAATCAAATTTATCTTCAAATCAAGTACATACCTGACTTCAGTCAACAACCTTATTGACTCATCATGGAGCTTGAATCTAACAGATCCAGCACCTGCAATCTTGCAGGCTTTATTGTTTCCAAGCAATATAGATCCATCATCTTGATCACATAGTTCCTCGAACAAGTCTTTGTTTGGTGTCATGTGCCAAGTGCAACCTGAATCCATAATCCATTATTTACTTGAGTCGCTGCTTGAAACCACAAGAACATCAGATGAGTCAAAATCATCTTGAACAATTGTTGTGTTGCCATTATTCTTACCTCCATGATCTTTCAGGAGTTCAGGGCACACTTTTCTTGTATGACCATCCTTCTTACAGTGATAACATCAAATACCAGATGCATCACCACTATAAGACTTTTGCTAACTTTTACCTTTCTTCTTGTTGAACTTGCCATCTCTCTTTGTAAATTTTGCCTTAACTGACAGACCTTCACCAGTCGAATATGACTTGTGCTCTTTTTGTTTGTTCAAATCCTTAGAATACCAGGTTGGTTGAACTTCTTCAATGGTCAGAGACTCTCTTCCATACAAGAGAATTTATTTGAAGTGAGCATGTGATCTGGGCAAACCACACAACAGCAACAACGCTTGATCTTCATCCTCAATCTTGACATCGATATTTTCAAGATCAACAATCAGCTTGTTGAACATATCCAACTGCTCAGCCAGAACTATGTCTTCACTCATCTTGAATGAATACAAAGCTTACTTCATGTAGAGGCAATTGACCAACAATTTGGTCATGTACAAACTTTCGAGTTTCACCCATAAGCCAGACGTCGTCGTCTCCTTCGAAACCTGTCAAAGAACCTTATCACCAAGGCTTAATAAGATGACGTTGTGGGCTTTCTCTACCATAGCCATTTTTTCTTTATCTGTTAACGCAGTGTCCATGGCTGCAGCTCCCTTCAACGCTTTTAAACAACCCTGTTGAACCAGCAGGGCTTTCATCTTTAAGTGCCACAGACCAAAATCATTCACTCTGATGAACTTTTCAATCTCATACTTTGTTGACGGCATCTTCTCCACGCTCACCACACCAATTTGTTGTGAAAAACAATACAAGAATACAAAGTATAATCGGTTTCTTGATCAGCAAGAAATCCACAAGGGTAGAAAAAAGAAAATAAGAAGAACCCAATGAAATTGGTTATAAAATTATATTCTTTACTTTCTCTATGAAACAAGATTACATCTGCTACAGAATAGCAAATAACCTCTCTCACCCTAATTAGAATTTGCACCACTCCCCAAAGATGACAGACTAGCATGCTATTTATAAAAAAACTAACATACTAACCTAATGAGCTTTTACACACAGGCTCATTACACAAGCTAACTTAGGGAACAAGATAACTTAAACAATTGGGCTTACAACCAAGACCCAATTCGACATGCTAACACTCCTAGCATACTTCGACTACAACATGTGAACAGATTTCGACGACATGCTAAGATTTTTTCGAATTATCGAACTAAGAAGCTACCCTTCGACCATACTAGAGTTCGATCCAATATCTCACAAGTGTGATACGGTTTCTATCTCAAATGGCTCACACGGAAGATCTAATGGGTCGCCAAACTTACTTACTCGGTCGGTGTTTAAAAGTACATGCACAAGATTGACACTCTCACCCTTAATGATGTTATACACACATTATACATAAACCGTCAAGTGAACTGGGAGTTTAATGACACAACAATATTCTTAAGTTATCTACGTTGGAAGAGTAAAATAGGTTCTTACCTTCTTGACTGGCGTCTGCGTTAGTTTGGTTACGTGCAGGGCATATCACAACCACTCATTGCTGTAATATTTAGTGTTGGTGGGTGGTTTCGTGCTAATAAGGTGAATTGTGTCCCCGTGATTAGATAAAAATGCAGTGGTTATAACGTTTCCTAAGCAGTGCCTGTATGGATACATTGAATGGTATTATAGGATATCACATTCTCTCATCATCCTTTCTAATTTAGCTAGCCATTTTTAGCATCCCTCCATCGTCAGTTGTTGTCGGACCTTTATATGACATCCTACCGCTGCCTCCATCAGCTAGTATGATTGATTGAAAGAAGAAGCAAACAATAACTTTTCTTATTAATAACCTCATAGATTTGATAAACCCACTTGTTAATGTATTATTACTTCTTCAGATAATATAATATACTCTGTTCTATATTATAAGCAAATTTTACTTTTTAGCTAAATTAAATAATTAATATATATGTTCTATATACAGATCAAATATATTAATTATTTAATTATCTGTTTATAATATTCAAATGATCGAAAAAATTATTTTTTTGAAACATAACTCTATAGTTGTGAAAGACGATTTAAAATCTTCGAGAATAGAACCGTGTCCTTTATTCATACAAGGCTACTAGACTTATGAGCGTGTTGCAAAAATCTAGTATAACAAATTTTCTATAAATCTGATACATATACAAGGGCCTATTAGATTTTCCAAAATGTCTGGTACAATTCCAACATTTTTTATTAGTAAATAATAAATTTTTTTACCATATTTATACTATAGCTACCAAATTTTTGGTATTAACTTTTTTTTAAAATTTATAAAATTTTAGAAAGATAAATCATGTTAATTTTTTTAAAACAGTAGGAATTTAAGGTACAACTCATGGAGTGTCGGGTAAAATCCTTGAAAACCTTTGATCTTTGGTAGAAATAAATTTGTAAATAATAATAGAGTTTTGATAATAACTACTCCCTTTATAAAAAAATTGTTTCAAATTATCAATCATCTTACAATTTCAATGCAATATTGATGATATATCTTTATTATATTCTTTATTATTTATTGCTATTTCTTCTTCTAATATCTTACATTTCTCTTTCGTGTATAATAAATGAAAAACAATATACAAAATGAAATCGTTGATGCAGAAAGAAATGTGGATCAACGACTTATACACATCTAACTTGTTAATTTATATTAAGATCTTGTTCCGGACTGAACCAATGACCAGGCATGTCCCAATCCACTTCTATTCTTAAAACAGCCCAATTGCCTAAGTTCAACTGAGGGAGGACATCATTTACTTTTCTACCCCTCCGTCGGGCACATATGGACGGATGAATCGCAGGATCATTCGCTCCTCCCCGACATTTCTGCCCGTTACACACGGTTCAGTCATCCAGGAACAGCCACGACGCCTGTGCCTGGAACTACGCCCTTGCCCGTGGCAACGTCTAGTTTCGGGCACTCCTACCCGTCATAACGCCGACCTGGCCCTCCAGCCCGTTCCAGCCCCACCCAATGTCGACCCGGCCGTCGTGGCTCTTCTTGAAGCGATCAACAAGACCAACCTCTTGATCCTCTAACAAAACGAGAGGATTGGGGCGTTGGAAGAATCTGCCCATTCGAGATCCCCCCCACCAAGGAAGAGTCAACGACGATCCAAAAGTCCACGACCCCGACAAGAAACCGACCATCGGGGGCGCCAAGAACCAGAGTCCCATGCTGTTCGGAAGCGCGATCACGTTTCCCTGCGAAACTAATCTTCCCTGGGCCACAAGAGAACCCGGAGAGATCAACGTTCACCCCCGGTCAGACCAAAGGGCCGGGCACGTACGCCATCACCCCAAAGGAGTCACCGTTACGAGCGAATCGTCTGCTCCCCTTCCCGGACCAGTTCCAGCAGCGAGGATGAGCCCCACGACCCATTGTCCCAAGAGATATTGGCTACACGCCTCCCCAAAGGCTTGGAGAAACCCCCAGCTTTGGGCACTTACGACGGAACGACTGACCTCGATGAGCACATCAAAAACATCGATGCGCTGTTAGATTATCGTGGCGTCCGGGGCGCCATCAAGTGCCGCCTGTTCCCGACCACGCTCCGAAAAGGGACAATGACTTGGTACAAACAACTGCCCGAGGAGTCCATCACCTCGTGGAAGCAGCTGGGCAGGATGTTTTCCAGGCACTTTACGGCATCACGTCGTCATCCCAAGACTGAAGCCTCCCTTGAGGCCATAATTCAAGGAAAGGATGAACCTCTCCGAGCATATATTGAGAGGTTTAACAAAGAAGTTGTGCAAGTCCCCACTACCGACAACATGAAAAAATTTCTGCTCGAACGGGGACTCCGCCCACACTCGGAGTTTTCTAAAGTTGTTGGCCTTGTACCTCCAAGAAGCCTGGACGCTTTTCTCCTCAAGGCGTAGTCGTATATTCAGTACGAGGAGAAGGAAGCGGTCAGCTCTGCCCGAGCCTCCCGCCATCAGGAGAATGCCCGGACCTCTAAAGCCGATGAGCCCTCGACATCCCGTCGGGGGGAAAGAAGGCGTGAAGATTGTCCCCGAGAATCCAGGGACAACAAGGGACCCTCCGGCCGGTTCCACGACTACACTCCCCTGATTGTATCCAGGGAATAGATTCTCTTCGAGTGTGCCAACTCAGAGTTTAAGCAGGCGGGAGTCCGGTTCCCCAAGCAAATACCGGCCAAGCCCAACGCCGACAAATCAAAGTACTGTCGTTTCCATAAGAGTCACAACCACACCACTGAAGACTGCATCCACTTGAAGGATGCCATAGAAATACTGATCAGGGATGGCCACCTGAAGCAGCTTACAAAAAAGAAAGATGCTCCCCGGCAAGACGCCCAGGAGTCAAAGAAAGTAGAGGAAGAGGTGCCTTCCTTAGAAGAAACCAACCTCCAAGTCGCCATGTCTATATCACTACCGGAGGATTTCTACGTTCCATACAAGCTCAGCACTCCCGTGTACTTCGCGGCCCACAGCCCGTGGGAGACTTTCCCCTCCGCGATGGTCATCTCCGGAGGGGGCTTCAACAAAGTCACCGTGGGCTCCGTAAAGAGAAAGTTCGAGCACCTGATCAACACGAGCTCCAGCAAGGTGATAACACTCGACAAGGCCCAGAAGGGATCAGTCACTATCTCCTTCTACAGGGAAGAACTCCTCAGAGGGTCTCCAAACTCAAGTATCCCACTGCTCGTCTGAGCCCAGATGGCTAATTTTGATGTTCGCAGGATTCTTGTCGACCAAGGCAGCTTGGTCGATATTATGTACTCACAGCTTTTCTCGACCCTCCAACTGGACGAATTACATCTCACTCCCTATGTGGGTTCCGACCTCCAGGGTTTTAATGGGTCGGTCACGAAACCCTGGGGGTACGTCGAGCTGATCGTGACCTTTGGATCTGCAGAAATAGCCAGATCCATCAAAGTGCAGTTCCTGGTAATTGACTGCCCGTCTCTCTATCAGTGTATATTCGGGCGGCCAACTCTAACTAAGCTGGTGGCCGTGCCATCCACCGTCCATCTCAAAATGAAGTACTACACTTCAAAAGCTATAGTCGTCACATTGCACGGGGACATCGAAGCTGCGCGATGGTGCTTCAAAGCGGCCACCAAGGGACTCAACGCCATCGCTTCCAAGCTGAAGACGTCCAACAAGCCTGCCTTGCCCAGCAACTCAGAGGGAGCCAAGCCACTACCGCGCATCGACTCCGTCGGCCTCGACAGCAGTTTCACCGAAGATGACTAGAAGGAGGACCAAGCAGGCTCGAGCAGCTCATCCGTCTCGACCAGCAACAACTCCCATCCGATGCGCCCTATCCTGGATGGCGACTTCGAGCTCATCCTACTCGACGACGATCCTCAGCGGGGAGTGAAGATAGGGACCAGTCTCCCCGACATCGCACGGAAGCAACTCAAAGCCTATTTCGAGATAACGCAGATTTATTCGCCTGGAGCGCCGCGGAGATGTCCAACTTAGACCCCTTCGTCGCCTGCCATCAACTCAGATCGACCCAGCCGTCAAAGCAGTAGCACAACGTAGGAGGAAATAGTCTTCGGAGAAAACGGAGGCTGCAGAACAAGCTGTAAAAGACCTCCTCGAGGCAAAATTTATATCGGAGGCCAAGTACACCACTTGGCTGTCCAATGTTGTACTGGTGAAAAAATCTAATGGCAAATGGCGTACGTGTGTTGATTATACCGATCTTAATAAGGCATGCCCAAAAGATGCCTACCCCCTCCCCAATATTGATAAACTTGTTGATAACTCTGCCGGTTTTAAATTATTATCATTCATGGATGCCTATTCGGGCTATAATCAAATACCAATGGCAATGAGCGATAAAGAATACACGACCTTCATGGCCGAATCGGGCAATTACTACTACAACGTAATGCCCTTCGGTCTGAAGAACGTCGGCGCGACCTACCAGAGGATGATGAACAAGGTCTTCCGAGGAGAGATATGCGACATGCTCGAAGTCTATATGGACTATATGTTCGTAAAATCCCACGAGGAGACCGATCACACGGCCCATCTAAGAAAGGTTTTCGAATAGGCCAGGAAATACCGAATGCGTTTCAACCCAGAGAAGTGCACGTTCGGAGTCCGGGCAAGCAAGTTCCTCGGATTCTACCTGACAGAACGAGGAATCGAGGCCAACCCTGACAAGTGTCGGGCATTCTCCGAATTTCCAACGCCCAACTCAAAGAAATCCATCCAGTCCCTCAATGGGATGCTCGCGTCTTTGTCTCATTTCATGGCCAAGTCTGCCCAGCACGCTCTTCCCTTCTTCAAACTCCTCCGCAAAGAGGCAGCGTTTAAATGGAAGGAGGAATGCGACCAGGCTCTACTCCATCTGAAACGAGCACTATCAGAGCCACCAATCCTCTCTTGACCAGACAACGGCAAAACTCTGTATCTATATCTCGCCGTAGCGACTGAGGTCGTGAGCGCCGCTCTTATCCGTGAAACACCTGACGGGCAAAAGTCCATATATTTCACTAGCAAAGCATTGCAGGGACCAGAGTGAGATACCAGCAGATAGAGAAGGTAGCGCTGGCCCTCATCAACGCTGCCAGAAGACTGAGACACTACTTCCTGGCCCACACAATCGTGGTCCGAACAAATCAACCCGTAAAGCAGCTGCTGGGACGACCAGATATGGACGACAGAATGCTCAAATGGTCATTAGAGCTGTCCGAATTCGACATTCAGTACTAAAGCAGAAAATCCCTCAAAGCCCAAGCTTTGGTTTACTTCGTCGCGGAAATGACGTTCGCAGATTTCCCTACTTACGGGGCGGCAAGTGGACCATTTTTGTAAACGAGGCATCCAGCTCGGCAGGAAGCGGGGTAGGCATCATATTGGAGAACGACGAGGGAATCATCGTAAAGGTATCCCTCACCTTATCCTTTCCTGCATCTAATAACCAGGCTGAGTACGAAGCCTTTCTCGCTGGCTTGCGCCTGGCCGAGGATCTGGGGGCAGAAGAGATCATTATCTGCACGGATTCACAACTCGTGGCCCTCCAGGTTAGAGGAGAATACCAGGCCAAAAACGACAGCTTGTCCGAATATCTAGCCTTGGTCAAAGAAAAGATGACGAAGTTCGCTACAGTAGAGGTGAAGCATGTTCCCCGCAAACATAACGTCAAAGTAGACGTGTTATCTAAACTAGAAAGCAAGAAGAAAAAGGGCAGAAACAAGTCCTTCATCCCGAAGGTACTTCCTCGACCCAGTATCTGGAAAGCATCCCCGACCCTCGACATACAGGTAATCGGCGACAGCAACTGCTGGATGACCCCCGTTTATAACTACCTTGCTAGGAACGAACTTCCGTCCGACCCCAAGGAGGCCAACACAGTCAGGCGCAGGGCCTGCTTCTACGTCCTAATCGAAGACAAACTCTACAGACGAGGGTTCTCCATCCCATTACTCAGATGTGTCGAGGAGGAGATGGTCGCCCACGTCCTGCGCGAGATCCATGAAGGAATCAACGCCCAACATCTCGGGGGAGATCCCTCGCCCGGAAAGCCCTTCGAGCAGGGTACTACTGGCCAACTATGCAGTAAGATACTAAAGAGCACGTGAAGAAGTGCGATAAATGCCAACGACACGGGGACATGCACCTAGCTCCGCCTAACAAACTCAAGGTTATGTCCTCCCCGTGGCCATTTGCCTGGTGGGGCCTGGACATCCTGGGGCCATTCGTGGTAGGATCAATCCAGAACAAATACTTAATAGTAGGTGTTGATTACTTCACAAAATGGATAGAAGCGGAAGCCCTAGCCAAAATAACAGCCCTTAACATACTACGTTTCTACAAACAAAACATCCTCGCGAGTTTCGGCATCCCCCTAGCAATAGTCACGACAAAGGGACACAGTTCACGGACAGGAAGTTCCAGGATTTCTTCACTCAGCTAGGCACAAAACAACACTTCGCATCCGTCGAACTTCCCCAGACTAACGGGCAAGCCGAAGCGGCAAACCGAGTGATCCTTCGAGGCCTCAAGTGAAGGCTGCACGAAACGAAGAAAGCTTGGGTCGAAGAGTTGCACAGCGTCCTATGGACGTAACGCACAACCCCACACTCTTCAACCGGGGAAACTCCTTTTCGCCTGGCCTATGGGACCGAGGTTGTCATCCCCATTAAAGTACACGTATCGTCAGGTGGACCGAGTCGCCCCTGGACAAGGAAATGAACGACGAGGCACTGAGAGATGAGCTCGACCTCGTCGAAGAGGTTTGGTCAGGGGCAGCCCTCCGCGAAGCCTCGTTAAAACAAAAAATTGACATTCGGCATAACGCTAAAGTGATACGACGAGAGTTCCAAGTGAGCAACCTTGTCTTGAGAAGAAACCACAAAGACTCTCGGGAAGGCAAACTCGTCGTTAACTGGGAAGGACCCTATCGCGTCCGAGCAAAGACAGAGAATGGGGCCTACTACCTAGAACATCTCAACGGGGAAGAACTTGCTCGACCATGGAACGCCGAAAAGCTAAAGCAATACTATAGCTAAGGCCCTAACTGTCGGTTTGCTTCGTCAAAACGACGAACGTTACATCCCGACCACGATGCACGCCTAGGTACAAGCGTTGCATGCCAGCCAAGGCAGGACCCCGCTCAGGAACGAGCCAGGGCCTTGTCCGATAGCGGTCCCTCAACCGAGCACCTCCATCATCAAAGTACCACGATAGGCAGAACACCCAGCTCGCGATGGGAGCTTCACGCCGCCAACTCAGGCCTCAAACGCGACCTAAGCTCCGCTATCTCGCCCAGAAATTCCCAGGTCATTCGACTAGTCCCCCTCACTGCCGAACACATCTACGTCGAGCAATTCCCTGAAACTTAAAACAAATAAAAGTGATCCCCGCTACGGGCACACAAGTATATCAAGCGAAAGTACAACACTTAGCAGAAATCAAAACAGATAAAGCCATGCGCGAGTCCAAATCACAAAAATCGACCAAAGCGGCAGAAACCATACATAATAAGTGGTCACGAGGACCACGATTGTACTTGTTATATTGACAGGGGGCCATGCCCCCATACAAAATGATAAATTACATAAACATGGCACGCATGCCAGATACATTACAACAAGACAAAAAAAGAAATCATTCCTCCATCTGCTCTGACTGCTCCTGATCAAGCTCCGACTAATCGGTATTAGGCAGCGGCGACTGGATTTCCTCGGGATGGGCGTGCTTGGCACCAATATTGAGGAACTCTGGGATAACTATCCTGCCATTCTTAACATGGCCGAGAAAGTTGGTACCCTCCTTAGAGATCTGGACATCTGGGTTCACCAACCTAAGCTGGGCCACAACATTCTCAAACGATTCCTCCCCAATGGAAAACACGTCCTCTTCCGCCCGCACCATACGAGCAACCAGCTTCGCCCTAGTCTTCAGCGCCTTTACGTCCTCGGGCTCATCCTCGGCCAGAGCGCCTACAGATCTCAACTGCTCGATCAGGTCCCCAGCAGCTTTCTTCTCGGTAGTCAGAGCCTCATTCTCCCTTTTTAACCGGGCAGCTTCCTCATCCGATTTCTTCCTCGTAGCGGTGGAAGCATTGGCCTCCTCCTTGGCCTTCTTAAATTTTTCCTCCAAGGCAGCTATCGTCGCATGGGCTCTCTTGAGCTCAAGTTTGGAGGAGGTGTCGCCCTCGGCATACACCGCCGCCATCTCTAAAACTCGGACCACCACGGAGGCATCTTGCGCCAACAATGTCTGTCTACTCGGACGATCCATGCCTTCTAACTTGAGAGATTCTGCCCGAGGAACTACCAGAGATGTCCCCTCAAAGTATTTTCTATCACGGAGGCAAGGAGGAAGTTTGAACTTGCATTTCTCAGCCACCCGGCTAAGATCCACCAGCTCGTTAGCCCTGGTCCGCTTGAACCTTAAAGCCCCGGGAACAGGAGACCCCTGAGCAGAAGAAGGAACGGGCGAAGAGCTCCCCGTCAGTGGTGGAGGAGGAGGCGTCCGCTGAGTAAACCTCGACTTCGGAGTAGTCGCTCCCGCTTGCCCCCTCGCCACAGCATTTTTCACCATCCTCTCGTGAGCAGAAGGTATATCACCTGTAAAAATATTTCAAACATATTAGATGTCGAAGAAAAGACAATTTGGACAAGTCAAAAAGATAAAACTACCGAGCAATTTAAAAGCATCTGCAGGAGTCCTGCACTCCAAAAGCGCCTTTGTATTAATATAACGAATTCCACTCATTGACTGCCATCTTCCTCATAGATCGGATCGCCCTTCTTCGTCCAGCACTCAGCGAGCCTGAAGGAGTTGACATAGCTCACCAATATCTCATAGCCGACCACGTCTTGTTCGTCCAACATGTTCGACTGAGAAATATAATGACCAGGCCCCCGAGTAAAATGGCTCTCACTCCAGTGAAAAGGAAAGAGAGTTTGGATCTGTTTTAAAAGGGAGGAAGCGTTTTCAAGAGGAGGAGTTCAAAAAAACACACAGTAAAAACACACATTCAGAATAGAGAGACTCACCTTCAAACACTGCTCCTCATTTTTTCATCAGACAACAACAACAACTCATACAACACCCTTCACCACGCCCTCCTTCTTCGTCATAAACCCAGAACCTCACCTTCGTTTCAAACCATTCACAAACCAAACCTCCTTCAACCTTCATCGCCTCACCCTCATCCTCCTTCTTCCATCAACAATAAAAGTCAACACCAACACCATAACCTCTATTTTTTTTCAAATCGTAACAACCCAAAAACCTTACATCCAACTCTCTTCACAACCTTCCACTGATTTCTCGCTAGCAAAAACCTTCTTCAGAAAAATCAACAACCACAACCCACTGTATCTTCTTCCTCCCTTTCCGCCATAAACCAACACAACCTTTCTCAACCCCAAATCACCACCAACCGCAAACTCCCTTCAACCTAATCAACCACACCCACACAAATCCAACCCTTTCAAATCAAACCAAACAAAATAGAAAATCTAAAAAAAGTAAAAAGAGAATAAGGTGCGTAAGGAATAGAACCAAGAACAATGGAAACCGCTGACCATCACCACGGGACCGTGTTTCTATCCATCAACCTCCATCATTAACTTTTTGCAAATAGGACCGTGAAAGAGAAGAACAAACTGTGAGAACAGAATTTTGATCGAGAGGGTGAGAATCGAGAGAGAGATCGGCGGTTTTGTTTTTTCTGAATTTGATTTCCATGTCGTTCTGATCGTGTAGCATTTCGTTTTGGAAGAGTGAAACGGCTGTGGACTTATCCATTCTAGGTTTATTTTTAGTGGCTTGCTGGATACTTTGAATGGATCAAGTTGACCCGCCCCACTTACATTATTTCTGGGCTTCATTTAATAACTTGCAGTCTGGCCCATGTTAATGTTATCAGCACCACATTCTTTCTTGATACCCTTCCCTTGTTTGTTTTAATCATCTTTTTATTTTTATTATAATTATTTTGTTATTGATCTTGATTATTTATGTCTACAAAATAATTTTGTAAATATTTCTGTTAGTGGCTTTGTTAAATATTTTCAATAGATGTTTTGTTATTATATTTTGGGTCATTTTGTTGAGATTTGTTTCTTTTTATTCTTATCTTCGATTGACTTCTCGATTTTATTTTCCTTTTTTAATTTTTCTTTTGGGCCAATGATCTAGCAATACTCATGGTTTAATTGGTTTTTTCAAACCAATGGAATTTTGATATATATGAGGCCTATTTATTTTTTATTTCAATTTATTTCATTATATTATTTTTATTCACTTATTTTGGGTCAATGAAAACCAAACATCGACGATTTGTCGATTTCTCGACTTAATCTCGATAAAGGTGAGACATTTACTCTTTTTCCTATTTATTTCGAATTTTGTCTTTTTTTCATTATTTTTATTCATTTTGGGTTAATGAAAACCAAAATATTAAGATTTATCGATTTTCGATTTTTTAAATCTTGATAAAGGTGAGACCTTTATTATTTTTCTTGTCATTTTCGAGTTTATTTCATTTCTATTATTCTTATTTCATTTTTATCCATTTTTGGGTCAATGAAAATCAAATACTAAAGATTATCGATTTTTCGATTTAAAATCTTAGTAAAGATGAGACCTTTCTTAATTTTCCGATTTAATTTTCGTATATTTCACTTTTGGTCGATGAAAGTCAAAGATCGTTGACTATTGATTTCTCGATTAAATCCGATTAAGACGAGACCAATTTTATTTTAAGTCAATATTATACCTTGTTCATATTATCTCGATTATATTATTCATACTCTTATCATATTGTTCATATCCATATTCATATTAATCTAACCATTTCATTTGTTCACCACTAATCAAAAAACACTAAAAATATCGAAACCTAAAAAACTAATTGATGGACTGTTGGTTATGATCATTTGCTTGGCAACTTTGGTTCAAGGTTTAGTTTAGGACACTTCGCACACACACGGCTTTCTCTTGGGCTACCTTACAACGATACCCTTTATTTCATGTCATCCCTTGTAAATTACATGTACCCCGCTCCCCATTCCGATGTATGCATTTAGTTTTCTTTTGATTGTGGTTTGTTTACTAGGAGCACCCCTAGGGACTAGCATAGACAACCCATTTTTGAACTAATTCTCGATTCGTCGTCGAGCCATTTTCAAACAAACCTCTTTTCAACCAAACCCTCGACTCGTCGTCGAGCCCATTTTCAAATCAACCTCTAACCAAATCCTTCTTCAAGCCAAACTCCTTTCATAACAAATAAACCCTTGATCCAACGTCAAGCGGATTTTCATAATCAAACTTCAAAAACAACTAACAACTATCGCAACTCTTTTAAGGTGAAAAATAGGGGTTCAAGTCTTTGATCTTCCTTCGATTGTTTGGGTGCGAGTTCTCTTACTCGTGTGTGAGCAACTGACGCCTCTTCTTTTAATAAATCAAATCCTTTTCAAAATAACCAAGCGCATACAATAAACCCTTGATCCCACGTCAAGCGGATTTTCATAATCAAACTTCAAAAACGACTAACAACTATCGAAACTCTTTCAAGGTGAAAAATGGGGGTTCAAGTTTTTGATCTCTTTTCGATTGTTTGGGTGCGAGTTCTCTTATTCGTGTGTGAACAATTGGCGTCTCATTAAAAATCAACCAACTCCATTGTTTCGTGGGCGTACCACGAACTACGACTGCTCTGATTCTTTATTCTCGTACGAGTAAAGATACGTAGGCACAAGATTGCGATGATCTTGGCGAGCACACTTTTTCTTTTTCCCCCGTTTGCGTCCACACTACCATCTTTTTCCGTTAAACCCCGTAGTCAAACTACGATTGCTCTGATTTCTCATTCTCGTCCGAATGAGCATACGTAGGCCCGAGGTCGCGATGACCTTGCCGAGCACCCTATCTTAAACCACCCATTTTCCCCTTAGTATCTTTTCCTTTTATCTTTACGTTTCCGCATTTATTTTAGAGAAGAAAACAAACAAACTTAGCTAACGAGTATCGCGATTCGAATCAAGAGGTTCCCGTTGAGTACAACGGACGTGAGGGGGTGCGCGTACCTTCCCCTCACGTAACCGACTCCCGAACCCAGAATGTGGTTGCGACGACCATGTTC
This sequence comes from Lathyrus tuberosus, assembly GCA_022829125.1. Lineage (NCBI taxonomy): Eukaryota > Viridiplantae > Streptophyta > Magnoliopsida > Fabales > Fabaceae > Lathyrus > Lathyrus tuberosus. Next base: position 18,084,669 of record JALAZF010000034.1, read on the forward strand.
TTATCCTCCCTTAAAGGTTTTCTCGATATTTTCCTTTCCCTCTTTTGGGATAAATAAAGTTCGGTGGCGACTCTGTCGAACCGTTTTCCGTGCCTTTCGCGCGAGGGTCGTGTCTTCGATGAAGCGATTTTTTGAGGTGCGACAACTAGTTCACTTGAGAAACCCTCAAGCTAGTCTAGTCCACCTACCAAGGTGATTTTGCCTCTCTCAAGCGAGGTCTTAATCCACTAATCAAACTGATTAATACAATGCACAAGCCAAACTGCAAGTGACTAACAACAATCTCAAAGACTGTCATACCCCAAATTTTGACCACCAAGATTTCCCATCATTGTGCAAGACATTACCACAATATGGATGAACTATCATGCCTCATCAATATCCTCAGAGATGTTTGAGCATTCACCACAAATCAAGAGTTAGGGTTTCAAGCCCTCTCAAAGCACTTAGACAAAGAATCAATCAAGAAAGGACATGATATTTAACTTGTCTAAACCTCTCAAACATCCACAATGGATCAAGAGGACTCCCACTTCAAGGATTAAGCACAAGGCTGCAACATTCTGAGTGGATTAAGCCTCAGGATCGCCAGTGTCACCAAATTAGGGTTTTGGTCGACTGGGGCCTCCAGATGGAAATTTTCCTCTGGGCATAAGCCAATGATTCAAAGCACAGCCTAAAATACTCTAAGGGACCTCATAAACCCAATCATCAAGTCAATTTAGCCTCAGGGGATGCATTCATAAAAAAATTAGGAATTAGGGTTTTTGACCTAATTCACCCCTAAGTTGACTTTTGGGACAAAACATGAGCCAAGATCTCAAGAGATGATTTGAGGGTCCCTAACACACTACGTTGATCCATTTGCAACAATGGATTGATCCAAGAAGCTTGAGCAACAAGTTTCAAATTCATCAGAACCATAATTAGGGTTTCGCGAGAAGAGTCAATTGTGCCTTTGACTTTTGACCAGGACATGCTCCCAAACCTTGGGACATGATTCAATACACCCTATAACACCTATGAAATCAATCCATCAAGTTTGATTTAGGTCAAGGACTTGATTTCATAGAGGATCGCACAGTTTGGAATTCATTTGACAAAAAGTCAACTGTGCACAAAAGTCAACTTTGACTTTTTTTATTTTTCACAATTATGGTCCTTTGACCCTAAAATGATGTTAATGTGTGATTGGGATCATCATTCATCAAGAAAAATCAAGAAAAGTGGGATAACTTGTAAAAGGGATAACCATAAAAACTTAGAAATTTTCTAAGTTATGGAACAAAGTGGCTAGGGTACCAACTTTGGAGGATCATATCTCCTAAACCACAAGGTCATTTTTCCCCATTCAAACCTGGATTTGTAGCTCTCATGGCCCTCTAGAAAAGCTTCAACTACACCTCATTCCAATTCATCATGGATTTTGAGTTATGATTGGGTCAAAATGGCTGAAAACATGAAATGTCACTTTTTCCAACACTTAGTGAAATTTTCACTAAGTCAGAATCTGTTTCACTTTTTCCAAAATGTAAGCGAATTTTTCACTTGGATCCAAAAAGTGTCAAAACAAACTATGATCACACATATGTTGTATCATATGAGGGCTTTCCAAAATGACCAAGAACTTCACCAAACTCAATTTGAGCAAGAAGTTATGACAGTGGCAATATGCCTTGCTGCAACTGTCATAACAAGGAAGATTTGGGGGGTTTTGCTCAATTTGCTCAAATTTTGCAAAGGGAAAGCAGGTCTATCCATCTGAACACCTCAAGGGGGGACCAAGGAGGAACCAACTCTGATCCATAAGCCTCTCAAGTCTTTGGAATCAAAAGTAGCATGCCAAACCTAGAAATGCCTAAAAGAGGGACAAGACTCCAATTTTGTTTTGGTGCATTCAATGGATGCACCAAGGTGGCATGGACTGAGCCTCTTCCAATTGAATTCAGTCAAGACTTATCCAATAACTAGGGAGCCACAGCTCTGTGCTCTAACCTCTAGTCAATGGCTAGAGGAGACTTGAATTCTCATTGATCAACATTTGCCAAACTTCTGCAGCAGTTTCCATTCACTATTGCAGCTAAAAAAACTTGACACACTATAAATAGAGCTCATTTGTGATCAGTTTGAGTACACTAAAGCCATCAAACAGATGCTTTCCACAAAATCACTTTCTCTAGGCAAAAATACCTTCTTTAGCAAGGTAACTCTGAGTTTTTGAGTTAGAGAGCATTTCCATCACAGCTCATGATCCAAACACATCCAATATGTCATATCTAAGTTGTCCAAACTCTCACAAGTGACATGTAACGCCATAATCTCAAAGTCCCCTCTCAAAACCTCAAAATGGGACTTTTGTGCATTTTTCAAGCCATGTCTTGAATCAGTCACTTTCCAAACCAGATAAAACATCAAACACACTCCAAATATCATTCTTGAACTGTCCCAAATGGTTCCCCACATCTGGAACACCATTTGAGAGAGTTGCTATTTTGGCCACTTTTGCCCCTTTTGCAAGAAAGGGTCAGTTTCCATTCCTGAGGTTTTCAGCTGGTTCCAACCACTCTAAAAGCTTCTAAGGGATCATTTGAGGATGTCCAAAGCATCAAAACATTTCTGGAACAAAGTACTTGGTAGATAGCCCAAAAACTCCAAAGAGAGGTAAGCATCACAACTTGATCTCTCTGAAATATGCCTTGCTTTGAAGTCAACTGATCATGCATCTCTTATACATGTTATATGTGTTGTGTTTGCACCAATTTATCATGTAATTCACACCTGTACCAAGAGGTAGCATAGAAAATGCAAAGCATGGCCTATTTCAAAACCACTATCGAGTTTTGAGGAGGATTTGTTTTCTGGAAAAACCACCACCACCAGGATTCCTTAGGAAATTCTAGGCCATATGCATATAAATTTTGTCTCCATCCATGGAGAAATGAGAAAGTTATGGCCTTCACGTTTCTAACCAAAATCTTGCCTTGCCTTGCCTTGGGCTAGGGCAAAAACAAGGCAAGCCTTGTATATTTGTGGTTGTGTTTCAATACACGGATGTATCACCACCCCAATTGTAAGGCGCGCATGCTGCACACAAGAGGTCTGGGGTTCGAATCCCCCTCGCCCCAGACCCCCTTTTTAATGCTTTTTCCACTTTTTTTATTATTTTTCATATTATTTTCAATGATTTGAAAAATTAATAACTCCCTCAATTTTAATTATTTTTTATTGGTTCTTTTTGCAAAAAATCACAAAAATGTTGAAATATTTTATTCCATAAAAAAATCAAGTTTATATTATTTATTTAATATAGTTGGTATTTTTGTGAATAAATTCACTTTTAATTGTTTCTTTAAACATTTTAAAATTGAATTCTCATGTTGAAAATCAAAACCAAATGAATTTTAATTCATCTTGTATTAAAACATCATTTTTCAATTCTCAACCAAAAATCACAAGTTGTTTATTCAAACTTATTTGGTATTTTATCATTTTTTATTGATTTTCCTTGAGAATTTACTTTTAAAACGATGAAATTAGGGTTTCCTTGATTTTCACCCAAACAAAACTTTTTAAATAACTTTTGAGCCTCTAATAGAGTGTAAGACCCAACCCCTTTGAAAACCAAAACATTTTTGGGCCCCAGTCATTGTATAAGACCCACTGCGTTTTCAAAAATCTCGGCGCGATCGCCATTTTCAAACAAATAACCTTGGGCCTCTCCTTGAGTTGTAAGCCCCGTCTCTTGTACAAAAATAACCTCTTTGGGCCTCTAATAAAGTGTAAGACCCAACCCCCTTTTAACCAAAACTTTTTGGGCCTCAGATATTGTATAAGTCCCTCCGTGTTAAAAGAAAAATCTCGGCGCAATCGCCAGTTCAAAAATCAAATCATCTGGGTCTACCCTCGTGTTATAAGGCCCATTCCTTTTCTTTAAACACCTTTGGGCCTATTGAGAGAGTGTAAGACCCATTCCTTTGTACAGAAAACCTCTTTGGGCCTCAGTCACTTGTATAAGTCCCTGTACAAATTCAAAACAACAGTGCAATCACTGATAAAACCTTGGGTCTCTCCTTGAGCTGTAAGCCCCAAAAATCTTTTCAAAACACTTTCTCATTTGATTTTGAATATAATATTGTTATCAAAGCTTTCTTTGTTGAACAACTAACAAAACAGCATGGAAGCTCTACAACGGGTAAGTGTTTATCCGCTTTCATTTATCGCTTTCATATGTATATAACTGTATTGTGGGGCTGCTTCACTGTAAGTCTTCTTTCACATCCTTTATATACTTGTATATATCCACTGTGTAATACTAGTATAGTTATTTAGAGTTTTCCCCGACGACTACGTCTAGAATCAAAATATCACGTTCATTATACTTCTCCCCCTTTTTGTCAAAATAAAAAAGGTGAAATTCCATTAAATAAAAAATATCAGAAGATCAAAACAAATTAGAATCCTAAGGTTCAGAGCCAAAAGGAAAAAAGAAAAGCCTAAGTGCCTAAGTTCCAGAGGATGAAGGATTTGTAGACAGCCTGTTCAGAATCAGTTGAAGCATATCCTGAAGAGAGGTGTTGACAACCTTCTGTTCAGCAATGCTTTCTCTGAAGATCTTCTGTTCTTCTTTCATTGCCTGATGATCTTCTTTGATTTCTTCAATTGCACATTCCAAACGCACTCAAGCAGGTTCAGAGGAGGAAGCAACTAGAGCGGCTTGCTTAGCTTTCTCTGCATCTTCAGCTTCTTGTGCCAACCTGACAGCTTTAGCATTTCTAACTTCTTCTTCTGCTAGAAGCCTTGCTGCTTTAACGGCTTTTTCTTCAGCTTCTTTTTGCTTTGCAGCAAGAAGCTTGAATTGCCTTATCCTTTCTTTCTCTTCTTCTTTATCCTTGACCAGTTGAACTGAAGCAACTTTGGAGGCTTCCGCGAAATTTGAGATCCTTTTTAACTCAGAGTCTAACCATTTCTGAAAATCTTCCCAAAAACACTCAAGCTCCAGAGGCTTGGTGCTTGTGCTAGCTTCTGCACTTAATTTAGCTACCCTTTTCAAGGCCTTGTTACGAAACAAATTAATGCATTCATCAAGGGTTTTAGGAAGGGGCTTTTCGTAAATAACCAAGGCAAGGTTAGGTTCAGCAAAAATTGTTTCAGAAGGTATTGGTTCAGATGAAGTGATTTCAGGTGGAATTCAGATGTAGGTTGAGAAGTAGGTGTTGATTGCTCAAGAAGATTTGAGACTGTATAAGGCTCAGAGGTGACAATTTCAAAAGTACCAGAAATTGTTTCTTTAGAGAGGTTGGGGGAACGAGGATCGGAGTGTTGAGGCGCAGACTCAACAGTGTTTGTTCGAGGTTGATTTAAAGCAAATTGTAATAGATCTTGAGAAAGTGGTGAAACAGGTGTATTGAGTTGGGGAAGTGAGGCGGTTAATGATAAAGTGAGAGTATGAATGCTTTTAGATGAAATGGGTGTGGTGATTGATGGGAAGGGAGTTGGTGGAATAGTAGTGTCAGATATAGAGGTTGTTGGGGGTGGAACCGAAAATGAAGGTGGTTTAAAAATGACTTGAGAAGTGGAAGTGGGGATATGAAAAATGTTTGGATCAGAAGTGGTTTGTGATGATGATGAAGCATTAATTGGCTTTGTAACAACTATTGAAACAGAGGGAGCACGAACAGACTTACTAGATTTCTCAAAGTAAGAAGCCAGAGCTGTATTCTTGGAAGTTCCAGACTTGTCATCCTTCTTTCTCCTCTTAGGCTCAGAGGCCTCTTCAACTTGCTTCCTTTTTCCTCTGGTAGGATCAGCAAGAGTTGGTGCAGGAGCAAGGTCTTCATATCTGAACCCAGACATGTCATGTCCTTCTTCCATCATCATAGCAACAAAAGCAGCGATTATTTCAGGGTTGTCGCCTTTGTGAAAGAGAGGATAGTTATCCACCAGAATCATGTGACCAATCACATAATCATGGGATATAGAAGGAAGTTTCACACTTAATTCCTTAATCAATCTCATATTCTTAAGTGTCGTGGCATTGAAAGTTTCTCCAATGCTCGGTGTCAAATCTTCTGTATACTTAGCTTCATCAGTTAGATATTGCACCAGACCACTTTCAACAAAAATATCAGAAAGCAACCTTCCAAAAGGAATGTAAGTGGGGACAATCTTATCTGGCGAAGCTGTTGTCCTTGTCTTACTCACCATATCCCGTAAATAGTAAAACAGAATGGAGGGCAGACACATCTTCTGATTTGTAAGCAGATAGTACAACATATACTTCTGATTTGCATTGAAGTAGTCATAAGAACTCGTTGAAGGTCTTGGATTGATGCAACCAAGAATGATCTTGTGCCAGATTCTCAAATTATCAAGTAAATCCTTACTCTTATACTTCGATTTCTCAGGAGAGTAAGTAGAGAAGATAGCTTTGTCGACGGTCTCTTTCACAAACTTGGAGTTTCCTTTCATTCCATAAATTCGATTGTTTTCCAAGAATTTCATCCCCAGAAGATCTGAGATTGATTTCTCAGTAATGAATATCTTCTTTCCCAGAACATGAGAAACTACATGAAGACGGTCGCAGTCTGCCTGTCTCCAGAAGTCTTTCACAAGTGCCTCAAAAATAGGTCCTTTAAGCTTTTGAAAATAGTGATTTCAACCTTGAAAGGTTAGTTCAGCAGAGAGATCGTATCCATTCAAGGCAAGATTTTCGAAATCTACATCTAGTTCTTTAAGAACAACCAGATTATCTACATCAGTAATACAGTTGACTGAAGCATTCCTTTGAGTGATATGATTTTCATCAATCATAGGAAGTGACGATGAATTTGAAGTGACAGTTGCAGTGGTTGCAGAAGTTGTAGACGGAGGAACTGATGAGGGTGAAAACCCAGTGGAGGGATTCAAGGATTTTTCCATTTCAGCGCCGAAACGAACGACTTCTTGTTGAGAGGTAGTCATCATGATGATTGTTGAGGTTTGTTGTTGAAAACGAAGAAAGCACAAAAAGCGGTTTGGAGAACAAGAGGTTTTAGGGTTTCTAAAGTGCAAAGTGGAGTGAAGTGGTGTGAGCGAGTATATAACGTGTGAGTGGAGTGAAGATAAACATAATAATGGGGATTAATAAATGAACGTAATCATGATTTAACTAATTCCAAGAAAAATACTGCTCATTGTGTACTCTAAGTAGATGTAGGGATTTAAGATGTAACAGTGATTACACGCGTTAATCACCTTTTAATTAAGTGACACATTTTGATATCCTCAGAGTCTGGAAAACCAAAAGGTTTCTGTCTGATCAGAGACACTTCTGACAAAAGCCACTTCTGATGACTAAGGTTAAAAACAAATGCTTCTTAGTTTAAATGAAAATCTGATTTCTTCAGACTCTGACTAAACACATCTGATTTTGATGAAATCTTACTCTGGACAGTAGTCCATTTTTAGATGCTTCAGAATAAATAGAAATCTATCTTCAGCCAAGGGTTTTGTAAAAATATCAGCCCATTGATGGTCTGTATCTATAAATTTTAAACATAAGATTCCCTTATGAAAATAGTCTCTAATAAAATGATGTTTAATTTCTATGTGCTTAGCCCTAGAATGTAAGATTGGATTCTTACTTAAACAGATAGCAGCAGTATTATCACAAAAGATAGGAATGTTACTCTCATGTATATGATAATCTTATAGCTGGTTCTTCATCCACATCATTTGCGTACTACATAGAGACGCGGATATGTACTCTGCTTCTGCTGTTGAGAGAGCAATTGTTGATTGCCTCTTGCTTGACCATTAAATCAGATTCTTCTCGAGAAACTGACAGTTTCTAGAGGTGCTTTTTCTTTACAATCTGTCTCCTGCGTAATCTGCATCACAATAACCAGAAAGAGAGTACTCTGATGTTTCTCATACATCAAGCCAAGGTTAGTAGTTCCTTTCAGATACCTTAGAATTCTTTTAACATCAGTTAAATGAGATTCTCTAGGATCTGATTGAAATCTATCACACAAATGATCACTGAAAAAATATCAGGTCTAGAAGCAGTTAAGTACAGAAGAGAGCCTATCATACCACGATAGAGCTTCTGATAAACCTTTCCACTTACCTCTTCCTTTTCCAGAATACATGTTAGATGCATTGGAGTCTTAGCTATTGTACAATCCATCATGTTGAATTTCTTCAGAAGTTCTTTGGTTCACTTACTTTGATGAATGTAAGTAGCCTCTGCTTTTTGGTCAATTTGAATTCCCAAAAAGAACTTCAATTCACCCATCAGACTCATCTCGAATTCTGCCTTCATTAGCTTAGAAAAATCTTTACAAAGAGAGGGATTAGCAGAACCAAAAATAATATCATCAACGTAAATCTGAACTATAAGCATATCATTTTTGAACATTTTACAGAAGAGGGTGGTGTCAACCTTGCCTCTAGTGAAGTTATTTTCTAAAAGAAAATTACTCAATCTATCATACCAAGCTCTGGGAGCTTGTTTCAGACCATAGAGAGATTTTTTAAGTTTAAAAACAAAATCTAACTTCTCAGAATTTTCAAATCCAGGATGTTGTTTGACATAAACTTCTTCTGAAATATAACCATTCAAAAATGCACTCTTAACATCCATCTGATATAAGATAATGTTATGGTTTACAGAAAAGGAATTTAATAGGCGTATGGCTTCTAACCTGGTGACTGGAGCAAAGGTTCCTGTATAGTCTATTCCTTCTTGTTGACTATAACCTTGTGCAACCAGTCGTGCCTTGTTTCTGACAACCTCACCCTTCTTATTGAGCTTGTTTCTGAATACCCATTTAGTTCCAATAACGTGGACACCTTTAGGCTTCTGAACAAGATCCCAAACATCGTTCTTTGAAAACTGGTTAAGTTCTTCTTCCATCGCCAGAATCCAGTCTTTATGCAGTAGAGCTTCATCAACAGATGTTGGCTTGGTCAAAGACACCAAATCCAGAAGTGTTTCTTCAAAAGGTTTGAAGGCTAATCTAGTTCTGATAGAAGCTTCCTTATTTCCCAGAATCAATTATTCAGGGTGTGAAGTTGCAACTCTGGTTTTCTTTTGTTGTGGAGGATCAGTGGGAGCAACAATAATATCAGAAGTAGGAGCTTCTGAATCTTTTATTTCTTCTGCCTTTTCCTTAGGTTCTGAAAAACTGATTACCAAATCTGCAAACTTTTCAACTAGCTTTGACTTTTCAGAGTCAAGCTTATCATCAAATCTGACATGAATTGATTCTTCCACAATTCGTGATTCTGTGTTATAGACTCTGTAGCTTTTTTAGCGTTCAGAATATCCTAACAATAGACACTTCTGTGCTTTAAAATCAAACTTGCCCAGATTCTCTTTAGTGTTCAACATAAAGCAGACACATCCAAAAGGATGAAAATAAGAAATGTTGGGCTTTCTATTCTTCCACAATTCATAAGGAGTCTTACCCAAAATAGGTCTTATTGAGATTCTATTTTGAATATAACATGCTGTGTTAACTGCCTCTGCCCAAAAGTGCTTAGCCATGTCAGTTTCTTGGATCATGGTGCAAGCCATTTCTTGCAATGTCCTATTTTTTCTTTCTACAACCCCATTCTGTTGTGGAGTTCTATGACAGGAGAAATCATGGGATATGCCATAAGAATCAAAATTTTTTTCAAAATCTTTGTTTTCAAATTCTCCACCATGATCACTTCTAACTCTGACAATTTTGTAATTCTTTTCATTTTGCACTTGGGTGCAGAAGGAAGCAAACACAGAATGTGACTCATCCTTGTGCCTTAAGAATTTTACCCATGTCCAACGAATGTAATCATCAACGATGACTAGTCCATATTTCTTTCCATTGACTGAAGCAGTTTTCACTGGTCCAAATAAGTCAATGTGAAGAAGTTCTAATGGTTTAGAGGTAGAAACAATCGTTTTTGCTTTATAGGAAGTTTTTGAAAACTTGCCTTTCTGACATGCTTCACAAAGAGCATCTGAAGAATACTTCAGATTGGGCAAGCCCCTGACAAGTCCTAGCTTATTCAGCTGAGAAATTCTTCTCAAGCTAACATGACCCAGACATCTATGCCAGACCCATTGGTCTTCATTAACGAACAAAAGACATTTTACATTCTGATTTTTCAAATCTGATAGTCTGATTTTGTAAGTATTGTTTTTCCTCTTACCATTGACCAGAACTGACCCATCCTTATGACTAACAGCCTTACAGGACGTTTGATTAAAGATAACGTCATAACCATTGTCACTAAGTTGGCTAATTGACAATAAGTTATGCATTAGACCCTCAACTAAAAGAACGTTGTTGATGGAAGGAAGTTTACCATTACCAACAGTTCCAGAGCCAATGATCTTTCCCTTCTGGTTTCCTCCGAAACCAACGACACCTCCAGACTTAAGTTCCAAATCTTGGAACATATGCCTTTGTCCCGTCATGTGTCACGAGCATCCACTGTCCAGGTACTATGACTGGTGTTTCAGTGGCGCCATCAAGGATGTCTGCAACATAGATTATCTCACTCTTAGGTACCCATTTTTTGGGTCCTTTCTTATTAGTCTTTCAAGAGGTTCTGACACCTTTGGATTTCTGTGCAACAGGATAATCAAGTTGAATTTGTGTATGATATTTAGGCTTAGAAGTTTCCTTCTGTGTCTGTGATTGTGGTGCAACAGAATCAGAACCTTCTAGTTCTGAACATTTCAGTTCGGTGCCAGCAGACACAAAATGTTCATACAGAGGTTTTAGTTTGATACTCAGAGTCTCATCAAATGGTTTTGATGGTCCTGAATATCCCATACCTCTACTTTCGTTTCTGCTAACTCCATAGATCATTGAAGCCAACTTGCTTCTATCTATGCTTTTAGCAAGGAAGTGTTGAAAAGCTCTATCATATCTGATTACTTTATCAGTAACAAATATCTTAGAAATAATCTCTTCTTCTAGCTTAGAGACTTTACTTTTTAGAGCAGCATTAGATTTTTCTAAAGAATTTTTTTTTCATTTAAATCAGAAATATTTGGCTCGCTCTTAGTAGAGTTCTCAGAAACAGCCACAAAAGTCTTTTTCAGAGTTTTGTGTTTACTTAGAAGAAGCTGATACCTTTTCATAAGTTCTGATAAACCTAATTCAAGTTCAGAACGAGATAAGGAAGAAAGTACCTCTTTGTCGTCATCAGAGTCTGATTCTTCATCAAGTGTCCGTTCATCCTCTGATAAGGCTTCGCTCATGCTGGTCTTTGCCATGAGTGCCACGTTGGCATATTCTTCATCAGAATCTTCTTCTTCTGACTCTGAATCATCTCATGTTGCCAAAAGACCCTTTTTAGCTTTGAAAACCTTCTTAGGTTTTCTATCTTTCTTGAGCTTTGGACACTCGTTCTTATAATGTCCAGGCTCCTTGCATTCGTAACAAGTAACTTCTCTTTCAAAAACTTTCCTTTGACCAGATGTAGACTCAGGTCTACCTTTTCTTCTTGGCCCTCTGAACCTGCTCTTTCTGTGTTTCCACAGCTGATTTATCTTTCTTGATATGAGAGACAGTCCATCTTCGTCTGAATCTTCTTCAGATTCTTCTGAGTTCTCCTCTGCTTAGTAAGCATTTGTCTTTTCAGACTTAGACTTCAGAGCAACAGACTTACCTCTTCTCTGAGGTTCATCTTCTTGAAGTTCTATCTCATGACTTCTTAAAGAACTAATCAGTTCCTCAAGACTCGTGTTGTTCAGATCCTTTTCCAATTTCAAAGCAGTTACTATTGGTCTCCATTTTACAGGAAAACTCCTGATAATCTTCTTGACTTGATCAGCAGTAGAATAACCTTTGTCCAGAACTCTGAGTCCTGCAACAAGCATCTGGAATCTTGAAAACATAGTTTCCACAGATTCGTTGTCTTCCATTCTAAAGGCCTCATACTTCTGGATTAGGGCCAGAGCCTTTGTCTCCTTGACTTGAGCATTGCCTTCATGAGTCATCCGAAGAGAGTCAAAGATAAACTTTGCAGTCTCTCTATCTATAATCTTTTCATACTCTGTATATGAAATAGCATTTAGCATAATCGTTCTCGCTCTGTGATTATTCTTGTAGGTTTTCTTTTGAGCCTCTGAAAATGAGCTTCTAACAATCTTTTTGCCTTCAGAGTCTACTGGATATTTGTAGCCATCAACTACCAGATCCCATAGATCCAAATCAAATCCCAGAAAGCAACTTTTGATTTTGTCTTTCCAATAGTCAAATTTCTCGCCATCAAAGATAGGAGGTTTTGCACTATATGAGTCTCTTTCATTATTATCAGAAGTGACATTAGAAACATTTGCGGCAACCATTGTTTTTCACACTTTGGATCGCTACTGAACTCTGTTAGGTGCTTGATAAAAACTCAGACTTTTTATCTTCTCAGAACCGGAGCTCTGATGCCAATTGAAGGTGTGAAAAACACAAGAAAGGGGGGGTTTGAATTGGGTTTTTACAATAAAAAATGATTCTTTAAAAATAATCCCCTTTACAAATAACCTCCACTTAAAGCAAGAGAAACCGAAAAGAAAGAACACTGTATGTTTATACTAGTTTACTTGAGAAACCCTCAAGCTAGTCTAGTCCACCCGCCAAGGTGATTTTGCCTCTCTCAAGCGAGGTCTTAATCCACTAATCAAACTGATTAATACAATGCACAAGCCAAACTGCAAGTGACTAACAACAATCTCTAAGACACACTAGTCCTAGACTTCTCAAGAATTCTGACCTAACTGGTCTCTCAAGGAAACAATCTCTAAGGCACACTAGTACTAGACTTCTCAAGAATCCTGACCTAACCGGTCTCTTAAGGAAATCAAACAACTGTTTGAAAAATAATTTGTTTACAGAAAAATTGCTTCTACACAGGCTGATATGTAAATAGATTTAAGAACAAAATAACTTAAGAATGATATGAACAATAGAGCGTATAAGCAGTGAAGATTAGCAACTCATTCTTGAAGTCTTCAAGCCTTTATATAGCCATGCATGTGATGTGACCGTTGAAGGATATTTTTGACATTTCAGAATTATAGCAGCTTGAAAGAACGTGGGGGACAAATAGTACATTTGCGTCTGCCCTATCCGGAGTGGAGCAAAGCGTCCTCATCGTACTGTTGTACTGTTGTACCACGTTGCTTAGTCTTCTCAACTTTCTGACTTCATAGGCTTCTGAAAGCATGAGTTAGAAGAAGGGAAAACGTAACTTGGGTCTTAAGAGCTTCAAGCCTTCAGAGTTTGTATAGCTACATCTTCAGAGTCTTCAGCACTTGGTCTTTAGAACCCGTTGTCTAAGAAGCATAAGTCTTCGGCATCTGGACTTGTTCATCAGAACTTCTGTCTTCAGATCTTCAGAACTTGTTTTCTTTAGACATCGTATCAGAGTCATACAGCTTCAGAGTCTTCTGAAGCAAATGCTACTGTTCAGCAGAACAAATGTAGCGCAGAAGCAGAACAATTCTCTTCTAATAACTTAGCCATACTATTTATCAGAAGCAGAACCTGTTTGTTAAATTCTCAAAAATAACAAACATTAGAATACCAAAATTGTTCATACAAACATACTTATTTGTTATCATCAAAACTCAGAGGTATTATTGCAGAACCAAACCTTGTTCTAACATTCTCCCCGTAACCTGCCTCTGAAGGTGGAAGATGGTGAAGAACAAAGGCAAAGTGGTTCCTATCTTCAGGAACTCACAGGTTAGCTCGAAGGTGTGGATGAACGCCAAAGAGTTAGGGTGCAATTGTGACGGAGCCAGATCCAGGTGAACAAAGATGGACTGCTGAAAATCAGTAAAGGGCAGCCTCAGCCCCAGTTCCTTGAAAGCGTACTCATACATCGAGAACCTCTCCCTGTAATCCGTGCAGATACAATTGTCCTGAGTGGGAAAATGCACCTTCCATTCCCTCTCTGGCCCGATGTCCGTGAAAACATCCCCGGTATAGGACGCAAAGGTGGATGCGCGCTCCTTGGCTCGGCAACCGTCCACTCCTCCGCAGAAACAAGATCCTCACCAACTCCACTAGAAGTAGTCGAATCTTCCGAATCGCTACTCTCCGAGGAGCTCTCCTCGGACGAATCTATGAGAATCTCTCTTTCGGACTCATGCGCCATCTCGTTCACCTGAAAAGCTGAGGACCAAAGTGAATTCAACGGCGAAATCAAACCCACCCTTCCACCGCTAGTCAAGTGAAAGGGCGCGTGAAGGGCCGAGGACGGTGCCCCCAACCTAAGCCCTAAAATAAAAAGACAGGAAAGTCCCCCACGAGGAGATGCCCGGAGGCATCCCCTCCTACGAATACGGGGAACCTCCCCGACCTACTCTCCAGTTTTCATTTGAAGCTCCATCGGAAACTTCATATGCTCATCAGAAAATTCATCAGAGCTTCAGAAAACTGGGTGGCTCCACCGGTTACACCCGCGCCATCATCGCGACAGGACCAGAAACGACCTAATTCTAGGGTTTCTAAGGGGTTCCGGTGACCGCATCAGCAGCAGAAGATGGCCTCGCCACCGTCTACCACCAACAGACGCCAGAGAAACACCACCATCTCACCTAAGTCAACCTAACCACAGGCATCCTAACTAAATAAAAGCGAAAAGCTAGAAGAAAAGAAGAAATCAATTGACTTACGTGGTCGAAGAGAGTGTGGAGGTCCGAAGAAGTTGCTCGGAGCTACTCACGGCGATTGAAACGAAGGTTGACGGCGGCGACAGGCCAAGTTCTCTGAGAAAGATGAAGAAGGAGAGAGAAACGAAAATACAAATGAGCAGACCTCCTCCCTTTATATACTGCCTAAGAGCACGTGCACGAACACGCACGGATAGGGTCATTATGACCCTAGCCTAGCCATCATTTCCTATTTGATACATCACAGGGCTCGAGGCACACATGGCGTCCCATCGCTTTATTTCCCCTTAACCGTTGGCCTCGCTGAACGCCGGGCAAACCAAATGACGTTACGAGTCTCGCGGGCACTAGAACTCTCGGGCACCACAGGACAACTCCCCTTTGTCACCAAACGACGACTCCTTCACGATTCCCCAGGGCTATGGGCTATCTTTAAGTCATCACTCTCATGCTTAGGAGCAACGACTTGAGGGGCTCCTGTTCCAGACTGGACCAATGACCAGGCATGGCCCAATCCACTTCTACTCCTAAAACGGCCCAATTGCCTAAGTCCAACTGAGGGAGGGCAGTATTTACTTTTCTGCCCCTCCGCCGGGCACATATGGACGGATGAATCGCATGATCATTTGCTCCTCCCCGGCATTTCTGCCTGTTACACACGGCTCAGTCATCCAGGAACACCCACGACGCCTGTGCCCGGAACTACGCCCATGCCCGTGGTAACGGCTAGTTTCGGGCACTCCTGCCCGCCATAACGGCTAGTTTTTGGCAGTTACTTATTCTTCGAGAAACAGTTATTACGCCCTGAAAATAGGGACTGTTGGCCACGCACTGGGAGCATTATATAAACCCTTTCACTTGAGAGGGCCAGGTATCGAATAATCATCCTAAGAGCTCATACTTTGTATTTTCCCCTTTTCTCTGACCTTTTCTTACTTGAGCGTCGGAGTGCCTTGCAGGTGCACCCCCTCCTCCTCATCTCACACCCAGCATCACAGACGTTCTTCTTGGCCCATCACAGGATCTGATCAGCCTTGACGATCAGATCTTTTGAAGAAAAATTAAGAAGGTGTTTAGCTTTGCTAGGGATTGGCGATTTGGGAATAGGGTTTCGGCGTGATCCCTCTCTGTAGGGTTTCTTCGGTTTCAATGAGGATGTTCTCCAATGAGATGGTTTAAATTTCTCATCTTCGAATCAGTGACCTACTCGGAGGGGACATAGAATGTTGAAGCCACGCCTTGTGTTTCCTCCTAGACCCACGAGTTTCCCAATATGGGGTTTGCCTCTGCAAACCATGATAACCACGAGCAAGATGTTAAGCTGAAGCTACATAACACCTCAAAGGTCAAAGACAAAGATACAATGGGTTTTTTCTTTCCTACCCCCTCGATAAGATTGAACCATACACAACAAGATCAAGAAATGCATAACTCTCAAATGAAATGCCCTTCCTACAAAAATATGGTCACTGGAGAACAAATGGAAGAGTGTGAAATCTGTACAGACCTAGAACGACTCAAAGAAAACTTGTGGGAACCTAAGAAACCTGAGAAAGGTCTCATAATCGAAGAACATAAATATGGCGACTATGAATGTCCATAAATCATATTTTCGGCGGAGGAAGAACATCGTATTTCACAACTATGGAAGAAAGGTGTTACCGGTAAGATGTTGAGGGAGGCGTATCAGTTTTAAAGCGCTTGAGAACAGGTTGCAACAGTTGTGGGCACAAAAAGACATAATCAACATAGTTGAGCTTAGACAGGAATTCTATCTTGTTACATTAACAAGCAATGGAGATCAATAATTCGCTCTCCTGGGGGGACCTTGGATGATCTACGATCACTATCTAATGGTCAAAGTAAGAAGCGCAAACTTCTGCCCTGCTGGAGATGCTATTGAAGACCTTGCAGTATGGGTTAAAATTTTAGGTTTACCTATAGAGTATTACGACAATCATGTTCTTTCCTACATTCACTACTAAAAATAATACATTTCATGACAAAATTTTCACTTCACCCTACCAAAAACCGGGGTAAAAAGTCAATGTGTTCCATGTTTTATATTATTTTTTAGGTTTAAATAGTTTTTTGGTTCCTGTAAGTTGGTGTGTTTTTGTTTTTCGTCCTTGTATCTTTTTTTCCTGGATAAAGTCCTTAAATGTTAAATTTCATTTGGCTTTAGTCCCTAAAGTTAAAATGTGCAGGAAAATCCACAGGTTTCATGCGGATTTTCCTGCAGATTTTAACTTTAGGGACAAAACCAAAAGGATTTTAACATTCAGTGATTATTTCCATAAAAAATAAGATACATGGACAGAAAAAAAAAACGACAACTTACAGGGAACAAAAGACTATTTAAGCCTTTTTTTTAATAAATACCACATATTCCCTCAGTATCAAAATAAAACCAAGGGGAAAAATATTTTAGGACATGCTTTGAATCCCTGCATCAGCAGTTTATGTTTTTATTTCTTTAAAGTGGTGTCTTTCTTTTTATTTTATTTTTAATTTTTAAATTAATGATCTATTCCTTCGGTAATATTTAATAACCGAGGGATTAAATTATCATATTTTACTATAATGTCAATCGTTAATAAGATTTTACCCTAAACTTAACTTATATGTAGCCGCTCCAAAGTCTTATGCATCACTCTTTAGGATGGATTGCAAGACAGAAAAAATCTCCAATGTTCTTCAATATTGAACATTTTTTTTCTCCCCTTGCAATCTATCTCACATAATGATGTTGATGTTGTTGTTGTATTTATGTAATAACCTTACTACGTTGTTAATCAAAGAAAACATTGAGAAATTTATTGCTTTTCTCGATTGACAACATTGAGAAATTTATTCCTAAACACAATCATTCATTTCTCTTTCATGTTCTCTTTCATGTGAAAGCCTTAGCCATGAAAACATTTATTCAAGATAATGAAATCTCTATGAGATGGATTGCAAGTATAGAAAAAAATTTCTCTTGGTTGGAACATATAACTTCTCAGAAATTTGAAAAGATAGGTTGTTCTCCAAGAATCTATTGTCAAACTCTTGATTTTTTTAAACAATTTATTTTAATATTTTGTGTAAACAATATAAATATAAAAAAAAAAGCTTTTTTTCCTCGGTTTTTAACAGAAATCGAGAGGTATGTGACTTGGGTTGGAACATATTTTATTGTTTTTTATTTAATAAAACACATTTTACCTCAGTTTTGAGTAATAACTGAGGTAAAATATAAGCGTGTTTATTCCGTTTCTTCACCGTCCTTAAACAAATATTTATCGTCCATTTAATGAGTATCAACATTCAATACACTGCCATTAGTGATCCTCGTGAAACCTAAAACTCTCATTATAAAAACATTATGAATATTTAAATTTGATAGTAGTGAATCCACTTGAAACTCAAACGTTGTTGTGAAACTCTCTATTTTTAATTAGAGTACCATGAGATTTTACAAAGTAAAAGTATCAATGTGATAGATTGCTAGAGCATAAAATTATTTGGGTTCAGGGTTTCTGTTCTTAAATAATCATATACTCATTCGGTTTTTTATTATATGTCATTTTAGAAGAAAAAAAATTGTGCCGAAATATAAGTCGTTTTGTAATTTCAATGTTGAATTAATTTTTCTCTTCCTAAAATGCTCATAATCCCTCTCTTTTTTCTACAAATTTTTCATTTCAATTAATGTTGTATTCCAATGCACAGTGATATTTCTAATGTTGTATTTCAGTGCATTAGTCCAACTTTTTAGAGAAAAGTCTATCTCTCGTGAAACTCCCATTAAATTATGAATTTTCCAAAAATTTCTCTCTCATAAAAGTGTACTCCCAATTAAAACTCTAAAAAAATTATCTCTTTAACGTGAATCTATTCTGCATTTTTTTATCCTTTTTCCTCTCATAAAAAAACTTTAAAAAAATTTGGCAATGGAAAATCCTAAAAATTCATATATAGAAATAGTATAAGATTCTTTGGATTCTGATAATGTTACCTATAATGAAAATGATGAAGACCCAATATTTCAAGAAATCTTACTAGACTCCGTGGATTTAGAGATAATTGAAGATTCCATGGATGAACAAGATGGTGAAGATCCCATTGATTTAAACTAACAAGATGATGAAAATCCTATTGATTTAAATATCCATGATGAAGATCTTATTTTTTTAAATATCCTTTCAGATAATGGGTTGATAGATTTAAACAAATTTTCAGACGAGGAAGATGAAACTTCAGAAGAAGCAGAACGCAAAGAAGAATGGAAGAAATTATGCAAGATTTATCTTTTAAAATTTTATTAAAATTAAAAAAAAAATCTCTTTCTATCGTGTTATAATTATCTTAGATTTGAAATGATTATTTTAGATTTTTCCATCAAGATAAAATCTTTATTTACTATAGTTATTTTTCCAGCATGTTAAAATCTTTATTTACTATAGTTACATTTTTTAGCCTACAATGTTATAATTATTTTGGATTTGAAATGATTTTTTTATTTGAATAGGTTTTTCCAGCAAGTTAAAATCATTATTTACTATAGTTACATTTTTTAGCCTGTATTCCATTGTTTTAGTTAATCGAGTGAATGAGAAGTACGTAACAATTTACCGTTTGTTTTACAACATTCCATTACAAATTACAAATAGAGCAATTTTACGATGAATAGATTAACAATTTACATTTTGTTTAACAACATCTCGTTATAAATAGAGCAATTTTATAAAGAATAACATCTCATTACAAATAAAGCAATTTTACAATGGTTAATCTTCACTAACAATATCTAAATATCCCATAACATCTCGCACACCAATTGGATATCACACCTTAATTGTGTTGGCAATTGATTTCTAGCTTCCAACATTTGTTTCTTCATATATAGAATTTTATAGTTGTGCGAACCCTTTTCTTTCATAATTTCAATCACACATGATTGAAGTGTTAGAAATATATGATTTGATTGGGTAATTTCAAATTCTTGAAACGAATTCTCAACAACACTCACAAGTTCATCAATAGAATTAGGAGACTCTCTATGTTGTAAGACTTGTATTGAACTGAAAAAACCAAGATCTAAAACATTTAAACACGATGAATTTGGATGTTGACACATTAATCGAATGTCAAATCCATCTTGTGAAGCTGCTAGACGAAATTCTTCATCTTCACAATGAAGGTGTGTTCATGCGTTATCTTGCTGAATAAATATCGGATGACCGATTTCTTCTCCTGACCATTTTTCTTTAATAGCGGGTAACACCTTCTGAAGCAAAAATGTTCTCATAACATCTTTAGTAATTGATATCATTGCTTTGGTCTCAAGTGTATCGGGAGGTCTATTTACACTGGATCTTCTAGCTGGCTCTTGTATGACAAAAGGAAATACACCAATCAATTCGCTGGATGTTACATTTTGTTGCAAATAAAATCTTGGGCTAACTATGGCAACTAGAAACATAACTTTTGGTATAAATTTTTTACTTTTACAAGTACGAATGAGATCTTCTTCATCCTGTACCAAATAAAAATTTCTTTACTTTTCTTTCATATAAAACCACTTTTCGCCAGTGTGAAGAATGTTATACATTCCTTTAAACATCAGATCATTATTATGTATAATATCACTATCTAGCATATCAATGAAAAATTGTAATCTAGTTCTCTTATTTTCTTTCATTAAATAAGGTTTGATAGTATTTGAGTGTCTTCTTATTTCTCTCAACTTTAAAGATCTTACCAATGTTCTTGTACTCACTTCTAATGCGTGAGAAAGAGACCGAATAGAGGTTCTTTGCTTCAAAGGAATGTCACGTACTAGATTAAGGTCGACATGGACTCTTTTGCGTCCATAATTTCCTGCCTTTTTATGAGTTACATCAGCATGTACTCCTTTGTTCTCAGCAAGTTTCCAAATATGTTGTACTGTGCACACATGAACTGAAAATATTGAAGACACTAATTTTGTCACCTTTTTTTAATTTTAAATCGACATTTCTCTCTAATAAAGTCTCGTATATAGTTCTTCTTTCAGAATTAGACAACACTCTTCTCTTTGTGATTACTTCTGAATCTGTGCATATGAGAAAAATGAAAACACATTAATTTCATAAATTAAAAAGAATAAATTTAAAAATATTAAAAGATAAATTATGATACCAGATTCAGATTCAGATTCATTTTCTTTGTTTTGTATGTTGTTGTTTTCCACATCATTTTCTTCACTTTCTACATTGTTTTCTGCATATTGTTCAATTTCTATAAGAACACAGTGAAAATAGAAAAGCCATATGCCATTAGAAAAAAATGAAGAAACAAACAAATAAGGCATAAAAAGTGTGATAATATCGTTACCTACCAATGGAGTAATGACTATCTTCTTCCAAACACACATGACATATGTGCATATTTGGAATGTTGTTAAGATTAATACTTTCTACAATATTGATATTTAAATAGGGTAGATTAGGCACTATATTTACATTTTGTTGTTGAACATATTCTTCATCTTCCATTGGAATAACATTGAGATCAATGTGATTTAAAGAAGCCATTTTAATATCATAATATATGGTGGAGTTAGTCTAAATTTATAGGAAGAAGAATAATCAAAATTGAAGTACATTGAAATATTTAGAGGGAAATTTGAAAAATGATTTTTTTTAAGGAAGAGCCATAAGAAATTGGTATAGACAGATAATGAAATATTGGAGGGAAAAATTTAACAAGAAATTTTTCTCAATTTTCCAAGCGTTTCTAGTATAGTGGTATGGATTTTAGTTTGAAAGGGAGAAAAATAAGGAATGAGGGATAAAAAAAACACTATATTTACTTTATTTAAGAGAGAGAAAATAATAAAATGAATTTAAATTTTTATTTTAAAAAATGGAAGTTTTTTATTAATGGTTCCATCCTCTTTTATTTTCTTATTTTTATGTATACGTTTGGTTAATGGAATAGATTGGAATAAATGCAATTTAGATATTCTATCATCAAATCAGAATGACTAGTAATTGGTATATTTTGAAAGAAGAGATTTGGAATGTTTTTAAAAAGGATAATATTGTAAGATCGTATAATATGTTTACAAAATTAGCAAAAATTAATAACTTTCTTGTCATGTTATTAAACTGAGATGTATATGGTGCTAGTTTGGAAAATATAAAATACTATTGTCGTGGTTCGAACCCATGACCATTTAAACAAACTCTCAGTTATTTATAAACCGAGGGGTAAAATTCCCACTTTTCATGTCACCTTTCATTACCTCGACATTGTAACCAATGTGAAATCCATTTTGCGTCTGACATGTCATATGTTATTTGTATAGTAGTGATTGGTGACTGTATTGGTAAAACTGTTAAAGTTGACAGTAACACCCTCACAAGGGAAAATACGTGAAACTGTGTATTAAAGTGAATTTAATGAAACCTCTGCTTGTTATGTTCTCGATTAAATCTCCCCTGACTAAAGTTAAATGGAATAGGGGCATAGAAGAAAAACCTCAGGGAGACAATGCTGGGGAAGCTGAGGACAAGGCCACAGGACCTTGGATGGTTGTCCAGAAAACCAAAAGAATTTGAAAGCAAAAACTTGAGCTAGGAAAGGAGTTGAAACAAAAATTTGAGGTTGGCACAACCTTGAAGTCTATAGAAGAAAAGAGTGAATATGATCTCGATTTTGTTCCCTTAGTGGAAGTTTGAATGAACCTATGGAGGACAAGGAGCTAGAAGCTCAAATTACCACACAAGCAGAGGCTCTCATAAGAGAAGAAGAAGTCCCTAAAGATGTTGAAAGGCATCAAACAAGTAAAAAACATGGAGATACTAGCAAGGTTAAGCGCATAACAAAAAAGGAATAGAAGAAAGTTAAAAAAACTTACAACATTGGCGTCTCGAGGAATCCAAAAAGTCAACTTCAAGGGAGCATCATGGGGCAAGAGACTGTAGGAAATGGATAACTTATTGGCAGACGAGGAAGTGATAGATCTTGTTATTGGTTTAAAAATAAGAGAAGACATAACTATAGTGGAAAAAGGTGTTGTTAATGGGGAAGGGGGAGGGGGCACAGAGAAGTAGGAGAAATAATCTGGAATAACTTGGCCCTAAAGCCTTGCGAGCCCAAGGAGAAATTGAAGACATGACCTCGAATGCTAACCCAGATTATTCTCCCATACTTCTTTCAACTCTAGGGGAAATTTTTAGTAAAGGATAAATGGAGACAACGATGAGTGAATAAGTTATTAAAAGTTCTACTGAAGATGACCCAAAGATGAAATTAGTATAGGAAACGCCACGGGACATCCAAGGGGCGCCAATAAACAATTAATTGTGTTTATGAATCAAGATCAAATTAAGGTTATGTTATGGAATTGTTGTGGAGCTGGTAACAATGCTTGTGTTCCCATTTTCAAACATTACATTCGAGAAACTCAACATGTGATGCTCATTATCATGGAAATTAGAATTAACCCTGGTAATCTCAGTAAGAAGTTCAACCGAATGGGATTTGATGGATATAAATATACGGAAAATAAAGGATTTACAGGAGGAACTGCGATGGGGTGGAAAAAAGACAAAATTTAGATTCAACTTCTTCATAAACACTTTCAGTTTTTACATGTTAGAGTTAAAACTAGGAATGACGCTGAATGGAATCTATCTGCAGCCTATGCTAGCCCTCGTGAAGAAGGCCAAAAAGATTTATGGAAGGAAATAAAAAATATTGCTACTAAAGATGATTGTGGTTAGCTCTTGGGAGGAGATTTCAATGACATTAGGGAAGGGTTCAAAAAATGAGGAGGAGCTTCTCCATCTGACAGGAAATATGCGTTATTCCAAGATAGATTCAATGCCTGCAACTTATAGGACTTAGGTGCCACAGGCCATAAATTTACATGGTGTAGTGCGATAGGTCACGGTGGGCTGCGTGTTTATGAAAGATTGGACAAGGCTCTAAGTAATGATGACTAGAGGCTGCAATACCATGATGCCAGAGTTAAAGTGCTAACTAGGCTTGACTATTCTGACCACCGCCTTATTCTTGTTTCTCTTAAAGATAACACCATAAGAGATATGATGAAAGCTTTCAAGTTTGAGTGTGCTTGGATCCTGGAAAATTCTTATAAAGACATAATCCTATCTGTTTAGAATGAGAATGAAAGGATCTTTCATTATCTGGAGGATATAAGACTTAAAGCTAAGATTTGGAATATGCATACGGTAAATTTTTTGCTAAATGCCAAAAAGTATATTATGCAAATACTTGAAGGTGTTCAAAGAAAAGCTCAAAAAGGTTGCAGCTATTCTGGTCTTAGGACGTTGGAAACCAATCTGCAATAGGACCTTCAAAAGATTGTGTGTCAAAAAGAGCTCACTTGGTTTCAAAGACCCAAAGACAAATGGTTATCGGAAGGTGGTAGAAATATGTGTTTCTATCATGTGAAATTCGTTCAGAGAAAAAGAAGAAAGCATGTTCAGATTATCAATGTGACACCCCAAATTTCGTAAGAATATTTATTTAATTCATTTAAATATTATATTCGTGAATTCCTGAGATTTTGGTGTTTCGTGTCGATGTCGGTGTTTTTGTGAAGTTTTGGTTATTTAATTAAATAATAGTATATATTATGGAAGATATTGTATTATTATTTATTTTAAATAATAGTAGAGGAATTAAGGGTATGGAGGACTTTTGAGGAGAATTAGTGAGGGCATTATGGAGAAAGCCCAGTTTTGAGGGTTAGGTTGAATGTTTAAGGAGGATTTTGGGAATGGGGTTCATTTTTGGTTAACCCTGAAAAGAAGGAGAGCTCTGAGAAAAAAGGGAAAAGGCGAGGAATTCGTTAAGGATTCCAAAGGCTCAAGAGAAAACACATCGGATCGACAATCTAAGGTATGGGGAGTAATTGCCTTTCATTGTTTTCATTATAGGATTCGATGTAATTGAAGTGGTTGTTTTTGTATTTGAGGGTTTATGGGGTTTTGTGACGAATTGATGTTTTGAAGGTATTTTGTGAATCAATTATTAAGGGTAGAATTTAATCGGATAAAAAGAGACCTTTGGGGCAGATTTCCCCCTTGTTGTAGGTTCAATCTGGTGGTGAAGGGATTTATGGGATTTATAGTAAGCTTGAGAGTTTTGAAGGTTTAGGGAATTTAAAGTTTTTGTAGGGTCCTGAATCGACCTAATGGACGTAGGTTTTATGTTGTTGATCTCCGTGATGCATTAGAACTATTATAGGGATGATTTTGGGTCATTAGGAGCTATAATTGCAGGTACCTTTGAGGTTGTAGAGCTACTGATGCGTAGCACCGATTTGCTGTAATCGCAGGTTCGCTAAGCGAACCATCGCTTAGCTAAGCGAATGTTCGCAAGGTTCGCTAGGCGAACAGCGCAGCGAATGCGCGATAACATGAGTGTAAGTGCTGAGATGATTCTGGAGTGGAAGTGTAGGATTCGCTGGAAGTCTCGCTAAGCGAATGAATCAGCGAGTAGCTTCGCCCAGCGAATAAACCAGCGAGCATGACAGATGATGGTTTCTGGTGTTTTAGTGGGGTGTCTATGGGATTCGCTGACCGCTTCGCTAAGCGAAGGTTATAGCGAACAGGTTCGCCTAGCGAATCCTGGAGTGAACGTCTGCTGTTTCGCAAAATTTCCTTTCTGTTGTTGTGTTGTTCTGGTGTTTGATGCTGTGATATTTATGATGTTTTACCATGATGTTAGTGACGTTATTGACGGTTATGACGTGATGATTTCGTGATGTTTTGATGAGTACTTGATGAGATGAATTTCATGAGAATATTGATGATTATGAACTGTGTATATTTGATGTATGATGATTACTTGACGATATGAATTACTATGACGTATATTGATGACCAGGAGTTGTTTATGTATGATGTATGATGATAAGACGATGACGCATGATGTTTTGATGAATAAATGACGACGTGACGAACATGATGTTTTGATGAATGATGATGCAGATAATGATGTTTTGATGATGATGATTATTGATGTTGTGTATCATGCATTCATATGCATACTCTGTGACGACGCTTCATTCTCATTGTGTGGATATGAGGAAATTATGACGTGCTCCGGTTCCAAATGCGGGATAGATCCTATTGACGGGGATCTTTGGAGGGTTGATGGCCTAGTGTCCATCTATTATGACGATTGGTACCACATGCATGAGTCTTGTTGTGCATTTGCATTTAATTGGCATTGCTGTATTTTATGATGTTGTTCGTGATTTTGATGTTTCCTTGTGATGACCCTGAAGATGTTAGATATGAAGATAATGCCATTTTATGTGTATCTTGTTTTATAATGATTATTATGAATTTTGATTACTCACCCTGCCTGTTTGAATGTTGCCTCCACGTGGGTAACGTGCAGGTGATCAGGTTTAGTCGTGGATGCTTTCGAGGACTTGAAGTTTATTTTGCTTTTGGTTGATTTAGAGGGTCTTGCTCTGATAGTGTAACATCGGGTTGGGGTCTTTTGAGTCGAACTATGTTGTTTCCTTATTTTGTTGTCATTTGATGATATAGTTTTAAATGTTGAAAACCTTTTTGGATTATTACAATGTTTGTTGAAAACCTTTTAATTGAGAATTTTGAGTTCCGCTGCCATGTGAAGGCTTTTGAGTTATTTTGAGGAAAACCCTTTGTTTACGTGGCAAGTGTATTATTTTGATTTAAATGAGAAATGTGCACCCTTTGAGGTGATTTTGACGCTTTACTCTGATATTTGAGTTGTTTCTGCTGCAACATTTGTGGGGGTAGAAAAGGGTGTTACATTAGTGGTATCAGAGCAGGTCGGTCTGTTCGACCAGGTTTTTACGTGATGTCAGTCCCCTGTCAGTCGACGAGTGTGTGTACACTGTCGATGTTTTAGTTCTTCTAACCTTGTTGGTGGTGTGCAGGATGGCTGGAAGAAATGATCGTGCGATTGCTGATGCGTTGGAATCGATTACTAATATGGTGGCGCAGCTGAATCCAAATGGTGGAGCTCCTGATGAGTTTCGTGCTTTGGGGAAGTTTCAAAGGAACAATCCACTAAATTTTGTGGGTATGCATGATCCAGCTAGTGCACACAAGTGGCTGAAGGCGGTCGAGAAGATCTTCCGGGTGATGGGGTGTTCTGATGAGCAACAGGTTCAGTTTGGAACGCATATGCTGGAAGAGGAAGCTGAGGACTGGTGGGATAACACCCGTCAGAGACTTGCAGATGTTGGCACTGTGATAACTTGGGTTGTGTTTAAGCAGGAGTTTCTGGGGAAGTATTTTCCAAAGGATGCTCGTGGCAAGAGAGAAGTGGAATTCCTTGAGCTGAAGCAAGGAGATATGATTGTGGCAGAGTATGCCGCAAAGTTTGAGGCTTTGGTGAAGTTCTGTCCGCACTACAATCGTGCAGATGCTGAGATGTCCAAGTGTCTCAAGTTTGAGAATGGGCTGAGACCAGAGGTTAAGCAGGGAATTGGGTATCAGCAGATCTGCATGTATGGTGAGTTGGTTGATAAGAGCAGAATCTACGATGAGGATAGCCGAGCTCGATCTGCTCACTATAAGCAGTTAAGTGAGAAGAAAGGGCAGTATAGGGGTAAGCCTTATATAACTTCAGCTGACAAAGGGAAGTAGAAGGCTTCAGATGGGAAAAAGGCAAGTGGGGGAGCAGCTCCCGCTTCTGGAAAGTGTCATAAGTGTGGCGAGCAAGGTCACCGTGCTGATGTGTGCACCAATAATGTGCTGAGGTGCTATAGATGTGGTAAGAAGGGTCGTCGAGCTACTGATTGTAAAGATGAGGGTCTGACCTGTTTTAATTATGGTGAGAAAGGTCATATCAATACTCAATGTCAGAAGCCGAAGAAGACTGCGAATGCTGCTCAGACCAGTGGCAGAGTGTTTGCTTTGAGTGGTGCAGAAGTGCCAGAGAAGGACAACCTGATTCGAGGTACTTGTTTTATTAATAATATCGAATTGGTTGCTATTATTAATACTGGTGCTACTCATTCTTTTATCTCGCTTGAATGTGCTAATAGATTGGGTTTGAAGTTATTTGATATGAATGGGAATATGGTAATAGAAACTCCAGCTAATGGTTCTGTTACTACTACCCTTGTGTGTTTGAGATGCCCTGTGACAATTTTTGAGAAGAGCTTTGTGATGGATTTGGTGTGCCTACCCTTGCACCAAATTGACGTGATCTTTGGAATGAACTGGTTGGAGTTTAACCGGGTTCCTATCAATTGTTATAACAAGACTGTAGAGTTTCCTGAGTTTGATAATAATGGGGAGTTGATGTTCTTGTCTGCAAAGCAAGTAGACAAACTTTTAGAAGACGAAGCTTTAGTGTTTACAATGTTTGCATCGTTACAAATTGATCGTGAAGCTGCGAGTATGGAGTTGTCGGTTGTCTGTGAATTTCCAGATGTGTTTCTAGATGACATCAGTGATTTGCCTCCAAAGCGTGAAGTAGAGTTTGCAGTGGACTTAATACCAGGTACGAGTCCAGTGTCGATGGCTCCTTATCGGATGTCAGCTTCCGAGTTAAGTGAGTTGAAGAAACAACTGGAAGAATTGCTTAAGAAGAGGTTTGTTCGACCAAGTGTTTCTCCGTGGGGTGCTCCGGTGCTGTTAGTGAAGAAGAAAGATGGTAGTATGAGGTTGTGTGTTGATTATCGGCAGTTGAATAAAGTTACTATCAAGAATAACTATCCACTTCCGAGAATCGACGATTTGATGGATCAGCTAGTAGGTGCTTGTTTTTTTAGCAAGATTGATTTGAGGTCTGGTTATCATCAGATTCGAGTTAAGCCTGATGATATTCTAAAGACGACTTTCAGGACGAGGTATGGTCACTATGAATACACTGCGGTGTCGTTTGGTGTATCTAATGCACCTGGTGTGTTCATGGAGTATATGAATCGGATTTTTCATGACTATTTGGATAATTTTGTGGTGGTGTTTATCGATGATATCTTGATATATTCTAGATCTGAAGAAGAGCATGCTGAGCATTTAAGGACTGTGTTGCAAGTGTTGAAAGAGAAGCAGTTGTATGCAAAGCTATCCAAGTGTGAGTTCTGGTTGAAGGAAGTGAGTTTCCTTGGCCATGTGATTTCAAGTGGTGGTGTTGCTTTTGATCCTTCTAAGATTGATGTTGTGCTACAGTGGGAGACTCCGAAGTCTGCTACTGAGATACGAAGTTTTCTGGGATTAGCGGGTTACTACCGCAAGTTTATTGAAGGTTTTTCTAAGTTAGCATTATATTTGACTCAGTCGACTCGAAAGGGTCAAGCTTTTGTGTGGGATTTAGCTTGTGAAGAGAGTTTTGTAGAATTGAAGAAGAGATTGATGACCGCTCCGGTGTTGAATTGACTAATCCGAGTGAATCTTTTGTGGTGTATAGTGATGCGTCGAAGATGGGTCTTGGTGGAGTATTGATGCAGAATGGACAAGTTTTTGCCTATGCTTCAAGACAATTATGAGTTCATGAGAGGAATTATCCTACACATGACTTGGAATTGGCCGCGGTGGTGTTTGTGTTGAAGATTTGGAGACATTATCTGTTTGGCTTTAAATTTGAAGTGTTCAGTGATTATAAGAGTCTGAAGTACTTATTTGATCAGAAGGAATTAAATATGAGGCAGAGGAGGTGGTTAGAGCTATTGAAGGATTTCAATTTTGATTTGAGTTATCATCCAGGCAAAGCAAATGTAGTGGCCGATGCATTGAGCATAAAGACATTACATATGTCAATGCTTATGGTGAAAGAGTTGGAATTAATTGAGCAATTCCGAGATTTGAGTTTAGTATGTGAAAAGACCTCTGACAGTGTGAAGTTAGGAATGTTAAAGTTGACTAGTAGTATTCTGGAAGAAATCAGAGTGAGACAGCAATCTGATTTAAAGTTGGTTGACCAATTGACTTTGATTAACCAAGGTAACGGAGGTGAATTTTGGATTGACGAGAATGGTGTGATGATGTTCAGAGATAGGGTGTGTGTTCCAGATGTCCCAGATATTAAGAGGAGCATTCTTGAAGAAGGACATCGAAGTAGGTTGAGCATCCATCCTGGTGCTACGAAGATGTACCAGGATCTGAAGAAGTTGTTTTGGTGGCCAGGTATAAAGAAGGATGTTGCGGAGTTTGTTTATGCGTGTTTGACTTGTCAGAAGTCGAAGGTTGAGCATCAGAAGCCTTTAGGTATGATGCAGCCGTTGAGGATTCCAGAGTGGAAATGGGATAGTATTTCCATGGATTTTGTGGTGGGATTGCCGAAGACTTTTAAGGGAAATGATTCAATTTGGGTGATCGTGGATAGATTAACTAAGTCGGCTCATTTCTTGCCGATGAAGATTAATCATTCCATGCAGAAGCTAGCCGAGATACATTTTGAGGAGATTGTGAAGTTACATGGGGTACCTTCGAGTATTGTATCGGATAGGGATCCGAGGTTTACATCGAGGTTCTGGAAAAGTTTGTAAGATGCGTTGGGCACCAAGTTGAGGATGACTTCTGCCTATCATCCGCAGACGGATGGTCAGACAGAAAAGACTATCCAATCTTTAAAGGATTTATTGAGGGCTTGTGTGTTGGATCATGGAGGATCGTGGGATAGCCATTTACCGTTGATTGAGTTCACGTACAATAATAGTTTTCATGCTAGTATTGGAATGGCGCCCTATGAAGCTTTGTATGGTAGAAGGGGTAGGACTCTGTTGTGTTGGTATGAATCGGGCGAGAGTGTTGTACTCTGACCTGAAATTGTGCAAGAGACGACTGAGAAGATTAAGAAGATCCAAGAGAGGATGAAAGCTTCGCAGAGTCGTCAGAAGAGCTACCATGATAAGAGTAGGAAAGCACTTGAATTTCAAGAGGGAGTTCATGTGTTTTTGAAAGTGACGCCAGTGACTGGTGTGGGTCGAGCTTTGAAGTCTAGGAAGCTCACTCCACGTTTTATTGGTCCATATTAGATATCGCAGAGGATAAGAGAGGTAGCCTATCGAATTGCTTTACCGCCGTCACTTGAGAATTTGCATGACGTGTTCCATGTGTCTCAGTTAAGGAAGTACATTCCGGATCCGTCGCATGTGATTCAGATGGATGATGTACAAATAAGGGATAACCTGACTGTGGAAGCATTTCCTGTGCGCGTAGATGGTCGAGAGACGAAGCAATTACGGGGTAAAGACATAACTTTGGTGAAGGTGTTGTGGGGTGGACCGGCTGGCGAAAGTTGGACTTGGGAACATGAAGATCAGATGAGGGAGTCGTATTCGACTCTATTTCCTTGAGGTAATTTTCGAGGGAAAAAATCCTTTAAGTGGGGGAGGGTTGTAACACCCCAAATTTCGTAAGAATATTTATTTAATTCATTTAAATATTATATTCGTGAATTCCTGAGATTTTGGTGTTTCGTGTCGATGTCGGTCTTTTTGTGAAGTTTTGGTTATTTAATTAAATAATAGTATATATTATGGAAGATATTGTATTATTGTTTATTTTAAATAATAGTATAGGAATTAAGGGTATGAAGGACTTTTGAGGAGAATTAGTGAGGGCATTATGGAGAAAGAACCAATTTTGAGGCCCAAGGGTTAGGTTGAATATTTAAGGAGGATTTTGGGAATGAGGTTCATTATTGATTAACCGTGAAAAGAAGGAGAGCTCTGAGGAAAAAGGGAAAAGGCGAGGAATTCGTGAAGATTTCCAAAGGCTCAAGAGAAAACACATCGGATCGACAATCTAAGGTATGGGGAGTAATTGCCTTTCATGGTTTTCATTATAAGATTCGATGTAATTGAAGTGGTTGTTTTTGTGTTTGAGGGTTTATGGGGTTTTGTGACGAATTAATGTTTTGAAGGTATTTTGTGAATCGATTATTAAGGGTTGAATTTAATCGGATAAAAAGAGACCTTTGGGGCAAATTTCCCCGTTGTTGTAGGTTCAATCTGGTGGTGAAGGGATTTATGGGGTTTATATGAAGCTTGAGAGTTTTGAAGGTTTAGGGAATTTAAAGTTTCCGTAGGGTCCCAAATCGACCTAATGGACGTAGGTTTTATGCCATTGATCTCCGTGATGCATTAGACCTGTTATAGGGATGATTTTGGGTCATTAAAAGCTGTAATCGCAGGTACCTTTGAGGTTGTAGAGCTACTGATGCGTAGCAGCGATTTGCTGTAATCGCAGGTTCACTAAGCGAACCATTGCTTCGCTAGGCGAATGTTCGCCAAGGTTCGCTAGGCGAACAGCACAGTGAATGCGCGATAACTTGAGTGTAATAGTGCTGAGATGATTCTGGAGTGAAAGTGTAGGATTCGCTGGAAGTCTCGCTAAGCGAATGAATCAGCGAGTAGCTTCGCCCAGCGAATAAACCAGCGAGCATGACAGATGGTGGTTTCTGGTGTCTTAGTGGGGTGTCTGTGGGATTCGTTGGCCGCTTCGCTAAGCGAAGTTTGTAGCGAACAGGTTCGCCTAGCAAATCCTGGAGCGAACGTCTGCTGTTTCGCGAAATTTCATTTATGTTGTTGTGCTGTTCTGGTGTTTGATGTTGTGATATTTATGATGTTTTACCATGATGTTAGTGACGTTAATGACGGTTATGACGTGATGATTTCGTGATGTTTTGACGAGTACTTGATGAGATGAATTTCATGAGAATATTAATGATTATGAACTGTGTATATTTGATGTATGATGATTACTTGACGATATGAATTACTATGACGTATATTGATGACCAGGAGTTGTTTATGTATGATGTATGATGATAAGACGATGACGCATGATGTTTTGATGAATAAATAATGACATGACGAACATGATGTTTTGATGAATGATGATGCACATAATGATGTTTTGATGATGATGATTATTGACGTTGTGTATCATACATTCATATGCATACTCTGTGACGGCGCTTCATTCCCATTGTGTGGACATGAGGTAATTATGACGTGCTCCGGTTCCAAATGCGGGATTGATCCTATTGACGGGGATCTTTGAAGGGTTGATGGCCTAGTGTCTATCTATTATGATGATTGGCACCACATGCATGAGTCTTGTTGTGCATTTGCATTTAATTGGCATTGCTGTATTTTTTGATGTTGTTCGTGATTTTGATGTTTCCTTGTGATGACCTTGAAGATGTTGGATATGAAGATAATGCCATTTTATGTATATCTTGTTTTATAATGATTATTATGAATTGTGATTACTCACCCTGCCTGTTTGAATGTTGCCTCCACGTGGGTAACGTGCAGGTGATCAGGTTTAGCCGTGGATGCTTTCGAGGACTTGAAGTTTATTTTGCTTTTGGTTGATTTAGAGGGTCTTGCTCTGATAGTGTAACATCGGGTTGGGGTCCTTTGATTCGAACTATGTTGTTTCCTTATTTTGTTGTCATTTGATGATATAGTTTTAAATGTTGAAAAACTTTTTAGATTATTACAATGTTTGTTGAAAACCTTTTAATTGAGAATTTTGAGTTCTACTGCCATGTGAAGGCTTTTGAGTTATTTTGAGGAAAACCCTTTGTTTACAGGTCAAGTGTATTATTTTGATTTAAATGAGAAATGTGCACCCTTTGAGGTGATTTTGACGCTTTATTCTGATATTTGAGTTGTTTCTGCTGCAACATTTGTGGGGTCAGAAAAGGGTGTTACAATCAAGGATGCTCAAGGGAAAAAGATACATGACCATCTTAAAATCAATACTACTTTTAAGGAGAATTTTCATAAACTGTGCACCACTAAAATTGATGTTGCTGATTAGAATCCGACCTACCACTCCTTTCTCCAACTTGATGAGTTAACTCTTAATAGCACCTCTGCTGAGCTAATTTTGGAAGAGATCAAACAAGCCACTTCTGAGACGGCTCCCTGGAAATCTCTCGGTCCCAAAGGTTTCCCCATAGGCTTTTTCCAAAATTCATGGGAGATTGTTGAAGGAAGAGTGTGAAAATGCATAAAGCAATTATGGAAGTATCCTGAGAAGATTACAGTGGTTAACCAAACTGATCTTTGTCTAATTCCTAAAACTAATCAACCAGAGTACATCAGTCAATTCCGCCCTATAGGATTGTGTAATGCTATATATAAAATTTTGAGTCGTATTTTGGTGAACAGAATGAAATGCCTCATGAACAACATCATAACTCCAAATTAGAATGGTCTCATCCCTCAAAGAAATATCCATGATAATATTGTGGTTGCTCAAGAGCTTCTCCATAGTATATACCAGTTAAAGGGTAAAAAAAGTTTTTTTGCGATTAAGGTGGACTTAGCTAAAGCTTATGACCGTATTAGTTGGAACTTTGTGGAGAATATGCTTATAGAGTTAGGTTTACCCCAAAAGTTGAGAGATATCCTCATGCAAGCTATCACTACTGTCCAAATGCGTGTTAACTGGAAAGGGAATAAGGATGACTACTTCAATACTAAGAAAGGGTTAAGACAAGGTGGCCCCATCTCTCCCTATATTTTAGTTTTGTGTATGGATAAATTAGTGCATTTAATTATGGATGCGATAGATAATAAAATTTGGATAGGTCTGAAAGCTGGTAGACAAGGCCAGTTGTTTCTCATCTTATGTTCGCAAATGATCTCTTGCTTTTCGGCCAATTAACTAAAAGACAAATCACTAACATCATGGAAGTTCTACATGTGTTTTATACTACTTCTGGTTAATAAGTCATTAAGGAGAAAACTAGAATCATGTTCTCTAAAAACACTCCTTTGTGTACTAGAAGAAGAATAACTTCCACTTCTGGTTTCAAGGAAGCTGAGAAACTGGGAATGTACCTTAGGGTGCCTCTGACAGGTAAGGTTCCTAGGCAAAGGAACTATCAACACCTGGTGGATAAAGTCAGGACTAAGCCGAGCCATTGACAACATAATCAACTGTCTTTTGTTGGGTGTGTCACACTTTCTAAATCTATCATAAAAGCTTTCTCAACTTACACCATGATAAGCAACATGGTGCCTAAAGATTACTT
The DNA here is from genome assembly GCA_022829125.1 of Lathyrus tuberosus. Classification (NCBI taxonomy): domain Eukaryota; kingdom Viridiplantae; phylum Streptophyta; class Magnoliopsida; order Fabales; family Fabaceae; genus Lathyrus; species Lathyrus tuberosus. The sequence continues at coordinate 18,119,332 of JALAZF010000034.1, forward strand.
AAATAAGATTCAAAGGATGCAAAGATATTTTATTTGGGGCCACAGTAGTGACACTAAAAATATACATACCATTATATGGAAGGACATTTGCAAACTAAATAATTATTGTGGATTGGGCTTAAGAAATCTTAGCCGAATGAATGAGGCCTGCATAAACAAGATGGGTTGGAAGCATAAGTGTGTAGACACGCCTTTGCGGTGTCAAATCTTGAAGAAAAAAATAAAAAAGGAATAAGGTTGAAGGGACTGTGATGGAAGTTAAAAAAGAACGACTTAAGCCTGTGGAAACATATTGCAAAACATTGGTCAAGTCTTGATAACCTTACTTTGTGGGAAATAGGAGATGACCAAAGGATAAATGCTTGGGATGATTGTTGGGTGGAGAAAGGCCTCAAGCTTAGAGAGGTTCGTTTAAATAATTCCCCTAACAAAGATATCACCATGCTATGTAACTTAATTGATACTTAAGGAGAATGGATTTGGAGCTTTCTTAAGTCTCAGGTTCTTACTGATGTAGTTAAAAAAATTCAAGCTATAGAGCCTCCTCTCAGGGATAGCAACCAACAAGACATTTGCATTTGGAGTGAAACTACAAATGGCGAATTCTCTATTGCTAGTTTCTACGAGAATATTACTCAACGTGTTACAGACATGAAAAATATGAATTAGAGAAAATTTTGGAAGCTGAGAGTTCCTGAAAGAATAAGGAATTTGGTGTGGCTCTTGTATCACCAATGTTTAAAAACCAATATGTATCTTAATAAGCTTAAGCTCAGAGCTCTTTCTGTGGGGACTGCCTAAGTGAAGCAGGGTCAATCATTTATGTTACACGAGACTACAAGGTGGCTAAGGAAACCTGGAAAGGCTTATTTCATCCTAAGTTTCAAGATATCTTCTTTAGACTCTCCCATGATGATTAACTTGAGCTAATATGAATTAGAGTTTGGGAAGAGAAGGAACAGATTGGAAATCCCTTTGGGCTACTGCATTCTATAAGTTTTGGCATTAGAGAAATCAAAAGCTCCATAATCAGGACTTTCTATTGCCTTCTCTTTTGGCCAAAGATACCCAGACTACAATTGTTTACTATAATCGCTCCATGAAAATGCAACAGCCTGTGGTGTACCAGTCTAACAACAGAGCTCAAACAAGGTGGGTTCCTGTTGATGAAGGTCAGATCACTGTCAATACAGATGGAGCTGTTAGCAATAAGTCCATAACATGTTGTGGAGGCATCATCCAGCATGATAAAGGTGACTAGCTTGGTGGCTTTGCTAAGAATATTGTTAACTGTAATACCCTCAATGCAGAATTGTGGGGTGTGTTAGAAGGCATTCGTTTGGTTCAAGGTTGTAGATTTGACAAAGTTGAATTTCATGTCGATAACATGGAAGTTGTAAAAGTCGTTACTCGCAAAATTCAAGACAACCTGAAAAGTTTGCATGACATTCATGTTAAGCACATCCTCCGCGAAGCTAACAAGTGTGCATATCACCTTGCTAAGCATAGTCTTTCTATGACTACCGATAATTATAAATTTGTTAAGTGTCCTTCCTTTCTGCATAGGCTTATTCAGCATGATGCTTATGAGGTTCTTATCCCTCATATAGAGTAAGTTGTATTGTTGTTTAGGCTTCGACCCTCCACAATCTCAGAAAAAAATAAAGGACAATATTATAAAATCATACATAATTTATATTTTTTATATAAAATTAATTATATTTTTTAATTAGTATAAAATATAAAAAAAATTAAAATTTAAGACAAATAGAGTAATGAACAAGAGAAAAAAAGAAAAGAAAATAAGAAAATTCTTGTTAATAAGACAGAAAGATAAGGAATGTCATAATAATTCCCATAATCAATTTCCAACAAATAACAAACCTACACCTATAAACCTAGCCCAGATTGGTTAATGCCTCAAATATCAAGCCACACCTAACTTAATCTCCCATCATTAAATACCCATACCCTTCAATCAATCAATCTCATCTCTCAATCTCAACTCAATTTCCATCATATCTACAAGAAGAAGAAAAAATCTTTTCATATTAAAAACTCTCATAATCATGACATATAACGTTTTCAAAATTTAAAATATAAAAAATATTCAACACTCATATGCCAATTCTCCAAAAAAAATATTTTTACATGTACTTTCTCCGGTCACTAAGAAAAAAAACATCTTAAATCTTAGTCACTATTATAAGCAAAAGTCATTAAATTTTAGACTAATTAATACTTGTATTACTATTATATCTTTAATTTAATTTCAAAGCATTTAATATTAAAAGTTGATTCATCAAATAAACTAAAGATATTATCGTAAATTTTACTTTGATTATGCATAAAATCAAAAAAATTAATTACACTTAACTAACTTTCTTAATATATGTGAAGTAGTTATTTTACCTTATAATTGTGACCGGAGGGAGTATAGTTTATTAACCATAGCCTCATTTTAGATATAAATAAGGAGGAGCGTGTGCATTAAATAAAACGCTACCTGAAAGAAACACGTTCCCCCAAAAGTCGTTGCGAAACACAGAGGGTACAACACTGCATTCTCTGTTTCATTTCTTCATCTTCAACTCCAAACCATAAAACGCTGCGTTTATTCTGTTTTGATTTTTCAACTCTTCTCTGACCTAACTCCACCATGGCCATCGCCGGCCACCACAAACCGAACCCCGACGCCAACCTCTTCCGTCTTTGTCCTTTTTGGAGTTCTGGCAACACACAGAATCAATCCCAAGGAAACGCTCAAAAATCCCCTAAAACGGTGTCGTCTGTAGCGAGGTCGTTGTTGCTACCTCCCCGCCGTAGACTCCGTCTTGACCCTTCCAATCATCTCTACTTTCCATGTAACGAATTTCTCATTCAACATTTTTCTGCATTTCTCTGTTTTTTATTTAGCAATTTCTTAAATTTTTTTTTTGAGTGAATTGAAGTTCTCCGAATTCGAATTCGAATTCAGTTCTTCTGATTTCAAATTACCTTCATTTCTATTTATGATTTCACTATTATATTGTTTTATTTGTTTTTAAAATTATTAATAACTGTCACGTGTGTGAATGATAATAAAATAAACTAGGTTTCTCTTCTTTTGGGGAAGTTTCTAGTTTTAGAAATAGAAATAAATTTTTGGTGTATGTCTGATGTTTGTTAATTTAATGGTTAATTAATTAACACTAAAAATTTTGGTTTTGTATTGTTTTGTTTTGTAGATGAACCGGGTAAGCAGGTTAAAAGTGCTGTTCGATTAAAAAACACTAGCAAGTCTTTTGTTGCTTTCAAGGTATTGGTTTCTCTTCATTCATGTATCTCTTATGAAAGCATCAACATCTGAAACACGACACGGACACTGACACGTTCTTTATGACAGTAATAATTTGAAGTAATGAATAATCTTATTGTTGTCGTTGTCGGTTTCAGACAACGATATTGACACATATACATATTTTTTCAGAGGTGTCGGTGTTACAGAGGTCTTATATTTCCTAGCAAATGCCTGATTGAGTTCTTTTACAACTTTGCTTTTGTTGTTTCAGTTTCAAACTACTGCACCAAAAAGTTGTTACATGCGGCCTCCTGGTGGCATTCTTGCACCCGGAGAAAGTGTTATTGCAACTGGTAATTTTCTTTTTCATTAAAATTGGTTTTTGTATATGTAAATTTTGTTCATTGCATATCTTGTTAGTTTTTGTTTTTGTTTTTGTTTTTGCAGTATTCTAATATGTGTCTTTCAAATGTGGTGTTCAGTGTTTAAATTTGTGGAACAACCTGAAAACAATGAAAAAATGTCAGACCAGAAGAACAAGGTCAAGTTCAAAATCATGAGTCTCAAAGTCAAAGAAGGGGTGGACTATGTGCCTGAGCTGGTAAGTCTGGTAATGTATATTGTAGTGATGAGAGACCCAGAGAATGAATGAATTTGATCATTTGTGGCTTCCGATTATTCTGTTGGCTAACATGTGAACCTTATATGCTATAAAAAGAAAATGGAGTGAGTAATAGCTGCTAAAACTAGTAAATCCATATTTTTCTGTGTTGATTATCACTTGTTTTATGTAATCATTTTCTTGATAATAATTTTTCGTGGTGAGTGATTAATCATACAAAACATAATTTGGTGTTTGGCCTTGTGTCATGCAGTTTGATGAACAAAAGGATCTAGTCACAGTGGAACGAGTCTTGGGGGTTGTATTTTTAGATCCAGAACGACCAAGTCCAGTGAGTCAAATTTTCTGCAAATTGTTATGGTGAACCTTATCATGAGTCCAGTGATGTCTAATAATTGAAATGTGGTGTTTTTTAGGCTTTGGAAAAACTGAAAAGACAATTAGCTGAAGCTGATGCTGCACTTGAAGCTCGGAAGAAGCCTGCTGCAGAGACAGGTCCTCGAGTTGCTGCTGAAGGTCTTGTCATTGATGAATGGGTATGTAAAATGTTTATGGCTTAAATGTGTTCATTTCAAAGTTTGTTTTCAGTTTCATACATGTTTTTTTATTACTCAAGTCCTAAACTGTCTCCAAATGCTTATAGAAAGAACGAAGGGAAAAGTACCTGGCCCGGCAGCAAGTTCAAACAGTTGATTCAGTGTAAAGCCCACTTAGTTCTTCCAGCTTGTGCTTTTCTTCAGAGAACGATAAACCAAGATGTTAGTGATGTCGATTTTTTCGCAACCAACCTTGAATGAGATTCAAGATATAACATAGTCTGTTGATATTATTGTGAAAGCTCTTGTTCTTTGGAGGAAAAAAAGCCTTATCTGTATATAGTAGAATTTACTTGTTTGTAAAATAAATGCTAGTGTTCACAGCCATCCTTGTGAAATAATGTTGAAATAACAGATTATTCATTATCATATAATTTTTTGTTGTGTATCTTTATCATGATCAAACACATACATCTATTTCTTCAACATTAAGCCACTTTTATTGGATCTTGTTATTTCTTCAACCTGAAACAATTCATTTTAAACTTAACCATCTTTCAGCTGATTTTTTTGTAAAAAATTTGAAGTAAAAGGAAGTGAAGTATACACTATTAATTAGCTCGGTTTCAATGGATGTCTTTGATCCAACTCCTTTTGATGATGAAAAGGACAAAACAGCTTTTTTAATCCATAAAATCAATTATGTCAACATCTGTTGACGATCTACCACAAGTTGTTTCAGGTTTACCCGAACCTTAGGCAAAAGTCGTATATATATGATGTAATGACTCTTGGCATCATAGTTCGATGAGCATAAAATTAAAAAAACGATAAAATTCCTTAATACTACTACCAACTACCACAAACAAGAAATATTATTTGAACAATGTTGTCCGATAATTATATGCGTTGGAAAAAAATAAAAATAAAGCAAGCATAGAGAAAAAAATATTATTGCATCTAGATGTTTCTAATGTACCGTGTGAATTTTTATATATGTTCCTTAATTCTTGAGATACATTTCTGGACGCACCACATTATATAATCAACAAAAAATTATTTTGAGCTACGCCTTTTCTTTTGATTAAATTTATTCCGGAAATGCATTTTCGGACACACACTCAACAAAGATCATTCTGAACTATGCCCTTTCTTTTTGGTTTAATTTATTCTGAAAATGCATCTCCGAAATAATTCTGTGGTTATATCTCTAGATTCACACCATAAACAAATTCAATAGATCCAAAATGAAATTGACATTCATAACATAAAATGATCATTACAATGATGATTTTAACAGAAAATTCAATATTATATTTCAATATTCCGGTGGACGCTTGCAGATCTTCAGGATGTCTTCGACCGATCTTTGTAGCGCCGCTTCCAACTCGAGCGGAACTTTCTCATCGAATCCGAAAAACGTCGCCCACATAGCCTTAACATCCTCTTGCGCTCAAACTTGGTGAACAAAATCTTCCCTCTGTTGTCAATCGATGTTGAACGGTACTCAAACTTCACAATTTTTAGATTGTCTTTGTAAGGTAGGAGATGGTGGATTTCGTCTTTGATATCTTCGAGGGAGGTGAAATCGGTGAGCTTGAACGTTCGCCCAAGTGTAGAGCCGGAGAAGGACACATTTGCGACATACTAATAAATTTTTATTTGTGACATTTGAGACATTTTGAGTTTGTGTGAAATATAACATTAGAGCACCTAAATGTATAGAAGGCAAAGATCAATTTGGAACATTCATTAACTGACACATTGATTCCGGATATATATCTCTGAAAACGCACCATATTATCTTGTTCCGGAGATGCATCTCCGGAACTTCTCTTGTACTAATATCACAGCAGAACCATATAACATAATCTTTTTTTTCAATTAAAAAAACAAAAATGTTATAATGTGGAATATAAAAATAATATAAAGACAAAATATGAAGAAAAGGTGAATCTATAACACTTCATTTATACTGAGACACAATTACATACAATTATTTGTCCGGTTAAACAAGAAATCAAAACGAATCGAAACATATGTCGTCGGCTAGATCTATAGGTTGTACCTCCATGGACTTTTGTGCATTTGTTTCTTTTTCAATATTGTTCAATCTCTCGAATTCTTGCATCCTTTCTATAAAACGATTTGGCCCCGTCTCGGCTTTTGCAATTGAATGAGTTGTCCACTCCGGTAATGTAAGTGGTATAGGGCATCCCGGTTTCAAGTAAACTTGAAAAAAATGAATTGATTTTAAAATCCATCCAATACACATGATACGATCATTTGGATTTTGGGGTGGGGCGGTGTGTAGTGGGAAAAATGTTTTCGAAAAACCGTACCGTGTCATGTAAATACACTCTATCATACACACATGTTATTAGGTGACCCATATTAGGGAAGCTCATCCATTTTGCCTCCGTTGCCAGACCGCTCAAGCAAAGAACAAGAGACTCATAAACCGCATTGAATTTTTCTATTTCTATACAACCGCGTGTACGATTCTTTATGCGTCTTCAACTCTTGGATAAGTTGATGTCGGACAAGTACGTGACTATCTTCTCCTTTACCAAGTAAAGTCGAAACGTCTCGGTAACCACAATTACCACCCCCCACAATGTTGACAATCCGCTTGATATATTTGTGCATAAAAACCAGAATCTCGTCAATAAATGGAATCTTCGGTGGAAGCAGCGTCGGAGGTGGTTTGCTAATGTGGGCTCCTTTCACAACACTTTTTTGAGATTTTGGAGTCGTCGTGTCGGGATAAACTTTTTCAACGTGTTCAAAATATGAAGGAGACCGTGTAGTCGAGTTGTCATTCGGTGTAGGCTTCATTTTCTTCGGAGCACCTTTTTGTTTTTACTGGTTGAGAAGGCGGTTTCATGTCGGTGGTTTCTGGATAGGCAATCTTCCTCAAGTGTTCTTTGATGTAGAGTTTCATGTTGTCATTGGCCTTCAAAAATCTCTCTTGTATCACTTCCCATTCGGTCAAAATAGAGATATTTGATTTTTCGTCATCCATCATCATCAAACCTAAGTCTCTTCCAATGAGAGCAAACCTCGTCCATTCTTATTGGTTCACCAAGTTTCACTTTTTTAGCAATAGTGCAAGCACGTGGGAGACCATGTGTTTTCACAATAGTACATCCACATTTTGCGCTATCGGAGCCTGCATTATCAACTCATTTAGCCTTGTGAAAAATATAGTTCGAACCGCCCGAGAAATGTTATCAACCAATTGAGAATATAGAGTGTTGTCTTTAAATCTGTGTTTCAAAACCGTGATGCTCTGACCAAATGTTGTTTGTATCTCATTATGCTGGTTTTTAATCACGTGGTTCACGGAGTCCCAGTCTCTACACAAATCCCCTTTACTATTTCCCAACCAATTTTTCAAAGTAGCATGGGCCGACTCAACTCTGTTAGTATTTGTATTTCCAAAGTGTCTAACATTATCAGTCCCTACACAAATTATCTTCTCCTACACCTGAACTAGAATCGTGCTTTCAACATATTTTAACAAATCTGGATACTTTTCACACACTTTCCGGAAATGAATAACAGAATCGACATATAGTTCTTTTGTGGAAGAATTTATTATACGATTCCATGCATCCATATTTTTTCCACAATCACACCCGCCTTCACCAATTTTCTACCTCCGGACTCAATTTGTTTCGTCCTTACCGTGGGTTTAACACGACTTCTCACATTCTTTGTTATGTGATACTTACAAAGTAATGCATAAGAAGAAGGAAATAACTTTGCAACTGAATTCATCAATGCGGTATCACGGTCGGTAACAATCGCTTTAGGCATCTCGTCTTGGACCTTAAAAAATGACTGACACAACTCTAATGCCCAAGTAAGATTGTCATTTTTTTCACACTCAAGAAATACAAAACCAACAGAATATGTCTTCTCAATTGAGGTAACACCAACCATCTCAAATAATGGAAGTCTATACTTGTTGGTCTTGTAGGTTGAATCAAGTATCAGCACCGTAGGAAACATGTTGAACAACTTTATAGAATCATAATGAGTCCAAAAATATCTCTAACCGTAACTCCATCACCGAACGTTCGATACCTGGACACGTAATTATTATCATCCAACAGTTTCAAGAGTTGTTGCATCTCAGTTCTATCCCTCTAAGCGCCTTGTTAGTGAGATATCGAATATTATACACTTGCTTGGTATTTGATATATTGTCGGGTAATTTCCGTTTCAATGTTGCAAGTATATTTTTCGGTTGAACAAGATTCAAGGTCATGTCACTAATTCATTCCTTCTCTTCCGACTTGAGCCGGCAGACACTAGGATGACCGGATAATTTTAAACATAAATCATGGTTATGCAAACCACATATCACATTAAATCTTCAATTTTTGTTTGCCAGCATGTAACCACAAACCTTGAACGGACACTCACATTTTCTACTACCCGTGTCGTCTCTTTTAAAATTTCAGAGAAGAGTTCGATATTTCTCGCTTCTTTCGCACACCATTGTCACAAAGGCACATCTTCTATCCGAACCATTATCAGACCTTCTGATAACCACACCAAATCCAAGTTTAGAGGCCTCCATACAAATCCATTCAAGCATTTGATCACAAGATTCAAACTCTTGCTTATTTTTAAAGTCGTTGCCAACATCTACCTCCTTCATAACAACCCCTTGAACATTCGGAGAAACAAAATTCAGAGAAACAACTTGTTTTGGGAAAACATCAGGGTGTATTATATCTATTGAAAACAATTAAAACAATAACACAACATTAGTTCAACTACTGTTGCAGAATGACTGGAAAAATCAACACATATAACTTTTAGAAATGCGTCTCTGGACAAGTTCATATAGGTTTCGGAGATACATTTCTGGACACAACGTAAGTTTTTTCAGAAAAAATTGATGATTAATGTGAGCAATATAGAGGGAAAAGAACAATTTTTACCTGAAATTCTATCTTCTTTTTCTCCCTGTGATATGTTGAATCAAAAGGATGGATTTGGAGTGAAAAAATGGATTGAGAATGAAGGGTTTTTAGGGTGAAAGGTTTGGTTGAGAATGAAGTATGACAACAATGGAGGAGCGATCATGCAGCTGATTACTATATCAAATATTTTCGGAGATGCATCTCCAGAAATACCTGACATGCAAAGGTGACAGGAAATTTCAAAATGCCGCCCATAATTTCGGAGATGCATCTCCAGAATATCTACTGAACTGAACAATTAAAATATTTGTCTTAAAATGTTCCGGAGATATATCTCTAGAATAAAACTAACCCAATGTATGGGACGTAACTCAGAATGACCTTGGTTGAGTATGAAAAAAGTGCATCCGGAGATATATCTCTGGAACCGGGGGGCACATGTGGAAATTCGCTCGGTGCATTAGAAATATCTAAGGTGGAAAAAGAAATTCTCAAAAAAAAAGAACACAATCACAACACAATAATATAACATGGAAACTCCAAAATTGGAGAAAAACTACGACCATTGTCAATAGACATCCAGAGAATAACATTGTGAAAATTGTTACAAACATAATATACCCTCAACTAACTTAGACCTCCAATACACCCACATCATCTAAAAAGATATATTTAACTATATCTCACAACACTCTAATGCATGAGTATAGGAGAAAAAAGAAAGTCAAATACAAGTTTAAAGTGTTTTTGACAGGTGCAACTTGGAATGAAGAACTTGAATCCTATATATAGCATTTGACTCCCTCTTCCTTCACAAAACTACAAAACTAAGCGATGTAGTACTTCAAAGAACTTGTATCCTATATATAGCATTTGACTCTATCTTCATTCACAAACTGAGCAATGTGGGACTTCTTCAACATATATATTTTCAACCAATCCCAACAATCTCCACCTTGATTGAAAATAATAAATAAGATTTCATTGTCTTTACCAACAATCTTACTCCACCATAAAGAATATAAACATGTATATTTTCAACCAACCCCAACAATCTCCACCATGATTGAAAATAATACATAAACTTTCATTGTCTTCACCGACAATCATACTTCACCATAAAAAGTATACTCACTTGATGTTACACCACTCAAAGAATTTTCACATTGTCTTCACCGACAACCATAGTTTTAAAAACGATCACACTCTCTCATAAAAAAATATATTTCACTTGAGGATAAACCACTTAAAGAATTTCATATTGTCATCACCGACAATCATATATTTTACCATGAAGGTTAAATTTCACATGAAACTAAACTACTCCAAGAATTTCACATTATCTTCACTGACAATCATAGTTTTAAAAACTATCATACTCCACCTAAAGAAGAGTATACTTCACTTGAAGGTAAACCACTTCAAGAATTTTTACATGCTGAAAACCAAGTTGAAACATTATGGTGCAACTTCTTTGTTGGCAGGAAGCTCTTCAACCATTGACATAATCTTGCACCTTATATAATCTTGATTGTATCAACACATCTTTGAGTTGAAATTTTCACATGCCAAAAAAAATTTTCCATCAATTTTCTCTAGCCCAAACTGCACAACACAATTTGTGACTGCAGCTCAAAAACTCTATCACAAAACTACTATTCTTTTCTGATGTGGAAGATCAGATAAAACTGCAACTACAGAGCATACTAAGAACACTTATCCCCAGATCAACCAAAAGCTTTGATACAGTTGTTGGGAAAAATAAAGCAAGAATAGAGAGAAAAAAAATAGGAATACAATCACAACACAAGAACATAACGTGGAAAATCCAAAATCAGAAAAAAATCACGACGGTTGTCAATAGAAAACCAGAGAATACCACTATGCGAAAATTGTTACAACACATAATATACCCTCAACTGACCCAGGCCACAAGTACACTCATACCATCCAAAATAAATATTTAACTACATCTCACAAAATACAATATTATAAGAGAACAAAGAAAGTCAAATAGCAGTTTAAACTACTTTTGACCATCTCCTCTTATCAAAGTCACCATCAGAAAGTTTTTCATCAAAAGTTTCTTCAGATTTCCAAACTTTGGAGGATCTGACGGTTTTACCATCAAATCTTCCAACAGAATTTTATACCAGTGCTTTGGTTTTAATCACTAGCTCATCCTCATTCAGTTCCATTTCATGGCTCTGAAGGTTGCTAATCAGACTCTCAAGACTCATAGCAGTTAGGTCTTTAGCCTCATAAATAGTTGTAACCTTGGGTATGTACTTAGCAGGAAGACTCCTCAAGATCTTATTTATATGGTCAACAGTAGTGTAACTTTTGCTCAGGATCTGAAGGTATGATACAAGAGTTTGAAACATAGAAAACATAGTTATAATGTCATTATCATCCTTCATCTTGAACAACTCATAGTGTTGAACAAGATGATTATCCTTAACTTCTTTCAGCTGTTGATTCCCTTCATAAGTGGAAGTCAACGATTCAAAGATAGTCTTAGCTGTAGACTTATCAAGGATTTTAATATATTTAGAGTGAGGTAGAGCCTCAATCAGAATACCCCTTACTTCGGGGTGTTTTATGTAAAATTTCTTTTGGGCTGGTGTAAGAGTTTTTTTTGTCTTTAACCATTCCAACACCATCAACAGTCAAGTAAATACCATCCTCAAGTATGTCCTATAATTCATCATCAAGGCCAATGATGTAAGTTTACATTTTTCTCGTCCACCACTCAAACTGAGTCGAATCACTACTAAATGAGGGCAGTTTAGCAGAATAATGACTTTTCTCAACAACATTATAGTCATAAGGAACGACAAAACAAGATATGATATTGTAAGTAAATTTCTCAAGATCAATTCACTGTACCACAGTTAAGTGTTTAGCACAGCCTGTGCTCTGATGTCAATTGAAGGTGATAAAAATACACAAGAGAGGGGGGAAGGGGGTTGAATTATGTATGCAAATAAAATCGTTTCACTTTTGAAATTGAAGCTTCAGAATGTGAACCACGTTCAGAGTCTGATATAAGAATGTGTAATAGCAGCGGAAATGAAATGTTCAGAAGTAAATGCAAGCAACACACAAAGATTATCCTGGTTCCTCTACTCAAGTGAGAGTAATCTATTCCCCTTGCCTTAACAAGAGCATTTCAATATGACCAAACATATTACGATTTCTCAAGCACACTTGCAAGAGACTTCAATGCTCAATTAACCTAGAAAGAAACTTTTGCTCAAGCAACCTTGCAAGAAACTTCATGGTCAATCAACCTAGAAAGAGGCTTCCTAAGCCTTACTCAAGTACACAGACAAGAGACTCCTGCTCAATCAACCTAGAAAGAGACTTCCTTGCTTAAGTACACGGACAAGAGACTTCCTTGCTAAAGCACACAGGCAAGAGACTTCCTCTAATTTAAACAAAATATTTAGTAGAAAAGATAACTACTATACTTTGATACACAATCAGAAGTATAACAGTTGTGCAACAATCACAAAGGTTTTCAACCTTTCTAAGATTTCTTAGATAAGAAGTCTTAAGATCTTTATGCTATAACAGTTATAATAATAGCTCAGAGTTATGCCAAGATCTTTCAATGTGTTGTGATGTTGTAACTTTCCTTTGAGTCTCCAGCTTCCTTTTATAGAGGTAGAAAAAGAGTCACCGGAAGTTTGAACAGCAACAAACTTAGTGAACAAGTATACCCAGAGAGACGTTGTGGAGTTGCATCTAATCAGAAGCTTTGTCCACTGAATAAAAGCATTATCCACATCACCTTTTTGAGTAACTAGGTATCTACCAAAAAGTAGTACATACTAAAGAGGTTAGATCACTATCCTTGAGCCTTGCAAAACCAAACCCTAGTTGACTCTGTCCAAAAAGTTGTCACTTAGACAAGACTGGTAACCTTTGGTGCAGACTTGAACTTATGATCATGCACACTTGAACTTAGGTTAGCAAACCCTATTGTTCTTTAAATATTTTATTATCATCTAAATCTTTTAAGAACATAAACAAATCTTATTCCAACAATATATATATATATATATATATATATATATATATATATATATATATGGGTGTGCAAAATATCTGGTTGTGAGACCCAAATCCATAAACAAATTCAAATTCATTTAAAATATCCGAATATAATTAAATGATTATTAATTAGTTAAGTTATTAATAATTTGTTATCCAACCATATTTTATTTTTGGATCCGGTTATAATTTGGTTATTATTCAAAACCCAAATGTTTCAAAAAAAAAATTAATTAATTTTTTTAGAAAAAAATTAAATTTTTGAAAAAAAAAATATTTTTTTTAGAGAAATAAATAAATTTTTTGAAAAGAAAATAAAATTTTTCGAAAAAAAATTAAATTTTTCAAAAATTAAATTAAATTTTTTGAAAAAAATAAGTTTTTTGAAAAAAAATAAATTAAAAAAATATTAAATTTGTGAAAAAAAAACTAAATTTTTTGAAAAGTAGTTTAATTAAAAAAAAAGTAAATTCATTTAAATATAATATATATAATTTTTTCAAATTTATAAAAAATTCGTTTAAAAATAATTTTTATAAAAAAATTATATAAAACCAGATTTTTAAAAGAAAAGCGGTTATATAACCATAACCAAATTTATAATCGGTTTTATAATCAATTTTTAATTGAAATGTAGTTATAGTTATGAATCCAAACCATTTAAATATTTTAAAAATGGTTATGATTTGATTTCTAAAAATAACCAACCATGCACGCCCTATATATATATATATATATATATATATATATATATATATATATATATATATATATATATATATTTTATGTGAGAACGCGAGAATGAATCTGAATCATTAGATTTTAAAATAAATGGTAGAGATTATGTGTTGTTTTTTTCTCTCTCCTCCATTATTAAAATAAATGATGGAGGAGAGAGAAAAAAAATTACACATAATCTCCACCATTTATTTTAAAATCTAATGGTTTAGATTCATTCTCATATTCTAACATAAAAATGACATTCTCATATGATACGTTATATATATATATATATATATATATATATATATATATATATTATTGCCCATGTTGCACAAACTTTATGGTTTCATAAAAATGAAAGACTAAAGAAGAAAGGAACTACTACACATATGAAAAGATTTACGAGAAAAAAACATTGGCCCTTCAAAATGAAACTATATTCTAGTATGTAAATGGACTTCACTAAACACGTTTAATCACTCACACGTATCACTCAAGTGTTTTAGTTCCTTAAGAGTCGTAATGATTATATCTCAGAAAAATGTTAGAAGTATGACACGTTCTCAGAATTTGGGTTGGGCCTAATTCAACTCTACAAAACCGTTTTGTAAGATGAGGATTGTCTTCACTTATAAAAACAACACATGTCATATCTCTAGGAAATGTCGGACTAAATCCACCATTCAAAGCCAACACAATGAATGTGTTAGGAGCTGCAATAAGGCAAGCTAAAGTGTCGCAACTAAGGTGAGTAGGGGCGGACCGCAATTAAGGTAGAAATTCCAATACACCCCTCACGCTTGGGCCTTAATTATTCTTAAGCGTGGATGATGCAGGAAGCCCAACTATGGATCTAGAATAGGCTCTGATACTATCTCAGAATTTGGGTTGCGCCTAACTCAACCCTACAAAACCGGCTTGTAAGGTGATGATTGCCCCCACTTATAACCACAAGTCACATCTCTAAGCAATGTGAAACTAAATCCATCCCATCAAAGCCAACACAATGAAGGTGTTAGGGGGCTGTAATGAGGCAATCCAAAGTGTCGCAATTAATGAGATTAGGGGCGGACCGCAATTACGGAGAAAAGTCCAACACACATTAAATGCACAATTTCCTAAAGAAACTAAAGCATTTATCCTTTGTTCGTCCAAAGGTGACTAAGGAGTGGTCAGCTTCCAAAGTTGAAGCATTAAGCCCCCACATTCCTACACAATGGCAAAGGCTTAGGGGGGAGTTATTTCGAGCCGATCACATCAACCCCGACCGACTATCTGAAATGGGCCCCACTCCTTCTAGAATATTCTCAGCACACGAGGTTATCATCCTAATGATCACGAGAGATCTCAACTGTAAGTACATCCAACGGTTCTCTGCATTTCACTCCTAACAAATAGCAAGTTCATACTTCTTTCGCTATATATAGAGAAGGCGTCAAATTGAGGTAACAGTTTTCAAATCCAATTTCATTTCACTCTTTTTCCTCATGTATTGACTTGAGCGTTGGAGGTAACTTTGTTCCCCCCAGTCCATTGCATTAGAGGCTATGATCCACCATCACCGTCATTCCTACACTAATATTTGGTTCCAAAACTGAACAATTTTGATGATGACAAAGAAGTTAAAGCGAAATCATAAACATTATCAAACAAAATGTAAATATGAAACAAATCAAAAAGCAAGAAGTTTTTTACGATCCATGCAAAATAATCAAAAGCTAAAAAACTTCACAAAGAAATGAAGCCAATTGCAAAAAGCTTGTACGTGATCCTTTGTTCCACCTTTTTATTTATTTGTTGTAGGATCAACATGTAAAATTAAGTGTATACTCTATAAGTATTTAAGTCGTATTACACACACACATGTACACGCATGCACGCATACACGCGCGCGCGCACTCACATACACAAGATCCGTCTCTAAAAACCTTCATTTCTTACCTAAATATTTTACCATAAAAGGAGGACTTGTGATAATTTGAAAACACATAAGAAATCTAAAACTAACCTCTCTTCTACTCATTCTCTTACTTTTTTAAATTTCATCTTCACTTAAATATTATATTAGTGTTGAGAGAGCAAATACTTTAGTAGAATTATCTTGTGTAAATTGTTGTTGATTTGTAATTGTAATCAAAATAAGATTGTTCTTTTAACTCTGATATTTTTATATAGAGATTGCAAGTTGAACCTGAAATAAAAGTTTGATGTAAAAAGGTTGTGGGTTGATCTTGTTGTAAAAATTCTGTGATAATTGAAATATCAAGAGTTAATCTCTGGAGATTAAATATATACTTCGTATTTTTGGGCTGAATCAGATAAAATGTGCCGTGTCTGTCTCTGGTCTCTAATCTATTTACTTTTCTAGCTTTATTTTCTTATACCTTTTTTCATCTCATGTCCATCTTCTTAAAATCATCTTAAAATTGTTTTGTTATTTAAAGTTGGGGAAAAACATGTATATCACAATTCAACCCCCTCCCATTTTCTTCTGCTTGAAGTAAGTTGGACAACAAAATCGACACTTTTATGCATTTGTTAGATGAACACAAAGTATATATATTTCACCACATGAGTCATAAGTTTGGACCACGTTTACAGAACTTGACGTGGACCACGTTTATAGAACTTGACGAGTCTTACTTTCTGCTTGAAGAATCCTCTTCCAATACCTGATGTGTTTCCTATTCTTGGATTTCAATCTCTTATTTTCAAAATATGCTTCAACGTTGTTCCGTTCCACGATCATGGCTTCCTTTCACATACACATCTTCACCTTAATTTACTTCTACATTTTGTCTCCTATGATAATTATACAAATGTAGCCCACGATCATGGCTTCCTTTCACATACACATCTTCACCTTGATTTACTTTTTCTACATTTTGTCTCCTATGAAAATAATACAAATGTAGAAGTAATTGCATTGAGAATGATGAGTGTAGAAGTAATTGCGTCGAGACATAAGGTGTCTTTTTTATAGGTAAGAGTAGTTACAAAGTACTTGGAAGAACAATGAACAAGCACAATAAAATATTTTTCTCGTCTTCGTCATTGACCTTCACCCTAAAATTCACCAGTGATTATTTTGTTGAAGGTATTGACATGTATTTTTTTTTTTTTTAAATTAGATGCTTCCTACCTCTTCAAAGTTGTTTAGTCGTTGTTTTGCGAACAAAATGATTGTTAGCATATTGAACATAAACTAATTCTGCAATTTGTTCCAAACCTCCTTCAAAGTTTTCAAATTAAAAAAAAAATGATGCATCACCTTGTATGATAGACCTATATGTATCAATCCTGCTTTACAGTCAAACTCGATTGTATCACGGTGAAAACCTTTGTCTTCTAATCAGTTTATTGCTTTCATAAGGCCTGTTGCTTCTGTTTCATATGGAGATAGATTTACATGCTTGCATAACCTCTTACTCCAGACAACTTTTCCTCTATCATTCCAGACACACACAATGATCCCGAAACAGTTTTGTTGCTAGAAAAGTGATGCATTAATGTTTCATTTTAACACTGCATGATCTGGTTTTTTCCAGCAGAAAGCATCTTCGTTGTTGCCTACATTTGGTTTTGTTGATTGTTGCCCTCCCAAAAGTACTATAAAGCCTTGAATCATTATAGCTCTTATAATAGTTGTGCAATATTTAGTTCTGGTTTAAGAAAAGTTTATTTTATATGTAATATTTGAGTTTATAAGTTTAATTAAGAAACAAGACTTTCTTATTTTGCAATTGTTGTTATCATTTTCATCATACATTTGTGTCTAACAGAATGACTAAATTGATGTTTTTCAAATTCAAATATACTTTTGTCTATTCATATATTTCAAGACTAAAAGAACCTACTCTTACAATATTCGAGACCAATTCATTGATTTGCTCAAATATTTTTAGAACCAAATTGCACTTACTACATGAGTTCATTTTCCACAAACATGACTATGGAAAATCATCTTGATTGGGCTTTGGTGAGGTTAACAAAGCCGTATAAAGGCGAAGCCTATCCTCTTCCAAAGAAGTGGACCTTGACAAAGGCCTACGAGGCCGAATAAAGGACAAAGAACTCAAGGTCAATCTATGTCTATACCTTCTCCAAGCCAACTGAATTGCCACAGCAGCCCAAGTTCTCCAACCAGGTGAGTAGTATCTTACACTTCTCCTAACATTTTCCTTTGCAAATGTGTACCTAAAATCAAATTCCTCAATAAAAATTAGTCATTAACAACACCGGTCAATACTCGTGCATGTTTGGATTCATATTGCCATCGTGATTCCAAACATACACATTGAACCATTAACATGACTGAAAAAAAATGTGTACCTAAAATGTTGTGTCACATATTTGACATCCTCAGCTTCAAGGCCAAATACCTCACATGTTTCAAGTGTAACCAAAGTTGATGATGAGGTTGGAAGTCTTTGTACAAAAGGTCTTCTTAAACACCATGATAGAAGCTCATCTCCACTAAAATTTCCCGGACCTAACATACAACAACTTTTTACTCCATCTCTTAGGACTTGACTACTTTGAAGATGACCCCTTACTACAAATAGCATTCTTTGAACTGGCTCTCCCTCTCTTGTTAGCTGTATGTAAACATGATTAAGGATACATAATTCACAGTTTTAGTTAATTAATAGAGAGATTAGTTTAGAGCTTACTGTTTCTCCCTTTGTGAATACAAGAGATTTGACACGGTCACAAATGTTCTCTAGCACCAATTCATCCATATGCTGAAATAGTGGGACCTTCACAAAAATTTGTAATTCACTTTGTTTGTTTTCACCTCGAATATCCCAAATCAGGAACAAAAATATGTGATCAAAATTGGACAATCTTATACCTGTCTCACCAGACCCAAACAAAGATGGTACTTGATGTCTCTTCTCAAACCCTCGGGAAGAATTTTGATCAATTGACATTCATCAACTCCACGCATCGCAGCCCAACACTGTCTCTCGTAGTTGCGCACACGCTGCCGGAGCCCATGTGGCAACCGTCTTTTGCTCATCCACCATTCGATGTTCGTCATCTTCAATTTCATCGCTTGCTTCTTCGATGTTGTAGCATGTAAAAAGACCTACCATTCACCAACAACAAAAATCGAAGTGTAATAAGTTACTTGTTAGATTTTATTTATCTTTCGACCGAATTCCAGATTCATTACAAAGAATCATTTTGTTTGAGAATTGAGGATTGAATAAAGCTACATGTCACCAAAATAAAACTAATATTCCTAAACAAAATGTTATGTACTAGTATAAATTAATGTATGAATTATTTTTGTTTTATATGTGAGCTCAATTTCCAAATTATGTGCTTATAATTATGTACCTTGATGTTTCCTATTAGCATAGTGACTAAAAGGAGGCCACTAGTCAATACAATAATGATGAAAACGACTTCCATCCTTTCCGTTGTGCTCTGGAGGTTCCCAAAAGTGCTGGTCACATCAAAAAAGATTATGAGAATCAGATTTTTTCACTTAACATTTGTGAATTATATAGAGTGCATATGAAGCATCAAATATAACTTCAACCACCGTACAAATAATGACTATTTGATAATTATTTTTAAGGAACTTTGAACTATGTATCGTAATACAATACCTTAGAGTCATTAGGCCCCAAAAGATAGGAAGGAGTATCTTTTCCAAACGGCTATTATTTGTTACAAGTTGAACACTCCATTCATAAACTCCATAGTCATAATGATCAGCACTAGCTAAACATGTAGACCTTGCTTCTCTGTTCTGTGCCCATATCAACCTTGTCATCTCTAATTTCTTCACCATGCTACTGGTTCCATAATATATAGGTTCCTTGCAACACAATGTTCTCAATCCACAACCCATTGTTCTACCACATTGCTCTTCTAGACACTTTGAGGCCCTTTGAAGTCCCAACAAATACCAACATGCCCCTACTGCCTGTTTCACCGAATATATATAGTCAGGACCGTCTTTGAAGGCGTGTCAGGGTAGCGCCACATATATATTTTGTTGTAACATTTATGAAAATATTGCAATACTTTAATAATAATAAAAATAACACGATAGAATTGCTTACATGGGAAGCAACAAAATAAGCGATCATGTTGAGAGCAAATCCCCACCAAACAGTTCCAAAAATGTAACCAGAGAGGTTGCGACGCACAAAGCATACTGAGTGATAAATTTTAGGAAGGTATTGAAACACAAACATGATCAACAATACACTCATCACCTTCGTAATTGATCCTTCCTTTAACAGAGATGGAATTGTCACCCATAGCACAATCTGATCATACAAAGTTAGTTTTGAAAATTCAGTATCCAACCTTATAACAGATTAATCTGAAGACCAATCTCATCGTCTAATAGCATAACAAAACTAAAGTAAAATTAAAATTTTATATGAACCGACACAATACAAAAATTGTTAGCAGAGTCGTCTGGGCATGCAAGACAGCCTACCGCACAAGTCGCAAATTTTGTCATGCTTAACTTGTAATTAAATAAGATCTCTATTTATTTTGCTATGATTAAACGGAAACTAATCTGCAGAAGCCAGAAGGTCTTTGCGCATACGCATTACTAATTTTAATTGGTAGTTGGATGATTTAGTCACACGTATCACGTTACAATACCAAAATGGCTGTTTAACTGTAAAGATTTTGGAGATCTTTAAAATGACATCACAACTTCAAATTTGGATATTACAAGTTTATACATTATAGTGGAGTGAAAAATAATTTACCTGAGGAAGAGGGAGAAGGACAAAAATGTCAAAGAAAAAACCCTTGTTGGCTTTGAAATAACGAAGTGCCTGTGAAGAATTATGATGATGGTGATGATGAGTGTTATGAATGAAGCCAAAAGAGGAGCGTTTCTGAATATAGAACTGTAACCAAATATTCCAGAGATGTAACGCGTCCGTCATGCAACGGATAACGGTGACGGTAACGAGTAACCAACCGTCTACAAACAGACACATACACGTGTCACTTATTGATAGGGCGTAGAAAAATAGCGGGTCCACAAATAAACCCATCATACACACCAAAAGAAATACTCTATTCCATTCTTCAACCCATTTTCCTCTCGGGTCAAGTAATACCCGAGTCAGTGAAAATGAAGAACCGAAAACAACATTGCTGTTGTTCTTGTTGGTTTTGATTTCTCCTTCTTCTTCCTCTTCTTCATCCTCCTCTTCTTCGTACTCGTACTCGTCGTTATCCGTATCGCTGTCGTTGACAATCTCGATATCATTGTCTTCATCGTCGCTATCGTCGGTGTAGTTGTAGTAGTAGTGCTGCATGTTAGAACTAAAACGTGAATGATTTTTTTGGTTGGGGGCCATGGATGGAGATGAAAGAGATTTTTGATTTTTTTGAAGTGTTTTTAGCTATGGAAGATGTCATGTAGAGAGGACAAAAAGAGTGAGAATATAATTGGAGTGGTAATTATGGTTATATTAAGGGAAATGGGGTGCATGCAATTGCAAAGAGTAAGAGTGAGGTGAGAAGAGGGAAATTGATGGATGGTAGCTATAGCTTTTGGAATATAATGACGTTGCCCTGCCTCTACTCTCACTCCACTTATGTACACCATAGAGTAATTTGGAATTAAGTTGAGAGATTCAGCATTTTCACTTTTACACCTAACATAACTTTTTTATACAAATATGTAACAATAAAGTACACCTATTTTTTTATACCAATTAGGACATATGTTTCATAATTTATAAAAACGAGTGGGATACCCGTGCGTCTGCACGGATTCCGTTGCGGACCTTTGAAATTGGACCAATATATTTTAACAGTGAAAAATTTAAATTCATAATTTTTAAAGGATTGTGTTAATAAAAAAAGTAATATCAAATATTGATAAGTCACAAAAGAATAGTGAACTGCGAAATTGTCACCAGTTAAATTATGAAATTTAAATAATAAATAGAAAAGATTTAAATTTAATTTTAAAAAAATAACATAAAGTAGTCAAAGATAAAAATATAAGTTAATCAAAGATAAATATGTAAATGAAAGACATATTTTTAAAATAAAAAAAAAATTGTATCAAATTTCCAATTTTTAAAAGAAAGACATCAATAATATATATTTCAATTATTCATATATTATCTTTAAAAAAGTTGTATGTTAAATTAAAAATAATTAAGAAAAAAACAATATTAGATATCAATGCGTTCACACCGATTTTGCCCCGGTCCTCACTGCGTTTACACGGTACTCGTGGTCTACCCGTGCGTTCACAATAATTTTGGCCTGGGAATACGTGCATTACCACAGTACTGTGTGTTACCCGTGAGTTCACACGGTACTGATGTGTTACCCGTGTATTTGGTAAGGTTACCTGTGCATTCACACGGTATTGGTATATTAGCCGTGCGTTCACACGGTACCTGTGTATTACCCGTGCATTCACACTTATTTTGGTCTGGTTACCCGTTCCAAAATTATAATTAGCTGAAAATCAGTTGAAAATTAATTTTACTATCGTTTAAAATAAATAAAAAATAAAAAGTCAGTAGTATGAATGACATAAATTTAACATTTATTTTCTTTAATTGAACAAAAAAAAGTAAAAACCCCTCCTTTCTTCCATATATAAAATGATTTTAATGAACAATAAAATTAATTTAAATTGTAATAAAATTGTAAATCAGCAAAATAATATTGTTTTATTAACAAAATTTTATATATTTAAAAGTGAAACTTATTATTTTTTTAAAATAATATTGTATTTACACTATTATTATTATTATTATTATTATTATTTTAAAAGAAAAACATATTTTTCCGTATATAAAATAATATTTTAGTCAAGCATATTGAAGAAGAGAAATGAGAAATTTGAATTAACATTTGAAAGTCACACTACATAGTAACGGAGCATTATGGAAGTGTCCCAAAAAAACGGCGCATGGTGGCTAGTACTACAAATGCGATGTAATATAAAGAAAGATGGTTTCCAAAACCCATAGCTTAATTACCAAATCTAAAACTCCTAGCCGGCAGAAAGTTGCTCCAGCTATAGCCCCGTTCATCATTGTAACGCCCGGTTATTTAATTAATTATTTAATTAAATATCTTCGTATTATTTGTTTGATTTGTGTTGGTTGTCGAAAATGCTGTGTTGAGTCGCTATGTCGGTTTTGGTTAAATTAATTAATTCAAGATGTGTTGGCTTTAGTTGAATTAATTTAATTAAGTTGATTTAAGTTGTAGAAATAATATAATGTTGGTAGATTAGAATTATAACATCATTAGTGGGCTTACTTGTGGTTAGAAGTAGTAAATAGTGGGGTGCAAGAATTAGGCCCAAGGGGAATTATTAAAATTAATAGAATTATAAGATTATTGAGAAAAATAAGAAAAATTAGGTTATCAGTAAAATAGAAAAGAGGCTTTTGGGAGAAGTACGGGAAGTTGCAGAGAAAATTAGTAGTAGCAGTTACGAAGAAGAAGAAGAGGAGCGAGGGTTTGGAAACAAACACGGAGTGGCGGCTGCGAGAACGGGAACCCAATCGGAGATTTAGAGCGACCTTCAATCCAAGGTATGGGTGGGGTTCTGACTCTATAATGGGGTATTTGATGAATGATATTTGGGGTTGGGTTTGTAGAATTACCTCTGTCTGTGTTGTAATGGCTGTCGTGGATATTGAATTGTGTTTGCTGCTGATGAATTGGTTGTAGGAAATTAGTCTATGTTGCATTAAGGTATAATTTTGTTGCGTTTCTGTTGCACTGTAATGAGTGAATTTGTGGAATTGTCTGGAACGAAATGCACTGAGACGAAGGAAATTGGGAATTGGGGAATGTGATGAACCGTGATGGAGGGCGTGACGAGCGTCACACTGGTCGTGTGTGAGTGACGACCGTCACTCATTGTGCTACGACCGTCACGCATTGTGATGAGGGCCAGGAAGCTGTGACGAGCGTCACACGGGCCTGCCGTGTAATTTGTTTCTATTCTGTTTCTGTTTCTTCTGTCTGCTATGGTTCCACTTGGTCTGTTCCATTTTAACTTTAGTTGAGAGGTTGATATATAAATCAGGAGTACTGGATAGAGAATTGATAATGGAATTAATTAATCGAATTTCAGTCGAAAAATACCGAACAATGATATAATTGCTGGTAGTATATTTTAGTTGGTGCAGAATGTTTTTATAGTTGTTGTAACATTGTTGATTGGTTAATTATAAAGTTGCAGGTGTGAAACATGTTGCCTTGCCTCTTGTTATTGACAAGAATAAGTTGTAGGCCTATAGCCAATGTTGAAATTGTTGTGGTGCTGATTTTTATAATTATCGTTGATTATTTTGATGTTTGAGTTGAGTCGCATTGCATAGCATATCAAGTTGGAGATGTTGCTCGGTAAGTTGGCCTGGATTGGCAAAAATATTAAGTTGAAGGCTTATGCCTTGTTGACGTCAATATTAATTGGCAAATTTCTAAGTTGGGAGTTTTGCTCTAATGGTACCACATGCATATTACGAGTCGCATTTCAAAGTTGCATAATTATGTTATTATGTTATTTATTATGTTGATTGATGTTGATTGTGAGTTGTGAAGTGGTGATTGTTTATAGTCTAATCTAATATGTTATTTATCATATATTCGATTATATTGTTCGATATCTCACTCCTTTTGTGTATGGTGATGGTTTATACGCCATCCTACAGGTAATTCGGAGTGAAGGCTGTCTACCTTCGTTAGTTCGAGTCGGTGTCGTCGTTCTGATACGTAACACTCGGGGGGATGAACGCTTGTTTCTTTTATTGTTGCTTTTCGTATTGTTGTTGAATTTTTAAGTTGTTTCCTTTAAAGATTATTATTTTGAAGATGTTTTAAGTTGGATAAAGTTGTTATGTCATTTAATTTGAAGTTTGTGACTCCGCTGCTTAATTATAAAAAATTGTTTTGGTTTTCAAATACTAAATTATGTTGTTATCATTTCACCCAAGCTTTTAGTGTTATGTATCTATGTTAACATGCGATTAAATGTTGTTGCTGTAAGTTGTGAATGTAGCATCCTATTCGTATGTTGAAATTTTGTAACTCTGATTTTATTAATATTCGTCGGGTAGAAATGGGGGTGTTACAATCATCATCATCAGAATCAAAGATTTGGTAGTCTTCTTCATCTGAATCATCTGAATCAAAGACTTGTATCCTTCTCACCCTTATTGCGGATCTCCTTATTCTTCTTCTCTTTCTTCTTTGTCGCACAGTCGGCGCCTGAAGGACATGTTGAACAAAACCATTAAATCAGGATTGTGTAGAACATCAACAGGCAAGGTTGCTGCAACTAAAGATGGCCCAATGAAATAATACCAATAAGAAACATGCACATTAACAAAGGCAAAAAAGAACCACCCAAAATCAGATGCATCACCTCTACCTGTTGAGGTTGTTGTACGTGGGGAGGTTGTTGGATCGGTAGAGGTTGGTGGTAGTCTGTAGGTGGTTGAAACTCCGCTGTTGGTTAGAAATTCGCAGCTGGGGGGACCTGAATAGTACCTTCTACATGGATGTGCATCTACTGATGTAAAAAAAATGTTTAATAGAGGAAGAAAGAATAAATTAGATATGTTTCTAGTGATATAAAAAGCAAGTAGGTAATGTAGTTGTTGGACCTGTCGAGGTTGTTGGACGTGGACAGGTTGATGAACTTGTAGAGGTTGTTGCAAGCCCGCAAATGCTTCTAACTCTACAGCCGGGGGGACCCGGGCAGCCTGTTCGACATGGATGTACATCCGATGATAAAAAAAATGATTAAAAGAGGAAGAAAGAATGATGCAGAGATGTGTGTAGTTATATCAAATTCAAGTAGGTAATGTAACCGTTGTACCTGATGTGGTTGTTGGAAGTGGACAGGTTGATGGACCTGCAGAGGGCGTTGCAACTCCGCAGATGCTTCGAACTCCGCCGCTGTTTGTACGTTCGAAGGTTCTGCGACCTGGAGAACGTTGTTGGATGCCATACTACGTATTCCTCCTTTGATGAAGATTGCTATGTGTTGTTGTGAATAGGAGGCAGATTTTTATAAGTAAGCTTGTGACTCTTCATGTTCTCCCCCACTTTGAAAAAGTAAATGCATTAAATGTTTTGAAACTCTAACATTGTAACATTGGGAGGTAAAAACAATAATGAGTGATGATGGTCAAGTTTAGCATTAAGTTGTAAATACATTGTTATATATGATTGGCCATTAAAGAAAAAGAGAATGAACAATAAAAAATAAAATCGATAGAAAACAGGAGTTTAAAAGTTACCATATACATCAAACTACATGCAGACATTTATCTAAAAATAGGCTTTCCATAATATAATTGCAGTTGCTACTGCCATAAGACAGCTGCGACATATCACGGGTGTGGTTGGTAGTGGTTGTCAGTGTGTTGCCATAGTTAGCGGCATTGGACAGGAATAAGGTTTAAGGCATATAATAAATAATTTATTGAAGAACCAAAAAATCGTACATGACATAATTAGGTTGTGATATAGTGTAAGATGTGTACCTCTTTATAAAGTCATTCATTTCGTACATTACGTGATGGATATGTATGTTTGACGTTGCAAGTGTCCGTAACAGACAGGGCGAAGTTACCTTGAAAACCAAAAAGCAAATATTGAAACAGAAATAGAATCAAACGTCAGAAATATACAGTGAATGGTGGTTGTTTAAATTGATGTGGGGTAGGTTAAAACCTTATTCCACAACCTTTTGCATAATTTAGGAGAATAACAGTCGGCGTGGTCGCATCATGTTGTTTCAGTTTGTACGCAAAGAACTCCTTAGCATACCTTAAGCGAATCTCTTTTTTTCTTTAGTCAGTAGCAATACTGAAATTTTCATAATATGAAAGACAAAGAGAAAACACATATCAACCAACATATATTTATCATGTTGAGAATAAAATCTCATATCCAACATGTTACTAATTTAAACAAAGGTGAAGTTATGAAAATGAGCTAATAGTAAAGCATAATACATTGTACCTAAAAATTTGAACTCTATTTTAAGTAAAGCCTTCACATAAAGAAATGTGTCAAACTGCAAGAAACATGAATCAAAGATAAAAGTATTTCTAACAATCTTTGCTGACCATTTTTAGATATATAATGAAATTGGACAGTTGAGCCCTTTGTTGTGTCTGAAAAGTTGAGACAACTCAAAGATAAGGACCAATTAACTATTGTTAATTGTTTGATTATAAAAAAAATTAAACTACAGCAAGAAAGGCACTTAAAACCATAATGAAAATCCATTATTGCACGATGTTATCTTACTTGAGTAAACTATTGCATGTAGCCTGTAGAACCTGCAAGTTGAAGGACCAAATTATGATTTATACAGTCCAGCATTATCTTCATCTTTATTAACTGACAAACCAAACATAAACTAATAAGAACCATAATAATTAGTTCAATATCAATTAAAAAACCTAAACAGATCAACTTTGATTCATAGCAATTAATTCTGATTCATAGATTCATAGGTCCAGTACGTAAACCATGTCCAGCACCATAAAGAACAACTCTGTTATACGCAACATGATCAGAAACAATACCTTTGGTTAAATGAATAAAACAGAAGTCTCAATAGCAGCTGTAACAGCACCAACCATGTATCATGAACCCTGAATCCTTTAGACTCTGCTTCCAGCCCCAACCTGCACTCAAACACCGACAATGAGATAGATCAACAGATTTTAGAAACACTACAGATTTTAAAGAAACACCTATTTGAATCAGATTCCTCAAAAATTATATATTGCACAAGTGGAATCAAAAATGATACTAAGGACCTGCTCAAACACTATAGCTTAATCAAACCATGGCTCTTCAATAGTTCCTGATGTCTCAAAACCAAAGGTCCATACAAAATTCAATTGTGTTTTCATCAAATAGAAACTATCACAAAAATTATGTCATAGCCAAAACACTTTTAAATAGTGATAGACATGAACATAAGAATTCAAATAACACAGTTACCCCTTTTTTGTACCATATGAATTCAAAAACCTAATGTTTGCCCTACCCTGCTGAAAAATCAACGCAAAATATTGACAATGCTAAGTGAAAGAAGAAGAAGAAGAAATGTAATTTGCACCAATGACTGACCCAGTTTATCTCAAAGAAGTCTCCATTAATTTCTACTCATAAAATAGAGGGACCCGGTTTAGCTCTATCTTCTTTCAGAGCTAATCATTCCTGAAGCAAAAACTAAAAACACATGGGAAATTAGCATATAGACTGTTGGATATAAGAGATACTTAACAGAATGAACATCAAGTCTGCTGTTTCAAACCTGCAAGAAACCTCTGAAAGGAGCCAACTCAGTGCCAGGACCTATCATAATTACAAAAACATAACCTCAATGATACTTTGAGAGGAAATAATACAGTTGATCGATTTAAATCCTCAAGGTATAAAAAATGTACAAATTGGAAGGTAACACATCTACCAAAGTAAATCAGATCTTTAGCATTTCAATACCTATATCAATACAACCAACATCAGCTCTAAACCTCCAAAACCCTAAAACCAGTAAAAACCAACTAAACAACTGAAGAACAAATTAATTTAGAATACCTCAATTCATAAAATTACAGAATAAATAAAAAATCCATCAAGTATTATATGTGAAGAACAAACAATACAATAAATTTAAAAAATTATATAGAATAAAGGAAAGAAAAAAGCCTATAAACCTTATTCTTCAGTGAAGAAGGTGACGAACTCGTCTTCTCCTTCTCGTTGTCCGAATCCGATGACGAAGAAGACAAATCATGGATATCCCAGAATCTTCTCCAACAACGATTCACTCTTAATTTCTTGAAGCTCTTGATAATCTTCCATAACTTCTCCTCATGATTTGTAAAAGAGGAAGAAGGAAGAAGAGAAGAGAAAGAAGGAGGAAAGAGAGAAACGATGGAGAGAGAGAAAAAAGAGATGGTATGAAATTGTTGGACTGGAAAGAGAGATAGGGGACAGATTTGTTGTGGCATTGGAGAAAACAAAATTTGTTGCATTGGAAATCACACAACGTTGACAAATTGGATTTAGATAGTTGGTTTTAAACTATTATTTGTACAATCCCAAAGAAGATGTTAAGAAATACAAAATAATTAGTATAAAGTGTGTGACTATATTTGTTCTGGATTGGACCACTGGCTAGACATGGCCCAATCCGCCTCTGCTCCAGAGCGGCCCAATCTGAACTCAAGCATACCATTGCTCGTCAGAGCCCAGATGGTGAACTTCGACGTTCGCAGAATACTCGTCGACCAGGGCAGCTCGGTCGACATCATGTACTCCCAGTTATTTTCAACACTTCAGTTGGATGAATCACACCGTAGGGTCTGATTTACAGGGATTCAACAGGTCTGTGACCAAGCCGTGGGGATAAGTCGAACTGATCGTAACCTTCGGATCAGCTGAGATGGCCAGATCCATCAAGGTGCAATTTTTGGTAATCGACTGCCCGTCACTTTACCAATGCATTTTCGGAAGCCAAACTCTGGCCGATTTGGTAGCAGTGCCCTCAACTGTCCACCTGAAGATGAAGTATTACACTTCGAAAGGGATGGTCGCCACCCTCCACGGCGATATAGAAGCTACCCGGCGGTGTTTCGAAGCAGCTACAAAGGGACTCAACACCATTGCGCCCAAGCCAAAAGTGTCGAGCAAGCCAGCACTGCCAAGCAGCTCTGAGGAGGCCAAGCCTCTTCCCCAGGTCGACTCTATCGACCTCGACAGTCGCTTCCCCGAGGACCAACAAGAGGAACGAGCAGCTTCAGCCAGCCCGTCCGCGTCATCCAGCAGCAGCTCCCATCCGATACGCCCAATCCCGAATGGTAACTTTGAGATAGTTCTGTTCGGCGAAGACCCCCAACGGGGAGTGAAGATTGGAGCAGACCTGCCCGACATTGCGAGGAAGAAGCTCAAAGCATGCCTCAGAGAGAATACTGACCTCTTCGCATGGAGCGCCGCCGAAATGCCCAGCTTGGATCCATCTGTCGCTTGTCACCAGCTGACCATCGACCTGACCGTCAAGGTCGTAGCACAACGTAGGAGGAAGCAGTCTCCGGAGAAAACGGAGGCTGCTGAAAAAGCTGTAGAGGACCTCCTCGAGGCCAAATTTATTTCGGAAGCCAGGTACACCACTTGGTTGTCCAACGTTGTATTAGTTAAAAAATCTAATGGAAAATGGCGCATGTGCATTGATTATACCGATCTCAATAAGGCATGCCCAAAGGATGCCTACCCCCTCCCCAATATTGATAAACTTGTTGATAATTCTGCTGGTTTTAAACTTTTATCTTAAATGGACGCCTACTCGGGCTACAATCAAATCCCAATGGCAATGTCCGACAAAAAATATACGGCCTTCATGACCGAATCGGGCAACTATTACTACAACGTAATGCCCTTCGGCCTGAAGAACGCCGGAGCAACGTACCAATGAATGATGAACAAAGTGTTTCAGGGAGAAATAGGCGACATGCTCGAAGTCTACATGGACGACATGATTGTAAAATCCCACGAGGAAACCGATCATACTGCCCATTTGAGAAAGGTCTTCGAACAGGCCAGGAAATACAAAATGCGTTTTAATTCGAAGAAGTTCACGTTCGGTGTCCGAGCAGGCAAATTCCTCGGCTTCTACTTAACGGAACGAGGAATCGAGGCCAATCCCGACAAATGTCGGTCATTCTCCGAGTTTCCTACGCCCAAGTCCAAAAAATCCATCCAGACCCTCAACGGAATGCTCGCGTCACTATCTCGTTTCGTGGCCAAGTCCGCCCAGCACGCCCTACCGTTCTTCAAACTCCTCCGCAAAGAGGCAGCATTCGAATGGACCGAGGAGTGCGACAAGGCCCTTCTCCATCTGAAACGGGCACTCTCAGAGCCATCGGTCCTCTCTCACCCGGACAACGGCAAAACGTTGTACCTATACCTGACCGTAGTAACCGAAGCAGTGAGCGTCGCTCTCATCCGCGAGACACCTGACGGGCAGAAACCCATATATTTCACTAGCAAAGCGCTGCAAGGACCAGAGTTAAGATACCAACAGATAGAGAAGGTGGCGTTGGCCCTCATCAACGCAGCCATAAGATTAAGACATTACTTCCTGGCTCACACGATCGTGATTCGAACAGATCAGCCCATAAAGCAGCTGCTCAGACGACCAGATAGGGTCGGCCGAATGCTCAAATGGTCGCTATAACTGTCCAAATTTGACATCCTGTACGAAGGCAGAAAAGCCCTCAAGGCCCAAGCTCTGGCCGACTTCATCGCAGAAATAACGTTCGCAGACTCCCCCGCGAGCGAGGCACGCAAATGGGCCATCTTCGTCAACGGTGCC
Source organism: Lathyrus tuberosus (assembly GCA_022829125.1). Taxonomy (NCBI): domain Eukaryota; kingdom Viridiplantae; phylum Streptophyta; class Magnoliopsida; order Fabales; family Fabaceae; genus Lathyrus; species Lathyrus tuberosus. Next base: position 18,150,878 of record JALAZF010000034.1, read on the forward strand.
TCAAGCTCGGCAGGAAGTGGCACGGGCATCATACTGGAGAGCGACGAAGGAATTATCGTCGAGGTGTCACTCACACTGTCTTTCCCCAACCTCCAATAACCAGGCGGAATACGAAGCCTTCCTCGTTGGGCTACGCCTTGCCGAGGACCTGGGCGCGGAGGAAGTCGTCATTTGCACAGATTCACAACTCGTGGCCCTCCAGGTCCGGGGAGAATACCAAGCCAAAAATGACAACCTGACTAAATACTTGGCCCTGGTAAAGAAGGAAATGGCGAAGTTCACAACAGTGGAAGTGAAACACGTTCCCCGCGAACATAACATACGAGCAGACGTGTTGTCTAAACTAGCCAGCACGAAGAAGAAAGGCGAAAACAAGTCCGTCATACAGGAGGTACTTCCTCGACCCAGTATCAATAAGGCCTCCCCGACACTCGACGTATAGGTGATCGGCGACAACAACTACTGGATGACCCCATTCTACAACTATCTCGCCAAAGACGAACTCCCGTCCGACCCAAAGGAGGCCAGCGTAATCAGGCGAAGATCATGCTCTTATGTTTTGGTTGAAGATAAACTCTACAGACGGGGATTCTCCATTCCGCTGCTCAAATGTGTCGAGGAGGAAATGGTCGCACACATCCTGCGCGAAATCCACGAGGGAATCAACGCCCAACATCTCGGCGGAAGGTCCCTCGCTCGAAAGGCTCTCAGGGCAGGCTATTACTGGCCGACCATGCAAAATGACGCGAAAGAATACGTGAATAAATATGATAAATGCCAACGGCACGGGGACATGCACCTGGCTCCGCCTAACGAGCTCAAGGGTATGTCCTCCCCGTGACCATTCGCCTGGTGGGGCCTAGACATCCTAGGACCCTTCGTGGTAGGATCGAGTCAGAACAAATACCTCATAGTGGGCGTAGACTATTTCACAAAATGGATAGAAGCAGAAGCTATAGTCAAAATAACTGCCCTCGTCATCCTGCGTTTCTACAAATGAAACATCCTTGCATGTTTCGGTATTCCCCAAGCGATAGTAACGGACAACGGGACGCAATTCACGGACAGGAAGTTCTAAGACTTCGTCGCCTAACTGGGCACGGAGTAGCACTTCGCATCCGTGGAGCACCCTCAAACAAACGGGCAGGCTGAAGCAGCCAACCGAGTCATCCTTCGAGGCCTCAAGCGAAGGCTGGACGAAACAAAGAAGGCATGGGTCGAGGAACTGCACAGCGTACTGTGGGCATACCGCACAACTCTGCACTCAACGACCGGGGAAACACCTTTCCGTTTAGCATACGGGATCGAGGCTGTAATTCTCGTCGAAGTTCACGTGCCCTCTAGGCGGACAGAGTCGCCCCTAGACGAGGAGATGAACGATGAATCATTGAGAGAAGAGCTAGATCTCGTCGAGGAAATCCAAACCAGGACAGCCCTTCGCGAAGCCTCACTAAAACAAAAAATTACCATCAGGCACAACGCCAAGGTGATACGGCGAGAGTTCGACGTGGGAAGCCTTGTTCTAAGAATAAACCACAAAGACTCTCGCGAAGGAAAACTAGCAGCCAACTGGGAAGGACCTTATCGCGTCCGAGCAAAAACGGAAAATGGGGCCTACTATCTAAAACATCTCTCCGAGGAAGAACTTGCTCGACCATGGAATGCTGAAAAGCTAAAACAATACTACAGCTAAATCCTCGGTTCGACCCGTCACAACGACGAACGTCAGCTACCGACCATTATGCGCGTCTAGGTACAAGCGTCGCATACGAATAAAGCAGAACCCCGCTCAGTAACGAGTCGGGTAATTGCTCGACGGCGGTCCTTGATCGAGCATCGCTGTCATCAAAGTACCATGACTGGCAGAACCCCAGCTCGCGATGGGACGTTCAAGCCACGAACTCAGGCCTTAAACGCGACCTGAGCTCCATAACCCGTCAGGACATTCCCCAACCGTTCGACCAGTTCCCCTCACTGTCGAACACATCTGCAACGAGCAATCCCCCTAAAATATTTGCGCAAGTCAAATACTCCCAATCACGGGCAGCAATACATTTACAACAAGCTTGAATACGATACTTAGCAAAAAATAAAAGCAAGTAAATTCATACAAACAATATAATTAAACATGTGATAATTTAACATAATAAGTGGCCGCAAGGGCCACGATTGTACTTAGTTACATGAAACGGGGGCCATACCCCCCCCCCCCCCAATAAATTACAAGTAATTCCACGGCACGCAGGCCGGACAGATTACAACAACATCAAAAATACAAATTCCTCACTCATCCGCATGCTCGGCAGGCTCTGGCTGGGGTCCCTGGTCCTCTGCGGGCTGATCCTCGGGGGTACCTTCAAGGAGACCGTCGAGCACGACAATACGGCCATCCTCTACATGCACCAGGTAGTGAGTACCCTCAACAGAAAAATCGAGCTCAGGGTTCACCACCCGCAATTGAGCCACGACATTTTTGAAAGACTCCTCTGCGACGGCAATACCATCTTCTTCAGCCAGCAGCATGAGAGCAACCAGCTCGGATCTAGTCTTTAATTCTTTCACATTGTCCGGCTCGTCGACACCCGGGGCATTGACCGCCCTCAGCTCCTCGACAGCTTTTTTCTCCGCCGCCAGCTTGGGGTTCTCCTCCTTCAGCCTAACCGCCTCCTCTTCAGCCTTCTTCCGAGCCTCGCCGGCACTCTTGACTTCTTCCTTGAGGGATGCCACAGAAGCCCGGGCAGCATTGAGTTCGGACTCAGTTGCAGAGTCCCCTTCAGCGTAAACAGCCGCCATCTCTATCATCCTGACCAAGGCAGAAACGTCTTGGGCCACCAGCGCCCTCTTGCTCGGGCGATCCATACCTTCCAAGCGAAGAGATTCCGGCCGGGGAATGACCAAAGAGTTGCCTTAAAAAAACCTCCTATCAAGGATATAGAGAGGAAGCTCGAACTTCCCTTTCTACGGCACCTGAGTAAGGTCCACAGTGTCAGCTACCCTTGGCCGCTTCGCTCGCCCGGTCAAGGATAGAGGAGATCCCCGGGAAGCGGGAGTAAGAGAAAAATAGGTCCTCGTGGCAGTTTGAACAGGAGGAGGAGCACGAGCACCAGCAAACCGAGATTTCGGAGGAGCCGCCCCGACCTTTTCCTCGCGAGAGCGTTCCTTACAGCCCTGTCATGGGCCTGAGGCATCTCACCTGCACAAGCAAAACACGAACATGTTATATACGAGGAAAAGAAAAAACACGAACAAAATCTAAATAACTATGACTACCAAGCAGCTTCTCGGCAGTCTTGCACTCCAGCAGTGCCTTAACGTTGATGAATCGGCGCTCAACCCTCTGACTCCAATCTTCCTTGAAGATCGGGTTACCCTTGCTCGTCCAACACTCAGCAAGCCCGAAGGAGTTGACCCACTTCACCAGCACCTCATACGACACCGCGTCCTGCCCGCGGAGATCGCTCGGTTGGAAGACATAATCACTGGGCTTCTTGGCAAAATGGTCGGGTACCCAGTATAAGGGGAACTTGTAGAGTCTCCGCCCAATAAACCTCCCCTCCTCGTCGTGCAGCTCGTTCCCGTCCTCGTCAACTTCGATCTCCCAGACATATGTACTGCCCTGGGCAACCTCGAACACGGGCTCAATGACGTAATACCGTTCCTTGAATGTCCGAATTGACTCTGAAAACGGCTTGAACAGCTTGCGGGGCTGCTTCAAAGAAACCCAGCCGTACTTCTTCCCCGATAGCTGCCGTTGAAGATGGAAGACAGTGAAGAACAAAGAAAGAGTAACCCCTATAGCGAGATGCTTGCATACCAACTCGAACGTCCGGATGAAGGCCAGCGAGTTAGGATGCAATTGCGTGGGGGCCAATTTTAAATGCACGAACACTGACTGCTGAAAATCAGTGAACGACAGCCTCAATCCCAGCTCCTTGAAAGCGTATTCATACATGGTAAAATGGTCCCCAAAGTGCGTACAGACACGATCGTCTAACGAAGGGAAATGCATCTTCCACTCTCCCTCCAGTCCTACCTCTGTGAAAACATCCACCAAAGACTTTGCGAAAGTGGACATATGCTCGGCAGGTTCGGCCACTTCCCACTCCTCCGCGGAGAACCCATCGACATCCTCGTCCATGTCATCCACCTCTTCCTCCCCGACATTGCTGGAAGAACTCGAAGTCGCCAGACTCGAAGCCGTCGAGCTGCTATTATCTTCGGAGCCCGTCTCCTCCTCGGATGTATCTATAATAACTTCTCTATCTGGCTCCGTCGCCATTACAGTCACCTGAAAAGCAGAGAAGAAAGTGAATTCGACAGCAAATCAAATCCATCCTTCCACTGCTAAGTCAAGTGAAAGGGCGCACAAAGGGCTAAGGACAACGTCCCCGGCCTAAGCCCTAACATCATAAGGAAAGCTGAAACCTCCCCACGAGGAGACACTCGAAACTAATCATCCCAGGGCGAGGAGCTCCCCCGCACCCACGCCCAGTTTCCGTTTGAAGCTTCACCGGAAATCGCAAAGCTTCACCGGAATCTGGGAATGTTCTACCAGAAAACTCATCACCCACTCGGACGATGAACGGACACGGCGATCACGCTTACATAGCCACCGCAACGTCACCGTGAACCACCCTCCTCGCTGAAACATACTACTAACTCCGGCGACATGTTAGAGGTAGAAAAATGGCGCAACCACCGTCCACCACCAACAATCGCCAGAGATTCATCCATTTCGTCCTCTAAAACTAGCCCTAACCACATGCAATCTACCACTAACAACAAACAGAAGCAGAACAGGTAAAGGATCAGAAGACTTACTTGATTTAAGTAGAAGAAAGAAGCTGCTCGAAGCTTGACGCGGTGGTCGGAGTAGGTGGAAGGCGGTTACGGGCAAGAGTACTGAAGGGAGCGAAGAGAAATCAGACTGAAAAGTTCCAAATGGAACGATTTCCCCCTTTTATACAAAGGGGCACGTGCGAACACGCGCTCGTAGGCCATGATGACTACCCACTAGCCATCATTGCCTATTAACTGCTACACTGAGCTCTAGGCACACGTGGCGTCCCAACGTTTCCAATTCTGTCTGACCCTTAATCTCCCCGAACACCGGGCAACAAGGTCACGACCACGAACCTCACGGACATAGGGAGCCACGAGCACTTTGAGACAATCCTCCTCATCTCCAAACGATGACTCCATAATGGCTCCACAGAGCAACGAGCAGTCCTTAAGTCATCACTCCTGTGCTCGGGAACAACGACTTGGGGGGCTCCTGTTCTGGACTGGACCACTGGCTAGACATGGCCCAATCCGCCTCTGCTCCAGAGCGGCCCAAATTGCCTAAGTCCAATCCACCGAGGGGCAAAAATTACCTTTATGCCCCTCCAACCGGGCAAGGAATACAACGTTCCTCCCCAGAATTACTGCTTGTTACGCACGGCTTCACTGCTCCCCGAACAGCTATGGGCAGGTGCCCGGAACCACGCCTATGCCTGACATAACGGCTAGTTTTGGGCACCCTGCCCGACATAACGGCTAGTTTGGGTAGTTACTTATTCTTTGGGGAAAACGGTTATTTCGCCCCGAAAATAGGACCGTTGGCCACGCGCTGGGGGCTCTATATAAACCCTCTCGCTTGAGAGGGTCAGGTATCCAATATTCACCCTAAGAATTCATACGTTGTACTTGCTCCTTTTCTCTGACCCTTTCTTACTTGAGCGTCGGAATACCTTGCAGGTACACCCCCTCTTCTTCATACGACCAGCATCCCTGACGCACTTGGCGGCCCGATTCTACAAGATCTGATCCAGTCTTCACGATCAATATTGTTAGAAACCAAAGGTTGGTTAGAAAAAACATTGTTTGGACTCAAAAAGTCCCCATTTTGATGAAGTGTCAAATTTTAGAGGAAGGGCAATGAAGGAATTTTCAGAGCCTAAGATTTTCTTATATAGTAAGATATAGTTGATTTAATTTACATTGTAAGATATGTTTAATTTATATAGTTAGTTATTTTTAGTTTTTTACAACTGAATTAGCATGTGTTTGGAACTGATAATGTGGTTGTGTTCTGCTTCATTAGGGATTAGGGAATATATATGTGATTTTATAAAAGCCACAAATAGTAGTGTTGGTCAAATCTAGGTTAAAAACGTGTTTCTATGTTTATAAAAGCCACAAATAGTAGTGATGGTTAATTAGATGTTTCACGGTGAATGAAAATGGGTGTACATGAAAGATTTTTCATTTTATTTTGATATACTTGTCGAGGGGCATCTAATATAATCTTGGTTCAATAGTAAACCATATTATTTGTATTTTTAATAAATTTAAACAAGATATTATATTAATTTATATATTTATTATTATTATAATATATATATATATATATATATATATATATATATAATCGTACTTGGATCAGACAGGCGAACGGTGGTCAACAACGTCGTGAATCCTCAGCTCCGGTGATGGTGAGACGGCGGAGGGGGGGTGTACCTGCAAGGTACTCTGACGCTCAAGTAAGGCAAAGGTCAGAAGTAAAAGCAAGTACAGAAAAGGGTTAGAGTGTATAAGATTGTGTCACCTGACCCTCTCAAGTGAGGGGGTATTTATAGAGAGCCCCCAGCGCAGAGCCAACGGTTACTTGCATTGGGCTGGATGGCAAGGCCCAATCCAAGCAACTGCCAGGGCTTACGTGGCGTAGTGAAGACCAGCATGTGGTCTTCGTCCTGGTGTAACGGTCCCGAAATCTCCGGAAGTAGGGCAGACCGTTTCTTTCGGGAGTGGGAAGTTACAAGAGAACGTGCCCTCTCGGAGAGGAGCACGTGGGTGTCGGGAAGAGGTGTGTCTGTAGGCCATATGCTTCTGTCCGACATTCTTTACCTCGCGTGCCCGACGTCCAAGAGGACTGGCACGTGCCCGACACGGATGTGGCTTTGGCCTTGTTGGGCTTCCGCTAGCCATTGGGCTTGGGCCTGCCCGACAGCAAGGCAGGCGCTGGCCCAGTCCAGAACAGGAGCCCCCCAAGTCGTTGCTCTGCGGTGTCAGAGTAATGACTTAGGGATCAGCACCATGTCGAGGAAGTATCCCATCCAGGAAGGTATTTTGAACGAGGAGCGGTTGGTCAACCGGGCATAAATAAGTCAACTTGCTTGTGCTAGTCTGGTCGAGGTTTGGCGACGTTGCGGGGATATGAGAAGTTTGAACCGAGGAGAACAAAAGGACGCGTGTTGAGGAAAGAAGCGACATGCGTGGGAGAGTGTGTGCCACGTGTCGCATCTCATCATTGCCTAGGGCGGCTACGCTAGGGTAGCGTAATCGATTGCCTAGGAGCCATCGAGACTCGTGAGACCCTTATAAATAGGGCCCATCTCGTTTCATTTCTATTTTCGCTCTCCCTTTGCTCAGACTTTCCCTTCTTTCGTTCTCTCTTCAACCACCGTTCGACGCCGCCGACAGCCGCACCGGAACCCTACCGGAAGTACATTTTAGGTAAGTTTCTCTCTTTTTTCCTCTTTTTTCTGCATTTGTAGGGTGAATCTATGGTGAACTGATGAAGTTCCCATGGAAATCACGAAATATCCGGCGAAAACGGCGGAATTTCATAGTTTATTCGTTGAATCTCGCAGGGAGAGACGATGAAATCCACGGGGACATGAAGAATGTCCCGGGGTCGTGAGATGAACGTCTCTCAGTTCTTTTGTTGAATCTCCTGGGGATAGATGATGAAATCCCCGGGGAAACGAAGAATGTCACGGGGACGTGGGTCGAATATCTCGGGGTCCCGCCCAACGCCGCTCCCCGCGGACCTGAGGATGGTCGAGTGTTCGCGTTTCCCGACGTTCCTTCCTCGCCCTTTCACTTGATCAGCGGTGAAGGGGTGGATTTGATATGGGTCATCGAATTCACCATTTCCTTCTGCTTTTCATGTAAATGGACGTATTACAAGTGGCCGAGGGATATTTAGATACTTACGACGAGCCCGACTCACCTATGGCAGAGCCAACCAACGTCGGGGAGAGGTTGCCCGACGACTGGGCCTGCGAGGAGGCCGTAAACATGATGTCCCTGTTTGTCGACGGGGATAAGGACGACATATTTTGCACCGTCGAGCACCGTCTAGTGGGTTCTGCGAAGACGTGGAACATGTTCAGGCCGAGGCCACATCATCGAATATGCTCGACATACAGCGGGATGCGGTTTCCCGTATACGAGTTCATGTTCGATGAGGCGGGGTGGCGTTTGCCCTTCACGGATTTCCAACAGTCAGTGTTTGTCTGGCTGCGTTTGGCCCCTTCTCAACTCCACCCCAACTCTCTCGCTTTCATCAGGGTTTTCGAGCTCGTGTGCAAATACCTGAAGGTCGGGGCGACCGTGCCCCTATTTTTTCTCATTTTCCATCTTCAACGGCAGGCCGTCGAAGGTAAGCATGGATGGGTGTCCTTCAAGTAGGTGAGCAGCCTGTTTCACACTTATATGGACTATGTGCGAGATTTCAAGTACCGGTATTACCTTGTGAGGCCGGTCACACTTGAGGCCATAAATTCAGTGTACCATCGGGTCGTCGAAGAAGTAGATGGGCGGTGAGAGGAGGCACTTATGCCCAGGTTCCCGTTGTTCTGGACTGAAGAACACTTCAAGAAGGGAACAGACAGCTATATTGTCAGCCCTGGTAAACTCTGTGAAGGGGATCGTTTGGCTCACGAGGCCATAATCAAGTTCATCAGTGGGTTTAACAAAGCCAAGTTCGTGACGCCGAAGGGGGACTTCCTTCTGGGCGACCCCGTCGACTGATCAACACTAGGGCTCTCCTCGAGATGTTTTCTGACGAGGAGGCTCTCGAGCTGTTAGGTGGGGTGGCCTCCCCGACCTACTTTTCCCTTCGTCCTCCTTTTCGAATTACTGACCTCTTTGTTTTCTGTGCAGGTAAGATGTCGAGTGCTGAGGAGCATCTCGAGAAACTGAAAAACACCCGAGCTTCAAAAAAGGGTCGGGTCGAACAACTCCGAGCACAATATCCTGCCACGAATTCGGTGCCTACGGATTCTTCGACCTCTCCCCAAGGGAGTCAGTCTCCCAGTAGCCAAGGGTCTCCGAAACGACAGCGCACAGACGAGCAGGTGGACGTCGATCTGACAGTTGAGAACAGTCATTCCTCTGAGAAGTTCATACTTCCTCCTTGTCATTTGAGGCCTCACTTCTTCTCGGGTGCCAACTCTCCAGGTATCCCTGCTGCCGAAGTCTAGGCTGTCCTGGGTGCTCCTCAAGCTTCGAGGAGGAAAGCCCTACTTGAGGACTTGTCTGCCGTTATGCGAGTTTGTTCGACGGCTTTAATCTTAAACGACGAGACTTGTCCAGCAGCCGAGCTGACCGGGCTGCAAGAGAGGTTCCAGTCCGTTGTTGCCGAGGTGACAAAAGTGGGTAAGGAGCTGACTGGGTGCAAAGAACAGAACCTAGTTCAGGCCGAGCACCAGAAGCAGCAGGCCGAAAACCTGAAACAGCTAGAGGAGAAGTTGAGAAAAGCCAAGGAGGAAAGGAAAATCCTCTTGGAGAAGGTCGCTGAATTGGAAGATAATGCTCGCCCCGCCGAGGAAGAAACCGAGGAAGATAGATTGTTGACGTCGCGGGCAACGTTGATTGGTAAACTCCGAGAAACTGAACAGGATAGCCTTGTGGCTGCTGAAATAGGCTTCAAGAATGCTGTGCAGCAGCTTCAGATCCTCAACCCTGGCCTCATTATAGAGGGAGCCCACTCTGACTGCGACGTGGTTGATGGTCGAATCGTGCAGCCGGTGGAAGAGGTAGAGGTTGACGGGGACGCGACTGGGCATGAGCAGCCAGAGGGAGCGGCCGCGGAATAGGTTCTGTTTTCTTGTTTTGTTTGGCCTGCGAGCCATTTCGTTTTGTTTCTTTTGTTTGCCCGGCCTGCGTGCCAAGGGCTTTTGGAATATTTGTAATACTTGTACAATGGGCTTTTTTCCCGAATTTATATTTTGATCGCTGCGTTTATATGTGTGTGATATTTACTTGTTTTGTTTGTTTTACTTATTTTTGTCTAAGTAATGTGTTGATTTTGGGAGTTGCTCGACTTCGATGTTTCTCGACCGTGTGGGGAACTGATCGGGTGGTCGGAGGTGTATTCCGCCCTTCTACGGGGCTAAGAGCTCGTTAGAAGTCTTAACCCCGCGGCGTGAACTTCCCATCGCGAGCTGGGTGTTCTGCCTACATGGTACGACGACGATGGGGCTCGATTGAGGTGTCCTCGTCGGACCAATGGTCTTCGCACACACACAACGCGACCTTGATCATTGCATTTAAGAGGGGTGTCGCGCTTGTACCTTAGCGCGCCCCCGTAATCGCGATGTTGGGGTGTCGCGGGCAGTGTATAACTATAGTATTACTTGAGTTTCTCAGCATTCCATGGTCGAGCAAGTTCCTCCCCGTGTAGATTTTCGAGGAAGTAGGCTCCTGTCCCTGTCTTTCCGCGGATGCGGTACGGGCCCTCCCAGTTCGCGGCGAGCTTACCTTCCCGCGAATCTTTCTGGTTCCTTCGTAGGACGAGGGTTCCTACTTGAAAATCACGCTTAATAACTTTGCTGTTATAGCGTAAAGCAATTTTTTGTTTGAGTGAGGCTTTCTGTAGGGAGGCCCCCGTTCTTGTCTCTTCGACGAAGTCGAGTTTTTCCCTTAGGGCCTCGTTGTTTGCCCCCTCTTCGAGGGGAGCTTCTGTCCTCCTCGAGGGTTCCCTGACCTCCACGGGGATCACTGCTTCCATCCTGTAGGTCAGACGAAAGGGAGTCTCCCCGGTTGTGGAATGCGGGGTTGTTCGGTAGGCCCAGAGGACACTGTGGAGTTCTTCGACCCACCTTTGTTTGGCCTCGCCGAGCCGACGTTTCAATCCTCAAAGGATCACCCTATTCGCTGCTTCGACCTGCCAGTTTGTTTGTGGGTGCTCGACCAACGTGAAGTGTTGCTTCGTGCCTAGTTTGGTGACGAAGTCTTAGAAGTTCTTGTCGGTGAACTGTGTCCCGTTGTCGGTGATGATTGCTTGGGGAACGCCGAACCGAGCGAGGATGTTCCTCTTGTAGAAACGGAGTATGTTAAAGGTCGTGATCTTGGTCAAGGCTTCCGCCTCGATCCACTTCGTGAAATAGTCCACTCCGACGATAAGGTATTTATTCTGGTATGAACCCACGATGAAAGGCCCGAGGATGTCCATTCCCCACCATGTAAATGGCCACGGGGATGAGAGCGTTTTGAGCTCATTGGGGGGAGCGAGGTGCATGTCCCCGTGTCGTTGGCATCTATCGCACTTCTTAACATGCTCTTTGGCGTCGTGTTGCATAGTGGGCCAGTAATACCCTGCCCGAAGTGCTTTGGAAGCTAAAGATCGTCCACCAAGGTGTTGGGCGTTGATGCCCTCGTGAATCTCTTCGAGGATACCAGGGACCTTATTCTCTTCGACGCACCGGAGAAGGGGGATTGAAAATCCTCGGCGGTATAATTTATCCTCGACTATCATGTATAAACATGCTCGTCGTTTGACCATCCCTGCTTCCTTGGGATCTTCAGGGAGCTTGCCCGTCATTAGATATTCGTATACCGGTGTCATCCAATAATTGGCGTCCCCGATAGCGTTTACATCTGTCGTTGGAGTAGGCTTGTTGATGCTCGGATGAGAGAGTACTTCCTGGATGACTGACTTGTTCCCTCCTTTCTTCTTCGTGCTAGCCAGTTTAGACAGGATGTCTGCCCGGGTGTTGTGCTCGCGCGGGATATGGGTCACCTCCGCGGAGACGAAACTCTTCATTTTTTCCTTTACTAAGGTTAAGTATTCGATAAGGCAATCGTTCTTGGCCTGATACTCTCCTCGGATCTGGGAGGCCATGAGCTGGGAATTAGTAAAGATCTTGACTTCCTTGGCCCCGAGGTCCTCGGCCAAACGTAGCCCGACGAGGAAAGCCTCGTATTCTGCCTGGTTGTTCGACGTCGGGAAGGATAACTCGAGGGAAACTTCGATCAGGATGCCTTCCTCGTTCTCGAGGATGATGCCTGCCCCGCTTCCTTTCGAGTTGGACGCCCCGTCGACATAGATGGTCCACCTTTGGGCTCCGTTGGTCGAAGGTTCGGGGATGGTCATTTCAGCCACGAAGTCAGCCAGCACTTAAGCTCTCAAGGCTTTCCTTCCTTCGTATTGGACATCGAACTCGGCGAGTTTGAACGACCACCTGAGCATTCTTCCCGTCATGTCTGGTCGACCGAGGAGTTGCCTTATAGGCTGCTCGGTTCTTACCACGATCGTGTGGGCCAGGAAGTAATGGCGAAGTCTTCGAGCTGCGGTAACGAAGGCCAAGGCGACCTTTTCGATATGTTGATACCTGATCTCAGGGCCCTGGAGGGCTTTACTGGTGAAGTAAATTGGTTTCTTCCCGTCGGGAGTTTCCCGGATAAGGACAGTGCTGACCGCTTCTTCCGTGATGGCGAGATACAAGAAGAGCGTCTCCCTATTCTCTGGCTGTGAGAGGACGGGGGTTGTGATAGCACCTATTTGAGATGGAGGAGCGCCTGCTCGCACTCCTCGCTCCATTCAAAAGTGGCATTTTGGCGAAGAAGTTTGAAAAATAGGAGTGCATATTGGGCTGATTTGGTGACTAAGCGGGAGAGGGCGGTTATCATCCCGTTCAGCGATTGTATGGATTTCTTCAAGTCCGGGGTGGGTATCTCGGAGAAGGCCCTACACTTGTCGGGGTTTGCCTTGATTCCTCTCTCCGTGAGGTAGAATCCAAGGAATTTGCCTACCCGAACGCTGAAGGTACACTTGTCGGGGTTGAATCTCATCCAACATCTCCTCGCTGTGTCGAACACTTTTTTGAGGTGAGCCGCGTGGTCGAATTCTGCCGTGGACTTGACGATCATGTCGTCCATGTAGATTTTGAGCATATCGCCAATTTCTGCCCGGAAGACTTTGTTCATCATCCGCTGGTAGGTCGCACCGGCGTTCTTTAGGCCGAAGGGCATTACGTTGTAATAGTAATTGCCCAACTTGGTCATGAAGGCGGTATGCTACTTGTCGGCCTTGTGAGAGCAAGAATTATCTCTACAAGTCAATCTATGTTTCGATGATAACAATAAGTATTTGTGAAAGAACCAATTTATGGTCTAACGTGTGTTGTGTGCAGATCATAAGAACTAAATACATCAGAACCAACATACACCATCCAGATGTACTATGATTGATATTATGTATATGCGAAGTTACTATGTGTGACTAAAGTCGCAAGAAGCAAGAACGCTTGTTTATCTAGTCATAATCAGCCAGATCCAAGGATGCCAAGATTGTTGTTGCAATGCTCTTGTAGATGCTCTCTGAGAGTGATCAAGATTCTGAAGATGGCGTAGCTTCTGAAGAAGTACACTCAGAAAGAACCAAAGTTCTGAAGACTCCTATGACTTGAAGTTCTGATGGCTGAAGGCGCTGAAGACCAAGTGCAGAAAGATTTTGAAGACTAATGAGTTCTGAAGATCAAGGTTTCAAACAAGAAGTTCTGAAGATTCTGAAGACAAGTTCTGAAGATTCGGAAGACCTGAAGCAGAAAAGGATAACGCTTTTAAAGACCAAGTGTTGAAGTTCTGAAGACTGATTCCTAATGGACTTCTTCAATTAACGGAAGACTTGAAGCATCAGATATTCTGCTACAAAGACTCCACTCATGCTTCATCAAATTAACATCAGAAGCCACTGGAGTTTCGAAGTCTAAATATTACCGTTGTGAGTTAAATATACACACTGCCCAAGAAAAGATCTCCTCTGCAAAAAGAGGATGTGTCAGTACAACTCATTATTTCACAACGTCTCTTTTCCAAACAGTCAACAGTATTCTCTAACGGCTATATTTCTACTGGCTATTAATGGAAAGAGTTTTTTCTTCTAATGTGTCGATCACTTGTAGAATTATGAACTGAAAGTTCATCTACAAAATTGACCAAGTCATTATGTGAAGATAGCAACAACGATGAGTTCTCATTATAACACTTAGAATATTCAAAGCTGTCATCAATTCACTCATGGCAATTATTGTTGAAACTACAAAGAACAAATTAATACAACAACAACAATCAAACAGAAGTTGTTGATGAAGAAGACAACAATTGAAGATCAGTCAAGTCATCAACCTACCTTCTCGTCAAAGCTACAATGAAGATCTAAAGCAAGGAGTTGCTGCTCAAAGCTTGCTCAACCAAAAGACGAAGAAGAATAAGATCTACAAGATGTCAACAATCATAATATCTAAATACATCTTTGTAGTTTCTTAGGAAAGCAAGGAGCTGATTGCTCAAAACTTGCTTGAATACATGCGTGTGTTCTTTGTACTTAAACCTAGGAGAAACTTGCTTATTAAGAAGCACAATTTGTAATCTCTAGTTTGCCAATTCAACTAGATGAATTGAGACTCCTCAAGTGAACGTTATATTCATTGAGTTGAATCCCTGAACGGTTCAGCTGTGAGTTGAGGCCCTTGAGTAGATCACGTGGTGATTAGATACTTGAGATGACAATGGATGAGGGTCATTGTGGAAAATACTGAAATATGGTCAATAGCGTTATATTCATTGAGTTGAATCCCTGAACGGCTAGCTGTGAAATCCCAGCAGTGGGTCTGCTCGGTCAATGAACGTTATATCCTGTTGGACCCCTGAACGGTTCATTGTGTTGTTAGTTACAGTGCGGTTGTGCAAGTGGTTAGTCACCGGCTGTTGCCCGTGCAAGTGTAATCATGATTTGGTTATAGTGGATTAAGTCCTTGTGTTCAAGGCGAAATCACCTGAGGAGGGTTAACTAGATTAGCCCGCGTGGTGAACCAGGATATATCGTGTGTCCTTTACTCTCTTGCTTAGTATCTCTATTTATGTTTCAGCATTGAATATCAGAACCTCATATTAAGCAAAGTCAGAACCTTGCAGCCTATCTCTGATAAGCTTCCGCACTGCAAGTTCTGAGTATCGTATCTTATGATCAGAACCTATACGATTCTCATACTCTATAGTTAATAGATTAGAATCTCTCAACGAACATTGAAGGTTCTTAAGCATCAAATTAACAAGATACGAAAAGTTACAAAAAGAGTAAATACACACTTCAAACCCCCTTTCTTGTGTCTTTCTCGCACCTTCAATTGGTATCAGAGCTCCGGTTCTGTTATTGATTCACATCAAACACTTAACAGTGTCAGAAAAAGATCCAGACGTGGTGCGTAGAAGTACTCTTGGTGATATTGAAATCCACTTACAATTTCTGTAACAGTTCAGCAGTTAACTGTGTACAAAATTGTAATCAATCTGATTACTTTGTAAGCAAGTCACTGATTCAAGTTGAAGCCTCACTAAAGTTGAAGAATCAATTAATAAGATAAATTCATCAGATCAATGGAAGTATCTATTGAATGCTTATTCTGGAAAATACGTGTGGATAAAACCACGTATATGATTAAGAGATGAATCATCAGAAAGCAAGAAATCTTGTTTGCTGAAGATTAATTCATTATGAGTTTTTGAGATGTTTTCAAGAAACGGATTAGGTCCACCATTGACTTTCTCATTTAAAAACTCATTCTGGATCTCTTCATATAAAGAAGGAAGATTGTTGTTCTAAGACTTTGAATTTCAGAAATAAATCTGTTAACCTCAGAATCTGAAAAATTCAAATTATTAGAAATGATTCAATGTCAGAATCTGGAATGATCAAAAGATTCAATGGAGAACTGAATCCCAAAGATTCAGTAATTACTTGATTCTGAACGAACTCTTAAGATCTTAATTGATTCGGTGATCAAGCTCCAACAACCTGAAATCATCATAGTAAAAATCAAATGTTGATAATTTGATTTTCTACAGATCAAGTGTTCTTAGAACCACTTGTGCTATGAAATTGGATGCTATCATTTCAGGTATCTAAGTTCTCCAACTGATGTCATAAAAGATGACGTTGATTAGTTAACTCATGGATATGTGAACAACCCCAAGTAAGTTAATCATTATTGTGAGAACAAGAGGTTCATAAAAATCATGACTAGTGATATACATATAGTGTATGATGATGTTTCGATTCTGAACAAGTTCTGAAACAACCTTGAGGAACAAGTCAGACGTTGATATGACAATTCCTTCCTGAACAACCTCACAAAGGTTCTTACTGAACTAGTGAAATCAATCACCGTCAAAGAAAAGAAACTCTCACAAACACAGACTGAATTCTGGCTATGAAAGGAGAACTCAACAATTTCTCAAAGTTTGTTGTTTAAGATTCGGATCCATATCTCAAGAACTATATCAGAACTAAACAGGTTCTATGGATCAAGGAAATGAGAAGTGAGAAACATTCAAAACAAAGAGAGCTAAATGACAAGGTTGAACAGGAAAAGAGAGAGAAAGCTACAATCCAACTTGGAACATCGTTCAAGAAAATATTCTCTTCAGAAGTCAGAAGATAAGCTTATCTAGAAGGACCCAAGAAACATCTGCAGCTTACTCGGAAATAGGCATAATCAGAAGGATGCCCAAAGCTTCAGGAGTCATTTCACGGAAGATTTTTAGCCAATAAATTGTCTTCAAAAAGGTCAAAGCATCCCTAAGGTATGGTCTTACTCATTAATTTTGTTGTATTTATGATTTCCAAGAATATCATAATTATGCATGTGTCAGCTACTTTATCTCTAACCATAGGCATGCAGTAACTTAAGTCTATCATATGTCCTGTCAACTGACCATCATAGCTATTCATAGCTTGTCTAGGAATTGATAACCTTGCATGTGCCAAGCATGATAAATAATCATCACTCATAAGCTCACCTCCCAACTCTACTTCTCTTCTAGAAAAGGTCAATATTCAGTAGGATAGAACTCCCTTCTTCGTTTCTTTCTCAAAATGTCTTCACACAATATCAGAGGAGAAATTTCTGATCTAGAGCTTCTAAAGGAATTCATAGTGGATCTAAACCTTTTACCTCAACTCAACAAAACCAGTATTCTCTCTGGTATTATATTTCAGAATTGGGAAAACTACTTCGACATGCTTGCTGGACCGGTCTTCCCTTCTCTTGTAACTGAGTTTTGGGCAAATGCACGTGTACTTGAATATGACTATGGCAAAAATACCATTTTTTCCGTAGTTGTTGGATATCCAGTCATGATCAATCCCACCATCATAGCTAATGCTATTAGATGCATTGAAGATGGTGTGACTGTGGAAAGAAATTCTAGCAATCATAGCTTCGACAGACACCTGCACGTCATTTTCAAAACAGAGGGGCATCCCACTCAACCTTGCACTCTCACCCTAGTTGCTAAAGATTGGTATAATCTAATGATAACAAACTTTAGACCAAGAGAAAGAGAAGGAGGATGGTTATCTGACATGGAGAGATTGTTTATTTTCTTTTTAATTTCTTGAATCAAAATAAACCTACCTTTATCCATGTACAATCATCTAAAAGAAGAAATTAACTTGTCAAGGGAAGACACTATCTACCAAGTTCCCTATTGCAGGGTCATTTCTCATATTCTTGATCTTCAAGGAGTGGTTAGTCATTACAGAAGAAATGGAATGACTGAGAAGATTCTTCCCGAGTTCTGTCAACCTATAACTTTCTTTACCTAGATAGAAATTAAGTTTCTCTTAAGATCATTAGTTTTTCTAGGATCCCTCTTTGTATGCCCTTATGATCTAAACGTGATATGTATTCTCCTGCCTAAAATATTTCAATTAAGAAATGCTTTTATGATCGATTTAAATTCACGATATCCTTAATTAAATATCATTACTTATCTACCAATAGATAGGCATAGTTTTTCTTAACTTAGGATTAACTAAAACTGCTCACCGATCATAATTAAGTAGCGGCTTCGTCACTCCTTTTCAGGGTTATGACTCTTGATTAATCATTAATCCACTTTCCCACGCTACTAAATGGGTCTGGGAAAATGAATCAATGTAGTTTCAAACTCTTGCACAAAATTTACCCTAGTTTCCCCTCTATAAAAGGATAAGACAACTACACATCCCTTACTCATCCAGATCTTCAGCCTAATTATCTTCTAACTCCTCATCATCTCTAAAATGGCTTCTGTCTCACAAAATGCCTCAGTCAACAATCTCAAGGTTCTGTCAGAAACTATTATTGACTTCAACAATCTAAAATCAAACGGATGCAATATTGCTCCCTCACTGGAAAACCAAGGTTGGAAAAACTACTTCAAAAGGCTGGAAGGACTGACCTATGATCATCTAATCAAAGATTTCTGGATTCATGCAACTACATCCAAAAATCTCATCGTCTCTTTTGTTTTCGAAAGAAAAATCTTCATCTCTGAAAAGACTATCTCAGATCTCTTGCTGAATGAACACGACGATTTCAGAATCTCCAGAAACTTACTCAGTGAAGAGAATGAGGTTAAGGTGATGTCCTCTATCTTCAGAGATAATGCTTCTTCTAAAAACCAAACCTTCTCAAACCTGAAGAATTCACTTCAAGTTTGGTTCAAAATTCTGCAAGAAAATATCTTTCATCATCTCTCCTCAGAACAGCTAAACGATACTAAAAAATGCGTCCTATTCCCCCTTCTAAAAGGAATTAAAATACACATTCCCTCAATCCTCTTTAAGCTTCTCAAGGATGCCATCAGAAGCTACAAAGCTAGCTCTGACCATGTATGTGGTCTCATTCCCTATGGAAGACTTATCTCAGACATCTTAGTTGAATCAGGATTAGTTGACGACATTCTAATTAATGAAGGAGAATCTTGGAAGCTGCTTAAAAGCACTAGAAAGATTCTTAAATATAAGAACCTTTTGAAAGAAGACGCAAGCCTAGATAATTCACGCTTTAGAGAACTAACTCTAACCCCCAGAGTTCCAGTTATAGGCTTTCCAAAATTCGCTACATTCAATGAAGCAGAATTCAAAAACTATCTGAGAAAAAGCAAGGATGAAGATATCAAGGTTTGGATTAACATGAAAAATATCACTGATGTTCTTCAAGAACTCTCAGATTGGAAGGTAGGAAGAAAAGCGGCCATTAAGGAAGAACACTCACCCAAGAGATTAAGAACAACGAATAGCGCTCTTGCTTCTTTTAAAGACAACGCATTCTCAAGGATTCAAACTCTTGTCAATGCCTCTAGTTCTTATACAAACTCTATGGAAGTACGAAAGGTTTGGAACGAGTTCCATGAATGGATCTCAGAAGAAATAGTAATACACAAGAAGCTTACAATGTCTCAAACAGAAGAAACTTCTCTTCCCTAAGCTCCTTTCAAACTAACCTATAGGAATCAGTTTCGTCTAGTCTAGAGCCGTATGTTTTTTATAAAATCCATCCGTAATACAATCTAGAATTTTATGTTCAATCTTTCTCTAATGCAATTTAGTTTTTATCTTGAACTTGTCTAGATTAAGCCTCTAAATTATAAATCTAAAACGAAATGCTGAAATACTGAAATATTGTTACTTCTATCTGTTGTTCACGAATAAAATGATGAACAAATGCTTTAATTCTTCAATTAAGTAATCAAGTGATTCCATCTATAAAATACATACTGAGTATAGGTGTGTTTCCCTAAAAAGAGTCTAAATGCTTCTAAATGTTTAAATGACTCTGTGACTCTGTAACTGAATACAAATTATTACATGCTTAAATGCTCATATGCCCTAACAGTTTTTGATGATGTCGAAAGGGGGAGAAATAATGATTTTGATTGAAAGAAGAAGGAAATCTGAAATAATGTAAAACTCAAACAAGAACTCAAACAAGTACACCCTTATAAAATACGCTACTACTAATGTTTATTGTTTGATGTTATCTGAGGAACTCTAAACAAGTTCACTATGCATTCTAAAAACAGGTTAAGAAGAAGAACTATGATCATGGAATAATGAATTAGATTAAGTAAGAAAACTCTGAAAGTAATCAAGGCAAAATCTACATTTCAAGATGCTCTCTCAGAAGATTTGTGCAAATCAGAAGTCAAGGACTGTCTGAAGATCCGGATTAAAGATCCAAGCAAGAAACCTTTTTTATGTTTATCGGGAACCATCTGAAGTAAAGATGATTTGGTATCGGACTAAATCAGCAATTGGATTGTGTACACAAAGATTAGTATCAGACTCTCAATCAAGCTGCGGACTACTGTCAAATACCTTCATTGATATCAATATTAGCACTCAAATGAATCATCTCTTAAGCGTATGAGAAGAAATTCTTCACTTGGTATTAGTTTCAAAATATTCTGGTGTAAGAGTCAGCACATCAACCTTACATCCGACTAAATCAAGATGTACCAGATTCAGAATCAAGCGTTGATTGATCACAAGCTTTAACCTTCATTTGGTATCTGATCAAAAATCAAGCTTTGAAAATTTAACTGAGTTGTGACAACAACAAGGTCTGAAATAAACCTGTGTTCAAAGTCAAACTCTGAAAAGTCATGATCAACATTGGTGATTGAATTTAGAAACTCTGAATTACGATCCTGAAAGATCCCAATATCTGACTTATGGAAATTAGGGGGAGATTACCCAGAAGACTAAAATACAAAATCCAAAAACCACATATAGTCTGAAACTCAGGGGGAGTGTCTCAAAAGACAGTTTCTGATATACAGCAAAGCTATGTTTATCAGTCGAAGAACTACTCTAATTCTGCACTCAATTGAATCTACTGAAAAGTAGAAATGATTCAGAAGACTCTGAAGATAACAAGCTCTGATATGATAAGAAAGGAAACTGAGTTCTGAAGATCTGAAGATGGAAGTTCCGATGAACTAATCCAGATGCTAAAGACTCTTCATTTTCCTAAGAACAAGATAGAAGAGTAACTCTTTTCTATTTCTGATCTGACAACTCAAGTTGCTACTCTGTATATCTTTGGATTATATAAAATCCTAGATGATCTCAGATAGAGCTTTGAGGATAACTCATTCATGGGGAGCTGTTGTTCTACACTCTGAATATTTTTGCTTTGGTGATTACCTTGTATAAAATGTTCAATCAAAATACTTGGTTTTGTCATCATCAAAAAGGGGGAGATTGTGAGATCAAGAATTGTCTCTACAAGTCAATCTATGTTTTGATGATAACAATAAGTATTTGTGAAAGAACCATTTTATGGTCTAACGTGTGTTGTGTGCAGATCATAAGAACTAAATACATCAGAACCAACATACACCAGCCAGATGTACTATGATTGATATTATGTATATGCGAAGTTACTATGTGTGACTAAAGTCGCAAGAAGCAAGAACGCTTGTTTATCTAGTCATAATCAGCCAGATCCAAGGATGCCAAGATTGTTGTTGCAATGCTCTTATGGATGCTCTCTGAGAGTGATCAAGATTCTGAAGATGGCGTAGCTTCTAAAGAAGTACACTCAGAAAGAACCAAAGTTCTGAAGACTCCTATGACTTGAAGTTCTGATGGCTGAAGGCGCTGAAGACCAAGTGCAGAAATATTCTCAAGACTAACGAGTTCTGAAGATCAAGGTTTCAAACAAGAAGTTCTGAAGATTCTGGAGACAAGTTCTGAAGATTCGGAAGACCTGAAGCAGAAAAGGATAACGCTCTTAAAGACCAAGTGTTGAAGTTCTGAAGACTGATTCCTAATGGACTTCTTCAATTAACGGAAGACTTGAAGCATCATATATTCTGCTACAAAGACTCCACTCATGCTTCATCAAATTAACATCAGAAGCCACTAGAGTTTTGAAGTCTAAATATTACCGTTGTGAGTTAAATATACACACTGCCCAAGAAAAGATCTCCTCTACAAAAAGAGGATGTGTCAGTATAACTCATTATTTCACAACGTCTCTTTTCCAAACAGCCAACAGTATTCTCTAACGACTATATTTCTACTGGCTATTTAATGGAAAGAGTTTTTGCTTCTGATGTGTCGATCACTTGTAGAATTATGAACTGAAAGCTCATCTACAAAATTGACCAAGTCATTATGTGAAGATAGCAACAACGATGAGTTCTCATTGTAACACTTAGAATATTCAAAGTTGTCATCAATTCACTCATGGCAATTATTGTTGAAACTCCAAAGAACAAATTGATACAACAACAATCAAACAGAAGCTGTTGATGAAGAAGACAATAATTGAAGATCAATCAAGTCATCAACCTACCTTCTCGTCAAAGCTACAATGAAGATCTGAAGCAAGGAGTTGTTGCTCAAAGCTTGCTTAACCAAAAGACGAAGAAGAATAAGATCTACAAGATGTCAACAATCATAATATCTAAATACATCTTTGTAGTTTCTTAGGAAAGCAAGGAGCTGATTGCTCAAAACTTGCTTGAACACATGTGTGTGTTCTTTGTACTTAAACCTAGGAGAAACTTGTTTATTAAGAAGCACAATTTGTAATCTCCAGTTTGCCAATTCAACTAGATGAATTGAGACTCCTCAAGTGAACGTTATATTCATTAAGTTGAATCCCTGAACGGTTCAGCTGTGAGTTGAGGCCCTTGAGTAGATCATGTGGTGATTAGATACTTGAGATGACAATGGCTGAGGGTCATTGTGGAAAATACTGAAATATGGTCAATAGCGTTATATTCATTGAGTTGAATCCCTGAACGGCTAGCTGTGAAATCCCAGTAGTGGGCCTGCTCAGTCAATGAACGTTATATCCTGTTGGATCCCTGAACGGTTCACTGTGTTGTTAGTCACAGTGCGGCTGTGCAAGTGGTTAGTCACCGGCTGTTGCCCGTGCAAGTGTAATCATGATTTGGTTATAGTGGATTAAGTCCTTGTGTTCAAGGCGAAATCACCTGAGGAGGGTGGACTGGATTAGCCCGCGTGGTGAACCAGGATATATCGTGTGTCCTTTACTCTCTTGCTTAGTATCTCTATTTATGTTTCAGTATTGAATATCAGAACCTCATATTAAGCAAAGTCAGAACCTTGCAGCCTATCTCTGATAAGCTTCCGCACTACAAGTTCTGAGTATTGTATCTTATGATCAGAACCTATACGGTTCTCATACTCTATAGTTAATAGATCAGAATCTCTCAACGAACATTGAAGGTTCTTAAGCATCAAATTAACAAGATGCGAAAAGCTACAAAAAGAGTAAATACACAATTCAAACCCCCTTTCTTGTGTCTTTCTCGCACCTCCAGGCCTTGTCCACGGGGATTTGGTTGTACCCCGAGTAAGCGTCCATGAAGGACAATAGCTTAAAACCTGCAGAATTGTCGACCAGCTGGTCGATGTTAGGCAAAGGGTAAGAATCTTTCGGGCATGTCCGGTTAAGGTCGGTATAATCAACACACATCCTCCATTTTCCATTATTTTTCTTAATGAGTACAACGTTGGACAGCCAAGTCGTGTACTTGGCTTCCGAAATGAAATTTGCCTCTAGGAGGTCTTTTACAGCTTTTTCAGCAGCCTTTGCTTTCTCCAAAGACTACCTACGCCTACGTTGAGCTACGACCCTAACGGTCGGGTCTACAGTCAGTTGATGACAAGCCACCTCGGGGTCGAGACCGGGTATTTCTGAAGCACTCCAGGCGAACATGTCAGAATTCTCGCGGAGGCAGGCCTCCAGCTGCTTCTTTGCCGGGTCAGGGAGTCCAGAACCGATCTTCACACTTTGGTCGGGGTCGTCTCCGAGGGTCACCAGCTCGAAGTCTTCGTCTGGGATGGGGCGCGTTTGGTAGATGGGTTGCTCGTTGCCTTCAGCTGGAAAGTCATCACCGGAGGCATCCTTTGGATCCTGTTCCCCGGGGAACCTGCTGTCAAGGTCGTCCGCGTTGACGGGCGAGAGTGGCATCTGCTCTGCGCCCGAAGATATCTTTGCTTGGTTCTTGGGCTTGGAACCAATGATGTTCAAACCCTTGATGGCAGCGTCGAAGCATCTTCTGGCTGCCTTGATGTCCCCGTGCATGGTGACCACACGACATCTGGCGGTGTAGTACTTCATCTTTAGGTGGACCGTTGAAGGCACCGCAGTAAGTTCGGCCAGGGTGGTCCTCCCCAAGATGCAGTTATAGAGGGAAGGACAGTCGACCACCAGGAAGCGGGTCTTGACCTGTCGGGCAGTGTCTTCGATCCCGAAAGTGACCATCAGCTCGACGTAACCCCACGGCCTGGTGGTGGTGCCGTTGAACCCTTGCAAATCCGAGCCCACGTACGGGGTTAAGTGCCTTTCGGTGAGCTGGAGGGTGCTGAAGAGGTGAGCGTACATTATGTCCACCGAGCTGCCCTGGTCGACCAAGATCCTACGGACGTCGAAGTTGTCCATCTGCGCTCAAATCAGGAGGGGAATAATTGCATTTGGCGCTCCTCCGGGCAACTCCTCGAGGTAGAAGGTGATTGGGTTTGATCTCCTTTGCACCTTGTCGAGGGTGTTGGTCTTCGCAGATGTAGCCAACTCCAGCTCGTCAAACTTCCTCTTTATTGATCCAACGGAGACCTTTTCGAGGCCCTTGCCCGATATAACCATCGTCTTGGGAAGCTCTCCCACGTGCTACGGGCAGCGATGGAGTCTTCGTCGGGGAAGCTTCTCCAAAGGTTGCGGACAGCCTCGGCGTTCTCGATTCCCTCAGAAATGCAGAAATCCTCGGGTCGAGTAATGCTGAGGGTGACCTGAAGTCGATTCTCCCCGTCTGGATGGGTCGTATCCTCAACGCTCTGGACGTCCCGGTTATCTGCTCACGGGGGGTTATTCTTCTGGGCGTACTTCTTCAGATGGCCCTCCTTGATCAAGATTTCGATTGCATCCTTGAGGTGGACGCAATCTTCGGTGACGTGTCTGTGGCTGCGGTGGAACCTGCAGTACTTGGACCTGTCAGTGTTTGGTTTGGGAGCCGTCGGTTTGGGAAAACAGACGCTCCCCTTTTGAAACTCCGAGTTGGCGTATTCGGAGAATATTCGCGAGCGGGTTGCGTTGAGTGGAGTATAATCCGAGAACATACCAGCAGGACCGCGGGAGTCCCGGGGTTGGTTGTCCCTCCTCCTCTCCCCTCTACATCGAGGTGGAGGAGAGCCTTCATCTATGTGGCTGCGGGAGCCTTCTCTTCGTCGCGAGTCGAGGGCCAGCTGGGCGGCCTCGAACTCGATGTAAGACTGAGCTTGAACGAGTAAATCTTCCAAGTCTATGGGCTTATGAATGCCCACGGTTTTGACGAAGTCAGTTCTAGGGCGTAATCCCTTCGCGATCAGGAACTTCTTCATCTCATCGGTCGCGTGGACCTCAACAGCTTCTCGGTTGAACCTCTCGATATAATTTCGGAGAGATTCATTCCTTCTCTGGAAGATGGCCTCGAGGGACACCACCGTCTTCGGATGTCGACTAGAAGCCGTAAAATATCTGGAAAACCGCTGCTTGAACTGTTTCCAGGAAGTGATGGACTCTGGAGCAAGCCATTTGTACCATGTCATGGCCCCTTTCCTGAGAGTCGTAGGGAAGAGCCTGCACTTAATGGCTCCTTGAACGTTCCTAAAGTCGAGCATCGCTTCGGAGCTCTCAATATGGTCGTCGGGATCAGTCGTGCCGTCATAGGTCCCCAGCTGTGGGGGCTTCTCCATGCCCGGAGGTATCGGGGTGTCCATAATTTCTTTGGACAGTGGAGTTCTTGGATCGTCTTTGTCGCTTCGGACAGGGGACCTAGACAGGGAGTGACAATCTTGCCCAGATCTTTGTCCACGAGGAGGATTCCTGGGCTGGCCCCTGGGTTTCTCGCCAGTGTCTCTGCTCCTTTTCTTGGCCGTCTCTTTCAGGGGAGGTGAGCGGTGACGTTTCTGGGCAACTGTCGGTTGAGGGCGTTCCAAACGTGGCCCTCGACCCTCGCGTCGCGGGGAGGGACTGCGGGAGTCCGCCTAGGCAGTTCTCCGGGGAGATTGATGGGGAGAGGGAGGACGACGGTGTCTTCACGGGGAAGAACGTCGGGGTCGACCTCTCTCTAGAGCTTCGATCTGGATGTTCTGCTGTGCGATCATCTGGTTGGTCTGGTTGACCAAGGCGAACAGGGACACCATACTGGAATCTGCGTCGGGCGGTGGCGGGATAGGCTGGTACACGGCCGACATCACCAGTTATGTCCTCGGGGAATGAGGAGCTGATCTGCCCATCTATGATGTCGACGTCCTCGACCGGGACGGCAACATTCTCTTCACGATGGTCGCCGTTTTCGGATGGTGCGGCGACGGCGTCCGGTGCTTTGGTTCCAGATACACTGGCCATGGTTGTTGAGAAGGAATGCTTTGGTTTATCGAAGGAGAAAAACGGGGAAGCAAAGAGTTCCCACAGACGGCGCCACTGATCGTACCTGGATCAGACAGGAGAACGGTGGCCAGCAACGTTGTGAATCCTCAGCTCCGGTGATGGTGAGACGGCCGGGGGGGTGTACCTGCAAGGTACTCTGACGCTCAAGTAAGGCAAAGGTCAGAAGTAAAAGCAAGTACAGAAAAGGGTTAGAGTGTATAAGATTGTGTCACCTGACCCTCTCAAGTGAGAGGGTATTTATAGAGAGCCCCCAGCGCGGGGCCAACGGTTACTTGCATTGGGCTGGATGGCAAGGCCCAATCCAAGCAACTGTCAGGGCTTACGTGGCGTAGTGAAGACCAGCACGTGGTCTTCGCCCTGGTGTAACGGTCCCGAAATCTCCGGAAGTAGGGCAAACCATTTCTTTCGAGAGTGGGAAGTTACAAGAGAACGTGCCCTCTCGGGGAGGAGCACGTGGGTGTCGGGAAGAGGTGTGTCCGTAGGCCATATGCTTCTGTCTGACATTCTTTACCTCGCGTGCCCGACGTCCAAGAGGACTGGCACGTGCCCGACACTGATGTGGCTTTGGCCTTGTTGGGCTTCCGCTGGCCATTGGCCTTGGGTCTGCCCGACAGCAAGGCAAGCGTTGGCCCAGTCCAGAACAATACATATATTTCTGAGCCGACTGCAGGTGAATATTAGATTAATTTATATATGTTTTAAAATAAGAGATGAGAGAAACAAACAACAACCGTTAGATCGAGTTAATAAGAGAGATGAAATGCAAGTTAATAAGAGAGAGAATTTAATAGTCACATTAATGAATATGTTTAATCATAATTTTTTACTGATCAAACGGTTGTTGTTTTTTCCTCGCATCTCTCATTTTAAAATCCCTCTCACTTGATATGCTCATATATATATATATATATATATATATATATATATATATATATATATATATATATATATATATATATATAAATAAGAGTTTGCTAACGTATATTCATTTATTTTTATAAAGGTCTATTTTAGCAAACTTTAACAAAAAAATCTTAAATGCCCCTTACCGTGCAAGTTGCCAAAACACACCCATTTATTTTTATGAATGTGTGTTTTTAACAAGTTTTAACTAAAAAATGGTTAAATGTACCCTAAGGTGCATTGCTAATATAAACCTTTATAAAAACAACACAGTCTACGTTAGCAAACCATATATATATATATATATATATATATATATATATATATAATAGGAAAGCATAAAAGTTCAACCTTTTAATAGGTGATGTACATGTATGACTTCATAGGTACTCAAAGCTTTACTATCATTAAATAGATTATGTAATACTGATTTCTCCCTATATCCCACAAAATATGGATTTGAGAAAATAGAATGAAAAATAGATAAAACATTCATTAGTCGTGCTATATAGTATTAAGTATATCATAGGTGTATTGTATAAATGGTTGGATTTATGAAGGCCAAAATGGAAATGGTGAAAGCTACATAGGATGTTGACCGAACTGCAGAGTTGTGAAAAATGTTTTGAAATATTTTTTCATGAAATGGATAAACAACTTAAACCATGGAATGAGATTGTCATTGTTATTGTCAATGAACCTATGTAAGGGAGGAATGAGAGAGAGAAAGATAGAGAATGAAAAATAATTGTATTAAAAAGTCAAAACTGAATTACACTAGTACTATACATGTATATATACAAGTAGGTTACTTGCACTTCAAGTAACTAACATAACAAAGCTAATGAACCTGGATTATATCACAACATATCCCTTTATAATCCAAGTTGCTAAACAAGCTAATCATAATTAATCTGAACTATTCCTAATTTCTTTCTCGAAGTTATGAATCTCTCGATCTTCAATCCTTTGGTGAAAATGTCTACCAATTGTGCTTCACTCGAGCAATTTCTCACTCAAATTTCACCTAGATTTACATTCTCCTTTAGGAATGAAATCTAACTTCAATGTGCTTATTCCTTCTGATCGTACCTGGATCAGACAGTTTCTGGTGGCCAACAACGTCGTCTGCGCTTCAGCTCCGGTGTGGTTGAAAGATGGCCAGGGGGGTGTACCTGCAAGGTACTCCGACGCTCAAGTAAGGTAACCGTCAGAGAAAAAGCAAGTACAAGAGAAGAAGGTTAAGGTGTTAAGAAGTGAGTAACCTGACCCTCTCAAGTGAGAAGGTATTTATAGAGAGCCCTCAGCGCGGGGCCAACGTTTACTTGCATTGGGCTGGATTGCCAGGCCCAATCCAAGTAATTGCCAGGGCTTATATGGCGTAGTGAAGACCAGCACATGGTCTTCGCCCTGGGGTAACCGTTCCTAAACCTCCGGAATTAGAGCAGACCGATTCCATCGGGAGTGGGGCGGTTACATGAGAACGTGTCCTCACGGGGAGGAGTCCTGCGTGTCGGGGAGAGACGTGTCCTCGCGGGGAGGACTCACTTGTGGGCGGAGATGGCTCATCTCGGGGAGGAGCACATGAGCGTCGGGGAGAGGCGAGCCCGGGAGGCTTAGGGCCTGCACCCAACGGTCCATCCGCAGGTGCCGTACACACCCGAGGTTAGGCGTGTGCCTGACCTGTGGAGGTGAGCCTGTGCTCGGCAGTGGTCTTGTTAGGAGTCCTTATTGGGCTATCCCAGGCCTTGTGGATTGGGCCTGCTCGACTGATGAGCATGCCCCGGCCCAGTCCAGAACAGGAGCCCCCCAAGTCGTTGCTCTGAGCATCAGAGTGATGACTTGAGGGCTAGCCATGTCGAGGACTCATCGAGGAAGGGATGCTAACGAGGAGCGTTAGGTCGAGAGGGGAGAGACAAATGGACACTCGGGATGGGTTGACCGAATCTGCGCGACGTCGCGAGGATATGAGAAGTCTGAAGCGAGGTGAATGGGAAGGCGCTCGTTGGGAAATGAAAATACGCGTGTGGGGAAACGTGTGCCACGCGTCACAACTCATCATTCCCTACCGGAAGCACTTTTTGAAGTAAGTTCTCTCTTTTCCCTCTTTTGCTTGCATTTGTAGGGTGATTCTTAAGGTGAACTGATGAAGTTCCCATGGGAATCACGAAATATCCGGCGAAAATGGCGGAATTTCATAGTTTATTCGTTGAATCTCGCCGGGAGAGACGATGAAATCCACGAGGACATGAAGAATGTCCCAGGGTCGTGAGATGAACGTCACTCAGTTCTTTTGTTGAATC
The DNA here is from genome assembly GCA_022829125.1 of Lathyrus tuberosus. Classification (NCBI taxonomy): domain Eukaryota; kingdom Viridiplantae; phylum Streptophyta; class Magnoliopsida; order Fabales; family Fabaceae; genus Lathyrus; species Lathyrus tuberosus. Next base: position 18,180,372 of record JALAZF010000034.1, read on the forward strand.
TCCCAAGGATAAATGATGAAATCCCCGACAAATCGAGGAATGTCACGGGGACTTGGGTTGAATATCTCGGGGTCCCGCCCAACGCCGCTCCCCGCAGACCTGAGGATGGTCGCGGGTTCGCGTTCCCTGACGTTCCCTCCTCGCCCTTTCACTTGATCAGCGGTGGAAGGGGTGGATTTGATATGGGTCATCGAATTCATCGTTTCTTTCTGCTTTTCAGGTAAATAGACGTATTGCAAGTGGCCGAGGGGTTTTTGGATATCTACGACGGGCCTGGTTCACCTATGGCAGAGACATCCAGCGCCGGGGAAATGACGCCCGACGATTGGGCCTGCGAGGAGGCCGTGAACATGATGTCCGAGTTCGTCGACCTGGATGAGGAGGGAATATTTTGTACCCTCGAGCACCGCCTTATAGGTTCACCGAAGTCGTGGAACGTGTTTAGGCCTCTGCCACACCATCGGATCTGCTCGACGTACAGCGGGATGCGGTTCCCCGTCTACGAGTTTATGTTTGACGAGGCGGGGTGGCGTCTGCCTTTCACGGATTTCCAGCAGGCCGTATTTACCTAGCTGCGTTTGGCCCCTTCTCAACTCCACCCCAACTCTCTTGCATTCATTAGGGCCTTCGAACTAGTATGCAAATATCTGAAGATCGGGGCGACTGTGCCCTTGTTTTTCCATATTTTCCATCTTCAGCGACAGGCCGGGGACGGTAGGCACGGTTGGGTGTCCTTCAAACAGGTGAGCAGCCTATTTCACACCTATATGGACTCCGTACGGAATTTTAAGTACCGGTACTACCTCGTGAGGTCGGTCACACATGAGGCCGTGAATACCATGTACAATCGGGTTGTCAAAGAGGTTGGTGGACGGCGATAGGAGACCCTTGTGCCTAAGTTCCCGTTGTTTTGGACTAAAGAACACTTCAAGAGGGGAACAGACAACTATATCGTCAGCCCCGACAGACTTTGTGAAGGGGATCGCTTGGCTCACGAGGCCATAGATAAGTTCGTCGGTGGGTTTAACAAAGCAAAGCTCGTGATGCCAAACGGGGACTTCGTTATGGGTGATGACGGGCAGGTCTTGACGAAGCGTCGAGTGATCAATACTAGGGCTCTCCTCGAGATGTTTTCTGACGAGGAGGCTCTCGAGCTGTTAGGTGGGGGGTGGTCTCCCCGACTTGTCTTTCCCTTCATCCTTCTTTTCGAACTACTGACCTCTTTATTTTCTTTGCAGATAAGATGTCGAATGCTGAGGAGCGCTTCAAGAAGCTGAAGGCCAACCGTGCTGTGAAGAAATGAGGCAAGAGTCGTGTCGACCAGCTCCGAGTGCAGGAGTCCGTTCCCACCCCGACACCCGGCGGTTCCTCTGGCTCTCACCAGGGTAGTGATTCTCTCAGCCCCCAGAGCTCTCCGAAGAGGCAACGGCTTGCAGACACAGTGGATATCGACTTTACCGAGCACGAGAGCCCCCCTGCCGTGAAATTTGTGCTCCCGCCTTGTCGCACAAGGCCTAACTTCTTTATGGGGAATAATTCGCTCTGCATGGGTGGCCCCGAAACTCAAGCCATCTTAAGCGTTGACAAGGCTTCTCGGCGAAGGATACTGGTGGAGGATGTGTCTGTTGTGATGCAGGTTTGCGCAGCTGCCTTGGTTCTGAATGACGAGGCGTGCCCCGCAAGCGAGCTGAACAGGTTGCGAGAAAGTTTCCAGTCCATCTCGGTCGAAATAGAGAAGATGGGTAAGGAGCTGGCTGACTGCAAAAGCCAGAACCAGGCCCAGGTCGAGCTTCAACAGAAATTGGAGGAAAAGTTGAAGAGTGCCGAGGAGGAGCGGAAACGTCTCGCCGATGTCGAGGAGGAGAGGGATCGTCTCTTGGCGAGGAACGCTGAATTGGAGGAGGTCGTCCACCCCGCTGAGGAGGAAACCGAGGAGGATAGGTTGCTGACTTTGCGGGCAGCGCTGATAGCGAAACTCCGTGAAGCCGAGGAAGATAATCTCGCGGTCGTGGGCATAAGTTTCAAGAACGCGGTGGAGCAGCTTCGGGTCCTCAACCCCGACCTTTCGACCGAGGGGATTGACCCCGACTACGAGGTGGTCGACGGTCAGATCGTGCAACCGATGAGAGTCGACGAGGTCCATGATCCCGAGCAGCCTGAAGGGACCGCCGCTGAGTAGGATTTTCTCCCTGTTCTGTTCGGCCTGCGAGCCATTTTTATTTATTGTAATATTTCTGCCCGGCCTGCATGCCAGGGGCTTTTTGACATCTGATTATAATATTTGTACACTGGGCTTCTACCCGTTTTAATGTACATTCGTTTATCTGCTAGTGTTGTTTGCATGGTTTTAATTGTGTGTGATGTTAATGCATTTGCTATACTTTGTTTTTTGTCTAAGTGTTAAAGACTTCTATACTTTGTTTTTCTGTCTAAGTAATAAAGACTTTGGGATTGCTCGACCTTGATAGTCCCTGACCGCGTGGAGAGCTGGTCGGGTGGTCGGAGATGTATTCCGACCTTCAACGAGGCTAAGAGCTCGGTCGAAGTCTTAGCTTCGTGGCGTGAACTTCCCATCGTGAGCTGGGTGTTCTGCCTGATTGGTACAACGACGGCGGAGCTCGGTCGAGGTATCCCCGTCGGATCAAAGTCCTTGCGCACACACAACGCGGTCTTCGATCATCGTGTTCTATCTAGGGGTGTCGCGCTCGTACCTTAGCGCGTCCCCATAATCGCAGTGCTGGTGTGTCGCGGGTAGTGCTTAACTGTAATATTGTTTTAGCTTTTCAGCGTTCCATGTTCGAGCAAGTTCTTCCCCGTGCAGATTTTCAAGGAAATTGGCTCTTGTCCCCGTTTTCGCGTGGATGCGGTATGGGCCCTCCCAGTTTGCAGCGAGTTTGCCTTCTCGCGAGTCTTTTTGGTTCCTTCGTAGGACGAGGGTGCCCACTTAAAAATCATGTTTAATAACTTTGTCGTTATAACGTAGTGTTATTTTCTGCTTAAGCGAAGCTTCTCGGAGAGAAGCGCCCGAACGTATCTCCTCGACAAAATCGAGCTCTTCCCTCAAGGCTTCATCGTTCGCGTCCCCGTCAAGGGGGGCTTCTGTCCTCCTCAAGGGTTCCCTGATCTCCACGGGGATCACCGCTTCGGTTCTGTAGGTCAGACGGAAGGGGGTCTCCCCGATTATGGAGTGTGGGGTCGTCCGGTAGGCCCAGAGGACGTTGTGTAGTTCCTCGACCCACCGTTGTTTGGTGTCGCCTAGTCGACGTCTTAATCCTCGGAGGATCACCCTGTTCGCCACCTCAACCTGTCCATTCGTTTGAGGGTGCTCGACCGACGTGAAGTGTTGCTTCGGGCCTAGTTTTGTGACAAAGTCTTGGAAGTTCCTGTCGGTGAACTGTGTTCCATTGTCGGTGATGATAGCTTGAGGCATGCCGAATCGGGCGAGGATATTTCTTTTGTAAAAACGCAGTATGTTAAAGGCCGTGATTTTGGCCAAGGCTTCCGCCTCAATCCACTTCGTGAAGTAGTACACCCCGACAATGAGGTATTTGTTTTGATACGACCCCTGAACGAAAGGTCCGAGGATATCCATTCCCCACCACATAAACGACCACGGGGAGGACAGTGGACTGAGCTCGTTGGGAGGAGTGAGGTGCATGTCCCTGTGTCATTGACATCTGTCGCACTTCTTGACGTGTTCCTTGGAGTCCTGTTGCATGGTGGGCCAGTAATATCCTGCTCGAAGCACCTTACGGGCTAACGAACGCCTGCCGAGGTGCTGCGCGTTGATTCCCTCATGGATCTCCTGGAGTATGTCGGGGACTTTGGTCTCCTTGACACATTTGAGGAGGGGAATAGAGAACCCTTGTCGGTATAGCTTGTCCTCGACTATAGTGTACGAGCACGCCCGTCTCTTGACCATTCCTGCTTCTTTGGGATCTTCGGGCAGTTTACCCATCATGAGGTATTCGTATACCAGGGTCATCCAGCAATTGCTGTCCCCGATGGCGTTGATGTCCGAAATTGCGGCCGGTTTGTCGATGCTCGGGCAGAAGAGCACTTCTTGTATGACGGATTTGTTCCCGCCTTTCTTCTTTATTCTCGCCAATTTGGACAAGACATCTGCTCGGGCATTGTGCTCGCGGGGGATGTGAGTTACTTCTGCGGAGGTGAACTTTTTCATCTTTTCTTTCACCAAGGCCAAGTATTCTATGAGGCTATCGTTCTTGGCTTGGTACTTTCCTCGGACTTGCGAGGCCACGAGCTGGGAGTCGGTGAAGAGTTTTACCTCCTTGGCGCCGAGGTCCTCGGCCAGCCGGAGTCCTGCGAGGAAGGCCTCGTATTCGGCTTGGTTGTTCGACGTCGGGAAGGATAGTTCGGGGGATACCTCGATTAGGATGTCTTCCTCATTTTCGAGGATGATGCCCGCCCCGCTTCCCTTCGGGCTGGATGCTCCGTCGACATAGATTGTCCATTTTTGTGATCCGTTGGTCGAAGGTTTCGGGACGATCATCTCTGCTACAAAGTCGGCCAATACCTGTGCCTTCAGGGCTTTCCTCCCTTCGTATTGGATGTCAAACTCGGCGAGCTCGAGCGACCACCTGAGCATCCTCCCCGCCATGTCGGGTCGTCCGAGGAGCTGCCTTATAGGTTGTTCGATCCTTACGACAACGGTGTGGGCGAGGAAGTAGTGGCGTAGCCTCCTGGCCGCAGTAACGAGGCCCAGGGCGACTTTCTCAATCTGCTGATATCTGAGCTCGGGGCCTTGGAGGGCTTTGCTCGTGAAGTAAACTGGCTTCTGCCCATCCGGGGTTTCCTGAATGAGGACAACGTTAAATGCTTCACTCGTGATTGCAAGATACAAGAAGAGTGTCTCCCCGCTCTCAGGCCATGAGAGGGCCAGGGGTTGTGATAGGACTTGTTTTAAGTGGACGAGCGCCTGCTCGCATTCTTCGCTCCACTCAAACTCCGCTTTTTGTCGAAGAAGTTTGAAAAATGGGAGTGCGTACTGCGCGGATTTGGCGACGAAGCGGAGAGGGCGGTGAGCATCCCGTTCAATGATTGTATCGACTTCTTTGAGTCGGAAGTAGGGAGCTCGGAGAAAGCCCTACACTTGTCGGGGTTGGCCTTGATTCCTCGTTCTGTGAGGTAAAATCCGAGGAACTTACCTGCCCGAACGCCGAATGTGCACTTGTCGGGGTTAAACCTCATGCGACATCTCCTCGCTGTGTCGAACACCTTCTTGAGGTGCGCGGCATGGTCGACTTCTTCTACGGATTTAACGATCATGTTGTCCATGTAGACCTCGAGCTTGTCGCCGATTTCAGCCCGAAAAACCTTGTTCATCATCCGTTGGTAGGTCGCACCGGCGTTCTTCAGACCGAAGGGCATTACGTTGTAGTAGTAGTTTCCCGACGCGGTCATGAGGGCCATGTGTTATTTGTCGACCTTGTCCATGGGGATTTGATTGTATCCCGAGTAAGCGTCCATGAAGGATATTAGTTTGTAACCTGCAGAATTGTCGACCAGTTGGTCGATGTTAAGCAAGGGATAACAGTCTTTCGGACAAGCCCGGTTAAGATCAGTGTGTCGCACCTCAAAAAAAATTGCTTAATCAAAGACACGACCCTCGCGCGAAAGGCGCGGAAAACGGTTCGACAGAGTCGCCACCGAACTTTATTTATCCCAAAAGAGGGAAAGGAAAATATCGAGAAAACCTTTAAGGAGAAGGATAAGAACATGGTCGTCGCAACCACATTCCGGGTTCAGGAGTCGGTTACGTGAGGGGAAGGTACGCGCACCCCCTCACGTCCGTTGTACTCAACAGGAACCTCTTAGTTCGAATTGTGAGGAATGTTATCTAAGCTTGTTTGTTTTCTTCTCAACGATATATGCGAAAAGGTAAAGTAAAAGTTTTCGATTACTAAGGAAATGGGGTGGTTTTAGGATAGGGTGCTCGGCAAAATCGTCGCGACCTCGAGCCTACGTATGCTCATTCGGACGAGAATGAGGAATCAGAGCAATCGTAGTTCGACTACGGGAGAGAGGAGGGAATACAGAAGATGGAGGGAAGGTAGTGTGGAAACGAGGGATTAACAAAAAGTGTGCTCGCCAAGATCATCGCAATCTTGTGCCTACGTATCTTTACTCGGACAAGAATAAAGAATCAGAGCAGTCGTAGTTCGTGGTACGCCCACGAAAAGAATGGGGTTAGGGTTTGAATTTTAGGAGACGAAAGATTGAATGACGAACAACCCAAGGGGCGTGCCTCGAGAGTAGTCACTCAAGAATCCAAGGAATACTAGACTCCAAGAATTCAGTTCTCTCGTGATTGATTGCGAAAATGTTTGATAGGGATTAAGTGTTTTAAGAAGAAAGGGTGAATGAATAACAACCCAAGGGCGTGCCTCAAGAGCCATTCATTCGAAGATCCAAGGAATGCTAGATTCCAAGAATCCCCTCCTTTCGTTGGTTGATTAAGAAAACAGTTTGAAAAAGATCGAATTGGATTGGTTGCAAAAAAGAGGTAAGGATCGATACTAGTCCCTAGGGGTGCTCCTAGTAACGAAACCATGAGATGTGCAAGTGTGCGTTTAACGGCGAGGCAAAAGGCGCTCGACCTACGAGAATGTTTTGAAGAGTGGCTCGACGACGAGTTGAGAATTGGTTTGGAAATGGTTTGATTTGTTAAGTGTTTTAGGGAGAATGACGATTATTCGATAAACGAGGCATCGGCCTCGCAACCAATTAATCGGGGCATTATTGGAATGCTAGATCCCAACGACACCTTTTTCATTCGATTGATTTATGAAATATTGTTTGATGAACAACAAAAGTACCACGTGGAATGCTAGACTCCAATGGCATTCCTTTGTCCAAATAGTTAAGACGAGTGTTTTAGGAGCGAAAGGTCGAATGATCACCACCTAAGGCGTGCGCCCCAATGGTGGTCACTCAAGAACCCAAGAGGTGCTAGACCTTAAGAATTCAGTTCTTTCGCGATTTAATTAAGAAAAATGGTTTGAATATGTGTTGAGTATTTTAATCGGGGAGTAAGCGCTTGAACAAATAAAAATGATTAGATAAACATGAATATGAATATGATATGGATATGAATAAGGATGAACGATAACGTAATCGAGATAATATTCGAGGTATAATATAACATAAAATTGGTCTCGTCTTAATCGGAATTTATTCGAGAAAATCGATAATCAACGATTTTTGACTTTCATTGACCAAAATGAAAATAAAAGAAATACAAAATGACAATTAAGAAATTAAATCGAAAATATGAATATAAAGAATAAAGGTCTCACCTTTATCGAGATTTAATCGAGAAATCGATAAATCAATCGATATTTAGTTTTCATGGACCCAAAATGAATAAAAAAATAATAAAATGGAATAAAATCAAAATAAATAGGAAAAAGAATAAAGGTCTCACCTTTATCGAGATTTAATCGAGAAATCGATAAATCAATCGATATTTTGGTTTTCATCGACCCAAAATAAATGTAAATGAAATAAAAATAATCGAAATAAATTGAAATAAATATAAATAAATAGGTAGGCCTCATACATATCAAAATTCCATTGGTTTGAACAAACCAATTAAATCATGAATATTATTAGATCATTGGCCCTAAATCAAAACAAGATAAAATCAATAATGAGATAGAACATGGTGGAGTGAATAAAAAAAATCATTAAAAAACAAAAACAAGTATACATATGTTAAAACTATTATATATAAAAAAAAAGTTAAAAGAAATATGAACATAAGAAGATGGGGGCGGTTTATAAAAAAAGGGTGGTGTATACGGGCTTCAAAGCCCATTGGCCTTTGCTGGAAAAGAATCCACATTAAATTAGGTGTAACAAAATTATAGAAACAAGTCACGGTTAACAAAAAGCTAAAATATTTATTAAGAAACACAAAACTACCCTCAGTAAAGATCCAACAACATCAGATCGCTTCATCATCATTTTTTTATAAAAGTAAAAGCGACATCATCAGATTTTCTTTTAAAAACAAAACTCTATAAGGAGGAAAAAAAAGGCCAAACGGATGAAAAGGGCATGGCAATAAATCGAATCAAAACACGGAGGAACGGCAGCGCGATCAACCCAACCTTTGTCTCAATCTCTTTGATTCTCGCTCGGATTCGCGCCTTTCAGGCTTGGATGAATCTCGTTCATTTGGGTTTCGGTTCGTATTGTATTATTCGGTTTGTTTCAATCTCCTTCTTCTTCTTTTCTTTTTCGATTTGTGAATCTAGCTTCTAACATTATTGGGTTTGCGGTATGACGGTTTATGGTGATGGCTGCAGTTATTGAACGACACAGGTTGTTGTTGTTGATGAGTTGTTGTGGCTAGGTTGGGTGATTTGAAGAAGAACAGAGGCGTGGGTGAAAGGAAGGATTTGTGGTTTGAGGAGATTGAAGAGTGGTTGTTGGAGTGAGGGTTATTCGAAAGGAATAGGTTGAAGAAGGGTTGAGACGTGAAGAGGGGTTTTGGGTATTTGAGGAAATGTTCGAAGAAGGAAAATGGAAGGTTCGTTTGGGTTCTCAGAAAAATGAAGGTTATTGTTGCTGGTGAAGAGTGGTTCGTGTGGTTGAATGAACTTTGCGAACGAAGAGAAGAAGGATTGGAGGTTGGGTTAAGAAAGGATGGGTTCAAGAAAGGTGAAGGAGGTTACGGGTTGAAGAAAGGTGTGATGATTGTTTCACAGTGGCGATTCGCTGATGAGAGTGTGAAGGACCAATTTGTTGTTGTTTCAGAGTATTTTTTTTTCTTTCTCTGATACTCCCTCCGTCTCCCCCCTCTCAGCCTATACTCTCTCTTTTTAAAACCAAAAACTTGCGTGTTGATTAAGTTTTTTTAGTACAATTCTTGTTTGGTAGTCCCTGAGAAGTCTCTTTCATGGTAGGTCTGTTATACAGGTTTTGTTGGTTGTTGGTTTTGCAGGTATTTTTGTCCTTGGGTGCAGTTAGTGGTTTGGCTGGAGGTGCTGTGAAAACAAATTAACATATTCTACTGCATATTTATCACAGGGTTAGGATGAAAATCCCATTTGGTTTATTTGGGTGGGGCCATGGTTAATTATGTGTGTATTGGTTTTCTGTTAATTTTAACAAACTGATGCATGTTGCAGGTCAATTTGTTATGGTCGGTTGGTGTTCATGGAAGTGTCTTGATAGCTTTTGGTTTAAGATGTTGCTCGCATTTCCTTTTTTGAAGAGGTGTCATGGGTGTTTTGGATGCTTGTGGGTTCTTGGAGTGGCAAGTTGTACGTTGCTGTTGTGTGGGGAGGGGGGTCACGACTTGAGTGGAGGAAATTGTTGTGTAGAATTTTACTTTTCTTTGCTGTAATAAAACGTAATGGTCTTCACTATTTTTGTTGTTTTCTTTTTTTGTAACAATGTGTAATGGGCCTAAAAAAACATGAAGTAATAGTCCTTTTTTGTATATGTACTAAAAAAACTAATCATAAACATTGATGGGCTGTATGGAATTTTAATGAATTTTTTAATAAAAAAAATGATGATGGCAAGTGGATTGACTTAAAAAAAAAGAAATGGATAAAAGAAAAAAAAGTAAATGGATAATTGACTAAAAAGGATTTTGATGGATTTTGAAAATTGATTAGAAAAGATGTATGAAAAATGAATAAAAAGTGAATAAGGTTTTTTTTTAACCTGGATGAAATGGATATGGTACTAGAAAATGGGCGTTGAATGACCTGAGTAATGAACTGCACTAGTCCAAAACCTTAACTGAAAAGTGAACTAGATTCTGATGACTATCAACCATGAAGCACTATGAACTTGACACAGCCTGATAACAAACCCTAATTAGAAATTTAGACCCACACCGCTTGAATTGCATCCCATAACCTTGATCATGATCCCACATTCTTGCCTGGCCAAATGAATTAGGTTAAAACAACTAAGCTTTGATCCACACTTTATAAACTTTGAATTCAATCTTGTACAACCCTGATCTTGAACAATCAAGCAGAACCAACATACACATTTTTTGAATTTTCTGAATAAGAGTTAGCGGATGGATGTACAGATGGCAATTATACACAAGTAGGACAAATTTGGGGTATGACACATTGTAATCAACGCACATTCTCCATTTTTTATTATTCTTTTTAACAAGTACAACGTTGGACAGCCAGGTCGTGTACCTGGCCTCCGAAATAAAATTTGCCTCTAGGAGGTCTTTTACAGCTTTTTCGGCAGCCTCCGCTTTTTCGGGAGACTGCTTACGCCTACGTTGTGCTATGGCCCTAGTGGCCGGATCTACTGCGACCTGATGGCAAGGCACTTCGGGGTCGAGGCCAGGCATCTCGGATGCGCTCCACGCGAAGAGATCAACGTTCTCCCTTAGACATGCCTTCAGTTGCTCCTTTGCCAGGTCGGGGATCCCGGTGCCAATCTTCATGTTACGATCTGGATCGTCCTCGAGTACCACGAGCTCAAAGTCATCGTCCGGGATGGGGCGCGTTGGGTAGAGAAACCGCCCGTTATTTTCCGCTTGGAGGTCGAGGTATTCTGCCCCGTCTTTATCGGGTTCGCCCGGGAACCTGCTGTCGAGCTCGACCGCGTTGACGCGCGGGAGAGGTACCTGTTCGGCGTCCTGGGGTGGCTTGGCCACGGTCTTGGGTTTGGGGCCGATGGAACTCAGGCCTTTAATGGCGGCGTCGAAGCATCTTCTGGCCGCGTCGATGTCCCTGTGCATCGTCACTACTCGCCCCCTGGTCGTGTAGTACTTCATTTTGAGGTGGACCGTTGATGGTACCGCCGTAAGCTCGGCCAGGGTGGTCCTCCCGAGGATGCAGTTGTAAAGGGACGGGCATTCGACGACCAGGAAACAGATCTTCACCTGCCGGGCAGTGTCTTCGGACCCAAATATAACCATCAGCTCCACATAACCCCATGGTCTGGTGGTGGTTCCGTTGAACCCCGGTAGATCTGAACCAACGTACGGGGTCAGATGCCTTTCGTCGAGCTGAAGGGTTCCGAACAGATGGGCATACATGATGTCGACCGAACTTCCCTGGTCGACTAGGATCCTTCGAACGTCAAAGTTCGCCATCTGCGCCCTGACCAGGAGGGGAATAGTGGCGTTTAGCGCTCCCCCGGGGAGTTCCTCGAGGTAAAAGGTGATAGGGTTGGAGTTTCCCCACACTTTCTCGAGAGTGGTTGCCTTCGCCGACGTTGCGGATTCCAACTCGTCAAATTTCCGCTTGATCGATCCGACGGACAACTTCTCTGGGCCTCCTCCGGAGATGACCATCGCCCTGGGGAAGCTTTCCCAGGTGCTACGGGCAGTGACGGGGTCCTCGTGGGGGAAGGTCGCCCACGTGTTGCGAATTATTTCTTGGCCTTCAATGATTGGGGGGACAAAGAAGTCTTCGGGTCGGGTAACACTGAGGGCGACTTGAAGGCGACTCTCGTCGGGGGGAGGCATCGTCTCTTCGACGTTCTGGGCTTCCCGGGAGCTGGGACGAGGAGCGTCATTCTTCTGGGCGTATTTCTTTAGGTGCCCCTCCTTGATCAGAATTTCAATCGCATCTTTGAGATGGATGCAGTCTTCCGTCACATGTCCGTGACTCCGGTGGAACCTACAGTATTTTGACTTGTTAACGTTTGATTTGGGGGCAGTGGGCTTCGGAAAACGAACTCCTCCCTTCACGAATTCTGAGTTCTGGTACTCGGAGAGGATACACGCGCGGGGAGCGTTGAGTGGGGTGTACTCGGTGAACCAGCCAGCTGGTCCACGTGGCTCCCGAGGTTCCCGGGGTGAGTATCTCTCTTTCTTTCTCCTCCTCGTCGGGGAGGGGAGTCTTCTTCTTTGTGACTGCGGGGGCCTTCTTTGCGCCTCTATTCGAGGGTGATCTGTGCCGCCTCCGACTCCTCGAGCTCGATGTACGACTGCGCCCGTTGGGGAGATCCTCGAGACGGCGGGGTCTGCGGAGGTCCACGAATTTGGCAAAGTCAGATCCAAAGCGTAGCCCGTGGATGATCAAATACTTCTTTATGTCGTCGGTCGTATGGACCTCGACAGCTTCTCTGTTGAATCTCCCAATGTAGTTCCGGAGAGATTCGTTCTTCCCCTGAAATATACTTTCTAGGGAAGCTTCTGTCTTCGGGTGTCCACGAGAGGCAGTAAAGTGCTTGGTGAAGCGTTGTCTGAGTTGCTTCCAGGACGTGATCGACCCGGGTGCCAGACCCTTGTACCAAGTCATGGCGCCCTTCCTCAAAGTGGTGGGGAAAAGCCTGCACTTGATGGCTCCCCTGACGTTTCTGAAGTCGAGCATGGCTTCGAAGCTTTCGACGTGGTCGTCGGGGTCGGACAGGCCGTCGTAGTTCCCCAGCTGCGGAGGTTTCTCCATGCCCGCAGGAATTGGGGCGTTCATGATCTCCCACGACAGAGGGGTCCTCTGATCGTCGTCGTCACTTCCTGTTGGGGACACCGAAGGGGATCGCTGATGCCGTGGAGGGGAATTCCTCGAGCAGTGCTTCGGCCTCTCCTCGGTCTGCTTGGACTTCTTGGTAGTGATGGGGGCCCTGGGTTCCTTCCGAGGTGGGGAACGAGGGCGTTTCTAGGAGATCGTCTGATGGGGGCGCTCAAGACGTGGCCGACGACCCTCGCGTACCGGCGAGGGGGTTCGAGATTCGTCTGAAGGAGTCCTTCACGGGGGAGGGGAACGGCGAGGCGACGGTGGATAGCTATGTCTTCGCGGGGAAGATCGTCGTGCCCGCCCTTGCTCCAGCGCTTCAATCCTGGTATTCTGGTGTGCGATCAGCTGATTGGTCTGATTGATCAAGGCGAACAGGGCCACGGCGCTCGCGTCTGCATTGGGTAGAGGAGCAACTGGCTGAAAAATGGCCTGCTGATCGTCTTGGTGGGCGGCGTTGTAAGCCACGTCTTGGGAGTCTGGGGAGGCGGTCTGCCCATCTCTCACGTCGCCTTCTTCGACGTGGAGGGCAGCAGCGTCTTCGCGGTGGTTCCAGTTCTCGAGTTGCGTGAGGACGGTGTCCAGAGCTTTGGTAGCGGATGGATTGCCGGCCATGATGGTGATGAACGAGAGTTGCTTTGGTTTAACGGAGGAAAAACGGGGAAGCAAAGGGTTCCCACAGATGGCGCCACTGATCGTACCTGGATCAGACAGTTTCTGGTGCCCAACAACGTCGTCTGGGCTTCAGCTCTGGTGCGGTTGAAAGATGGCGGAGGGGGGGTGTACCTGCAAGGTACTCCGACGCTTAAGTAAGGTAACCGTCAGAGAAAAAGCAAGTACAAGAGAAGAAGGTTAGGGTGTTAAAAAGTGAGTAACCTAACCCTCTCAAGTGAGAGGGTATTTATAGAGAGCCCCCAACGCGGGGCCAACGGTTACTTGCATTGGGCTAGATTGCCAGGTCCAATCCAAGTAACTGCCAGGGCTTACGTGGCGTAGTGAAGACCAGTACGTGGTCTTCGCCCTGGGGTAACCGTTCCTAAACCTCCGGAATTAGGGCAGACCGATTCCATCGGGAGTGGGGCGGTTACATGAGAACGTGTCCTCGCGGGGAGGAGTCCTGCTTGTCGGGGAGAGACGTGTCTTCGTGGGGAGGACTCACTTGCGGGCGGAGATGGCTCCTCTCGGGGAGGAGCACGTGAGCATCGGGGAGAGGCGAGCCCGGGAGGCTTAGGGCCTGCACCCGACGGTTCATCCGCGGGTGCCGTACACACCCGAGGTTAAGCGTGTGCCCGACCTGTGGAGGTGAGCCTATGCTCGGCAGTGGTCTTGTTAGGAGTCCTTATTGGGCTATCCCAGGCCTTGTGGGTTGGGCCTACTCGACTGATGAGCATGCCCCGGCCCAGTCCAGAACACCTTCCATGTAGGACTAAATTCCTTGCAAGATTAATGGTTGACTTGTTGTCGATCTACAACACCAGAGGTTTCTTTACTTCGACCTTCATCTCATCTAGCATGTATTTGATCCAGATTGCTTGACAAGCAGCATAAGATCCTATTATATACTCAACCTCACACGATGATGTAACCACAAGCTGCTTTCTCGAGTACCATGAGATTTGGGCAGTAAATACATGAAAGAAATAACCAATTGTGCTTATTTGATCTTCCTTATCTCCACTCCAATCAACATTTGAATAACAATTTATCATAACTTTTTTGCTTTTAGAGTTTTGGGGAAACAAGATTCCATAGTTTATTGATCCTTTTAGGTATCACAAGATTCTTCTTGTAGCCTTCATGTGTGACACTTTTGGTTCATCTATGTATCTGCTCACTAATCCGATTGAGAAACCTATATTAGGCTTGTTGTTGCATACATACCTCGGAGATCCCACAATTTGTCTAAATAAAGTGACATCGACCTTGTTATCCTCTTCATGCTTCTCTAGTTTCTGATTTGGTTTGATAGGTGAGGATGTATGATTCGAATCATCCATCCTGAATCTCTTGAGTATTTCTTTGACATACTTTATTTGATACAACATCATACCTTACTTGGTAATTGAAATTCCATGCCTAGGAAATACGATAAGTTTCCCATATTCGACATTTCCAATTCCCTCTTCATCAGCTATTTGAATTTTGACAAGTTCTTCATGCTATTTCTAATTACTAGCAAGTCATCGACATATAAGTAGATGATGGTTATATCTTGTGCCATAAATTATACATAGACATCATACTCATACCTGGATTTGATGAGTCCAAAATCTACTAAGTATGAGTTAATTTTCTTGTTCCACGCGCAAGTTGCATGTTTGAGACCATATAGGGCTTTGTGAAACTTGTACACTTTCCTTACTTACTCCTGTATCACAAACCCAGGAGGTTGTGTGACATACACAACTTCTTATATGGTACCATTAAAAAATGTTGATTTCACATCTAAGTGAAATGTCGACCAACCTGCTTGCATGCCAAGGCTACCACTAATTTGGCAATCTCCAATATTGCTACTAGTGCATATACTTAAGAGTAGTTGATCATTATCTCTGGAGAAATCCTCAAGCTCCAATATTGCTACTATTGCTACACGTTTCACTTTGATAGTTTTTTTGCGTGTTGGCAATTCGACTAGCTCCCATGTATTGTCTCTTTCAATCACTTATAACTCTTCGACCACAACTGACTTCCATTGTTTATTATTTAAGGCCTCGCTATAGTTGATTGGTCAATCACTTGCAGGTAAAGCAAAATGAGCTAATTCTCTATCTGGTGTGACTTCATTATCACCAACCACTTCACAGTCTTGAAGCCTTGTTGGGAGAACTCTGTTTCTTTGAGGTCTTTGGCTTGTGCTAGATACACCCTCTCTATTGTTTGCTTTGACTTCAACTGTGTATGGAATGTCATTAACTAGAATTTCTTCGTGTTCACTAATTTCTTCGTCAATGCCAAAGCTCGTCAATGGCTTGTTAGTTATATCATCTGAATTCCAAATCCAGGAAGAGTTCTCAATAATCATAATGTTTTGACTCATCACGATCTTATCATTGATTGGATTAAATAATCTGTATGCTTCAGTCTTGTGATGTCCTACTAGAATCATAAGTTCACTTTTATCATCAAGCTTCCTTCTTCTTGAATCTGGAACATGCTTATAGAAAATAGAGCCAAACAACTTCAGATGTCTCACAAATGGTCGTTTGCCACTCCATACTTCTTTAGATGCATGCCAAACAACTTCAGACAACTCATAAATGGCACTTGTTGAGAATATAAACAATAGTGGTGGCTGTTTCACCCCATAAAATTTTTGGCAAGTTCATTTGCTTTAACATGCATCTAGCTATATATAATATGGTTCTTCTTTGTCATTCTGCTATTCCATTATGTTGAGGCGTGTAAGAAGCATTTACATCATGATCAATACAACGTTTTGCACATAACTCCTTAAATATTTTGGATGTGTATTTGCCACCCGCATTTGTTCGCAGAACCTTGATATTTTTTTCACTCTGGTTTTCAACAAGCATTTTGAATCTCTTTAAGATTGCAAATACTTTGTCTTTGCAACCGATCGCATGGATCCAAAGCTTTTGACTATACTCTTTGACAAATGAGATAAAATATCTATTTCCACCAATGGTATGATCCTCAAACGAGCCACATGCATCTCAATGTACTACTTCTAGTATGCAGGAGGATCTCATTAGTATAGTCGAAACGAAATACTTTCTATACTGCTTCCCTACTAAGCAACTTTCACATAGTTTGTCAGGCATCACAAAACTTGGTATACCAATTACCATGTCTTGAGCAATCAGTTGATTTAGTGACCAAAAATTTATATGGCCAAACCTCAAATGTCACGACCAACTATTCTGATGGCCGATAACTATTTTTAGGTGTTGTACCTCAGTCGAACTGATCATGGTCTTAAATATCCTATTTTTTGACATAGGAGATTTTAAGACCAAATTATTTTAGGTATCAAACAATTATAAGGCTCCATCTTTCACAACCACTGAGAAACCTTTTTCGACTAGTTATACAACACTTAGTATGTCGCACTTCATGTCAGGTACATAAAGTAAATCTTTGATCATATTTTTTGCTCCATTACTTCTTTGAATAACTATGTTTCTAGCACCCGCTGCTTGCAATAAGCTATTATCTACAAGCCTGACTTTACTCTTCTTTAACTCATCGATATTTCTAACCACACTATTTGACCAATCATGTGATTAGAGCAGCCTATGTCGCCGAACCAGGTTTTAGAGTTGACATGCCCATCTACAACTGCAGCCATACACACCATAACATCAGAATTATCTGAATCTTGACGTGCAAGGTTTGTTCCTTCATCATCCTTGCCTTTTGTTGCTCCCCTGTCTTTCTTGTACCAATAACTCTTAGCTAAGTTACCCCATTTTTCATAGTTATAACACTGCACACTGATACGAGGCTTCTTCTCCTCTTTTTGAGCATTCAGAAGCCCTATCATCAACCTTATGCTTTTGAGGGTTCACCCAAGGTTTATTGTTCCGAGTCTTGTCTCTTTTTCCTTTAAACATGTCGGAACCACCATGCTTCTTCCATGTCTGGACCTGCAGTGCTTGTATCAAATCTTGAACCCCTTTCCTCTTAACAATCCTTAACTCACGTGCCTCTAATGAACCAACCAAATCTTCCAGTTTTAAGGTTTTAAGATTGTTGGATTCTTGAACGGCTATGATAATGTGATCAAAGTGAGAGTTCAACGTACATATTATTTTCTCAAATATCATCTTATCAATTAAGACTTCATCGCAATCTTTCATGAGATGTACAAGATTCAGCACATTCGAGACATAACCTGCAATCTTTTCGTCTTCTCCCATCTACAATAATTCACTTTGCCTTCGCAACGCCTGTAACTTGAATACTTTAACCTTTTCACCTCCTTCGTAATACTTAACAAGAGTATCCCATGCCTCCTTCACCGATTCAACACGAGAAATTCGATTAAAATTCCCCACATTTACTACAAATTGAATACATAACGCAACCTTGTAATCTTTATTCTTAGCATCCATGTGAACAATTTTTTAAGCATCATTTTCATTGTGAGCAAGCTTAGGAACACCATTTGTAACCACTTATAAGGTTTCATGAAAACCAAATAACGATTACATTTGTTTACTCCATCAAATCCAAATTTTACCATTAAGAACTGAAAGAGAATTGGGAATACCATTGTTACCATTCATCTTTGCAGCAAACACAATTCACGATCCCTGAAAACACGACCATCAGCATGCAGTTCTTGAATACACAATTAAGAAACATGAACCAGAAGCAATATATATCAATTTGTTTGTGCCAATGCACTTAGGCGGGGAAGGAATGAGAGAAAGAAAGAGAGAGAATGCAAAGTGATTATATTGAAAAAGTTAAAACTGAATTACACTATACATGTATATATACAAGTAGGTTAATTGCACTCCAAGTAACTAACATAACAAAGCTAACTAACTAACTAATTAATTTGAACTATATCACAACAATCATGTACTAGAATTATCATAACTAAAAATATTATTCATGAAGTGGATAATGGATTGATACCTTATGTTGGTATAAACCTACCTTAAATGTATGGATTAAAACATATGACAAAACTTAATATCTTCATTGTTTCCCTAATTAAATAGAGTGAAGAAAAACTAACATGCAAAAAGATCTCATGATAAATTTGTGGTAGTGTTGGTAAAGTTGCAAACATGGTTGTTGACAAGGTTGAGTAAAATGGAAGTGAAATGTAAAAAGAATCATCCATAGTTAAATAAAAGTCAAAGGCTTAATATTGACATAAAAACTACCGACGAACAAAATTTGTATAATAATATACTTATAACAATGCCAATAACAATCCGAGATGTAAAGTAGAAATAAAAACACCGAAAGCAGACAACTTTTGAGAAATAAATAAATGAAAAAACATTTATTAAATGCAAAAATTAAAAAGATTTTCTGATTCTAAAGCTCTTTTGAAAAAGAAATGACAAATATAGAACATTGATAAGTAGAAAGTTTTAGAAATAAAAAATGAAAGGTAGGGAAAGAAAAAATATAGAAAAGAACAAACATTGGATGATGAAAATGCAATGTAGAACCAAACACTACTACGAAAAACTCATTTAACGACGCCAGGTTTACAACGGACTCGTATCCCACCGTTGTAATAGGTTAAAAATTTTGCAGCTGATTTATAACGTCATATTTAACGACGGTCGTATTAAAAAACCGTTGTAATACATGGTGTGTAACAAGCTTCGATTTCCATCAACTACATTTTTTTCCATATTTTTACATTTTAAACACGCTTGTATTAAAACACTGTTGTAATACATGATGTGTAACAAGCTTCGATTCCCAGCAACTACATTTTTTTTCTTCCATATTTTTAGATTTTAAACATATATTTTATTTCTTTTGTTAGTGTTACGGGGATTTATCCTCAACACTCAAAATTCATCTTTGTTTTTTTATTTTTAAGTGTAAGAGAATATATAAAAATAAAAGAAAACTTCTTTAAAAATAAACAGAATATATAATATATAAAAGAAAACTTTATTAAGATTCCAGATAAGAAGAGTACATTGATAATCATATATTACATATATTTATCAATGTCAGAGCCCATAGCTGCAAATGCATCTTCATAATCCAGGACTCTCTCCTCACTTCCCTCATCGGAATCATAATAAACAGTCCTTCTTTTCGTCTTTTTCTTTTTCTTCTTCGGCTTTTTGATCTTCTTCTTCTTCTTCTCCTTCCTTACCCTTAACGCATCCCTGACGTTGGCCGCTGGTTGGACCTCCTCATTTGGCGGCTGACGTTGTTCATTTGTGCCCTCATTGGTGATATTTCTAGCATTCTCATTTGTAGAACTCATTGTTATGAAGAATATATTATGAAGAAATGTAAAATTGTCTATTTATAGATGAGGTTGAAGATGAAAATTCTGATAGTTTAATGCTTGCAATGATGATAACTTGTAAATGGTTGATATTCTGGAACGATATTTTTTGAAAACTGAGAAAATTTTAAATCATTATTATACTTGGCCAAAGTCTTCTCTACTCCGAGAAGAGCAAGGGCTATAATATTACAACAGTTAGTAATAATAACCGTAGCGATACCCCTTATACTTGGTACAAGGTTCGACTCCAGGCAACAACATTTTTCTATTTTACCTAATTATAGAAAAATGTTGTTGTCTGGAGTCGAACCTTGTACCAAGTATAATGGGTATCGCTACGGTTAATATAACTAACCGTTGTGATATTATTAAAATAATATATATACTTATCATTACGGTTATTTAGAAAACCGTTGTGAAATATTTAACTATATAAGGGAATTCACTTTCTCTTATTGACAGTAGCGTCGTTTCCTTCACAGCGAAATCCTAACACCCATTTTTCTCTACATTTTTGGCAGCAAACTTTATCTTTTTTTAGAATCCGCGAAAAGAACTACAAGAAGTATGAAGCTTTTGATTTAAGCTTCTTCCTCCTTGTATTTCTTCTTGCAGAATCTAAAACTAGATGAACATGGTGATGATGCTGGGGGTAGCATGCGTAATGTACATATTATTTATGGAAAATAAGGTATTCTTCTACTTCAATCTTTTTGTTAGATAGTTCCCATTATCTCGTTTGCTTCATGTTGTTTTTGTTGATTGTTCTCATTTTGTGCATATTCGACTTCAATGTTTCACAAGCAAGGTGAACTTCATTGTTATGGTACAGTCCCACTTCTTAGGGTTTTGTTTAAACTTTTGCTTATTTTGTTTTGAATACTAACTAATTTTCTTCATTGCTTCCCACTTCTTAGGGTTTGTTTCACATGGTGATGATGATGGTGGTACATATATATGAATTCATTCTGATATTGTATATGAAATTTAGTTTATTATATACTATGTATATTGTTTGTTTCACTATCATTTTATTGAAAATGCAATCAGTTAAATTGATATAGAACATTAGTTTATTATATACTATGTATATTGTATATAGTTAAATTGAATACTAACTAATTTTCTTCATTGCTTCCCACTTCTTAGGGTTTGTTTCACATGGTGATGATGATGGTGGCACATATATATATGAATTCATTCTGATATTGTATATGAAATTTAGTTTATTATATACTATGTATATTGTTTGTTTCACTATCCTTTTATTGAAAATGCAATCAGTTAAATTGATATCACTATGCCAAACAAGGGCTACGACAGCGCTTTTTTTGGCCTTTAACAACGCTTAAAAGCGCTGCCTAAGGTGGCGCTGTCGTAGGTAAAGACAACGCTTTTTTTTATGAAAAAACGCTGCTAAAGGCCTACTTTAGGCAGCGCTTTACCTTTTAAAGCGCTTTATAAATTAGGCCTTTAGCAGCGCTTTTTCCTTTAAAAGCGCTCTCTAAAGTGGGCCTTTAGACAACGCTTTTGAAAGTGCTGTCTAATGTATACGTATAAAATTTTAATGAATTTTTTTATATACCTTTAGAGAGCGCTTTTACAGGAAAAAGCATTTTCTTTTGTCCCCCTTTAGACAGCGTTTTTTAAAGCGCTCTCTAATGTATACCTATAATTTTAATGAATTTTTTTCTATACCTTTAGAGAGCGCTTTTTAGAAAAAGCGCTTTCTTTTGTGAACTATAGGCAGCGCTTTTTCTAGAAAGCGCTGTCTTTTCTATACGTATAATTTTAATTTTAAAAATTCCATTTTAACGTTTTTTTATGCAGGAACCTGTATAATTCAAGCCATTTCAATAAACCTGTATAACTCACATTTCCATTAACAATTTCTAGTATGATTCATTAACCATTTCCACTAATCCCATAAATCACATAAACCACATAAACCATTTCCATTATAATTCAAGTCATTTACATTATCCATTCACAAAACTATACAATTACAATCCAAAATCACATAAATAACATAAACCATTCACAAAACTATACAATCCCATAAAATAAACCATTCACAAAACTATACATTCACATAATCCCATAATCCTATACCTTATATTATTCTTTTTCCAATAAGGTATTCGCACAATTCCTCCTTAATTTCTTGCAATTTATCCTTCGTGTAATGAGAACACGCGTATTCATCAAAGTACTACATAACAAAACAAAATATGCATTATTTAGTTTAAAATAATAAATTATATGACATATCCAATAAATATTAAAATAAATCATAAGTTATAAATCCATGCATACCATGATAGGAATCTCTAATCGATCCATTTGAAGGATTTCTCTCTTAAACCTCAAAACGAAATACCTGCAGTCTATGCCATTACGCTGACAAGGACACTACACATAGACAAACAAATAAGAATTAATATATAGTTGTTTTGTTATATCAAGTAGCATCACTAATAAGCAACATTGTGAAAATTAATATACCTCCACTTTGACCCATGTAACGCTGGTTGCTTTAGCCTGTGCTACTCGAGCTTCTCTTTGTGCTCGGTATACTAGTATTGCTCTATAAAAGAAAAACATAAATTTAGAACAATCTCACAGAAATAATTAAATATACAAATACACACGAATATTTCGAATAATCTCACTTACGTATCAACCACATCCTTCATACTCTCATATGTTTACCAATCATGATCCAATGAATTCAGATAATAGACCACTTCTCTTGTAGGATTAATGGCAACCAACAACCAGTGTCCACTGTAAAATATAACAAAAGTTTAGATGGATCATTTCTATGCAAAAGATACAAAAATTAGAATGAAATTCTTACCCGTTTCCAGTATTATACGGTAAAAGAAACAAACTTTTTGTCTTACTAGCCATAAATCTCTCAATTAAGTGGTCTCTTACTGAAAGTGGATTCATACCAGTTGCCGGTGCATTGACATAGGTGCAAGACAAGAAACAGAATCTGTTTGACAATTGCGTCCCGCGCATCAATTTTTCATACAAGCACCTTAAATAAAAACATAATAAACATTAGACTATTTTCATTGAAATGTGTAAATAAAATGTTCAACTAAATAAATAATAGATTGATCAGAGTACCAGATGTATGAATGCATAACACCGATGCCTAATTCAAGATGCTTGAAAATCTGCTCCATGTCCTCTCTTCCGATTATCTCGGAATGAGGAAAACCAAAAACACCTTCGTCCATGTCTATTTGACGAATAGCACCATCCATCACATCTGATGTTGCCACAAGTGTTTCAAGACACGACTGAAAGCGAGGAGGAGCTCTTTTTACCTGCATGGTCCTATTAGGAGCTTTTTTCTTGCTGGCCTGTTGTGAAGCTTGAGCAGGAACCTAATAATCATATTAGTTAGGTAAAGTAGAAAATCATGAAACTTTTGAATTCGGATAATAGAATAACACTTAAAATGTACCTCTCTTTGTGATGAAACAGACTCATTTTGCCGCAAAACCCCTTTATCCTTAGCTGCGGGTTTTGTAGGAGTCTAACTTTACCATGTAAAAAAAATGTACGTAATGGTTCAGAATGATTTTCATAATGGTTCAGAATTGACATTTGATTACTAAGAGATTCGTAATGGTTTTCAACATACCTCATCATCTATGGAAATGAGGTCTAACGGCCATGCAACAAACGAACCTATTGCATCTCGCAGCAATGTAACCTCTGAAACCGAGTCAGGCATAGGTAGTACCGCATCCGTATCTAAAGCGATATCAACCGACACTTTTAGATATCCATGAGGGAGCGGTTTATGGTGAAGTAACTCTCCCACTTTGTTATGCACTTTTCCCTTGCCAACCATGCGATAAGTCGGTAACGACAAATACAGCTGACAAGATGAAATGCCTTGAAGCAATAATAAATATGTAACTGTTAATGTGTATAAAGGTCAATTAAAATAAATGTGTTAATTTAATTAAAATAAATATGTGCTAATTACCTCGGGAATTTTATTTTGACAGTTGATACTAGCTTTGTCACTAGTATCTTTCAACCCGGAACCGCGTTTTTCCGCCTCATATCTCTCTTTATCCTTTTGCAATTCACGGACTTGCGCTTTTAGTTCCTCCAATGATTGCATGACTTCTTGGTTGCTGAGATTTTTTCTCTTTGGTTGCTTATACAAGGAAGATGGAGTCACACCAAATCCTTTACCTCTCACCCGACCGGAATACTCAGGAACATTTAGTACTCGACTAAGAATGCTCCTGCAATCCTCCTCATCTATGGTTAAGGATTTAGATAGAGTCTCCTGAAATTCATTGACATATCGAAAATTATTAGTGGGGATTAAAAATTAATTATATTTTAATAAAATTTCGATTAACTTAAAGACATAATGTTATACTTACACATTCGTCATAAACATGCTGAACATCTTCCCTAACAACTCCATCCTTGCCCACACGAGCTTCCTTCCACAAAACATGGTCCGGAAGTGATGTTTCTTCACTTTTCGTCTCTTCTAACTACGCATTGAGATAAATAATAAGATCATCAATTATAACACAATAAGACAATTAATAAAATCATAGCATTTATAAATACTTACCATTTTTTGTTGTAAGCGTGCATATCCCGTTCGACCTTTTCTGTACGGATACGCGGGTTTTAATGCTCTTTGGCGATTAATGGCACTCAAATCCTGGATAAACAAGTTTAAGTCATATCAGAACAAACTAATGCAACAAGTATATAATACAATTAATAGACATGACAAGATAACATTACATTTAAATTTTCGGTTTTCCGTTTGGCTACAAAAGTGCCCCATTCTTCCGGTGTAATCAAGTCCGCATACAACTGTGGAAGTTCTGCTTCTACAAAAATTTTTCCTCATCCTTAAGATATTTGTTTGATAATAAGGCTCGAAACCCTCTGTGTCTCTTTCTGGCCAATTGAAGACAATACTTTTTTCGGCTTTCATCAATATTAAAGGACCTCTACAAAAAAACATACACATATAAACATAAAGTGTGTTAGTATAAGTAAATTAAAGACTTAATCGTCAACAAAAATCTAATAACATCAATCATATTTGGTAAGTACCTGTATCTCAGTCCATATCTTATCTTTACCAGCTTGCAACAATGGATTCCTCCAATTATCACTTGTAATTAGAATGTGCTGACGGACAAGTGAACCAATGTATGAAGACAACATTGAACCGTCAGGCTCAATTAGTTGGTTCTCATCACTCCAATGTACATCAAATTTGATCCATTTATCTCTAGCACAGATGATTGACCTCATAATAATTATTCCTCATTTTATTTCACTTTCTACATTCGAAGCTTCATTCTGAGCTTCATTTGTATCATGTGTCTCGTGTGTGTCTTCCTGGTTACTAGCCATTTGACCTGTAAGAAAGAAAAAAACAAAAATTAAATGACAAATATAAAAATCCATAATCCATAATCCATTGAATGATATAAGCTATATATAACATGACAACTAATTAATATTATTGAATGATATAAGCTATAATTTTATAACTAGTACCTTTTTCACTAACGTCTCTTTCTTTTCTTGGTTGGAATATGTTCTACCCGTCTCTTAACAACACGGACCGTTGGATTGATCCAAATACCCTCATTATGATCATTTCTAGTATATGATTCATTCGCTATAATATTTTCATCTTGATCATTTCTAGTAAATGATTCAATATCAACATCAATATCACCTTGATCTCCAATGTTTTCATCAATTACTTTGTTAGATAAAAGCACTATAGACCATTTTGTACTTGTCGGATCAGTGACATAGAACACTTGTTTAGCTTGAGAGGCTAGACTAAAAGGCTCATCTTTGTACCCCACCCTATTAAGATCCACTTGCAAAAATCCTGACTTATCCATTCGCACACAATTATTATTTTCAACCCACTTGCAACGAAATATAGGAATCTGAAACTTCTCATAATCAAACACCCAAATGCGCTCGATAACCCCAAAATATGACAGATTTACAAATTTGGGGTTTAAGTCTTTCACACTTGAAATGTGCATTGCTTCAGCTACCACGGTGACACCACTATTTTGCACAGTACTTTTATCATCTTGTTCCTTGGTATAAAATATGTATCCATTAATTGCGTATGCGCTATAAGAAAACACAATCAAACTTGGACCATATGCTAAACATCTCAACCTTTCTGTTATTGAAGCGGGATCTGAATAATACTTTGAATAAATATGATCCTTAAACCAAGGTATGAAACTTCGATTGTGCTCTCGTACTATCCAATTCTCATTTCTATTCGGATTTAAACCTCGGAGAACATCCTTGTGCATTTCAACATACGGCTCAACCTCATTCTCATTGTGCAGAACATACAAATGCACTTGATCTCGTTCGACCCTTGATACTGTCACAACTTCATTTCTAAATAACTTTTTTCCTTCTTTTTTTTCGACAATATGAGATTTGGGGAGTCCAATTGATTGTACATTGGACAAATATTCAGTACAAAACTCAATCGCTTCTTCAACAATGTATCGTTCGGCAATACAACCCTCTGGTCGACTTCGGTTTTTCACATACCCTTTTAATATTTTCATATAACGTTTAGCAGGGTACATCCATCTCATATAAGCCGGTCCACACAATTGTGTCTCTTTCACCAGATGAACAACTAGATGAACCATTATGTCAAAAAACGAGGGAGGAAAATACATTTCAAGATCACACAAAGTAATAACTATTTCTTTTTGCAATGTTGGTAAGATCGCAGGATCAATCACCTTACTGCAAATTGACTTGAAGAAAAAACACAATTTAGTTATTGCGCTTCTTACTTTTTCTGGCAGAATAGAACGTATACCTATTGGTAGAAAATG
This sequence comes from Lathyrus tuberosus, assembly GCA_022829125.1. Lineage (NCBI taxonomy): Eukaryota > Viridiplantae > Streptophyta > Magnoliopsida > Fabales > Fabaceae > Lathyrus > Lathyrus tuberosus. Next base: position 18,206,729 of record JALAZF010000034.1, read on the forward strand.
TTCCATTATAACATGGCAGTTATGCGTCTTTAAACTCTTTAACTTGAGGTATTTCATAGACACAAGTCTTCTAATATCTGAAGAGTATCCTTCTGGAACTTTAACTTCACTTAGAAAATTACACAATACTTTTTTCTCCTTTCTAGATAGAGTATACGCAGCAGGTGGTAGACATGTTCGTTTTCCTTTCTTCAATTTTCCTAATTCAGTTCTTATCCCCATCGCTATCAAGTCCTTTCTTGCTTTAAGGTCATCCTTAGACTTTCCTTGTATATTGAGTAACGTACCAATAACATTGTCAAATACATTTTTTTCAATATGCATAACATCGAGAAAATGTCTTACATACAACGACTTCCAATATGGCAGTTCAAAAAAAAATTGACCTCTTCTCCCGCCCACTCTTGACAAGTGTATGTGCAAAAGGCTTTCCAAACTGAGTACTCACATCTTTCACCTTTTAAAAAATTTGATCACCTGTCAATATAGTTGGAGCTCTACCTTGTTCTGGCTCTCCATTGAATGCTTTTCTCCACCCACGATTGTGATGATTAGAATTTAAGAATCTACGATGACCGAGAAAGACATTCTTCTGACCAAACTCCAATCGCGTCCAATCTGTTTTATCTTCACAAATAGGACACACACATTGACCTTTCATGCTGTACCCTGATAGATTTCTGTATGCTGGAAAATCATTAATTGTGCCAAACAACATCGCCCTCAGGTTGAAACTTATTTTCCTATACCCATCATAAACCTCCACACCGTTCTCCCACAAAGACTTTAAATCTTCGATTAAGGGTGCCAAGTATCTGTCTATGTCATTCCCTGGTTGTCTAGGCCCAGAAATTAACATAGATAACATCATGTACTTACGCTTCATACATAGCCATGGAGGTAGGTTATAAATCATTATGATCACAGGCCAAGTGCTATGTGAGATACTTTGAAGACCGTGTGGGTTCATTCCATCAGTAGATAATGCCAAGCGAAGGTTTCTTGCTTCTTTTCCAAATTCAGGATAATCATCATCAATTTTCATCCACTGTGGTGAATTTGCCAGATGTCGAAACTTTCCATCAATAATTCTTTCATCTGCATGCCAAGTCAAGTGTCTTGAATCAGTCTCACTATGAAACATGCGTCTAAATCTCGGAATTATAGGAAAATACCATAAGACTTTTGCTGGAGACAACTTTTTCTTATATCGAGAGACACCGCATTTAAGACACTCATTTAACGATGTATACTCATTTCGAAACAAAATGCAGTCGTTTGGACAGACATGTATCTTATCATAGCTCATGCCAATAGAGCACAACATCTTTTTGGCCTCATATGTTTGATTGGGAAGAACATTATCCTCTGGAAGCATATCTTTCATAAGGGCCAATAACTCTGTGAAACTTTTATCCGACCATCCATTGCCCGCCTTTAAGTTGTACAACTTTAATACCGCAGACAATCTTGTGAATTTAGTGCAACTATTATACAACGGTTTCTCTGCATCGCTTACCAACCTCTCAAACATTTTGGGACAATCCTTAAGATCTTCTTCAAGTGCTTCTGCAATCTCTTCGACTCGATCTGAATCGTATGTATCTGTGCCATTGTCGTTTGAAGCATAGGTCGTATTATCCCCCGGTTCAACATTCCCGTTAATCTTCTCACCATGCAAATTCCAACATGTATAACTTCTATCAATTCCACGCCTCATTAAATGCGATGCCAACTAAACCGCAAGCAAGGACATATCATTCGACTGGGGTCTTTGGCATGCGCAACAGCAAACTTAACGAATTCCGATACCCCATTCTCGTACTCTTTCGACAATCGACTTGAAGACATCCATTTCTTATCCATAGTTATACTAATTAAACTAAACAAAAACAAAAACAAAAAATATTTACCTGTAGGGAAACGATCCGATTTTCACACTTTGATCACAAGTAACCCCTATATATAGCAAATTTAATAAGTTAGTAACCCCATCATATCAGTTCATTCAAAGCACTACTAATTACAGTGGCGAGAGAGAACAACTAATTACTACACCAAAACCAACTTGAAATATATGAAAAAAAATAGCCTGCAGACTAACAACAACATTTTATACACAACTAATTATTTTAACAAGGCAAAGCGAAAGGCCACCATTGAAACTCACTAGCATAACAAAGTAGAGTAGTAACCACATAATGTTAATACAATAGAAAATCAATTGATGGCAGCAACAATCAGCTACACAAATTTACCCAAAAGCAGCAACACCATTCAAAAAATACAATGTCAATCCAACCAACAATAGAAATAAAATCTGATACTCGCATGGTTTGCAAATTCATTACAATATTTCAAACGAATCCATAATACATGAAGCACACCCTAACAGATTTGCATAAGAAGAACTAAATCAATAATTTGCAGTCAAACACATAGAAGTTCAGAGCAAACAATCCTGGTAGGATGAATTAAGAACAACTCGATGCAACTTTGAACATTTCAAATACCAAAGAATAAACCACCACCCTTATAAGTTCAAAGGGAAATTCAAATAGAAACAAGCTAAGCAGTAACAGAATGAAAATTTAGAATTAAACATAACAAAACACCTAACAGCTAACAACTAACTAACAACAACAACAACAAGCATGAACAATGTAAGAAGAACAATGTAAGAAACAAGAACAATGTAAGAAGCATAACAACTAATAACTAACAACAAGAAACAAGAACAATGTAACAGAAGCGTAACACAAGTTTAGAAGCATAACAACTAACTATAACAGAACGACGACAACAACAACAACAACAACAGAACAACGACAAAAATGTAAGAAACGAGAACAATGTAAGAAACAAGAACAATGTAAGAAGCAAGAACAACAACAACAACGTACCTCTTCTTCGTTTTCGTCTTCTTCTTCACGACGACAATGGACGACGACAATGGAAATGACAAGGGTTTCAGAATGACGGCAATGGCAATGGCAAGGGTTTCAGAACGACGGCAATGACAATGGCAAGGGTTTCAGAATGAAAGCAAGAATGAACGAAAGCAAAGGTTTCAGAAAGAAACAGTCGAGAGAAGAAAATGAAAAGAAATTTCTGAAAATGATTAGAAATGTGTTTTATATTTTAATTCATAATTGACCTTAGAGAGCGCTTTTCAAAAAGCGATTTCTTAAGTGCTACCTCTAAGAGCGCTTTCCTTAAAAAACGCTTTCTTAAGTGGGGAGAATTTAAGACCTATAGCAGCGCTTTCTGAAAGCACTTTCTAAGGTTAACCTATAGCAGCGCTTTTTTAAAGCGCTTTCTAAGGTAATACCTATAGCAGCGCTTTTCAAAAAGCGCTTTCTAAGGTGGCTTTAATTTAGGGCATTTAGCAGCGCTTTTAAAAAGCGCTTTCTAAAGGCTGTCTTTTGCAGCGCTTTTTTTAGCGAAATTTTTTAAAGACTTATAGCAGCGCTTTTTGCAAAAAGCACTGTCTTTGTGGCGATGCGAAAAGCCAATTTTGGCGTAGTGTATAGAAACTTATAATATGAAAATTAAGATGTATTTGAAAACCAACCTTTATCATGTCAATGTTTTCCGAATTGCATCCATTTCATTCAGCACATTGTATGTTCCTTAACATAAAATCGTGTTTGTTAAGATCATGATTGTTATAATGATAAAATCACGATGATTTGTGGCGATGATGAGGTAAACTATAATAAAAGATATCGATGGATTGAAGGAAACCGACCATTGAACCATAAATTTTATGTTAAGGAACATAAAATGTGCTGAATGAAATTGATGCAATTCGGAAAACAGTGGTGTGTTTAAGTCGGTTTTCAAAAACAGTTTAATTTTCAGATTATATAGTTCTTTACCAATTTTAATGGTTGTATTTCTTTAATTAGGTGTATGGTAAAACAAGCAATATACATTTTTATTTAATAAACTAAGGGTACATTCCATAACGGTTGAGACTCATAACCGTTGTGATAGTTAATATATATTACAACAGTTGAAATACCTAACCGTTGCAATATAACGTGCACTTTCCAGAATACAACAACGATTTCCAGACCGTTGTAGAAACATCGAACTTACAACGACAATCTACATAACAACATCATCGCCCGCGTCATTATATATCATCCCCAACCGTTGTTAAATGGGTTTTTCGTAGTAGTGAAAGCAAACTGAAATAATGGAAGAACAAATGAAAGGCATGGGAAATAAAAGATACATAAAAAAACAAACATTAGACGATGAAAATGCAATTAAGAACCAGAGAAAACTAAAATAACGGAAGAACAAATGAAAGGCAGGGAAAGAAAAAATACAGAAAAGAACAAACCTTTGACGATGAAAATGCAGTTTAGAACCAAAGCAAACTAAAATAATGGAAGAACAAATAAGAGTCACACATGATGGAAGAACTGTATTGTTTTAGGAAAATAAGAAATAAGATTATAAAGTGATGGAAGAATAAGGAATTGTAGAGGTATTACCTGATATTGATGAAGAATATGAAACGTGGGTTGAAACTTGAGCTTGAAAAAGGTAGTGAAATTGGAGAGAGAGCTTGAGAGACAAAATAAAGTTTTGGTTTGACGTTGTGAAAGAGAGAGAACATGAAAGATTTGAAGTTGTGTTTGAGTGAAAAAATGAAAGGATGGAAAATGAATAAGTAAAGTAAGTATGATTAATTTTTTTTTTTGCCATATGTCAATTTGGAAGAGGGTTTTGTGTGAAAATATACACATGACATGATGTAATAGAATATGAGGATGATTAAAATTTTAGCATTACTTAATTACAAAAATGCTCTTTTGTTAGTGTAATTTTTTTTGTGTGGATTGTGAAGGCTAAGCCCAAACAAACTAACAAACCAATACCACTACTATCTTCTAAAAGAATATTGAACATAAAACTAGTACAATCACTAAATTCTATCGGATATCCTTGCAAACTTAAACTATATTTAGCTAACGAATCTGCACAACGGTTTGAAGAACAATTTTTAACCACTTTGATTTCTGTGATTCCCTTCATACGAGACTTAAATTTACGAATTAAATTTGATCCTTGCTGCGCACTTGAGTTGTCCTATAGTGCATGAACTACAACCTACTTGTATATTTGCAGCTCCACTTTGGAAAATTCTTTGGCTTGAGCAAGCTTTATCCCTTATAACACTCCCCATAATTCAGCTTGAAACACATCACAATACCCAATATTCTTTGCCAAACCATAAATCCAGTCTCCATTGCTATTCCATGCTATACAACCACATCCGACCACTTTGCAGTAAGCTACCGCACCATCAATATTGAGACAGATCCACTCACGGCCTAGTTTATTCCAACCTGTTGAACTATTATTCATACCAGAGTGATTCAATTGTTGTTGCATGCTTGTAGCCACATTATAATTTTTCACCCTGTCATGAATAACCTCAGCAACACTTCTAAGGTGTATATGTTCATCAACATAGTTCCTGTGATTCCTCCAGTACCAAAGTTGGTTGCAGACAGTTGCCCAAAGAGCCTGCCAATTCTCTTCTTTCATGCTTAAGTTCCTCAGCATATTCATGTTCAACCATTCTTCGTAGTTGGCTTCAAAAAAGAGTTCCCTATCATTAAAGTTCAGCGGTGCGATCCATATTATTTTTTCATTTCCACAATCTCTCATAACATCGATTGTGGTTTCTACGATCCCATTGCATTCCTCACAGTATAGATTCTTCAAGTGTAGCAAACTAAGATAATGGTTGGTCGTGATTCCATTGTGATGCAACATCCAAACAACACTACACATTTATTATGGCATCTTCAGCTTCCAAATGTTCTTTCAGCCGTATGTGTCTCCCCTTTGATTAGTTCCTACAATATAGTTAAACACACCAAATATTGTAAATTGACTTGAATTGTTGCCTCCCCAAATGCAGGTATCCGGAACCTAACAACCCATACTTGGGGTTTCTATAGCTCTAATTATTTCTAGAATCTCATGAGGAAGTTTGTTAGTGTAATTTTGTGGAAGTGAAAGACTTATTATAGATTAAGGGTGTGTTTGTTTTAAGGTTAGAAAAAATATCTCAGGAATATTACTATGGGAATGCAATATTTCTATGTTTGATTCAAGTTTTAAAAAATTATTCCAAGGTACTTGTTATTCCCAAGAATCATATTTACACATGGTTCTTATATTTTTATTCCAAAGATTAAAGAGTGAGAATATAATATTCCCATGAGAATAAGTTCAATCAACCATAACTTCCTACTACCAATCACATTTATTTTAAAATGTAAATTATATAATTTTACAATTATTCCTAAAAAAAACTTTAATTTTTATCAAACACAAAAATAGCAATAATATTCCTAAAAATAATAATCCTTAAAATATAATTCCAAGAAATATGATTTGCAACTTTTAAACAAACACACCCTAATTTATCAATACAATTTTAATGGGTTGAGTTGTATTATATTAGATTATATATTAAAATAAAAAATAAAAATGATGTATCTATTTTATCTGGCTTTTTACATAAAAGAAAAGGTCCCGCCCTTGGTAGCGGCAATACGACGACGTTTGTTTCCTCCTAGAACTACACAAAATTTCCTCACTCCTGCAACTTCTCTTCCCATTGTGGTTTCAGCAATAGCAATAGCATCATCATCAATGGAGAACGCTGAAGAAAACACACTTCGAATCCTAATAGCAACGGATTGCCATCTAGGTTACATGGAGAAAGACGAAGTTCGCCGCCACGATTCCTTCCAAGCATTCGAAGAGATTTGCTCCATAGCGGAACAGAAGCACGTCGATTTCATGCTACTCGGCGGTGACCTTTTCCACGAAAACAAACCTTCTAGGTCAACTTTAGTCAAAGCTATTGAGATTCTCCGTCGCTATTGCCTCAGTGATCGACCGGTTCCTTTTCAAGTTGTTAGCGACCAGACTCTCAATTTTCAGAATACGTTTGTTTCTTGCACTGCGTTTAATTTTCGCTGTTGTGTTCTTTGCTGTATAATAGTAGTTTTGGTGGTTCTTGTGTGTTGTATAGGTAGTGAATGATGTGTTTTTTGATTTTGTTTCACAGGTTTGGTCATGTAAATTATGAAGATCCTCATTTCAATGTTGGTTTGCCTGTATTTACCATTCATGGAAATCATGATGATCCTGCTGGAGTGGTATTTTTGTTGTATCTATTGTTTTGCTTTTAAGTTATTCTCTTACTTACTTGTTGTCCGTTTGGATTTACTTATTTTAGATAATATACCTGCATAAACACTAGTGAGATTGTTTAAAAGAGCTTATAAAAAAAGCTTATGACATGTCCAGAGCCGTCTCAAACTTTTGAGAGGTCCTGTGTAAGAAACTGGAGTAAGCTTGTGAAATTTTCTTAATGAGCCATTTTAATTGTAAATTAACCATGAAATATATGTATGGATGTCGTTTTCGCCATAGTATAGTCTTGAAAAATTGTGAGGCCCTTTGCTATAGGTCGCCTTGCACACCCTCAAAGACGGCTTTGATATGTCTAAGTTGTTTTGAGCTTTTTTGTATAAGATATGTGGTATAGCTTATGGATACAACTTAGAGCTTATATGGAAAATTTGACTATATTTTATATTTTGTTATAAAAATAGCATATACATAAGCACATATGCTAGAAGCTTTTAGTTAAGTTATTTATCCAAACAGGATCTTATATAGTTGGTGCTATTCTGCTTTTTATCGGTGGAGTCTTTATGTTAGGATATAGAATTTGGCTTCGATACTGTGAGGGGTTCACTTTAGATGGGTGAATTACTAAATTGTGAAGTTAAGACCGTTCAATGGAAACTCAAAGCTGTAGAGTTTCAATGTGGTAGTTTGTTATTCACAAGTATGTATTTGTCATATCCAATTATTAGTGGTTTTAAATTTTTACTTCAAAGTATCTACTCACTTTAGAGGCTGCAAATCTATCAGTATAACTTGGTTAGGGTATATGTAAATCCAATGGCATTGACTTGGTTCGTTAATTGCTGCACTTTAACATGGTAAATAAAAAAGAAAGATGATACGAAGAAATAATAAGAATTTATGTGTTTATTTACTTATTTTACTTGTTAGGTTTCAGGTTTCTAACAGAGGACCTCTGAATAAGTGGGTTGATACTATAAGAAGAATAGTAGGAGTAGGAGGAACAAGGAATTTAGAGCCTTAGTGACTATTCATAAAAATAGAAATAATCATAATAGCAGAATAATAAATACCTTTTCAATTCTGGTGGGATTTATACAGAGGTAGTTATTATCAGGTAATTATGAGAATAGCACGGGACACCTTTTGGGAGTGAAATTAATTAAGAGAACCAGGTCTCCATAACGAGTCTGAGGTGGGTTTTTACAATAAAGATTGGCTTCTTGCGTTCTTTCCAATCCATTTCTATTAGTTTCCCATTGATATATGTTGTAAGAAATTCATTTACATTCCAAGTGAACTGATTTTATTTTACTCTATATATGCTTGACCACATTTTATTTTGTCTACTTAATTCAATTCTGTTCATAACTATTCTAAACTACGAAAAATTGTATTTGTTGTCAAATTATAATGACAGGACAACCTTTCTGTCGTTGATATTCTCTCAGCATGTAATTTAGTCAACTACTTTGGGAAAACGGTCCTTGGGGGTTCAGGTGTTGGTCAGATCACTATCAACCCTATTCTTATCAAGAAGGTTTGTTGTTGACTACTGTTAAACTGATCCAGACACTAAAATGGGACAGAAGATATGAGAAAAGCAGGAAGGTCATAAATCTCATTTTGTCCTGATATGTATTTCTATGAATTGCATTGCAGGGTTCAACAGCTGTAGCTCTATATGGTCTGGGAAACATTAGAGACGAAAGACTGAATAGGATGTTTCAAGTATATAACTGATAACTCTCAAGTCTCATGTAGTTCAATGATAAACTTAAGTGTACTCAAATATGGATGTGATATATTCTTTTTCAGACACCACATGCTGTGCAGTGGATGCGACCTGAATCTCAGGAAGGATGTGAAGTTTCTGATTGGTTCAATATTCTGGTACTTCATCAAAACAGGTTGTCTATCTTTGTTTAGCTTTTTTGAAAGTTTGTGTTTAATATCTCATATTAATGAAATGTGTTGATTAACCCACGATCTACATATTTAAAAATTATTTATCATGTAAATGGTGTTCAGTATGAGATTTAGGTTTTAATTATTAAGAGGAGGATTAAGAGATTTGTGAAATACATGAGTGATTTGCACTGAGCTAATCCATCATTTATACACAACTAGAAATACATGCAATTTACATTTACAAGGAGATTAATAACAATGATATTTCCTAGATGCATGTTATTTTCTAAATGCATGAGTAACTAGATTGCTACAACTTCCAATACTAATAACTGTTATTAATTCTAACACTCCCCCTCAAGCTGGAACATATAAGTCAAAATGCTCTGAAACAAATGTATTGATTTCTCGGTCCCCTTAGAGATTTTGTGAAGACGCCGCTACTTGATCATTTGTGGTAACAAGTTCAGTCATGATTTCATTAGAAAGAACTTTCTCACGAACAAAATGACAATCAATTTTAATATGCTTAGTTCTTTCATGTAATACTGGATTGGAAGCTATATGTAGAGCTGCCTGATTATCACAACATAGTTTCATTGGCTGAGTATATCCAAACTTCAACTCTTTGTTTAATCAAAATAAGTTCACAAGTGGCTGTAGCCATAGCTCTATATTCAACCTCTGTACTGGACCTTGAAACCACATTTTGCTTCTGGCTCTTCCAAGAGACAAGCTTTCCACCTATAGAAACAATATATCTTGAAGTGAAATGCCTATCAGTAGGCAAATCCGCCCAATCTGCATCACAAAATAGTTGGATTTATAAAGCAGTCCTTGTCCTGGTCCCATCCCTTTTAATCTGCTTCAGCATTCAAGCCACTGCATCCCAATGATCATTATGCGGAGTGTGGACACTACATGAATTGACTTACTACGTCAACCACAAAGGAAATATATGGTCTTTTTATAGTGAGGTAAGTGAGTTTTCCAACCAATTTTTGATATCTTTTTGGATTAGAATAAGGCTTTCCTCTTAGGATGTAATTTTGCATTCGGATCTATGAGACTGTCAATTGGTCTGCAGTGCAACATACCAGTTTCTTTAAGTATGTCTAAGGCATACTTCCTCTTGGCTGATAATCCCATCCCTTGGCTGAGCAACTTAAATCCCAAGAAAATATTTTAGCTTCTCTAAGTCCTTGGTTTAAAAATGGCTACATAAATTTTCCTTCAGCTGAGAAATTTTCTCTTGGTCATTCCTTGTGATGACTATATCATCTACATAAACCACCAAGGAAACACATTTATTTAGAGAGGTATGACAATAGAAGACTGAGTGATCTGCTTCACTACGTTTCATTCCAAAAGCTGGAATAATTGAACTTCCCAAACCAATTGGCATGACAACGGGGTAGGGCAGGGACAGGTTTTATCTTTTCTGTACCCAAACTCAAATCCTAGTTAAATATCTGCTCCCTGCCCCAAATTCAAACAGGGATAAATAATTAAACCTAAAATTCGTCCCATATGAGTTCTAATATCCCTGCCCCACTTAAGTTGAAATAGTCCATTTCTTCAAACCCATAATTTGTCCCCAACTCTAACAAACATTTACAGACATTAGAAATAACAAATTAATAGAACCTTGAAATTTTTCAAACATACATTTCAAATAATAAAGGCAAATCAAAATATTAATGTATACCAGACAATTAATATTCTAAATTATAAAAAATATTCTAAATTATCAATGTGGTGGGTTAAGGGTGGGTACTAGTGTTTCCATTACCCATCTCATCCCCATCTTTTTAAATTGGGGAAAATCCAAACCCAAACCCAATTAAAACGGGATTTCCTCGTCAAACACTAGGCATGTTTGGGCGGGTACCCGTCGGTAAGATTTTGTTGCCATGTCTACAAACCAAGCTCAAGGAGATTGTTCCAACCCATAAAGAGTTCGTCGTAGTCTGCAAACCAAACCAAACTTCCTATGAGTAACAAATCCAAGAGGTTGCTCCATATAAATTTCTTCTTCTAACTCACTACAAAGAAACACATTTTTAATATCCAACAGATATAATGACCAATGACGGATGACGACAATAAATAATCGAACAAAAGTTATTTTGGCATAGGGAAGAAAGTATCTCCATATTCAAGTCCATAAACTTGAGAATATCCTTTTACTACAAGTCGGGCTTTGAGACAATCAATATATCCATTGACCCCAACTTAATAACATATACTCATCGACATCCATTAGGTTTCTATCCTGGAGGGATAGGAGTTAATTCTTAAGTACCATTATGCTCTAAAGTCTGCATTTCATCAATCATGGCCTGTCACCATCCTGGATGATCAAGTGCCTCGAAAACATTTTTAGGAATGAAAATAGAAGATATAGATGGCACAAGAATAATAAGGAGACAAATGATGGTAACTTAAGAAATTATAAATAGGATGTGGATTGCGAGTAGACCGAATACCTGTTCAAAGAGTAATGGGCAAGATTCTCTTCAAGAAGGTTTGTAGTAAGGCCATCCATTGGTGCAGGACATGATTCAGATGGTGTTTCACGCCTTCCAATTTTGTATTAGCAATACGTGGGCGATGTTGGTATACGATGGGTGATCTTTGAGATTGCTTAAGAGGTGGATTGTCAGAATATTTGTAGTCAAAGTTGATTATGGGATAAGGGAAGGTGATGGACCAAGATAAGGAATTGGAAAAACTTCTTGAGTAGTATGAGACTCAACTATGGATGGTGAGAAGTAAAACTTTTCTTTGAAGAACGTTATATCTATAGAAATGCAGTAACAATTCAGCACAGGGAAGTAACATTTGTAACCTATAGTACCCCATAAAAACACATTTTATGGCTCGGGCAGAAAGCGTATCAAGACCTGGAGACAAGTCATGAACAAAACAGGTGCATATTCGAAGTGCTAACAACTGTTCTTTAGAAAATCAAATGAAATGTTGTATTTTATGATCAAGAGAAGCAGAAGGCATTCGGTTAATAAAAAAATAGGATGTCAAAATTGCATCACTAACAAGGTCCGAATAGTTTCAACAAGATGCATATTCTTCCTTTTAGCTATGCCATTTTGTTGAGGGGCATGGGGACAACCAGATTGATGGAGAATACCCTCTGATGACAATAGAAGAGAGACTTGAAGAAAAGTATTCTTTTGCGTTATCACTTCTAAGAATTTTGTTTTTCTTACCGTATTGGGTTTTAACATTGTTGACAAAAGTGGTGAGAATGGACAAAAGTTCAGATTGTTCTTTCATTAAGAAAATCCAAATGCATCGGAAGAATTCATCAATGGAAGTAACAAAATATCAGAAGCCGTTAGAAGACACACGACTTGGGCCCCATATATCTGAATGGATGACAAAAAAGGGAGAATCAACTTGACTTTCTACTTTGCTTGGAAATAAAGAGGGAACATGATTGCTTAGTTGACACGACTCACAGTTTAATGATGCAAATTTTGCAAGATTTGGAACCATTTCTGTTAATTTTAACAAACTTGGATGACACAATTGTTCATGAAGAAGGTTTGGAGACTCAATTGCAATATAACTTACAAAAGGAAATGATTGGAGAAGGAACTGATTGGAGGTAATAGAGACCATGTGATTCATGTCCTGCACCAATCATCTGATTTGTACCACATTCCTGTATAGTAAACGACGCAACATCAAAGGTTACTAAGCAGTTTAGAGAGCGAGTAAGTTGGATAAGGGAGATCAAATTAAAAGGGCAACTAGGTATAAACAAAACAGATTTTAAAGTTATAGAAGGAGTGACAAAAACATGACCGGTTCCTTTAGTGGGGACCTTATAACCATCTGCTAGAGTTATGAAGTGAGGAAATTTGGGAGAGGATATGGAAGAGAATAAGGAACAATTACCAACAATCAATTATCTAAAGATTTTGATTGTTACAAAATTGAAATATTAAGGCTGCGGAAGCATGAACACCAGTGGCAGTCGACCTATGAGATGATTTTCCTGGAAAACCATAAAGAGAGTAGCATGTCTTTTGAGTGTGACCCATTCTCTTGCAATTTGTGCATTGAGGAAGATCTATTTTTTTCAAAATCTGAGTGGACCAGCGAGCAACAACTAGAGATGGAGACTAGAAAATAAAGGTAACAATGACTTTTCGACCGAAGAAGTATTATTTGAATATTAATTTTTATTTTTTTACAAACCAAGAAAGATTTAAGGGTTCTACTAGACCAGATGTAGAAACCCTTAACAAAAAATTGTACCGATTTGTGAAATGCTTGAGTGATTTGCGCTCAGCTGATCCATCATTCATATACTACTAGAAATAAATTCAATTTACATTTATAAGGAGATTAATAACAATGCTATTTCCTAGGTGCATGCAGTGTTAGCAAATAGCGGTGCCATGACCGCTATGGCGGATATACATGGCGATTTTTAGCCTTGCTGCAATGGTAAATATTGACTGTTATTGCAGGTTTTTTTTGCCATAATCTGATATTGCGAGTTTTTCCGCCATATTACGGGTTTTTCCGCCATAATCTGCTATAACGGCGCTGCTATGGGGGTTTTTGGCTCTCCGCCATCGACAACATTGGGTGCATGTATGTTATTTCCTAGATGCATGACTAACTAGATTGCTACAACTTCCAATACTAATAATTGTTACTAATTCCAACATTCCAATACTAATAATTGTTACTAATTCCAACATTTCAGTACTAATAATTGTTAATCGTTCCAACATTAATCAACATGACAATTGATCTTGTTTTGAACAATGGTATGCAGAGTAAAAACAAATCCCAAAAATGCAATAAATGAGCATTTCCTGCCACGCTTCCTAGACTTCATCGTGTGGGGGCATGAGCATGAATGTCTGGTTGACCCACAGGTGCACTGATTAAACATCTCTTATAAGGGCCTAGATTGTCTACATGCTGTGTGTTGCAAACTTAATATGGATTTATTTTTTTTCAGGAAGTTCCAGGGATGGGATTTCACATTTCACAACCAGGGTCATCTGTTGCAACATCACTTATTGATGGAGAATCGAAGCCAAAACATGTCCTTCTTTTAGAAATTAAGGTTATATAGTGGGAAACTTAATGACTCTTTCAAAATAGCAATTATTGTCATATCTACATATTATATATAAGTTCTTGAATTAATGATTCTTAACAGGGAAATCAATATCGCCCTACCAAGATACCTCTAACATCTGTGCGGCCTTTTGAGTATACGGAGGTCAGGTGATATTATTTTGATTTCTTTTGTAAATACTCCCTTTTTGAACTAATTCACTAGAACAAAGAAAGTTGTTTAATTTTGTTTGTAGCATTAAATTTGTTAATAATTTGTATTATTTTTCTAAAACTCCCCTTAAAATTGTTGGGACTTGAGTGACTCTTTCCACTTGGTTAATTTGTATTAGGACTCATCACTCCACTCCACCTTTCTCCAACCCTCACAAGTGAGATGATGAAATAACCAACGTATTAAAAAAAACATTTAATGCAACAGACAATTTGGAGGGTGTCTAATAAAAAGTGACAATTTTTTTCAAAATAGGCTTATATATTAACTTTATAAAGGAATGCAGGGAATATCAAATATCAATTAAGTATAACAAAAGTCATCTCTTATTCAATGACCATTTAAATCTTTATAATGCAGATAATACTAAAAGATATTCCTGATATTGACTCCAATGATCAAAATTCTATTCTTGAACATCTCGACAAAGTGGTATGTGGGTTTCTTGATATTGAACTTCTTTTTTTCATGCTGTGTAACTGCTGTGCCCTTTTGGTTGATTAGTGCCGGGGGAGAGGACCACTTAGGTGTCTGTTTCAAAAGTTTTAGAGGTCAATGGTTTGGTTGGCTATAGGCATGATTTATGATAGAAAATGGATGCATTGTTTGACGCATGTAGCCAACCTCACCAAATGGGATAAAACATGGTTTTGTTGTATATGTATGTGTGGTGTGGTCATATGTGTATCAATGTTATTTTAATCATAGATCATTGTACAGGTCGAGAAGCTTCTAGAAAAATCTAGTAAGAAAGTTGTCCTAAGAGCAGAACTAAAGCTTCCACTAATACGTATCAAGGTAATTCCTATATACTGGGACATGACTTCTGAAAATCACTTCTATATTCCAGTGCACTTCATCCTGTTTGGCACTTCACTTTGCAGGAAGATTGATTAGCAATTCATGATTCTATAATCTTACTGGTTTTAACACTTATTTTATACAAAAGGTGGTAATTTTCATGATACCCAACCAGTTAAACACTATCCATCATGCATGGATCCCTCAGAAGACAGTTTGTCATCAATACTTATTTGTACTTCTGCTTAGTGTATTGGCGATAACAGACATCTAGTTTCATTAGGTATTACATAATGTTATCTGGCATAACCTCAAGTCTCAAACTAATAAAGCTTAATTTACAGGTAGATTACTCGGGATTTATGACTATAAATCCTCAAAGATTTGGGCAGAAATATGTAGGAAAGGTAATTTCATTCTATCACTCTTCCTAAAAAGTGTGCTAATGCTAATTTTACTTGAAGTTTGTTTTCTATTGTTGATTGGTCATCCTTATTTTAGGTTGCAAACCCGCAAGACATCCTTATATTTTCAAAGGCATCAAAATTGGAGAAGGGTGTCGGTAATTTAAATTATCTTAAACTTTCTATATCGGTTCATTTGACATTTACAGTGTCCGTTACAATATCCACGGCAGACATCTTTTATCGGTTCTCTTTCTGAATCTTGACATAGTTTATCATTCTTTCAATTTTTAGGCTGCAAAGTACATTTTTTGTGCAGGTTTATCTATTTTTTTCTTTTTCTTAAAGCTCAGTTTAATCTTGTTCACTCTCACCTTTGACACTGTTACTTTGAGTATACAACCACCTACATAAGATATTTATAATTATTTTATGCTACAAATATTACATACTCACATTAAGGTCATGTTGAAGGAATATTATTGTACATATTAATAATTGCTTACAAGGCATATGCAATCTCTATGAAAGCAAACTAAAATACACCATGTTGGTTAACTAGCATCTGGGAATTTGGTTGTTTACCCCTGCACTTTTCATTGGTAGGAAAAATTGATGATTCAGAACGACTCCGTCCAGAAGAATTAAATCAACAGAACATAGAGGCTTTGGTTGCAGAAAATAATCTGGTAATCATTTAGTATTTTAATCCTTTAGTCTTTCTATATATGGATTTATGGATATTTCTTGTTTCAACAATGAACGAACAACCACACAGGTTTATGTGACTCACTGGCTGTGCAATTGTTATGAATCTTTATGTGGCATGTGGTAGAATCTTTCTTTCGATCTATGGTAAAACAAGAAGCAGACACAGAACCCCTCCTATACTAACACAATTTTTATCAAAAAAATGATTTCTTTCATGTTTTTTTCAATACCAGTCTGCCTTTATCAAAAGGCCACAAATAATGAAGAGATCCTAATCAAACTACCCCCGATAAGGAATGATTCTGTTATGCAGAATCTTATCTAGATAAAGAAATAAAAAAGAAAACTACTATTGATAAAGGTTCTGTTATTCAGAATGTTGTCGAGATAAAAAAATTTTAAAACAAATTTTATAAGAGATCAAATAATCCAACCAACAATTCCTAACTAACCGAAATTTAAAAAGATGAAATAATCCTAATTTCAAGAGTTAAGCTGCTGTCTTCTTGCTCCTCTGGTGCTATTCTATGTCTTATATATATGTAGTAGTGTATATTATATTTTAAAGTCAATTTAATTTTCTTGAATTTTGTTGGGAGCTCTTAGAACCTGGGTTGGGCTTAAATCGACCTTAGGGATGTCCACCTTTTACCGGAAAACTTCATTAGTATCTGGAATTCTAGATTGACTTTACTTTTGTTGAAGGTAAAAGATATAAATGTAAAAAAATGCCAGTATAATTTTATTTTATCTTTGAATGTATCTAACTATTAGTAATTTTGCAGAAAATGGAGATACTTCCAGTCAATGATTTGGATATTGCTTTACACAATTTTGTGAATAAGGATGATAAAATGGCATTTTACACTTGTGTACACAACAATATTGAGGAAACACGGGTTAGTTTCTTTATGGCATTTATTCTCTGTATGCTTTTGTCTGTGATACTGATATGCTGGAACATCTAGGACATACTATATTCCACACCCTATTTACTAATATTATTGTACGTGTTACGTTAATCTCATATTCCTTCCTCTTCCCGTGATGACTAACTCTTATGCCCGCGCAGAATAAAATTGCTAAGGATTCAAATGAGCGAAAGTTTGAGGAGGAAGATTTAGTTGTTAAAGTTGGAGAGTGCTTTGAGGTTAGAAGTTTCATCAATGTTTTTCATTAGTTTAGGAATCAATTGTTCTCCATTGAATTCAGGTTTAAAATTCACTTTGCCTTGGAAGGCGTTTTTTTCTAGGGCTTTCATGAAATAGCATTATAGTGGTTGCAGATAATCTAGACCTTCATCAATCTCTTTTTTTTGTTTGTTGCAATATATGCAATTATTGGGGCCTTTGTGATTATTTTATTAGGTCATTGTGATCATAATTGTTTGATGGACAGAACATACATGTCATCAGTGACTGTTATCGTTCTCCTTTTTGTTCTAGGAACGTGTTAAGGAACGATCCACACGCCCCAAAGGATCTACACAACTCACTCCTGGCGCTCACTCCTTTGAGGTAAACCCGACAAATGATATTATACATTGATACTTGCTATTGCAATTTGCAACATGATGGAAAAAGTAGGGTTTTGGGTAGGCGATATTATTCATGACCTTTATTCTTTGCTTCTCTCTTTATTCTATATAGGATTTTCAAGGAAGAAGTGCTGCTGGAGCTGATAGTGCAGTTTCCTTCAGTGATGATGAAGATGCAATGCCAGTATCGAGCTCAAAGCCAAGCACTAGAGGTCGAAAAGGATCCTCTGCATCTCAAACTACAACCAGAGGAAGGGGCAGGGGCAGGGGTAGGGGCAAAGGAAAGGATTCCAGCACATTGAAGCAGACAACCCTTGATGGATCTTTAGGGTTTCGCTATTCTCAAAGGTTTGCATTTGCTAAGAAATAAGTCATATTAGTAATTTTATTTATTTTTAATTTCTATGATGCAAAGTAAATCCAGAGGGGATATGGAATACTTCCATTTTCATTTAATGTTCATCACTTTCCATTGAACAAACATGACTTTACAGCTACATATATTAAATATCTTTGGTATTATATTAGAGTATCTTAGCTTATCATATATGACCAGCTTCTAATCTTAGAGTATCTTGGATTAGTTTCTATATCACTTCGATATTATCACGATTTGTTTCATAATTTTCCTATTTATTTAGGATTAGGAGTCAGGTAAGTAACCCCTATTATTAAGGTTATTGTTTAGTCTTTTGTATAAGTCAATATCAAACTAGTATATAGATATTATCATGCTAGTATATAGCACATGGGAATAAGATTGTTTTTTTAAGCTTGCAGGGCCAATGGCCACGAGCTATTGTGCCAGAAACTGTTTTGTTGCTGAATTGATGTCTCAAAGATAAATATTAGAAAAACAGGCTCACAATTTCCTTGATCGAGATATCAGCTCTACTCAGCTATCCTGTCTCAGTATATTTATATTTATATTGTTTTTTAGAGTTATGATTCTGATTTCTTCGCTGCTTCATGCATCATTGTTGCTTTGGCCAGTGTGGACAAATCGCTTCTAAGAACATTGAAGGATTTATACGAAGTCATTCTGATATACCCTTGATGGTGCCTTGACTGTGAATATAAGCCCTACATGATTTCATGATTTTATGCAGGTCTGCATCAGTTGCTGCAACAACTGCCATCCGAAGTGGTGCCGATGATGGCGATGATATGGCTTCTGGTTCAAGTGAAGATGCCAAAGGAAATGCAGTCGAAGAGATTGATGACAGTTCGGTATGGATTAATACCAATTTCTCATTTTTGCTTTCCTTTGTTTACAGTCCCGTCAAAGATGAAGTGTATTGGGATCTTTGGTTCAGTGCTTGTCAGTTTGCTTTGTGCAACCTGACAATTTTATATGCGCATTGGACTGTAATTTTTGTCCAATATCCTTGACATTCTAATCAGCTGCATCTTATATTGCATAGGACAATGAATCCAATCTACCAACACGGAAAAGAGCTGCTCCAAAGGGACGAGGTAGAGGTGCTACACAGTCTTCTAAACGGGGGAGGAAATCAGATAACTCTTCAATCCATAGAATGCTCATGAACAATGACGACGACGATGATGACGATGATGACAATGTTCAAAAGAGATTAAATCCGTCTCAACCTCGGGTTTGTGCCCTCTTTCAATTCTTCTGTTTCTGATAGGATCTATATTACCAATGCAAAATGCGTATTTGAACAGAGGGTGATCCATCTTGTGTTCGTATACATTTTTTTTATTCATAGCATCTAAGGAATCGTGATGTTTTATGTAACTAAACTATTAATCTTGTTTTTAGGTGACCAGAAACTATGGAGCTCTAAGAAGGTGAAAACTGGGTTTTGTTTGATGTTTTCAGTAGGCCTCACTAACAAGATAAATGCTGCCATATGATGAATTTAGCTCCATTACCTTGTAAAACAAACATCAGAATAGTCTGTTCACTAGTTGGTAACATTTTGCCCGGGATTCATAGATACTAGATAGTCTGGTTTAGCGAGTGCAAGAAACAATAGCAGACTGTGAAGACAATACAGAACCTTGTTTGAGAATGGGTCCTTCGGCTCCCCTGCCACCATGTTTATGCCATGTTGAATTTGTTCTATTTTATTAAAAAAATGGTTTAGTTTAAAGTTGAAAACTATAGAACATGCTTTTATTTTCAAAATTTTTAACGAATTTTTAAAGCATTTTAACATTTAATTCTAAATAGATAATAAACCTAGTCCAATTCATCTGTATCTTGTAATGCATCTACATTATTTTGTTGGATGTAATGCATCTACATTTAACATTATGTGCACATACATAATGAATAATAAATATATTAAACTATTAATCAATAATTTTATGGAGACCAAGGACTGGTCCTTTCCAACCACAACTTGAGTGTGTTGTCAACTTAACATTGAAAAACTCTTATCAACGCTTATGCCCTCTTTAGTTTGGTCAAAATAATCTTGCCCTCTAAAATTTCAATATTTTAAGAACACTCTCACAACCCTATTTTTAATAACAAACTAGATTTGAATTGATCATAGTAGGGGTGGCAAAACGGATCAGGCCCGCTATTTTTGACGGGCTGGGCTGAGGTTTTCGCCTCGGTACTTTAAGTTGGTCCGCCCCGCCTAACCCGCTTGAAAAGCGGGTTGAGCCGAGGCGGGGGCGGGTTTTTTATTAAAACTTTTTATTATTTACTAAGAATTAAAACAATTTTAACTATGAAAATAACACTCTTCTCTTAGGATTATATTGATTGAATTCTATTATAAATTATTATACAAACAAATTGAATTATAATTGTAACGTTTTTTCTATAACTTTCTAATACATGTGTTGATTGGGAAAACTTAAAATAAAAGAACAACTGTATGACATGCTGAATTATTAAGTTGTCAAACATTAGTTCACATGTTTTCTTTAGAAATTGTATACGTGTGACAAATATGATTTAACCATTAAGGAATCAGTCAATATAAGAGTCTATATGATATAAAAAGTGAGAAAGTCAAGTTGTGATGTTTTATGCCGTGTATTTGCTATCATTATTTATTTTTTGTAAATTCATAATTGGAATCTATTAGTAGTTAGTTTTAAATAAGATTAGGATGATATGCATTGTTTATTTATTTATTTATTTTGATATGTTTTTTATTGTGATTGAGTTTATTTAAATTTTTTGTAAATTATGTAATAAATCAAATTGTAAAATAAAAAATAAAAAATTAACGGGCTGACCCGTCAACCCGCCAACTCATTAGTAAACGGGACGTACCGCCCACTTTGCCACCCCTAGATCATAGTCCACTTCTGCAAGTTAAATTAGGACCCACTTTTTCTAGCAATAATCATATTTTTTGATGTAAAAAAGAAATCTTAGTCTACCATTTCATTTAATAGGCTAAAACCATTTCTGGCCACATACATGTATGATTAAAAATAATAACATTAAAAAATCATTCGTATTAGAAAATAAAATTTTGAAATTAAGAGAACAGTGAGATGATATAAAGAATCAGGTGATGGTAAATTCTAACGAAACATATAGTAGAAATTTAATTCAAAACAAAATGCATAGAAACAATGTAGTTAAATTGAATAAATATTCTGAAATAGACACGTTGCGGGGATAGCTCAGTTGGGAGAGCGTCAGACTGAAGATCTGAAGGTCGCGTGTTCGATCCACGCTCACCGCAAGGACAGTTTTTCGTTTCTTATACTTTTTAGTCTTTTTCAGTTGTGTACTTAGCCTTCCAGGAGTATTAAAAATTGCCGGTATCTATACCAATACGAGGAATGATGCATTTATTCTTCAATCTTTATGCATTCCTTAAAAAAAAACATCTTCAAAATAAAAATGAAAATAATTATAAAATACAATTTTTTTTTAAAGAATACCAACTAAAGTTTTTACACGTAATTATTTTGATACTAAATAAAAAAAAAGCCATTTGGATAAAACAAAAATATACATAGAACAAATATTTGTCCATCAATTTTGTTGTTGTAATATCATTGAAATAAAAATGAAAACAATTACAAATAATATTTTCATATTTTAATTTATTAGAATAATCTTTTTATATTTTAATTTATTAGATTGTTAATTGAGTTAAATAAATATAAACTCTTAGTCTACTGTTTAATATTTGACAACATCTTTTATTTATATTAATAAATTAATAACTTTTAAAAAAACATTATTTTTTTAACAAAAATTGTTGACGTGTATATATATTTTTATCTAGGACAAATATTTTTCACTAATTATTATCTAAATTTAGTATTTTGTAAAATATCTTTAACATAAAAATGATAATACTTATTTATAAGACCTAGATCAATTAAAAAAACCTATACTATTAGTTTGGATATCTGAAACGTTTGCAGCAAAAGTAAGTTTTACAATTATTGTATCTACATAGATTAGTAGTTTCAAAGGCAGTTCACTAATTTTTAAGATCCTAAGTAGAGAAGAGTTGTATATTTATTGTGATGAGTGAAAGTAAATAACATAAAAATAAATGACAAAAAATAAAATGGAGATTTCAGTGTTAACAATAGAAAATTTGATATGGGTAGATTTAAAATCATATGTCAGTAATATGGTCCTTTACTCATATGTTATTAGTACCTATTGCTCTCATTCGTATAACCTTTCGGTCTCAATGTGTGAGATCAGTGCATTACACAATAGCTGATACATAGGTCTATTAACCAACTTATAATGATAAAAACATTGAGATATCTTTAAAAACTAACGCAAATCTCCGACAACGACGGCATTTTGTTGCGTTTGCAGCAAAAGTAAGTTTTGCAATTTTCCTATCCACAAAAACGAATGATTTTAAAGACCGTTCAACCGTTTTTAAGATCTTAAGTAGTGAAAGGTTGTATATTTCTTGTGACGCGTGAAGGTAAATAACGTAAAAAATAAATGACAAATAGTAAAATAGAGATTTCAGTGTTAACATTCGGAAAACTTGCTAGGGGTAGATTTCCTCATTACATATTTATCATACCCATCCATCGGCCAGTAATATGCTCATCTACTCATCTATTAATATTATCAATAGTCGATAAGCAATATATTAGTCTATTAACCAGCACATAGTTAGTACATGCATATATTGAACCTAACCCTGTCTCTAGGCGCTAGTATCCAATAGACGATTATCTTGAATCTAATAATGATAAACACCTTTCAATGTCATTATGAAGACAATTCTCTTATTGAAGATGTTTTGATGAAGACAAAATATGCATAAGTAGGAAAAGATTTAACATGGAATTTGTGTCAAGACAAGTAAAGTATCTTAGCAAGAAAGAATCAAAGAATTTATCATCAAGCATGCGCATATGAATTTTAGATATTTAATCAAGGCTAAGCTAAGGTACAATATGCATTAATGAAATAATCTTAGATGCTTAAAGAAAAATATTTAGAAAAACATTTTATGCATTGGTTCATCATTTTTCAATGTTAGTATGAAGTGGCACTTTCAAAATAGTGAAAATCTATAAGTCCACTAAAGGCTAATCGATTAGCCTCATTTCAAAGAAACTCATGCTAATCGACTACCTATGCTTAGGGAAAAAGAAAAAACTTAATTTTTCTATGTGCTAATCGATTATCCCTTCTGTCTGTTTACAAACATAATCGACTATCCTCCCTTTAAAAAGGGATGGCATAATCAATTAACATCTCTTTCTAATGGAAAACATAATTGATTAACATGCATATTTTTACATAATGATAATCGATTATCCCTTGGTAAGGACACCAAGGATAATCGATTAACCATCATTTCCTTCACTTATTTTTGCATGTTGTTTCTTTTTGAATTTTTACTGAAGCATTGCATTTTTTCTATCACCTCTTTTCATCTCCAATCTTTTCTTAACCATTGTTCATAAGATTTTCTCCAACAATTGCTTCTGAAAAATTAAGAGGTGCATGATAATTATAAATAGCATAATTTTCAAATTCTAAAATCCCCTCTTTTTCGGACAAGTTTCAAAGTGTTCAAATTCTATTAAAAACAAGAAACTTTTCTACTGCATAAACATTCACATCAGATAAAAGTTTCTCTTTGAGTACTTATGATATATATTTTGTTAATTCATATTGTTACAGAAAAATGGAATAACAACTTTGTTATAATTTTGTTGTTATCAAGATTCTACCATACTTATACTCCAAATTCAAAACTATTGTTAGTATCAATATTTTGTAACTTGTTTATCAGGTTGTTGATAACAAGATTATTAGAGAGAAAATAGGGTTCTTTCTCTTGGTATTTGTAACATCACAAGGTAGGGCGCCTTTGTGTTTGTGTTAGAAAGTTAAGAGAGTCAGGTGGATCGACTGCAACATTTCTAACATAGTGAAATCTCTCACAGGGTGTGAGGGAGTCGAGTACCCTCGTTTGGAAAAGGGAACCATGATATATTCTGTGTTCATTTACTTTTACTGCATATTTATTTTTCTACTCTTTCACTCAACCAAGAAAAATAACCATTATACATAAATCAGTAAAAGAAAAACCATTAACAACTTTTTAAGGCTTTAAAAAATCCTTCATTTTTTCATAAAGTCTCTAAACGCCTAATTAACCCCCTCTTAGGTGGACTCTCATACTAACATTTGGAATCAAAGAAATTTATAGGTAACTTGTTCCTAAAGATCCAGAAATGACTGCCTAAAATCCAGTTTTTAGAGACGATGGTAGTAATAATAAGTCTCCATTGTTATGTGGTGAATACTTTGATTTTTGGAAAATCTGTATGCAAACACATCTTGAAGCTCAAGGATAAGAAATATGGGATGCTGTAGAAAGTGGTACGTTTTTCCCTACAAGTTTAGTTAATGGTGTTGGTATAACCAAGATCAAAAGTTCTTGGAATGAGGATGGTAAGAAAAAGTTCTCTATGACGAGAAAGCAAATAATCTTCTTTAAACAACACTAAGCATGTATGAATTCTTCTGTGTCTCTTAATGCACACTGGCAAAATAAATGTGGGATACGTTAGTAGTTAGTCATGTAATACATTGCAAAGTCATAGACACGACACAACAAAATGGAGTTGCAGAAAGACTGAACATACAATTCTTGAGAAAGCAAGGTGTATGCACTCTAATTTTGGGTTAGGTCGAGAATGATGGGCAGAGTCGGTTGCTACATCTTGCGTAGTAAATTGATTCCCACATTCTAATTTAGATGGAGACATGCCTTATAAGGCGTGGTCAGGTGAACATGATGATTATAACATACTCAAAATTATAGAGCCAGGAAAGTTATCTTTCTAGGATATTAAAAAATGGCCAAATGTTATCGTCTTTAGAGTGTAGAAGATTCTATGTTTGTGATTAGCAGGGATGTTACCTTTGGTAAAAAAATATATAGTGCCTACTGATGATGATGTTACAATATTAAATAAAGTAGTTGAGAAAGAATATAAAGACTAACCAAATTCTAGTCATGTTCAGGTGGAACATCCTGGTGTTACTCATACATTACAACAACAACATCAAGAATCTTTGGATACCACTAGGCCAAAGAGTAATTATAAATTAGTTCAGAAGTTTGGGTCAAACAAACCTCTGGGGCATTATAGGCATTTAAACTTAGTTGAATATGTACAATCTGTTGAATATGATGAGTCAGTCACCTTTAAGCAAGCTATCTATGAAAGATAGAGAAAATTGGTTGGTTATTATGGAGGAAGAGGTGCAATATCTTCATAAGATCAAGACATATGAGGCGGTCTCATTTCCCGTGGAAAATAACGTTATTGGTTTTAAGTGGGTGTACAAAAGTAAGAAGGGTCCTAACAAGTCCTATTGTATAAGGTGTATGGCTAGGCTAGTGGCTAAGGTAGTTGCACAAAAAGAAGATGTTGATTACAACGATATATTTTTTCAGTAGTAAAACACACTTCTATTCGAATTTTACCAAGTCTTGTTGTTCATGGTGATCTTGATCATGAAGAGGTTCAACAAGAAAACACACATACATTACAACAACAACATAAATAATCTTTGGATACCACTAGGCCAAATAGGAATTATAAATTAGTTCAGAAGTTTGGGTCAGACAAACCTCCAAAGCATTATAGGCAGTTAAACTTAGTTGAATATGCACTATTGGTTGAAGATGATGATTCAGTCACCTTTAAGCAAGCTATCTATGAAAGATAGAGAAAATTGGCTGGTTATTTTGGAGGAAGAGATGCAATCTCTTCAAAAGAGCAAGACATAGGAAATGGTCTCATTGCCCGTGGGAAATAATATTATTGGTTTTAAGTGGGTGTACAAAAGTAAGAAGGGTCCTAACAAGTCCTATTGTATAAGATATATAGTTAGGCTCGTGGCTAAGGTATATGCACAAAAAGAATGTGTTGATTACAATGATATATTTTTTCAGTAGTAAAAGATGCTTCTATTCGAGTTCTATTAAGTCAAGTTGCTCATGGTGATCTTGAGCTAGAACAACTTGATGTGAAGACAAGCTTTTTACACGGTGATTTGGATGAGGAAATCTATATGTATCAACCCAAGGGATACAAGGTTGAGGGTAAATAGAGTCATATATGTCACTTGAGGAAATTTCTTTATAGATTGAAGTAATCTCTTTGCCACTGGTACAAGCAATTTGACTCATTTATGTTAAATCAAGGTTTCTCTAGAAGTGAATATGAATGTTGTGTATTTATTCGTAAGCTTTGTGGAGGTGATTATATTTATCTTCTATTGTATGTGGATGACATGATTATTACTTTGAAGAGCAAGGTGGATATATATAGATTAAAAACTCAAATTCGTAAAGAGTTTGATACAAAAGACTAGGTAGTTACAAACAAAATAGTTGGTATGAAGATTAGAAGAGACATATCAAACTGAAAATTTTTCTTGAGTAAAAAAAGTTCCACTGAAAGTGTTATTAAAGGTTTGAGATGAAAGGTGCTAAGTTAGTGGTGACTCCTTTGGCTCCACATTTTAATCTCTCTAGTAAACAATCTCCCAATACATCAGAAGATAAGGCATACATGAAATGTGTTCCTTAAACCAGTTTAATATACACCATGGTGTGTACAAGTCCAAATATTTCACAAATGGTTGGTGTTGTCAGTAAATTCATGGAGAATCTAAGAAAGGAACATTAGGAAGTGGTTAAATAGATTTTAAGGTACTTAAAGGGTACCATTGACACATGTTTGTGCTTCGGTGGATATACATTTCATCAAAACGAATTTGTTGATTCTGATTATGTTGGTGATCTAGATATACAATCTACTACTGGTTATGTATTTAAAATATATGGGGCTCCAGTTAGTTGGAGATCAATATTACAAGCTAGAGTGACACTATCTACTACGGAGGCTAATTACATGGTCGTAAGAAAATGAGTTAAGGAAACATTATATTGTGGGTTCTTTTAGACAAGTTGTGGATTAAGTAAGAATATGTGGACCTGAGTTGTGATAGCCAAAATGAGATTCACTTGGCTAAGAATGAGGTTCATATCGACGTATGATATCATTTTATATGGAATGTCATGGAGGAAGGTCGTATTTCTCGTACAAAGGTACACAATGATAAGAATCCTACAGACATGTTAAAGAAGGTTCTATCGGGTAGCAAGTTCCAACACTATTTGAACTTGCTATGCATTATTCCATATTGGTCCAAATTTTGAATATTTCAAATTGTGAACGAGGTGGAGTATTGTTGGAATGTTTAGCAAAAGCTAAATATGGAATGATTCAAAGTGAAATGTAAAGTTACTCCATAGATATTTAGGAGTAACAATAGGAAGGAAAGTAAATTGATTGGATTCTATTTATGTGAAATGTAGTTCCTATAGTAATGCAAATAACAAGTGCATATGGTTCAATAGTTTCTATTACTTTAATATTGGTTTATCAGTTGGTTGATTGTTTATGAATGCTGAAATGTAAAATAGCAGAAAATAAAATTGAACTTTCTGCATTTAATAGTAAGAAAACTTACTGGGGTTAAATTTCATTGACATATTCTCACGTAACATCTTTGACCAGTAATATGAAATTCTAATCATCTCTTAATATTACTACGCGAAACTCTCATTGTAGCTCATGTTTAAGTCAACGTGAGATCAACATTATTACCTAAAGACAATCTTTCATCCTATTAACCAATACGTCAACATAAAGTTTCAACAGTTAATACATATACTAAACCTAAATCTATGTCTAGAATTTGACATATCCAATAGATGAAAGACATGAATCTAGTAATGGCCAGTACCTTTCGAACATCAAGTCATACCATGAATATATGTTTTAGATAGCTAGTCCGAATCAGGTAATAAGAATGAAGAATCCATCAATATTAAAGCTTAATAAGAATTACATAAAATGTTGGACATGTTGGTTCTTGGATTGACTAGAATTTCGGTAAAACAAAGTTGTTAAATGTCTGATGGTTTATGTCATGACATTGAGTCTTAACATTGGATAATAATAAGTGTTTAAGTTGGATGTCTGATGTCACATGCGATGTTGTGACATCAGGTCTGCAGAAGATTAATAACATCAGGTTTAGTGATGTTGTTAGGGTTTGCGTTTTAGCTGGATATTGGGAGAGCTGTTAGTCTAATTGGATGCGGATATCTTGGGATAGATATTCTCTGTTGCATAGAGATTTGATGCAGATTTGTAGGGAGGTTTAAAGACTGAGATTTAAAAAGATTTTGGGGATAAAATCTGCTTTGAATATTCAGTTTTAAATAACAAATCAGGTCAGATATTGCAAAGGATCCAAGCCCAATTCAGATGGCTATATAAAGCGCATCAACCAAAGGAAGAACACACAAAAAGTAGACAGAAGATAGAGAGCTTTGACTGGAGGTTAAGCATTGTCTTTGTACGAGTATTGTGTTAACCATTCAAGTGTGAATTGGTGAGTGTAATCTGTCCTCTCTAGAGCTGTGAAGCAAGAGAGTTTTGTAACTTGATCAAAGCTGTGAAGCAGGATCAAGGTGTTTCTCAAAGTGTTTGATCTTTGAGAGGTTTTAGGGATTGAGTAGTGTTCTCATACCTAAGTGGGCTCTTAGGTAGAAAGTTCATTAGTAGAAATTAAGTTTAGGAGATTGTCAACTAGGTTGTTGAGTCTGTAAATTAATTCTACAAGTAGTGAATTTCATCCCTGGCTTGGTAGCCCCCAGATTAAGTTGTTGAACTGAACTGGGTAAACAATTCTGTGTGTTTCTGCTGTTGTTATTGTCCATAGCAGAGTGTGTTGTTGTGACATTAAGTGTGACATCACATATCTGGTACCAGAATTTCAATTGGTATCAGAGCAGGAATCCTGCTCTGAATCGGGGTGAGATCTAGGGCTGATACTTTCTGGTAAGATGGACAAGGATGATCACCTTTTTGAAATCCTTGGACAACAGGGCTTGGAAGGCTATCATAAAAGAATGGAAATCACCTGTTGTGTTTGAGAAAGATGATGCTGGGAAAGATAAAGAGGGCACCTCAAAGCTGAAGCCTAAAGAAGAATGGACCAAGGAAGAAGATGAGCTTGCCCTTGGTAACTCTAAAGCCCTAAATGCTATCTTCAATGGAGTTGATAAGAACATCTTCAGGTTGATCAACTCATGTGAAGTTGCTAAGGAAGTATGGGATATTTTGAAGGCTACACATGAAGGATCATCTAGAGTTAAGATGTCAAGACTTCAGCTTCTAACATCAAAGTTTGAAAGTCTGAAGATGAAGGAAGATGAGACTATCCATGACTTCCACATGAGTATTCTTGAGTTGTCCAATGCATCCAGTGCTCTTAGAGAAAAGATGTCAGAAGAAAAGCCTGTAAGGAAAATCCTTAGGTCCATTCCTAAGAGGTACAAGATGAAGGTGACTGCCATTGAAGAAGCACAAGACATCAGCCAGATGAGGGTTGATGAGCTCATTGGATCTCTTCAAACTTTTGAGCTTGGGTTGAATGAGGAAGAACCTGAAAAGAAGCCAAAGAGTATAGCCTTGGTTTCAAATGCTCAAGAAGAGAAAGGGAATAGTGCTGAATCCCAGGAGGATCTATCTCAGACCATTGCTATGTTGGGAAGGCAGTTCAACAAGGTGTTCAAAAGAATGAACAAGAACTTCAAGCCTAATGTCAAGAACATCGCTTCTGACATCAGCAAGTCTAAGGAGAAGGATGAAGAGAAGACTGCTTAAGACAAGGGTGTTCAATGCTTTGAGTGTGAAGGTTATGGACATGTTAAGAAATAATGTCCCACATTCCTGAAGAAGCAGAAGAAAGGCATGACAGTTTCTTGGTCAGACTCTGACAGTGAAAGTGAAGGAGAGTCAGCTAAACATGTCAAAGCTTTAACTGGAACAATTATTTCTGATGGTGATTCAAGTGATGAGGAACTGACTTTTGAGGAGTTAGCATCCACTTATCAAGAGCTTTGTCTGAAGAGTGCAGAAATTTGTCAAGAAAGTGAAAAACAGAAGAAACAGATTGTTCAGCTTGAGACTGCTAAAGCTGATTTGGAAAATGAAGTCTTATTGGTCAAAGCTCATCTTGATCATATGACCAAATTTGTTAGGATGCTGAACAGTGGTACAGACACACTTGACAAGATCCTTCAGACAGAAAAGGTTGCTGGAGATAAGTCAGGCATAGGATTTGTGGTTGAGGAAAAGGTATCTGCTGAAGCAAGCACTTCAGGAACCAAGAAGGAGATGTCTCAACCAATGTCTCAACATCACACAAAGAGACAGGATCCTAAACCTAAGCAGGTAGCTCATCCATAACCTCAAAATGTTGGGAAGAGGCATGCTCATGGTCCTCATCAAAGGAAGGCACATGTTTCTGGAGCTAGGCAGTATATGCCTCCACAATATCATAAGAGCATGCAGGCTTCTAGGTTCAAACAGAACATGTTTCATCAGATGTCTCAACATCAGGGAAACATGTATGGCTATGGATATAATAATGCTGTGCCTTATTATTATGGAAGAAGGAAGCCTCATCACCATAGAAGACATCCAAAAGGACAACATCCTTACCATAGAAGACAGTCAAACTATGGGAGAAAAAGACAACATTATGGGTGGCAGCCACATCAGTATTATCATCAAGGTGGCAGAAGGTTTAACCACTTCAGAGAAGACAGAGTTAGGTGCTTTTACTGTGGCAGATTTGGACACATGCAGTTTTCTTGTTTCAAGCTACATGGTTATCCCAAGTCTAACCCTCAACCCAGACAGAAGGTGAACATGCCCAAGGTTGTTAAACAGTGGGTTCCTAAACCTCAGGCTAAATGTCTATTGGCTCACACCTCAGATGGACATTTTGCTAAGGATGGATGGTACTTTGACAGTGGATGTTCAAAGCACATGACTGGATTCAAAAACCAATTGGTGGATGTCAATTCTTGCTCCTCAATTGATGTTACTTTTGGAAATGGAGAGAAAGGGGTGGTAAAAGGTGTTGAAAAAGTGAAGTGTCATGATGGACCTGATCTTGACAATGTGCTTCTTGTCAAAGGTTTGAGTGCTAATTTGATTAGCATAAGTCAGCTTTGTGATGATGGATATAAGGTCAGCTACACTAAGGATGAGTGTTTGATAACTAATGAGGAAAATGAGGTAGTTATGAAAGGAGTCAGATCCAGAGATAATTGCTATCAATGGGTACCTCAAGTGGACAGCTTATCTGGTGATGTTAAGGTTGATGTTGTAACATCAGAGTGTGACAACAAGTGTGAAAGTCTGCTGAAAGGTCAATTAAGGTTAATTACTCTTAATGTGAATCCTTTTAAATTTTTAACAGGAAAGTTAATTTGGAGGGAGAAACTCATTGATTGGTCTTTAAGGGATACACAAAATCAGGAGCCATACCTTAGACCATCATTCCCTATTGTAGCAATATCACGCTTCATCAAAGCTCATGTCTCCCAACGGTTCATCTCCTTCAACAAGAAGAATCATCTGTCTCTGAACCTATACTGCTTCAAGGGAACCATGTCAAAACAAATGTCTTCTCCATCAAAGAAATCTGCATCTCAAAGCTCTTAGCGGGAAAAAGTTAGGGTTTCTTCAGACGAAGGTTCTGCAGCTGATACTATGAACATAGAGTCTATTTCCATGATGCTCCCAGAGTCAGGTAAATCTAGACCTTCTAAACTTGTTTCAAAAAGGGCTGCGACTACCTTTAGAGATAATGAAACAAAGAAGCTTGTTACTAGTGTTCTATTTAGTGATAAAACAGCACCTAGGTCATCCAATTCTCAAACCGTTGAAGAAAAGTTTGATGTTGACAAGATAATGGGTAATCTAGCTACCAAAATCCTGGACAAAGGTATACCTGTGAAAGGAATTTTTGTACCTTTGAATCAGATGCCTGCAGAAAAGGTAGACATGCAAGGAGTTGATTCAGATCTTCATAGACTTGTTATGTCTGTTATTGAAGATTCTGAAGTGGGAGTGAAAGAAGATGATGTGCATGAGGAAACTAATGTTAAGGCAGATTTTAGAACATTACCTGTTGAAACTACTCCTGGTGAAGAAAAGAATGAGGATGTGATCAATGTGATTGATTTATCTGATGATGAAGTCATTGGAAATGCTGTTACAAGTATTGCTAAGAGACTGAAGACAAGGAAAGGAAAGACTGTTGAATCCTCTCCAAAGAAGTCTTCTGAAGGCAAGAAGAAAACTACTGTTGTTGGTCCTACAAAACCTTGGAGCAAGGTTGCTACATCCTCCAAAAAGAGGAAGATAAGGGAAGATTCTGATTCTGACTTTGATGTTAAGGATGATGTTCAAGACATCACACCTGTCAGAAAAACAATTTTGAAGAGAATCTTTGACAAAGTCCCTGAAGTGCTAGTTGACAACATTTCCTTTCATTATACCAGCAGTGCATCAATGTGGAAATTTGTATGTCAAAGAGGACTAGCCCTAGAGAGGGAGCTTGGGAAAGAAGCGTTAGAGATGAAGGATATTATGGAGCTGATTAAGGCTGCTGGATTGGTGAAGACTGTTTGTAGGTTCTCCAGGTGTTATGACAGTCTGGTTAAGGAATTTATGGTCAATATTCCTATGAATATTTCTGACAAAAGAAGTATGGATTTCATGAAAGTGTTTGTGAGAGGCAAATGTATTGAATTCTCTCCTGAGGTTATCAACAATTACCTAGGAAGAAAAGAAGAAGAGTTTACAGAGCTTGAAGTCACTGATAATGATGTCTGCAAGGAGATTACAGCTGGTCAGGTAAAGGTTTGGCCATTGAAAGGGAAGTTGAAGGCTAGTAAACTTAGCATCAAGTATGCCATTCTTCATAGAATTAGAGCAGCCAACTGGGTGCCAACAAACCACAAGACAACAATAGCTGTTGGATTAGGTAGGTTTATCTATGCTGTTGGGAAGAAGATCAAGTTTGACTTTGGAAGCTACATCTTTGAACAAGTGGTGAAACATGCTGAAACAAATGCTATCAAGTTACCTATAGCATTCCCATCCCTTGTTTGTGGAATCATCTTGGAGCAACATCCTGAAACTTTAACAAGTTCAGATATAGCTTGCAAGAGGGAGTCAGCCTTGTCCTTGCATCCTAAGTTGTTTGCTGGACATCATGTTCCAGACATTGTTGTAACATCAGATGCTGGTGGCAAAAAGAGTACCAAGGCTGAATTACTTGAAGAACTGAAGGCCACTTGCAAAGATCTTGATGAGGTCATTAGTACCAGCACAACAAGAAATATGAAGATAAAACTGCTGATAAAATCCTTGGAACAAGGTGATGGTGATAAAGGTGCTAATGTCAATACTGAAAATTCAGAAACTGAAGATGGTGGAGATGGTGCCAGCTCTGATGAAGACTAGTTTCCTTGCTGCTTTTTCTAGATATTAGTTTAGTTTTATTTTTTATTCTGCA
Organism: Lathyrus tuberosus; assembly: GCA_022829125.1. NCBI lineage: Eukaryota > Viridiplantae > Streptophyta > Magnoliopsida > Fabales > Fabaceae > Lathyrus > Lathyrus tuberosus. Next base: position 18,240,550 of record JALAZF010000034.1, read on the forward strand.
CTGTAATTTGAATATTGTGGCTTGTTAAGCACTATTTATGTTCTATGATTTGTCTTGTCTTGTATGCTGACTTTAGACTAACAATGAGAGCTTGTTTAGGACTAACTGTAGTGAGTAGGACTTACATGTTGAGGTATGTCCATTTGTGGCTAAAAAGGGGGAGAGTTGTTGAACAGTTGCTGGTATGCTGATTCTTGCTTTGAGGGGGAGCTTGCCCAATGCTGCTACTAGTTAGTGCTGAAGTATGCAGCAGAGTATTGGAGTGTGTGCAGCATGCTGAAAGCATTGTGAAGCTGTTATGAAGAAATGCTGCTGCAAAGGTTGGTAAAATATTCATGTTTATCCGCTGTTGAAGTCTCTGATGGTGCAGAGATTGTTTTAGCCAAAATTAGCCAAAGGGGGAGATTGTTGGTTCTTTGATTGGCTAGAATTTCGGTAAAACAAAGTTGTTCAATGTCTGATGGTTGATGTCATGACATTGAGTCTTAACATTGGATAATAATAAGTGTTTAAGTTGGATGTCTGATGTCACATGCGATGTTGTGACATCAGGTCTGCAGAAGATTAATAACATCAGGTTTAGTGATGTTGTTAGGGTTTGCGTTTTAGCTGGATATTGGGAGAGCTGTTAGTCTCATTTGATGAGGATATCTTGGGATAGATATTCTCTGTTGCATAGAGATTTGATGCAGATTTGTAGGGAGGTTTAAAGACTGGGATTTAAAAAGATTTTGGGGATAAAATCTGTTTTGAAGATTCAGTTTTAAATAAAAAATCAGGTCAGATATTGCAAAGGATCCAAGCCCAATTCAGATGGCTATATAAAGCGCATCAACCAAAGGAAGAACACACAGAAAGTAGACAGAAGATAGAGAGCTTTGACTGGAGGTTAAGCATTGTCTTTGTACGAGTATTGTGTTAACCATTCAAGTGTGAATTGGTGAGTGTAATCTGTCCTCTCTAGAGCTGTGAAGCAAGAGAGTTTTGTAACTTGATCAAAGCTGTGAAGCAGGATCAAGGTGTTTCTCAAAGTGTTTGATCATTGAGAGGTTTTAGGGATTGAGTAGTGTTCTCATACCTAAGTGGGCTCTTAGGTAGAAAGTTCATTAGTATAAATTAAGTTTAGGAGATTGTCAACTAGGTTGTCGAGTCTGTAAATTAATTCTACAAGTAGTGAATTGCATCCCTGGCTTGGTAGCCCCCAGATTAAGTTGTTAAACTGAACTGGGTAAACAATTCGGTGTGTTTCTGTTGTTGTTATTGTCCATAACAGAGTGTGTTGTTGTGACATCACATATCTGGCACCAGAATTTCAGGACATATGACTTTATACATTAGAGGAGGGTGAATTGTGAAGGTTTGAAAAACTTTAGTTGAAAACAAAATCATTTGGAAAATCAGAGTTTAAAAATATTTTAAAACAAAAGGAGTAAATAAGCAGCGAAAAACCAAAGGAAGGACAATAAAGTAAAGAGGTAAGGGATAGAGAGAAACACTATAGATTTATACATGTTAGGCCTAAATTAACCTACTACTGTCCCATGGAATTATTTTTAGAATATATAATAAACTTGAGAGCTTTTAGAAGAATATGCTCACGAACCTCCTTATACAAGGAACTGGAGTTTTAAGGCTAACTTCTAAACAAATCACGAACAAGGTTTATGGTTGTTATCCTCCAAAACAAACTGACCACAAAACCAGTTGAGATTTTACACGGGCTAATCTCGATCTAACTGAGCTTTTACTAGGATGAACTCAAGAACTAAGTGATATTATACACATTCTAATCTCGATGCTTTTAACTGGGGTGAGATCAAGAACCGTTGTGAAGATTTTGACAACTGATCTTTGTGAACCAATAGAGTTTTTCTTCTTGGAAAAACCTCACAAACCAAACAAATACTTCCTTTGATAACCCCAAAAACCGACAAGAGCTTTTATTGGCTTAGCTCAAAACCAAACCACTTATTACAGAAGATATAATTACTTAAGAGATAATACACTCTTGATAAATTATAATTAAGCATTCACTTAGAACAAAGAACCCCACTTAGACTCAATAATACTCTCAAAGCAATATATGTGTGTGTATATATATATATATATAGAGAGAGAGAGAGAGAGAACTGAGAGATTTACAGAAAAATGAGAGAGAATAAGAAAGTGAGATCAAAATTAATTTTCAAAATGTGAAAAGTGATAGAGAAACTCTTTATTTATAAGCCAAATCGTGGCTTAAATTTGGAAACAATTCACGAACCAAATTAATGCCATAATCGATTATGTCAATCGATTCTTGACCTCCAAAAATCGATTGTTCAAGCCTCAAATAAAAGATTTTGATATTTAGAAGTTACCAATCATTAAAAGACTATCCTAATATATTTTAAACTCAAACTAGTGAAAATAATCGATTAGGTTATTAGGTATAATCGATTATTCAATTGGAAAAAGTCTTCCAATCAAATCAGGCACTCTCCTAATCTATTGGCTAAGCCATAAAACCATTTTCAAGTGATTTAAATAAAATATGAGAGGTTTCTCAAATGTTTTTAGTGTGTTTGATTTTTCCACTATATTTCCATAAATACCCCTGTGTCTTTAGAAGACACTGGTCACTAAGACAAACACAACCAAACGAGCTTTCAGACTTCATCTCTTTCATAACTCTATAGCTTCAACTCTTGGCATCATTATCTTTCAGTTTATAATCATACAAGATCTTTGAATCTTCTTAATAAGGCTTGAGATATCTTCATGTTAATTATCATCATTTAAGAGTTGAGAGGTTAAACCACCGGTGAACCTTGAGAGATAATTCTTCACTTGAATGTTGTTTGACTACATACCTACTCAATTGACTTGGAGCTTTGTTGTTAACAATTTTCACCATCTTGGATCACCTTGACAATATGCAAACACATAGATCCACATTTCCCCATTTTTGATGATGACATTACTCTCTCATGGAGGTGGTAAAAGATAAAATAGATGAATAAATTTTTGAGTGGTTACACTTCCCTTACAGGAGTAGATAATATATTATACTCCCCATAGGAGTATACTTCCCCTGTGACATAATAAAAAATGTGGTAAAAAGATGCTATAACACAATTATAAAAATGCAAACTCATAATTCACATAGATAAATGATTATTTACTAACAAATGGAAAATAATTTTTTATTAAAAGATCATTTGAAGTACAAAAAACAGGAAAATGAAGATATTTAAACACACGTAATTGCTAACACTAAACACATAAGTGATACTACTTGTTTTAACTATTATATGGCTTTTACCTTTGAATTCTTTGTGAGGGCAACAACTTCCTTGGATATCTTGTCAACAACAAAAGCAATTTCTTTAGAGATCACAGGGATGGCATTCATATCTCCTTCTTCACTGGTGGATGAATTTTTGTAACTTATTTTTCTTCCATGAAATAATTTTTTAATTCTCCTCGAACAACTAAAAACTTCATCTTACTGAGGCATGTTGAGTCGATCTAATAGTGAATCGAGTCAACATTTTTTCTGTAAGATCCACTCTTGCTCTAGCCAAAATCTTGGTGATTAAATTTCCATAAAGTAGCCAACTGAGTGACCCTTCTTGCAAAAAGACATGTGGTTGAATATTTCTTCTACCTAATTTGTTAGATGATATTCTGTTAATAAACACATGTGAACTATATCTTATTTTACCAGAACTTCAAGATTTCCTTGTCTGGGAAGAAGAGTTTTAGACATCGTATAATATGCAAGCCTTTAATAATTTTGTTTTAAGAGGAAGTTTCTTTTCCCCATTGGATCTTCCACAAAACCTACTACAACAATATTTAGACTAAACCTCTTGAATATTGAAGGTCTGTCATAGTCGTATAAGGGAATATGAGTATTTATTTATAGTTTTGTTTTTGAACGTTTGGGCGTGTGAAACTCCACAAACTCGTTAAAGATTTGGACCAGAAAAGGTTGGAAGTAAAACTTTTCAAAACACATGTGATAATTGATTATCCAATGGGAATAATCGATTATTTGGTGTTAGTTTTGAAGATTTTGTGTGTTCTTCATTAATGATTTGATTTACTTGGAGGTGAAGATACATTCTGATCTCACTTGAAAATAGAAAGACATAGAGCATCTAATTGATTATTTGCCTTGGTTTCAGTCTCCTTGAATTTTCAGGCCTTGGGTTGAGATTTAGCTTTGGCATACTGCTTTTGACACCCCCTTTTTCATTCAGATTACACCTATTTCTCCAAAAATGCTTAGAACTCAAATAAATTATTAGTTAAAATGATTTTAAATGTCTGAGAAATTTACAAACCACTTATTTAAAAGGTTAATCAATATTTTCTGATTTTTCAATCTCTAAAAAGTGTATCGCCTTAAATCCGAATTAGACTTGAGAAAACTTCCCTTTTTGAAGTAACAACAAAACACTGTCATAAATTCTTCTTGTTGAATCGTTTGATCTGAGAGTTGGGATAAACCACGAGGATGATAGGTCCATCACAGAATTATCACCTCAACCTACTAAGATGTTAAATGATCATCACAGATCATTATGAATGTTGTGAAACATCCTCAACAATACTACTATGATCTTTTCTATTGAAATACACCATCAACGAACATACAGGGACCGCAATAATCAGAATCATCAAATGTTATCAGGCACAAATATCACTGGTATACTCAGTGGTATACATCTTGATTTGCACAAATATGCATTAAGTCTTCATTAAAATTGGCAAAGCATCCCTGCAAAAACACATTAAGTTTTCACCTTTGGTACCCAAATATTTTTAGGTTCTTGTGCATTAGTAAATCCAAGAGGTTTGGTGTTTTTACCTTTATACCTTCTTAGTTTATTATAATAGAATGACTCTAATGTGGCCAAACTTAACACAAAATAAGCATTTATAAATAGGGTGATTCAATTTCTTCCTATTTAAGCTTTTACTATATGATCTACTCAAATTAAAATGTAATCCAATTTTATTCAAGGTATGCCTTTGATTTGATAAAGTCAAACCTATATTTTCTTTCCTATTAGTAAATTTACTTAGATTTTCATGCAGATATTTCACTTCCTTTTTCATCAAGACACAAGTCTCACATTTACTAGCCTGGTTTCTTGAAATTATGTTTAAGAAGATCACTAAGATGTCGGATAGGATGTCGTGACACTTGATCTCTGCTTCTCACACAAAGATAATGAAGAACGGAATGCAAATAGCAGAAAGAAAACAATACACCAGAATTGTTAACCCAGTTCGGTGATCAACAACACCTATGTCTGAGGGCTACCAAGCCAGGAATGAAATCCACTAAGTAGAATTGGTTCTAAGATAAACTCCAACGTTTACCACTTGACACCTAGAAAACTACCCGTACTAGATTTCTACCTAAGACTCTCCTAGGTATGAGACTCGTCCCAATTCGCTTTCAATCACAACAGTGACTGAAAAATTACAACTCAATAAACTGTCCAACTCAGATATTCACACAATACAAGAGAGGCTCACAAAAGTACAAACCTTAGTACTCACTAACAGCTGTATATCTTTAGTGTCTATTCTAGGTTAAATTCATTCTATTTATATTACTAAACATAACTGGATTTGGGCTTCAGAATCGCAGCAATTCACCTCCACAGAATCTGCGACCTATTCTTCTCTAGAATAGTTTCTTCAATCCTAAGTTTCCAAAAATGTCTCCATACTTGGAAACAACATATTCCTTTTAAAATCAGAATCTCTGATTCCTCAATCTCAGATGCCACCTAGGACCAAATCATATTCCAATCACACCCAGAAAATAGACAGAGTAATTCCAAATTGTAACAGACAAAGATGTCGAATCAACATGATAGGACATCTTATCTAACACCTTAACCTGCAGTTAGTTCATTATGTCAGGACATCTTGTCCAACATCTTTCTGCTAAGTTAGTTTTACCATAATTGATGCCAACCTCAAAGGCTTGGACTCATCAATCTTCCCCTTTGGCACATTTTGGCTAAAACTAACTTCAATTAACCAGCAGACAAAAAAAAATCAGAACAGGGAGACCATCATCAGAACAGCAGCGAACACAAAACTTTTGTCTCCCCCTCAACCAATAACTTCTTCTACAAGCAGCACCAGCACTACCCCCTCAATGGTTAATAGCACTCATTAGTGGTTAGTGATGTTAGTATTACTCCCCCTTTTTAGCCATAATATGACAAAGGCAGAAAGACTAACTCAAAACCAATTAACCAGTATATAGTAATTAAAGTACACACCCAAACAAAAGTAAATTATCCTGGGCATTAATCCCTTACAAAACTAAAAGCAAAAACAAAACACAAAAACATAAAGTAAAGAAAAGACAACTCTCAGAAGTCATCTTCTGTTTACTCATCATCCTCTTCTTCTGCATCATCACCAGAACTATCATCAGCAGCCGCATCAACGTTCTCAATATTTTCTTCAGCAGGCTTCTCAGCATCTCCAAGGTTTGCTCCAATGTCCTTGTTCTGTCCTGCAGACAAAGCTTGAATCAGTTGTTCCTGTTTTTCCTTCCTGGCTGTACTGGTCTTGATAATGTCATCAAGCTCCCTATAGGTTTCCTTCAGCTGAGTAATAGTGTCCTCTTCTGAGGTAGTTGTAGTAGATGTTGGGGCAGATGTTGAAGCAATATCTGGAGCATGCCTTCTAGTAAACAGTTTATAGTGCAGAGTCAGAGGGGACTCCCTTCTCATGATGTTATCAACAAGTAGAATTATCCCAGGATGTTGTTGAAGAATCACTCCACAGATGAGTGAAGGAAAGCAAATAGACAGCTTTACAGCTGAAGATACAACCTGTTTTAGAATTTGTTTGAAGATGTAGTCCCCAAAGTCAAGTTGAAATGGTTGAAGTGTGATTGGTAGGGACCCCGTTCACCGTTTCTGCGAAGAATTGCATATTTAACACTCAACTTTCCAGCTGGAAGTTTCTCTTTGCTGGGCCAATTCCTCACAGTATTGCCAGTAATTTCCCTATAAATCTGATCATTAGTGTCTTCAATTTCACCCTGAGGACCTTCAGGTCTACCAAGAAACTTGTTGATCTCAGTAGGAGAAAATGTCACAACATTTCCCCTGACATATACCTTCAAGTAGTCCTCACTTTTTCTATCATTGCATCCTTCTGGAATATTTACTACAAACTCTTTGACCAGCCTCTCATAGCATAAGTCAAATTGAGAGATAGTTTTTAACAAGCCAACATCTTTAATCAAGTCCATTACCTCCTTATAATTGAGGGCATTCTTTCCTAATTCCCTCTCTAGAGCAATTTTTCTGTGATATACGTACCTCCACCTGTTAACATTTACAACATCATGGAATGAGATGTTGTCCATGGGAGCTTTAGCCAGAGTAACAACCTTCTTCTTAGAGGATGGTTTCTTAATGGGCATGATGTTCTAAGAATCTTTTGCAACATCATAGTCTGATTCATGGTCAGACTCTGTCTTTCTCTTTTTGGACACAACAACAACCTTCCTCCAAGGCCTATGGGGACCAACTACAGATTTCTTAGTTTGCTTGTTAGAGGTGTTTTTAGTGTCCATACCCTTATCCTTTCTATTCTTCAATCTTTCAGTCACACTAGGATTGAGTCTTGTTGCAATGACTTCATCATCAGAGGGTAAGTCATCTAAATTGACAACTTTGTCAGTTACTTCTTCATCAATCTCCCTAGATGCATGTTCTGAGACATTTTTGTAGATGAGGATGTCCCATCATTTGTCTTAACATTTCTCACCACGGAGTCAGGAAGGGTGTACAGATTCGTTTTTGACACTTCATCATCATCTCCACCTTTATCAGCATTTCTCTTAGTCACATCCTTATCAAGGACTAAGTTTATTGGCAGAATCTGAGCTAGTGGTCTAGTGATTCCAGTAACACTCATTCTATCCCCCTGACTTATGAGTTTGTTCACTATTTTGTCAATCTTTTCATCCGTGGTAAACTTTTGTATTCCCTTCCTAGGACTAGAGAAAGCACCAGAAGTGTTCGAAGGATTACCTGGTGGGAAGTTTTTTGATCTTCTTACAGGAAGTTTGTCCGTTTTGCATGGCACGATAGCAAGGGGAACAACATCAATAACACCTTCAGCATACAGCTCTTCAGGTTTTGACCTAGAACCGGATGTCGATGCAGTATCCTTCTTGGTTGCTCTTGTTGGTGATTATTGTTGCGACATCGTAAAGTGAACACGATTTTCCTTCTCTTCAACCTGGAGGATGAAGGAGTTAGATAAGATTAGTGTAGAGTGAGGGTATCTATTGTTGAAACGGTTTTGGTTGATTTGATTTTCAAACCACGCGTACCCTTGAATAGTGTTCTCACTAACTAAGTAAAGCCCTAATTTGTCCTTCAAAATTTTTGTTTGAATTTTTGTATCACTAGAGAAGTTCAAGATGTCCCAGCAGAATGTCATGACATCTAGGATGACACTATACCACAATAGATCAATTCCAATTCCAGTGGTCTGAAGGCAGCCATTCTTTGCACTTATTTCATCGGTTTCTATGATTGAGTCCTTTGTGACATCATAAGAACATCTATTTCCAGCAATTTCCTTAATCATATAGGTCTTTTGAAGAAGATTCTCAATCCTTATGATAGTCTGATGTTGCAATCTCCTATGTGTCATCTTGGTTAACCTTCCAATTTGTAATTCACCCATGTTCAGTTTTGAGAAGTGTTTCTGATGTTTCTCCATCTGCAAGGTTGTCCACACATAACAATTGTTCTTTGATCTGACACCTTTCATGATAAACCTATCTTTATCATCCACAACTAGACATTCAGATCTGGTGAAGTTGACCTTTAGACCTTGATCCCAAAGTTGATTGATGCTAATCAAATTTGCAGTTAATCCCTTGACAAGCAGCACATTGTCAAGTCTAGGATTCCCAGTTTGATCCAATCTCCCAACTCCTTTAATCTTTCCCTTGGATCCATCTCCAAAGGTAACATAGTTGGAGAAATGAGGCTTTATATTCGCCATATAGTTCGTGACACCAGTCATGTGTCTTGAACATCCACTATCAAAATACCACTTCTCTTCAGTGTACCCCTTTTGAGTGGAATGAGCTATCAGGGCCATAGACTCATTCTTGGAACTTCTTTTCTCTCCAACAATCCTAGCCTTAGGGTATCCATGTAGCTTGTAGCAATAACGTTTAATGTGGCCATACTTGCCACAATAATGACATTTCCAATATTGTCTCCTCTGATGTCTGTAATGATGTTGAGATATTCTGTTAGACATCTTCTGTCTTCTTTTGGTCTGATTAAGGCTGCATTCTAGATCTCTTTTCTTGCTTGACATTTTTTGATTATTGTAGCCAAGTCCTCTGACATCTCCAGCATTCCTCCCAATTTGAAGTATCTCATCTAGTATACCAGAACTGCTATTGAGCATCCTAACATTTTTGGTGACATTGTCAAGTTTGGAGTTGAGCACCATGACTTCCTCCTCAAGATCAGAGATAACACTAATATGTTTTACTCTTTCAGCCTCAATGAGCATAATAATCTTATATTTCCCTTCTCCTAGCGGGCAGACTTCAGCGCATCTCTTTTAAAGCTCCTTGAAGGATTTGATTAGATCATTATATGATAGATCTCCAATTTCTGATTCTATATTAGAATCAAATACTCCTGTAAGAGCAGACACTTGTTTAGGTGATCCTTCATCAGACCAAGATGTAATGAGGCCTTTCTTTTCTTTCTTGAGAAAGGTAGGACACTCATATTTGATGTGTCCATATCCCTCACACTCATAGCACTTGATCCTTTTTCCTTTGTCATCTTTTTCTTCATACTTAGAGTTTCTACCAAGATTATTTATTTTATGGTTGTTGAATGACTGAGGCCTGGCATTCGCATTTGATTCCCCCTCTATCTTCTCCAACAATTGACTGTACTGTTTTCCCAGAAACACAACAGCCTTAGACATCTCTTCCTTGGAGTTTGTCTTTCCCTCATCATGATCGGACACCAAGGCTAAACTTTTCTTTTTCTTAGTCTTTTCATTTAGTGCCATTTCAAAAGTTTGTAGGGAACCCATGAGTTCATCTACTTTCAAGGTGTTTATAACTTGAGCTTCTTCAATGGCTGTCACTTTCATGTCGAACTTCTTAGGAAGAGACCTTAAGATTTTCTGGACAAGCTTTGCTTCTGGAATCTTTTCTCCAAGATCCCTTGAAGTATTGGCAATGTCCACAATATTTATATGAAATTCCTGAATACTCTCATCCTCCTTCATTCTCAAGTTCTCAAACTTGGAGGTGAGAAGTTGAAGTCTTGAGGATTTAACACGAGAAGTTCTTTTATGAGCAGTCTTCAAGATTTGCCAAGCATTCTTTGCAACATTGCAGTTCTTGATGAGCCTGAAGATCTTCTTGTCCACACCATTAAACAAGGCATTCAAGGCTTTAGAGTTACCTTGAGCAAGCTTATCATCTTCATCATTCAAATCTTCTTCAGGTTTCAGCTCATCAGTAGCCTTACCATCTTTGTCTTTGGTCTTTGGCGGATCCCACCCTTTAACCACTGACTTCCAAGCTTTACCATCCATGGACTTTATGAACGCCACCATGCGTACTTTCCAATATTCATAATTGGAACCATCAAGTATGGGTGGTCTATTTAAAATTCCTCCTTCTTTATCCATCGTACCAGAAAGTATCGTCCCTGAATCTCACCCAGATACAGAGCAGGATGCCTGCTCTGATACCAATTGAAATTCTGGTTAAGCAGATCACTAAGATGTCGGACATGATGTTGTAACCCATTATCTCTGCTTCTTACACAAGGATAATGAAGAACAGAATGCAAACAGCAGAAAGAAAACAACACACCAAAATTGTTAACCCAGTTTGGTGATCAACAACACCTACGTCTGGGGGCTACCAAGCCAGAAATGAAATCCACTAAGTAGAATTTATTCTAAGCTAAACTCCAACGTTTACAACTTGACACCTAGAAAACTAACCGTACTAGTTTTCTACCTAAGACTCTCCTAGGTATGAGACCCTTCTCAATTCCCTTTCAATCACAACAATGACTGAAAAATTAGAACTCAATAAACTATCCAACTCAGGTATTCACACAATACAAGAGAGACTCACAAAAGTACAAACCCTAGTACTCACTAACAGCAGTATATCTTTAGTGTCTATTCTAGGTTAAATCTATTATATTTATATTACTAAACAGAACTGGGTTTGGACTTCAGAATCGCAGCAATTCACCTCCACAGAATTTGCGACCTATTCTTCTCTAGAATAGTTTCTTCAATCCTAAGTTTCCAAAAATGTCTTCATACTCGGAAACAACATATTCCCTTTAGAATCAGAATCCATGATTCCTCAATCTCAGATGCCACCTAGGACCAAATCATATTCCAATCACACCTGGAAAACAAACATAGTTATTCCAAACTGTAACAGACAAAGATGTCGAATCAACATGATAGGACATCTTGTCTAACACCTTAACCTGCAATTAGTTCATCATGTCAGGACATCTTGTCCAACATATTTCTATTAAGTTAGTTTTACCAAAATTGATGCTAACCTCAAAGGCTTGGACTCATCATTTCTAATAGGGTTAATAGTTATTTTCCTCTGCCATATAGGCCATATTTGAAAAAAAAAATCTGTAAATTTGGAAATAATCCATGGGCTAAATTAATGCCATAATAAGATTAAGCCAATCAATTAATGACCTTCAATAATCGACTGTTCAAGACACAAATGGAAGGTTTTGATATTTAGCCATTACCAATTATTAAGAGAATGTCTCAATCGATATTAGACTCAACCTAGTGAAAATAATCTATTAGGCTATTAGGTCTAATCAATTATTTAGTTAGAAAAACTCTTCCAATCAATCAGACACTCCCCTAATGAATTTGTTAGCCCACAAAAACATTTTCAGGTGATTTAAATAAAATATGAGAGGCTTCTCAATTTTTTTTATTTTCTGGGGTTTTTTCATAGTATTTCCACAAATACCCTTATGTCTTTAAAAGAATTCTTCACTCAGACGGACACGACCAGACGAGCTTTCACACTTCCTCTATTTAACAACTCTAAAGCTTTTCATCTTCGTATCATTATCTATGAGTTTAGCATCATACAAGATCTTTGAATATTTTTAATGAGGCTTGAGATATTTTCATGTTGATTACCATCTTTTGAGAGTTAAGAAGTTAAACTATTAACATTGAAATAAAAGTCTTCACTTGAAAGTCGTTTAATCACAATGTTTACTTTAAAGATATGTCTTGATCATCAAGAGAATCTTAAATAGTTTGATTCAAGAGGATAACTTAATCAACCATCTTAATCATATTCGATCACTTGAGTTATCTTCAATAGATAAGGCCTTCACTTAATATTAAACGTTGTCGTCATCAAAACCAAACAACTACTCAGTTGACTTGTATTTTTGCTGTCAACAAACTTCATCACCTTGGATCACCTTGACAATACCTACAAGCACATAGATCCACATAAAATGTCATGGTTGGGATCAAAACATGAATACTAGGACAACTACATTGAACCCCAACAAAAAAGAAAATTATCTTACTCATCATAGCTTTATAATAAAGACCTAGAAGAAAGTAGTTAAATAACATCTGCAACGATTCCTAGAGCGTCACTTTTGCCCTTAATCTTCCTTTCATATTCTCTCCTGTTGTGATTTGTGGTGAGAACCTACTTTCTCTATGAACTACATCCTGTAACACCCCAACTTTATTAGAATATTTATTTAATTTATTTAAATATAATATTTGTGAATTTTCGGTGAATTTTGGTGGTTTGTGTTGACGTTGACATTTTCGTGGAGTTTTGGTTATTTAATTAAATAATAGTATATAATATGAATATATTAGTATTATTATTAATTTAAATAATATTAGAAGAATTAAGGGTAAGATGGACTTTTGAGGAGGATTAGTGAGGGTATTATGGGGAAAGCCCATTTTGGAAGCCCAAGGGTTTAACAAAAAAGAATTGCAAAGGAATAGGATTCATTTTGGTTGGAACGTGAAAATAAGGAGAAAATGCAGAGCTTTGAGGAAAAGGAAAAGGGCGAGGATTCATGAAGGCTTCCAAAGAATCAGTAGAGAAAACTCCGGAACGACAATCTAAGGTATGGGGAGTATTGTCTTTCATTGTTTTCAATATAGGAAGTGATGTGTCTAAAGTGGATTTTTGAGGTTTTTGGGGTTTTTGAAGGTTTTATGAGTTATTGATGATTTAGGGGTATTTCTGAGGATCGATGATGGATTATTAAGGGTTGAATTAATTCGGGTAAAAATAAGCCTTCGAGGCAAAACCTTTTTTATGATATGTGGGATCTTGTATGAGAAAGGGATTTATGGGGTTTATGGGAACCTTGAGAGTTTATGAAGGTTTAGGTGATTTTGAGTTAGAATAGTGGAATTAACCGACCTAATAGTCGTAGGTTTTATGCCTTTGATTGCCTTGATGTTTCAGGACTGTTTTGGGGTGATTTGAGGTTAGAATCGTAAAGGTTTTTGGGGCTGGGATGCTACTGGTGCGTAGCAGCGATTGCAGGAATCGCTAGTTTGCAAAGTAAATAAATCATTCGCAAGGCGAATGTTCGCCCAGACACGCAATGCGAGCAGCGCAGGGAATACGTGATAAATTATGTGATGATACTGGAATGAATTCTGAGATTGATTATGTGGGCTCGCACAACGAATGTCCCAGCGAAGGGCTTCGCACATCGAATAGAGGAGCGAGGAGAGGCAGATTGGGGAACTCTCTAGTTTTTGTATGGGATTGGGGATTCGCTGCCAGGTTCACAAAGCAAAGTTCCCAGCGAGCAGGTTCGCACAGCGAACTCCTGCTGTTCGCAAAATTTTGTTTATGATTTCTGTGATGTTCTGATGTTTGACGTTGTGATCTTTCTGATGGTTTACTGTGATGTTACTGATGATTATGAGATGATGATTTGTGATGTTTTGATGAATATATGATGACATTGTTAACATGATGTTTTGGTGAATGATGATGCACATAATGATATTTTTTATGATGAAGATTAGTGACGTTGTGTATCATGCCTTCATAGCATATTCTGGTGATGATGTTAGGACTTCGGTCCAGTGATGATGATGTTAGACTTCGGTCTATTTGTGGCTTTCATCCCATTGTGCGGATGTGAAGTGGTTTATGACGTGCTCCGATTCTTGTGTGGAACCGATCCTATTGACGGGGATCTTTGGAGGGTGATGGCCTAAGTGTCCATCATTTGTGACGATTGGTACCACATGCATGAGTCCTGTTGTGCATTGCATTTATGTGGCATTTGTTGTGATTTATGATGACGTGTTTTGATGTTTGCCTTGTGATGACTCTGATGATGTTGTATATGATGATGACGCCATTTTTATGCATATCTTATTTTATATTGATTATAATGAATTGTATTACTCACCCTGCCTGTTTGAATGTTGCCTCCACGTGGGTAACATGCAGGTGATCAGGATTAGCTGTGGATGCTTTTGAGGAATTTTGAAGTATTATTTGCTTTTGGGCGATGTAGTGGGTCTTGCTCTGATAGTGTAACATCAGGTTGGGTCGTTGAGTCAAACCATGTTGAGTTTTATTTGGCTGTTATTTTATTGATTATTTGATGACTATGGTTTATTTTAATAAACCCTTTTGTTGGATTTTTGTGGTTATGGTGTTCTACTGCCCTTTGAAGGCATTTTGAGTTATTTTGAGGAAAACCCGTTGTTTACGGAGCAATTTTGTTTATTTGAATTTATTGAGAAATGTGCACCCTTTGAGGTGATTCTGATTTTACTATGATTTTATGTTTATTCCGTTGCGATAATTGTGGGGTAGAAAAGGGTGTTACACATCCAATCCACCGATCTCCCCCTTTTGTGGTGAATGAAACCCATATTTATAGGGGTTTAAATGGTAGGATCTCTAAGCACACTACTCAGACTCTCTTAGCGGACCTACTTTTTCCCTGCTAAGCAATCCCAACTCACCTGCAACTTGCTTCGCCGAATTAGCTTGCTAAGTATACCACCCATCATCGCATAGCGGACAAACCTTCTTTAAACTTGAAGTAGCTTAGCTCTGAAGTCATGAATTATCTTTGCCGTTAAGCGAACCTGAGTTCTTGGCTTAGTGAGGTGAGTTTCTTAACCTTGACGTTTCTTGGCGATGAAGTCTTATTTTTATGCCTTTGCTTGCTAAATGCGACTATGTGTTTTGCGCGAAACAACCGCTGGCCTCCTATCGCAGGTTTACTTGCGGGATCAGCCACAAAATCCCAGAACAATGGCCTGATGTGTACGTTTTGTTGAGGTGACGGTTTTCTTTGTGATAACTTGAACGGAATGAAAAAGGTTTCGAATTGATAAATGAAAACAAAGCAAAAGAAAAAGAAAAATAAGAACTAGGCAAGTAAATGACAATAACTTAAACTTCGTTCAAATAAATTGCATGAAAATAACAAGTGCGGACGCTCTCATACATTTTGCGGGAGTGACTCGTTTCTCTTAACGCTTGGTACTTAGAGTGTTTCCCTTTGCAATGTTACAAATGCGACCCCTAAAATGGAAATAATTATTGCTTTATATAGGCTAACACAATAATTGTTCATCTCCCCAGATTGGTTTTGGTCGTGACACATGTCACCCCACTATCTTTCTAACTTCCCATGTTCTTGGAGTTTTCAACTTTTTCTGCTCAAAAGTGTTTATCCTTGTGTCAGTTTCGTCCACCACTTGACATCCTTTGACGACAATGCCTCCAAGTCTTCTTCCGATACGGCCTTCATCCGCGTCGATTCAACGCTCCAGTCTCCCTTGGCGTCGACTCGCTTTGGATATTCCACCATTCCTTTATTCTCGTTATTTGGTCGAAATCTTTTATAGCCAACACTATGTTGGCTTAATGAGTCTTTCTTGTTGGGAAAGTGTTTTGGCATGGTCTTTGTGTCGATTAAGTGATTTCTTAGTCCTCTTTACTTGTTTTTAGTCAATATGTAATTTATATGTCCAAAATCACGTTTTATCATTTTCATTGATTAATCGAGGTTTTTTTCATTAATTACTTATAAAATAAGTTAATAAGTTCCTACGTATTTAACGTATTTTTGGAAATTATCAAGTCTCCCCAACCCATCCTTTTGTTTGTCCTAAAACAAAATTCATTCAAATGGTTTAGAAAAAAAATTCAAATGCATATTTCATAAGAAGTTTAATGACTTGATTAAAGACTTTTGAAAAAAACATCGTTTATGACATTATTTTATTTGCAATGCAAGTTTATAATCAACAATATAATTATCATCAAACCATAGCTTGAATATAAAAAATTTACGTTACCAAAGTAAGATTTAAAATATATCTAGATCAATAGACAATTATTCATTAGAATTATATTCTTACTGATTATCCCTAAAAAAGTTTATTGTTTCCCTCATTGTTGGACAATACATAAACTGTAGAAACATTTTTCATTTCATATAAGCAGTGCCACAAGATACATAATTAGTCGTGGATCATTAAGGTCTTTGTTTTGGCTGTAACGTGGCGGAACTACAAAAAATATTTGTTTTCTCTAAATTCAAAAAGCCTAAAGATAATAGAGCAAAAAAAATTTGGTGTATAATTTTGTTTTTCAAAAAGTCTATTTTCTTTTCTTTTCACTTTACAACATTTTTTTGGGTGACTTTCTTGTATTTGCATGCTTTGACATTTTGAGTTCTTTTCTTTTCCTTTTCTTTCTTTTTTATTTTTGTCAAAACATATACTTTTCTTTTTTTTCACCATACTACTTGATTTTCTTTTTCAAAAATTTCCCTTTCTTTCCAACTTTATTGTTTTACATACCATTTCATTTTTAAGTGCTCTCCTATCCTAAGACAAGGTTTTGAACATTTTTTTCTTTAAAAATTAGCTAAGAGTTGTAAAGTTGGCAGAACAGAACGTTTCAATTTTTAGCAACAAAGGGATTGTCAAAGGTTCACACCCTCACAAGCTAGGCTTTTTGGTCAAGTAGTTTTTTACTCTAAAAAGCAATGACTTAATCATATCCATGACTTAAAATATGCCAAGTAAGAGAAAGAATGATTCAAAATCCACGTGGTTAGTATGCATGTCCGCTCCCATTATTTATGTAAAACACGAGGTTGCACACATCTCACTTGAATAAACTTATATGATTCTTCACATTCGTTGACATATTTTCACTGGACAGTAGTAAAATCAAACCTTTTTTTGTGAGACATTAGTTCACAGTCATGCTATAATTTACAGATAATAAAGCATCAATAATGAATGAAGTATTTGAAAGAAAAAACCTTTTTATCATGCCATTGTTCCCGACTTTTGTCATAAACTTGATTTTGTGATTCCTATGCATTTTATTTTTCAAATCGATTGAATCATCTAAACACAAACAATTTTAAGTATAAACTTTTGAAAATTTTCAAACTTTTCAACAAGTACTTAATCATGAAAACAATTTAAATTTCACCGGGTTGTGTAGGTTCAACTTTGATCTTCCTTTCATTCCACCCCCTATAGAAAAGTTTGGTCTTTCCTCAGGTCATCAGATTAGGAATGGTTTTGCAGATATCCTTGCTTAGCCACATGAACTTTCGCTAAGACACCAAAATGTCACAAAGTGCTCTAAACGCACAACATCAATCGCTTAGCGGGCCTCCTGCAATATTTCACATTACATGTGTTACTTGCTTTAAATTCATCTCAAAACACATCACATATCTGAAGGGAAGATGTATCAATATTATGTTTCAAACGGTACTCAAGTGTTTTTGGAGCTTGGGCTTGGCATTTGTTAGAACTACACATATAAATTTATAAAAACACAAAATTTTTAAAACCTAATTAACAAAAAATCAAAAATTAGAAAACAAATAAAGTTTAAAGTGATGGTGGAAGAATGAGGCAAAATCTCAATCACCACCATCATCAACATCATCATCTTCCTCACACTCGACCCATTCTTCTTCTTCTTCTTCTTCCTTTTCACTTTCCTTTTCATCCACATATTTCTCTTCTTCAATCTTAATTTTACCACTGCCTCTTCCATTTCAGCTTGCCTCACCTCTCTAATTTTCTATATAAAATGTCATATTCATAGCCACGATAGATCAATGATAAAATTCTCCTGTGCGGGTAGATTTTCATAGGGAGAATGAGGTTCCTGCACCCACAGTTCCAATCTACTCATAGAATCACGAATGGAAATCAAAACCTTTTAATATAAATCACTAATATCCCATGTATGAATAAATTAGGTATGAAAGTTATGATTCACAACATCCAAGATTACAGGTTTTTATTGGTGTTGTTGGGGTGCTACAAGTGCAATGGTTGAACGTCTTTGTTCTCTATAGTTTCTTGCCATATAATAACGGTGAACAAAATATTCATTTATTTTTGTATCAAGGCATCAGTGGAAATAGAATGAGGTCTACTTTAATTTATTTGAAGAGTCTAGTGATAGAAACTTTGGAAGGCTAAATGAGGCTTTTAAATTGAGTGCACAATCAGTCAAATCCTATCTGAGATTGTTGTATATGTTTATCCCTTGTATGGTCAAAATATACTAGATAAGTTGGGAAGGGTTGATGAAGAGGTATTAAGTTTAGGGTGACATTAGATAGGATAAAGGTTAACCACATTTGGGCTTCTATGGTGAGGTGTGATCTTTTGAATTGGATAGGTCGATTAACTCTTACTACTTCATATGTTTCTAATCTAATGCATATGTCAGTTGTGATCCTAACATAATCCCAATTATTTCTCACAACTCCCCTCGAGAATGAGTCTACCTCGTGTGGATTTTTCACGAAAGTGTCTTCTAAGTGTTCATGTATGGTTTCACTATCATATGGAACTTGTCGCTCTTTTACTCATGATACCCTTGATATCATGGCATCATCATCTAAGGGTTTAAGTGATGGGTTGTCAGGAGGGGGAAGCATACACACTGGGTCAAACACTCACCTAAAGGTCAAATACTCACCCAAACAAGTGAGAGAGACACCACATATTCACCAAAAACCTTAAATTGATAGGTGTATGGGTCATCTTACTTATAAAGTGCTTAACCTCCACTTTTCTAAGCAATGTGGGACTTAGAACTCATACTTGATTCTCAACACAACTCACACTTGTTTCCCAACAATTTCCCCCTCAAGTGTGAGTTCATTCCCTATGATCCCCCTCAAGCGGAAGCTCTTTCATCCACATGTTTGTACCGCCGTTGAGAGATACCATTATCTCGTCATGGGCACTTCAACGAAACATGTCGCCTGACCAACATGCCAAGAAGACTTTCGACACAAGTAGTCGGTCCCTTACTCGAACCGGGCTCTAATACCACTGGTGGGTCATCATGAGGGGGAAACATTCACATTGGGTCAAACTTTCACCTAAAGGTCAAAGACTCACCCAAATAAGTGAGATAGACACCACATATTCACCCAAAACCTTAAAATGATAGGTGTATGAGTCTTCTTACTTATAAAGTGCTTAGCCTCCACTTTTCTAAGCAATGTGGGACTTAGACCTCATATTTGATTCTCAACACAACTCACACTTGTTTCCCAACATTAAGATTTGCATAAAATACTCTTATAATATCAATATTAATTTTTTATGGAGGATTAACTCAACCTTGAAGTCATGAATCTCCTTTGCTCACTAAGCGTGCATGTGTTCTTGGCTTAGCGAGGTTAGTTGATTAACCTTGAAGTTACTTGGCCATGAAGACTTCTTTCGCTGGCTTTGCTCGATAAGCACACATGTCTTCTTGGATTAGCGAGCCTTCCTGGTTGGAAAAGTTTCTTGACTAGGTCATTGTGTTGCTTTGGTGATTTCTTAGTCTTGTATACATGTTTTTAGTCAATTTGTAGTTGAACTGCACAAACAATCATTTTATCACCTTTTATTGATTGATCAAAGATTTTTTTTATTAATAAATATCTATATATTTAACTTATTTTTGACACTTATCAGTTCTTTCAATTTATAGTTATACAAATCTAAAACTAGTTTGCTAGTAACAACAATAACTATAGAAATACAAAGTGCAACATAGTGAAAAATTTCTTATAATAAATTAATCTATTTTTTTAAAACATTTATATTTTTTTCATATAATTTATTGTTCAGACTACGTTATTTTTTTATTCAATTTTAAGAAGAGTTGTATTTCATATCATTGTTAGAAGTCAAATGTCGTTCGACTCAATATAATATATTTATGTTATTTAATTTTAACTATATCAATTAAACATCAATTACATTTTTTAATCAATCAAATATATTATTCATTTCCCATTTTATTAAAACTATATATTTCCTCTGTCTCATAAAAAATATCTTATTTGTATTTTTTCTATATTTCAAAATAAATATTTCTTTAGAATCCCAACACAATATTTAATATTATTTTTTTCACTACTATACTCCTATTTATTAATTTTTACACTTTTTAACTACTTTATTAACTATAATAAATAGGCTTAATTGGTCCTGGAGTTCCCTAACTTAATTTAAAATTTCACTTTAATCTTTTATCTAATAAACGTTATATTTTAGTGCTTCAAAATCTTTTCCGTTAATCAATTTAGTCCTTTCTGTTAACTTTTAACTTTAAATATTTTAGGTGAGACACTATTGTTAAATGTTCACCATAAACTTTATTATTTTTTTAATTTTAATCATTTGATCTTTTTGATGAATTTTACACCTTTGGATCTTGAGAGTTTATTAATGTTTATAGAGCACCGTCAACAACTAATTCTTTTTAGATATCTTCATCTTCTTCCTCCTTCTTCTTAATCTTCTTCATCACCATATTCATTAAAATCTCATAAATTTCCAGAATATTTTTTTTCCATCAGATCTTGATAATATGTTAATAACCAACAAATTGTACACCTATCTTCCACAAAATTAAAATCACAAAAAAATAAAATTAAACAAAACTCCATAAAATTCAAGATAACCCAATAAACAAAAGTGAAACTAAAATTACCCATTAAATCAAAAAAAGTAAAACTAAAATTAGCAATTAAAAATTAATAGAGAAAAGTAATTTCTAGTGTCTCACGTGTTCTTTGGAAAATCATCTATATCCAGTTTGGTAAGCATGACTACTACTCTCTCTATTTTCTATTATGTGTGAATGCAAATCATATGAAGAACCCATATTATATGCTTAACCCTCTTTGGAACCAACTACATCTTTCCTACAAATTTTCTCCACAAACCCATTTGAAGAACCCTAAGTTAAAGCCAAATCAAACCCAAAATAAATTTCGTTGTTATTGCTCCCACCACTACACGAAGAAGATGAACAATAAGAAGATTAAAAAAAGGGTCTTCAATGTCATAAGCAACAACCCCTTCGTTGAAAAATTTGGATTAGTGTGATAATGATTAACAGGATAAAATAATTAAGGTTAATAAATTGGATACACTACGCCAAAAAAGACCTTTAGTAGCGCTTTTTTTGGCCTTTAGCAGCGCTTTTAAGCGCTGCCAAAGGTGGCGCTGCTAAAGGTAAAGACAGTGTTTTTTTCCTTTAAAAAACGCTGTCATAGGTCCCCCTATAGGACCCCCTTTAGCAGCGCTTTGAAAAGCGCTTTCGTATGACCCCCATATAGCACCGTTTTTCCAAAGAAAAGCGCTTTCGTATGACCCCCTTTAGCAGCGCTTTTAAAAGCGCTGCTATAGGTCCCCCTTTAAGCAGCACTTTTTCAAAGAAAAGCGCTTTCGTAGGACCCCTTTTAGCAGCGCTTTAGAAAACGTTGCCTTATGTATACGCCATGACACCCTTTAGCAGCGTTTTTTTTAGAAAGCGCTGTCTTTTATAAAAGTGCTTTTTAAAAGATTTTTTTTTTAAAATCAATTATTAAACCTGTATAATTTATCAGAATTCATAATCATTCATCACATGGCCTTTGATACCAATATATGTCAACACATAGGCCTTATAGCATTATAATTCAACAATAGGCCTTTATACGATTAAAATTCAAGACATAAATGGTAAAAACCATTATATATACAACACCAAAATAACCATTACATATATATATCTCAATACAAACTATATAACACGAATTCCATACACAAATTCGAAACCTTATACACCATATATCCATCACCTATATATACAATACCTTCCATAAACCTAACACAATTTCTAAAACTAACAAATTCTCATTTCAACCATGTATTAACACCAATCCTCCTTTATTTCTTCCAATTTGTCTTTCATGTAGGTGGCACACTTGAATTCATCAAAATACTACATTTTACATAATATGCATGATTTAGTTAAAAGTAATTAATTAGATAAAATATCCGATAATAAATCTTAAAATAAATCATAACTTATATATAAATTCATACCATGGTTGGAATCTCTATGTGTTCCAAAAGAATAATTTCTTTCATGAATCTCAAGACAAAATAACCATAATCGATACCATTACGTTGCCGAGGACACTACACATTAAAAAAAAGTATTAATAAGTATCATAGATGACATGTCTTATCAAGTAGCATTACTATTATAATATCAAATCATACCTCCACTCTTAACCATGTAATGTTGTTTGCTTTGCTCTTTGGTACCCGAACTTGTCGTTGTGATCGGAATATTTGTATGGATCTATCATAATATAAACGAATATTTAGAATAATCTCACATAAATAAAGAAATACACACGCG
The DNA here is from genome assembly GCA_022829125.1 of Lathyrus tuberosus. NCBI lineage: Eukaryota > Viridiplantae > Streptophyta > Magnoliopsida > Fabales > Fabaceae > Lathyrus > Lathyrus tuberosus. Next base: position 18,263,390 of record JALAZF010000034.1, read on the forward strand.
AATATTTAGAACAATCGCATCACTTACGTATCAATCATGTTCTTCATCTTCGGGTATTTTGTTTGATCACCCTCTAGCGAATCCAGATAATAGACTATTTCTTTTATCGGATTAATCGCAAGCAATAACCAGTGTCCACTTCAAAATTAAACAAAAGTATAGATGGAAATGTTATACACAACGTAAAAAAGCGAAAGATTATAATAAAGGAAGTTAGGATGAAAATCTTACCCATGGCCAGTATTATATGGTAAAAGATACAACTTCTCTGTATCAATGTTGGTTATAAATTCACCTACTAAGTGATTTTTGACCGCATCTGTAGTTCGATTGATCAAAGTTGCATTGACACAGTTAGGAGACAAGAAGGAGTATCTTTCAGTCAACTGACGCGGGAGCATCAATTTTTCATACAGGAACCTGAAATAAAAATGGATTATAATAAATATGTTATTATATTTAACATTCTAATATTCATTGAAATGAGTAAATAAATTGATCAATTAAATAAATAAAATCGATGGATTACCTGATGTATGAATTTATAACACCGACGCCTAATTCAGAATGCGTAAATATCTGATCAAAGTCTTCTTTAGCAATTGTTTCTGAATAGGCAAACCCAAAAATACCTGCTTCCATAGGTATTTCATGGATACCACCTTCCATCCAATCCATTGTGCCTATAATTGTTTCAAGGCACAACCGAAATCGAGAAATAGATGCTTTTTTTACCTTGGCTACTACTGGCTTCTTGTTCTTGCTCCCTTGTTGCATCTCTTGTGTAGGAATCTGAAAATCATATAAGTCATAAACTTAATAATGATGAAGCTTTTGAATTTGGATCACAGAATTAACATTTTCGATGCATATATATATCATTGTACCTCTTTTTGTGATGCAACTGACTCAGTTTACACACCAATCTGTTTATCTTTTGATTTGGATTTTGTAGGAGTCTAACAATGTCATGTAAATAAAAAGTGCATAAAAGTAAGCATAACATAACTTATGCAAGTAAAACATTTGAAAACTAAAAGGTTAATAATGGTTTTCAACATACCGAGTCATCTATGACGATGAGGTTTGACGGTCATGCAACATACGACCCTATTGCGTCCCCCACCAATGTTGCATCTGAAACTTCATCAGGTATAGGTAGTAACGCATCCCGCTCTAAAGCAATATCAATTGAAACCTTCAAAAATCCAGCAAGGATCGGTCTAGTGTGAAGGACATCTCCGGGAGTGTTATGCACTTTTCCCTTGCCAACCATTCGATATGTCGGTGCCGATAAATATAGCTGACAAGGTGAAATGTCCTAAACAAAACAAAAATAATATGAAATTGTTATTGTGCAATGATGTCAATATAAAAAACTGTACTAATTTAATAAATATAATTACCTCCGGAATTTTTTGTTGACAATTGATACTGGCCTTGTCACTAGTATCTTTAAATTTTGAACCGCGCCTTTCCGACATATATCTTTCTTTATCCTGTTGCAGTTCACGAACTTGAGCTCTCAATTCTTCCAACGTTTCCATCACCTCTCTATTGCTAGGATTTTTTGTCTTTGAACGCTTATAAAAGGAAGATGGAGTGACTCCAAATCCCCTACCCCTCGCGCGACCAGAATACTCAAGAACATTTAATACTCGACTCAGTATGCTCCTACAATCCTGGTCTTCTGTGGTAGGTAAGGACTGCGATAGAGTCTCCTGAAATTCAATATTAGAATCATGCATAAATATATTAGATAAACAAGAACTTTATATCTAATTAAACAAATAACGTTATACTTACACATTGTTCAAAAACTTGTTGAACACCTTCAGTAACAACTCCATCCTTTCCCACACAGGTAGAGCTGTCAAAATGGGCCGAAGCCCATAGGCCGGCCCGCCGAGCCCGAAAAAAGTTAGGGCTTGGGCCTTATTTTTGAAGCCCATATTATTCCGGGCCTTTTTGAGCCCGGCCCGAAAAAGCCCGAAAAAAAATGGGCCGGCCCGTATGGGCTATGGGTAGCCCGCCAGCCCGACAACTTTTTTTAAAAGAATTAATTTAACTATTTGGCTCATAATATAAATTAATAAATATATATAATTGGACCTAAAAAATAAATTTGGCCCAAGAAACATTTGGATACAATGTGTTAGTGCATCTTTGGTTCGGTCCACACACACTTCAGTGACTACCCAAACATTAATTTCTATTACATTATATTACATTACAGTATTCTAAAATGAATATATTACATTAAGATCATTAAAATGAGTATTAATTTCTATAACATTATATATTAAAATGAATATTAATTTATATTACATTATATATTACTTAAAAAATGAATTTTTTAATTTTTTTTTTAAATGGGCCCGTTTAGGGTCGGGCCCGTTTTAGGGCTGGGTAGCCCGCAGCCCAGACAGGGCTGGGCCTGGGTAGTAAAAAAGGAGCCCGTATTCAAAATGGGCTTTTTGAGCCCGGCCCGGAAAAGCCCGAGGCCCGCCAGGGCAGGCCCGTTTAGGGCTGGGCTACCCGTTTTGACAGCTCTACACACGGGTAGTCTTCCACAAAACATGCTCCGGAACAGATGTTTCTTCACCTTTATCCTCTACAAGCTACACATTAAGTCAAGAATTAGGATGAATAATAATATAAAAAGACCATAGCAATTATATATACTTACGATTTTTTGTTCCAAGCGTGCATATCCGAAACATCCTTTCTTGTATGGATACGCGGGTTTCGAGGTTCTTTGACGATTAACGTCACTCACAACCTTCATAAACAATTAAAAGTCATATCAGAACACATGTAATAACTACATGAATATAATACAATGTTCATGATAAATTAAATTAAGATTACGTGGAATTCTTCAGTTCTTCGTTTGGCAACAAAAGTGTCTCATTCTTCGGGTGCAATCAAGTCCGCATACTTCTTCGGGCATTCCGCTTCAACAAACTTTCCTTGGGCATCCCTCAGAAACTTGTGGGATAAAATTGCTCGGAACCCTCTAAGTCTTTTTTCGGCTAATTGAAGACAATATTTTTGCTTCTCGTCACCAATGTTAAAAGATCTCTACAATAACAAATAAAGTGTGTTAGTATAATTAATTTAAAAATATAATCGTCAAAAATAACAAATAACATCACATATAGTACCTGTATCTCACTCCATATTTTATCTTTGGCGGGTTTCAACTGTGGATTTCGCCAATTGTCACAAGTAATAGGAACTAGTGAGCAAACAAGTGCACCAATGTAACTAGTCAACATTGTGCCATTAGGCTCAATTAGTTGACCTGTTTCATTCGAATGAACGTCGTATTTTATTCCCTTTGTCTCTAGCACGAATAACTCCTTTCATGATTGTTATTCCTCTTGAAATATCTCCTTCCGCATCTTGAACGGATTCTTTTGGATCATTCTTGGAAGTATCGTGCGAGTTCTCCTCATTAGTAGCCATTTTACCTATACTAAAGAAAAACACATATAAATCCATAATCCATAATCAGTTGAACATAATATAATCCATAATCAAATATGAAATGACAAACACACGACAAACATATAAATCCATGATCCATAATCAAATATGAAATGACAAACACACGACAAACATATAAATCAATGATCCATAATCAAATATGAAATGACAAACACATGAAAGACATATAAGTCTATCATCTATAATCCATAATCCATAATCATTCTCAAATATGAAAAATACATGACAGAATATATAATTTTACTATTACCTCTTTATTAACGTCTCTTTCTTTTCCGGGTAGGAAGATGATCTACTTGTCTCTTAACAACACGGATGGATGGATTGATCCAAATTCCCTCATTATGATCATTTCTAATATATGATTCACTCGCTCCAATAGTCTCATCTTGATCACTTATAATATATGATGCATTCGCTCCAACAATATCACCTTGATCTCTAATGTTATCATCAATTACTTTGTTAGATAAAAGCACTATAGATCATTCCGTACTTGTCGGGTCAGTGACATAGAACACTTCTCTAGCTTGAGAGGCTAGAATAAAAGGCTCATCTTTGTACCCCACCCTATTAAGATCCACTTGCAAAAATCCTGACTTATCCATTCGTATGCCACTATTATTTTCAACCCACTTGCAACCAAAGATAGGAATCTGAAACTTCTCATAATCAAAAACCCAAATGCGCTCGATAACCCCAAAATATGACATATTTGCATATTTTGGGTTTAAGTCCTTCACACTTGAAATGTGCATTGATTCAGATACCAAGGTGACGCCACTATTTTGCATTGTACTTTTGTCATCTTGTTCTTTGGTATAAAATGTGTATCCATTGATTGTGTATGCGCTATAAGAAAACACATGCAAACTTGGACCATATGCTAAACATCTCAACCTTTCTATTATTGAAGCGGGATCTACACAAAACTTTGAATAAATGTGATCCTTAAACCATGGTATAAAACTTCGATTGTGCTCTCGTACTATCCAATTTTCATTTCTATTCGGATTTAAACCTCGGAGAAAATCCTTGTGCATTTCAACATACGGCTCAACCTCATTGTCATTGTGCAGAACATACAAATGCACTTGCTCCCGTTCAGCCCTTGATACTGTCACAATTTTATTTCCAATTAACTTTTTTCCTTCTTTTTTTTCAACGATGTGAGATTTGGGAAGTCCAATGGATTGAATGTTGGAAAGATATTCAGTACAAAACTCAATCGCTTCTTCAACAATGTATCGTTCAACAATACAACCCTCTGGTCGACTTCGATTTTTCACATACCCTTTTAATATTTTCATATACCGTTCAGCAGGGTACATCCATCTCATATAAGATGGTCCACACAATTGTGTCTCCTTTACAAGATGAACAACTAGATGCACCATTATGTCAAAAAACGAGGGAGGGAAAAACATTTCAAGCTCACACAATGTAATGACTATTTCTTTTTGCAATGTTGGCAAGATCGCAGGATCGATCACCTTACTACAAATTGACCTGAAGAAGAAACACAATTTAGTTATTGTGCGCCTTACTTTTTCCGGCAAAATAGAACGTATACCTATTGGTAGAAAATGTTACATTATAACATGGCAATCATGCGTCTTTAAACTCTTTAATTTGAGGTCTTTCATAGACACAAGTCTTCTAGTATCTGAAGAGTATCCTTCTGGAACTTTAACTTCACTTAGAAACTTACACAATATTTTTTTCTCCTTTCTAGATAGAGTATAGGCAGCAGGTGGTAGATATGTTCGTTTTCCTTTCTTCAAGGGTCCTAATTCAGTTCTTATCCCCATCGTTATCAAGTCTTTTCTTGCTTTAAGGCCATCCTTAGACTTTCCTTGCATATTGAGTAAAGTACCAATAACACTGTCAAATAGATTTTTTTCAATATGCATAACATCTAGAAAATGTCTTATATACAACGACTTCCAATATGGCAATTCAAAAAAAAATTGACCTCTTCTTCCACCCACTCTTGACAAGGGTATGTGCAAAAGGCTTGCCAAACTGAGTACTCACATCTTTCACCTTTTCAAAAACTTGATCACCTGTCAATATAGGTGGAGCTCTACCTTGTTCTGCCTCTCCATTGAAGGCTTTTCTCCACCCACGGTAATGATGATTAGAATTTAAGAATCTACGATGACCGAGAAATACATTCTTCTGACCAAACTCCAATCGCGTCCAATCTATTTTATCTTCACAAATAGGACACGCACATTGACCTTTTATGCTATACCTTGATAGATTTCTGTATGCTGGAAAATCATTAATTGTGCCAAACAACATCGCCCTAAAGTTGAAATTTTCTTTCCTATATCCATCATAAACCTCCACACCGTTCTCCCATAAAATCTTTAAATCTTCGATTAAGGGTGTCAAGTATACATCTATGTCATTCCCTGGTTGTTTAGGCCCAGAAATTAACATAGATAACATCATGTACTTACGCTTCATACATAGCCATGGAGGTAGGTTATAAATCATAATAATCACAGGCCATGTGGTATGTGAGATACTTTGAAGACCGTGTGGGTTCATTCCATCAGTAGATAATGCCAAGCGAAGGTTTCTTGCTTCTTCTCCAAATTCAGGATAATCATTATCAATTTTTGTCCACTGTGGTGAATCTGCCGGATGACGAAACTTTCCATCTATAATTCTTTCATCTGCATGCCAAGTAAAGTTTCTTGCATCGGTTTCACTACGGAACGTGCGTCTGAATCTCGGAATTATAGGAAAATACCACAAGACTTTTGCTGGAGACAACTTTTTCTTATATCGAGAGACACCACATTTAGGACACTCATTTAACGACGCATACTCATTTCGAAACAAAACGCAATCGTTTGGACAGACTTGTATCTTATCATAGCTCATCCCAATAGAGCATAACATCTTTGTGGCCTCATATGTTCGATTGGGAAGAACATTATCCTCCGGAAGCATATCTTTCATAAGGGCTAATAACTCTTTAAAACTTTTATCCGACCATCCATTACCCGCCTTTAAGTTGTACAACTTTAATACCGCAGATAATCTTGTGAATTTAGTGCAACCCTTATACAACGGTTTCTCTGCACCGCTTACCAACCTCTCAAACATTTTGGGACAATCCTGAAGATCTTCTTCAAGTGCTTCTGCAATCTCTTTGACTCGATCAGAATCGTATGTATCTGTGGCATTGTCGTTTGAAGCATAGGTCTTATTATCCCCCGGTTCAACATTCCCGTTACTTTTCTCACCATGAAGTGTCCAACTTGTATAACTTCGATCAATTCCATGCCTCTTTAAATGCGACTCCATCTGACCCGCGTCAATCCGACGCCCAAAACAGCAACCCAAGCAAGGACATGTGATTCGACTGGGGTCTTTGGCGTGTTCAACAGCAAACTTAACAAATTCTGATACCCCATTCTCGTACTCTTTCGACAATCGATTGGACGACATCCATTTTTTATCCATGATTTTACTAAGTAAGCAAAACAAAAACAAAAGAACAATTACGTACCTATATATATATATATATAGAAGTCAGCAACTTCTGGACTGAACCACAAAGTGTAAGATTCTTGAAAACGATCCGAATTCACTCTTCACAAGTAACCCCTATAGCAAATGAACGTAAGTTAGTAACTGATGGTGTATACCACATATAACAAGACAAATTTAGTATGTAATATGACAAACAAGAAATATCGGAGGAACAAGTCAAAGTTTCAAGAAACAAATTTAGTAAACATCATCATTAAATCAAATAGCATGGTATGGTTTCAACTCAACATTGTCAAAAAAAACAACTTCAACGCTTAAGTTCAAGTAACTTCAAAGTTCTATCATCAATTCAAATTCAATTAACAATTCAATCACTATTTATCATTTTCAATCAACTCTCAAAATAACAATTAATTTTATAATTAATTTCAATCATCTCTCAAAATAAATTCAATCACTAGTTCACTTAATTAACTACTAATTTCATTATCATTTTCAATAACAACCAAATTCTTTCATCACTAAAATTTTCCGATAAATATTCACTTTAACTTTACAAATAGCCCTATAACAACCTCAACAATCTAACTTCTACAACACTCTTAACTACCTTGACTTTTCTAATTAATCACTATTCTACAAATTTTACACATTAAACTAACTTCTACTATTCTACAAATTAATCATTAAACTAACTTCTACAAATTAATCACATTTTACACAATAATCACTATACTAACTTCTACTAATTAATCATTAAACTAACTTCTACAAATTAATCACATTTTACACAATAATCACTATACTAACTTCTACTATCACAACATTCAAATCTAAAAGAGCAACAATCAAAACCAACAGATGAAAAATTGATAATTAAAGAAAGAAAAAGGCAAAATGCAAACAAACATGTTGCCACACGAGAAACAAACCTGCTGCCACACAAGAAGCAAACAAACCTGTTGACATTTAATAAAAATTGTATTAAAAACAATAACAAACAAAATAAACTAAACATGCTCAGAATTTTAATAAAAGATGCTCAAGAACAAACAAAAGAAACTATATAGCAAACTGTCAACATTATATAATCAACATTATATAATCACTCAAGAACAAACTCAAGAACAAACAAAAGAAATTATTGCATTTTTTATGAAATGGAAATGGAAATGGAAATGAAATGAAATGAAATAAAAAAATATACCTTGCACGACGCATAGTGACGGCCGGAGGCGCAGCGACGACCAGAGGAGCAGCGACTGCCGGAATGACGTGAGTGAGAATGAGAACGAGAGTGAATAGTGAGAGCGATAGTGAGAGTGAGAACGAGAGTGAACAGTGAGCGAGAGTGAAAACAATGATAGGGTTAAAAATTAGAAATGATTTGTTACTGGTTTAATTTCTCCGTTTTAATTTTTACTAAAGCACCTTTAGCATCGCTTTTAGAAAGCGCTTTTGTAATCTAGGCTTTAGCAGCGCTTTCAGAGAAAAGCGCTTTTTAAGGTGTGTAGTGAATTGGGCCCTTAGCGGCGCTTTTTGAAAGCGCTGCCTAAAGTATGGTATACCTTGGGCCTTTAGCAGCGCTTTTCAAAAGCGCAGCTTTATGGTAACCCTTTACCAGCGCTTTTCATAAAACGCTTTCTAAAGTCCACCTGCCTTAGGGCTTTAGCAGCGCTTTTGAAAAGCGTTGTCTTATGTCCCCCATATAGCAGCGCTTTTTTCTTTCGTTTTTTATTTTATTTTTTAGCAAAACATATAGCAGCACTTCTGTCAAAAAGCGTTGTCTTTGTTGTGCTGCGAAAAATCATTTTGGCGTAGTGATATTAAGTAATTATAACATAAATTAAGTTTCATGATCTAGAAAAAATTTCAGAGAAGTATTCCAAAATTTTAATTTTTCTGGAAATTTGATAAAGATTAATGAAAAAAGGGGAAGAAGATGAAGATGAAAAAAGGGGAAGAAGATGAATATAGGTAAAAAATATTAGGCGTTGATGGTGTACTGGAATAATAAATAGACTGTCAAGATCCAACAGTGTACAATTCTTCAAAAAGATCAAATGGTTAAAATTAAAAAATAATGAAGTCTATAGTAAACACTCAACAATAGTATCTCACTTAAGACATTTAAAGTTAAAAATTAACAGAATAGACTAAATTGGTTAACGAAATAGTTTTTGATGGACTAAAATGTAACTTTTATTAGATAATGGATCTAAGTGAAATCATAAATTAAATTAAGGGATCAAAAGATGAATTAAGCCTAATAAATAAGAATATTTTAGTAAAAAAATATTAATTTTATCATTAAAATTATTACATTTAATCATTTTTTTAAAACCCGCACATATTTTAAATAACACAATTATTACGAGGGAGGGAGTATATAGCAAATATTTTTTGGAAACGAGGTAAAAGGCCTTAACAAAGAGGTTGTGGTCAATTATACATAACAATAATAATAAGGAATAAAAAGGATGGGTATTTGCTACTTTTAGAAAGAGAGTGTATACCAAATAAGTTATGAAAAAAGAAAATAAGTGGTTAGATAAGAAGGATAAAATGTGGATAGAAAGATATAGCAAGATATACATAAAATCCTTAAAACCCTTCTCATTGGTTGCATCAAACAACATCATTCAACCACAAACTTCCACATGTCTTTCTCACCACACATTCATCTGATTTTCATTCCCTACATATGATGTTTCTCTCAGCCATTCATTTCACACATCTCTAGTAACATCGTGTGAGTAAACTAAGTAAGGTTTCATCTCAACAAGAAGAAAAAAGTCATGGCATTGATGGCAGCCACAGCAAGCTCAGCAACTGTTGTTAAGCAAACTTCTTTCCTTGGTCAAAGGAAGGCTGCCAATCCTCTTAGAGATGTTGTTGCCATGGGAACTCCAAGATTCACCATGGTATTTTCACTATTTTACCAAATATACTATGTTATTACATTATTGAATATTCATTAGTCTTTAAATGTGTGGCTCATATTATGATGCATGCAATTTATTTTGTGATGTGAAGGGAAATGATTTGTGGTATGGACCAGACAGAGTGAAATATTTAGGTCCATTTTCAGCTCAGACTCCTTCATACTTAACTGGAGAATTCCCTGGTGATTATGGATGGGACACTGCTGGTTTATCTGCTGATCCAGAAGCATTTGCCAAGAACCGGGCTCTTGAGGTTGGTGGTTGATTGGTTACTTTTCATGTTTATAGTAGTTTGTTTGAATCAATCAATATTTAGTTTGTCTGCAAATCTTAGCACAACTGGAAGAATCCGATATAGTTAGGTTTGACGTCAGCACTAGGGTTTGAACCCTGGTGCTCACTGTTGTGTGTTGAGTTTCTAGTGGTTATTTTCATTTCGTCTCCGTACTAAATTATGTTGAATAATGAAGGTGATCCATGGAAGATGGGCTATGCTAGGAGCACTAGGATGCATAACACCAGAAGTACTTCAAAAATGGGTTAGAGTTGACTTCAAGGAACCAGTTTGGTTCAAAGCAGGATCACAGATCTTCTCAGAAGGTGGACTTGACTACTTAGGAAACCCTAACCTTGTTCATGCACAAAGTATCCTAGCAGTACTAGGTTTCCAAATTGTTCTAATGGGACTCGTAGAAGGTTTTCGCATCAACGGTCTTCCCGATGTCGGAGAAGGCAATGATCTTTACCCTGGTGGCCAATACTTTGATCCTCTTGGTCTAGCCGACGACCCGGTTACTTTCGCCGAGCTCAAAGTGAAGGAAATCAAGAATGGAAGATTGGCTATGTTCTCTATGTTTGGTTTCTTTGTTCAAGCTATAGTTACTGGTAAAGGACCTTTGGAGAATCTGTTGGATCACCTTGATAACCCTGTTGCTAACAATGCTTGGGTTTATGCTACAAAGTTTGTGCCTGGTGCTTGAACATTTGATGTTATCTATGATTTTGTGTGAATGATGAGACTTGGCATTATTGTATAAATTATGATCTTGATGATTATTGGATTAGTGCACTTGTTTGTTTCTTGGTTCTTAAGGACTAAGGTTCATTTTAAAGATGGGAGATCTTTTGTTAATATGTTTTGTTCAAACCAACCAATGAGAAAAGTTATGTTAATGTGATTTGTTTAAACCAATTGATGAGGAAGGCATATAAATGTTCTTTGTTGTTGAGAAATTAAAATTTTAGAATACAATTTATAGTTAAACACTGTCGATTAATAATTAAATGTTGCAAAAATAGATATGAATCCAATAATTAAATGTTGCATATAAATGTTCTTTGTTGTTGTTGTTGGCATATAAATGTCCAATATAATTTGATTCACTAACCAAACATAGAATTGTTTGTCCAATATAATTTTATTAAAAGTTCTTTCTTTTTTTTATCTTGAGTCTGATTTATAGTTTATTAAAAGTTTATTTTCTCATCTAAAAACTTATTTTAAAGTTTATTTTATTGTAAGACTTTCAAATAATTTATTTCATCTATTTTTTTACATAGACAGCAAAGTCTTCTATATGTTATTTAACCTATTTTCTATTAGATATGGGTTGTTCAAAAAATCCATGAACTAAATCAAATTGTCGAATCGATTGAAGTTAAAATAATTGCACTTTCATGTTTGGTTAGTGAATCAAATTATATTGGACAAACAATTCTAAAACCGAACCAAAACGGAAATCGAACCAAATTGAAACTGTAACTGAACCGAAACTGAAAATGAAAAATATTTTAATTTAAAAAAAAAAATAGTTTAACGGTTCGATTGTTTAATAAATGGTTCGGTTTGAGAAAAATTGACTTCTAACGATTCGATTTGGTTCAGAATTTTGAAAAAGTATAAGAAATTGAAACGGTTTGATTCAGTTCGAGTACATTTTTACTATAGTTTAGTTTGATTCGGAGTTTTCTCAATGAACCATACCATGAACAACCCTAACTATTTATATACAAACCAAACTATAAAACTTCATAGATTTTTATAATAGTTTAAATAAGACTTATTTAATTAAATAGACTTTTTTAAAAAATGGTGCCTAACCTTTTTTTTATTAAATGGATCATACCTTAATTATACCAGGCTAAAAGCCCCTTAAGTCGGTCGATATTCTCATCCCTAAACAATTTATTAAATAAAATTGTCTTAGAATAATTTTTTTTTATCAATAACATCTAATTATTATTATTATTATTATTATTTGGTTTTCCTTAATCATTAACAATAATTGATTTTGCATTTTAAACATTCTACAAAATTATATTTTAATTCTTTTATTTGTAGATTTATTAAACGTTGTTTTACGATTTTGAAAAAATTACCACTAAAAAAATTAAAGGATCGAGTCGCGGACTAGGTCGCTCTCTTTAAAACGTTTCATGGCACAACCTAAAGTTATGCAAAACAATCACTCAAAAGCGACATGTCCAGGATAAAACACTCAAGTTCTATACTATACAATTATAACTTACATGGTGTATAATCGGCCAAGATATACAACCCCCTGATAGTACAAAGACCAATCGATAATGGTATAAATGTCAATCGTATATTTGGTGAAAAACAATCATGTATATGATGAAACCAGTTGTACCAGGCACAAAGCATTTAGTCAAAATTAAGAATAAAAAAGAAAATTTATAAGATGAAGCGGAGACGGGAAATAGGAGATAGATTTTGGAATGCGAAAATTTGGAATGATGAAAATGAGATGGGAAGACATCTATTTATAGGTGAAATTATGATCCGAATGAGAGAAAATACGGGAGGTGGAGACAATTTGGCCCAAAATTAGTCGTTATAGAACTTGGTCAGCAAGGCAATGTAGAAACGTGAAAGACATGAAAAATCGTGGTAACTTGGTAAAAAATTAGGGTTAGCTCTAAGGGATATCACATCAATAGTTAATTAATAAATTTTAATTAATATTAATTAATTTTCACCATTTTAGGTGCCAAAAAATAAAGGATCACCCAAGCCTAAACTCGGCCCGAACCAAGCCAAGTCGAGCCGACCGGACGGACAACGGCGGCAGGCATACACCTGAGTTTATTCATGGTGGTGGATCATCACCCTTTCGCAAAATTGTGTACCCCTTAGGGCACACCCCAAGAGACAAACCTTCCATATATAAGCACTACTAAAGTGTGGTATCCCTCCAATGTGAGACTTCAATGAACTTTTTTAAATTCACTTCTACACACACTAATTCATACTTGTGTTTATCTCTTACCAACTTAAAGCGAACAATTCCTTCCAATTTCCCATTAATCCTTTGATTTCCAACAATCCCCCACTTGAATTTGAAAAAGTGTTTTAGAAGTAATGTCAAACGTTTCTAAGATTGTGCATAAACAAAGGTGTCTACGACTTGAACCTTTGTGTAGCAAGTAGCATTCTGAGTCTACAAGAGTGACGCAATTGTCTTGAACTCTGTCTCAGACATCAAACTTGGACATAGCCTTTTCTTAAGGTGTATTCCAAAAGCTTGTGTTTTAATGGCCCAGCACGGCTATCCCAGTTTAGTGAAGGCTTTAGGAATCATGCCTCAAAATTCCATAGGAACGTACCTAAGTTCTACAATCACATAGGTGAATCTATCAAGAATACTCCAATAGATAGGTACTCCCTCATACAAGTATAGATCTTATTAAGAGATTCTATCATCGCATCCTTTTATTTCTTCAGGATTCATACTTGTCTTATTTATACTAACACGATCATTTCATAATACTCACAACTTGTTATTACCATTGAACCTATTTCTTAGGATCTCCATTCTATTATGTTGGGTTACCATCATGAGCAACTCACTTCTCTATAGGCATTAGTCTCGTCTTCTTGGATGTATTATGGACTTTCTCTCTAGCTAATCCTTTCATCAAAGGATCTGCTAAATTTTCATTAGTGTGTGCATGATTCACTCTTACATCTCCTTTAAAGATACAATCACTTACCATTATAATAATGGTTCTTCATTTTTGCAATAGTCGCAGTACTATCGCAATGGATCAACACAGTTAGCATGGATATTTCCCATAAAGGGATCTCAGCTAGCAAGCATCTTAACCAACTTACTTCTTCACTAGCAGTCGTTAATGCTATAATTTCAGACTCCATCTTGGACTGATCCAAGATAGTATATTTCTTTGATTTCCAAGATACATCTCTTCCATCTATACTGAATATATAGCCACTAGCTTCTTTTAAATCATCTTATAAGGTGTTATCATCCGCATAATTGTATCCCTCAAGTACATTAGGAAATCTTTGATAATTTAAACTGAGATTCATGGTCCTCGTAAGGTATCACATTACTATCTCAATGTCTTGCAATGTTTATTACTCAGTCAACTTGTAAACCTTCATAATAATCCTATGACATGTGCAATGTTGGGTCTAGTATAATCAGTGGCATACGTAAGACAGTCAATGATGTTCGCATACTCATTTTGTCTAACATTATCACCAGTGTTCTTAAATAGTTTCATACTTGAATAGTATGGTGTGCAAACAAGTTACAATCATAGTATTTATATTTCTTTAAGATCTTATCCATACAGTGTAATTGATCCAAAGAAATTCCCTTCTTGGATCTAGTGATCTTGATTCTGAGAATTACACTGGCGTCTTTGGGGTCTTTCATATCAATTTTTTTGCACAACAATAATTTCACATCATTAACGGAATGAATGTTTGATCCAAATATGAGTAAGTTGCCTACATAGAGACATATGATAATGCAAATGTCTTTTTCATATTTGTAATAAATTCATTTATCACTTTCGTTCACTTTGTACCCATTTAATATCATTAAGTTATCAAAATTTGCATGTCATTGTTTTAGAGCTTGTTTTAGACCATACAAATATTTATCTAACTTACATACCTTGTTTTCTTACTCATGAATCACAAACCCTTCGATAGGTCCATATAGATTTACTTTTCAAAGTCGCCATTTAAAAAAAACACGGTTTTAATAACCATTTGGTGTACGATTAAGTTATAATTAGAAGAAATTGAAATCAATACCTTAATGGACGTAATCCAAGTTATTGGAGAAAAAATAACTAAATAATCTATATTTTCTCTTTACCTAAAACCTTTGGCTATAGGGAAACCTTGTACTTATTATCTGTTCCATCAAATTTTAGTTTCTTTTTCAAAATTTATTTACAATCGATTGGTTATTAACTAGGAGACAATTCTACTAAGTGTCAAGTCATGTTAGACTCTAGAGAATCTATCTCATTGTTAATAGTTTCTTGCCACAAATCTGCATTCAAAGATGACAAGACTTCTTGAAGATTTATTGGATCTTTTTCTATTATATAGGCCGCATAATCTGGCCTATAGTATTTAGCAACTCTTACTCTTTTACTTTGTTGAAGTTTTTTTTTCTACTTTGTAGTTGCTTTTTGTGTTTCTTATCATATGAATGGGATTAAGGTCATGCAAAGATATTTGATACATTAAATATCTAAGTGTCTTCAGATATTCCAAATATAATGTTATTAGATAAATATGTGGATTCAAGTTATAATTGTCTTTATAATCTCAGGAACATGCATGGCATCCTTTAAGTTTAAAGTATTTCCAAAGGTGAAATTCAACCTCATGTCTCTTATTCCAGCAAGATTAGTAGTGTGAGCATCTCCCAACAACATTTTCTTATCTTTAGCATTTGTGTATACCTTGAACATAGCACGATCATAACACATGATGATAGGTGACTGTGTCTATCCACCAACTATGAGAGTCACCAACCATGTTGCTTTCAGTGGTTATAGCAATAAATTCCTCATCAATCATGTTAACATGTGCACTAGAGCCAACAACAGGTTTAAGTTAATTCTTACATCTCTTAACCATATGACTCGGTTTTCCACAGATAAAGAAGGTGAAAACAGGAGCGTCATTTCTTTGAGGTGGTGGATGTTGTCTGGCGATTGGAGTAGTTGGGGTCTTATCACAATATTGCGGTTTTTGTTCTTTAATGGATTGTCATATAGATTCAAAACTGCATTGAATTTCTTTTTTCTTTTTTGAAACAACCAAAATTTCATCTTTGTGATCTTGTCAATAAGAATCTTCTTCAATTGAGAGGCAAGTAATTAGACTCGCAGTTGAAAATTCTTTTGTTTTGCGACAAAGCAAGTTTTTAAAATCTTTCTAGCCAGGGGCAAATTTGTCAATTATATTAACAATTTTAAATTGCTCATCTAAGGACATACCTTCAGTGATGATATAATGAGCTATCTTTTGAAGTTCCTGACATTGAGCTTCCACGGATATACCATATGATATTTCAAGTAGCTGCTAACAACATATTTCTTTGCTCTAACTTCTTCGGTGTCATACTTCTTTTTATAGAGTTTCCCGAACATGTTTTCCACTATCATAATTATTTTTATAATCATATCGATCATTTGCAAGTCCATTCAAAGTGTGGTTTTTGTAGAGATATTCATTCTCTTTCCATAAGGTGATTTCTTTCCCAAACTATAAATTGTTTGCTTTAATATGTGCACCAGATTCTGCTTCAGTGGAATTAATGGTTCTACCTGAATCCACAGATTTCTTGTCGTTAATTTTTTGGTAGATCCAAAAGGAGCAAGAAGAATGTCATCGGTGAGAACGTTGACATCTTTTTTTAAGGTTACGAAAAATCGTGTTTTTTGTTGCCAGCATTTGAAACGAATTTTCGTAAACTTGAATGGTTTATTAGATATAGCAGTCGCAGAAGTATCAATAAGTTCTTCGGTAGTCATGGCAGTTTGAAAACGTCTTTAAATTGTTGTTTCACGATTAAGAAAAAATTCACTAAAGAAATTATCGATCGAGTCACAGACTAGGTCACTCTCTTTTAGATGTTCTGCGACACTGCCCAAAGTTATGCAAAGCAGTCACTCAACCACGAAACCTCAAATAATAAAATAACACAAATCTATATTATAGATTACTACTTGCACGATAGATAATCGATCTATAAATACACTCTCTGATAGTACAAAGATCAATCAATGATGGTATAAATATCAGTCTTGTAACCTGGTGAAAACAAGTCGTATCTGGCGCAAGGCATGAATTCAAAAACTAGGAAGCTATAATATGAAGTGAAAACAAGAGAGAGGAGAAAGATTTTGGAATGTAAAAATTTGAAGTGATGAGAATGAAATGGGCAGGTATCTATTTATAGGCGAAATTCTGACACAAATGTGAGAAAGTGGAAGAAGTGGAGCAAATCCTGCCAAAACTAATCATTATAGAACTTGCTCAGCAAGACATTGTAAAAACATGGAAGGCAAAGAAAATCGTAGTAACTTGGTCAAAAATTAAGTTTATCATTAAAATAAAATACATTAATAATTAATTAATTAATTATTATTATTATTATTAGAAATACTTTTCACTATTTTGGGTTACCAAAAAATTATGGATCGTCCAAACCCAAATCGATCGAACGATGGCGTAGGGCATTTTGGATTATCAAAAAATAATGAATCACCCAAAGCTAAATCGGTCGAACAATGGTGTAAGGCATGCATGTGATAGTTTTTAGTGGTGCATCATTAACCTTTCACAAAATTTCGTTCCTTTTGGAACAGACTCTAAAATATAAATCTTACATATATAAACATTACTAAAGTGGATATTCCACCAATGAGTAATTTTAATGAACTTTTTCAAATCACATTTTCACACAAGCACATATTTGTTCTTATTTCTTACCAATTTAAAGCCAACAATTACTTTAAATTTAAATTTCCCACTAATCCTTTGATTTCCAACATCAAATAATTATGTATCGGATTAATATATAATTCAGATGCATTATTAATCCGATCATGCAATGTTATCTTATGTTTATAACTCTGATATCATGTAGTTATCATCTTACTAAAGGGGAAAAAGTACTGATATGTTAGATAATTCACATCATTTCTCCTAATTACAGATTCAAAAATTTAGGTGTAGAATAAATATAAACAAAACAAAACATTGGGAAATCATCAACCACCTTCTATGGGCATTTCTTTCTCAATCTAAACTAATATTCAGTACAAGTAGGTGACAATTCATCCAGTGTGGGCACGAATACATAAAACACAATTGAGATTACAAAATTGACAACTCAAACCTACTCCTCTTTCCCCTTAACAAGGTAAGAAGTCAGGTGAGGTTAACAGGAAGCAAAATTTATCTTGATAGAGATTTCTAAATAAAGAAGAAAGAACAAAAATGTAAATAAGTAGACCAAAAATGTAAATAAGACTATAAGGACGTAGGATGATAGGTATAAATGACCATTAAGGGTCGTGCAGCTATGCAACCATGCTGGTCTTCAACCAACGATGCCACCTTAAAGATCAAGCAAGATCTCTAGGAAATCAAATGCCATTTACATTTGTGTATAAGGCCACTATCGACGTCCTCCTCTGCCATGCCCACGGCCCCCTCTACCACGGCCACGACCACCGCCGTGACCGCGACCACGGCCGTTAAACCCTGATCCCTGGGGCTTGAGCCCCAATGATTGAACTCCCCTCTTTTTCCGGGGCTCCACTTTAACCCCGTCATCTTCATTGTAGGTTGCTTTGTTTCTTGAAGTGAAGGTTATTTCCCGTGATCCTCCAGGACCCTGCTTAACACCGCGTGGAATATTAGAGGTTCTTCGGTCGTCTTTGAGAGCTGCCACTCTATCTCCCATAGGAAGTGATTCCTCGGCTGCAAGTGATTTTTGGCTCCAGAATGCCTCTGCATGCTGCTCATTCTTAATTTCATACATCCTACACAGTATGTGATAATGGTTAAGAAATCGAACACTCAAAAAGATACAACAATAACAATCATAAGGTTCTATCATATATAATAAGTTTATCCAACTTATTAATCTCTAAATCTTAATAATTTTTCCATGTTTTCTTTACTATAGAGAACCTACAAGTCTTCTTTCTACGTGACCAAACCACATAAGCCAGGTTTTCACCATCTTTGTTGTCATTTCTAATCATATTTTGTCTAGTCTTTCCATGCAACGCAACATCCTCATTTCTAACACGTTTACTTTATTAAAGAACAAAATTAAGATACTCCACATTATTAACGTGCAGAAAATAATCTACAAAATCTCCCGTTTAAAAGTGATGTCATTTATTACAGAAACTCTATTAAAATGCACCTAATAATATGATGAATAAACACAATTACCTACTATAATAGGAAAAGGAACCATACAAGTTGGTAACATATTCTCACCTTGGAACTCGAGTTTTCTCATTTGTTTTATTTGCAGGTTCATCTTCAGATGATGCATCATCTTCACCTAGACGTCCATCATCATCAGACACAGGTTCAAAATGCTCTGTTATCAAGGATGTTTGCTTTTTAGCACCCATGGGATGCAAAGCCATATATTCTTCAGAGTTCTCATTAATCTCAAATTCCTGAAGCCAAATGTGAAGTAATAATTGTCAGAGAGAAATGTGCCTCATTTAAAGACAACGCAATCATAACCATGCATAAAAAAAAAATTATGCAGCAGTTAAATTTGAATTTTTTGTTAAAAAACTCATTGGAAGCATAAGATTAAATCAAGCCTCCCATAAGTAACATTAAATGAAACTGAGCGATAACCAATGTGAGCTTAACATGATATTTTTGTAAGCGAAAATTGCAATAGATCACTAATTAGGACTACATGAGATTCAAATAAATCCCATCCAGCCTGTTGGAAAAGGGGACGTTGCAGTTAGGAGTGGTGGTTTGAACCTTCACTTTTCAGGATAGAAAAGGGCTGAGGGTCGAACATGAATTATTAAAAAGGCTAAAAATCCTGACACATTTCAGATCACAGTACCTCATTTGTAAATAGATCTTTAAATCTGTCATCTTCAAGATCTTGCATGGTAAGCCCTTTCTTTTTCTTGGATGATTTTTTAGTTTCATTCTCCTCAACATCATCTCTCTTCTCATTTTCAGTATCTTCAGTTTCAAAGAGGCGGGCTGCAAGGGTTCGATTAACTTTGGGTAATTTTCTCTTGATCTGCAAGAAAAGTGATTGATGCATTGACATGGATTAACATTTCATTATAAACCACTAAATCACCCTTAACTATGTAAAATATGAATAGAAAACTAAAATGCTTAGTAAAGCAGTCAACCGTAATTCTTGAGGCCCGTTCAGCTTCTAATTTGTCTCGCTTATGCTGTTCATAATAAGCTTCAAATTCAAAAGGATCCGCCAAAGTTTTTGCCTACAAGAATTGATATGTCATATACGAGAACAAAAGCAGAATCTAGGTCTGGCAATAACTAAGAAACAACCATTATGGCATTTTTCTAATCAAGCAAGATATAGTAGAATGTTCATAAAGGTAAAGATTTATCAAACAGGAGAGAGAGTATACAAAGCAGTGGATCCATCTGATATCCTCTAAAACATAAAAAACAGAATGAAACACAAGGAGAAAAAAAAATTATCTAATCTTCCATTTTGTTACTAAAGCACATTCTTTACTGTGACAAATCCAAGCCCAACACTCCACATCCCAAATAAAATCTACATGTCGTTCAAAAGTCATTTGATATACAGTAAAACATTTGAAAGTCAATAAAACAGACTGAAATAAAATTTAAAAAACAAACAAATTAATCGTATTGATCCTACATTACAAAAAAGGGTAGAAAACTCTGGCTAAAAACAGCTGTTGTTATGTGATCAACACTCAAGAGTGCAATCTAGGAATCTAGACCAGCTTCACATATTACGAGTCTCCATAGTTGTTGATGGTCAGACCAATTGTTACAGTTCTTTTTAGCAAGAACACTAGAGAAAGGGAGTTCAGTTTATTCGTATCTTTAGTTTCTTTGATATAAAAGTAAAAGATACATTGAGGAAGATACTCCCCTACACCAGAAAATATTCCAATCAAAGCCAAATATCCTTTCTAAGGAAACTTTTACTTATAGGTTCCCTACTCCCTTAACAACCTAGATATTGCTTAACAAACTAATGGAACTAAAATCAGGAAATATATAACCACCTAACTCAAAAGATAGTCAAATCATATTTCTTCTTTGATAGACTAGCAAAAGCTTTTTGCTATGCTCTATATTAACTGTCCTAACAATATACTTTCAATAGGCTTGTAAATACTTATTTATAAACTTCATTTCATACAAAATTTGGAGAAAGACTGAAGATGCTTAAAAATAGGGAAAAAATAATAACAAATAAAGTTCACAGCATTTCAGGCACTCGTGAAATATGTCTACATGAATAAGAAAATATGTCAAAGACAACCTACCTTTTTGTATAATGCATAATTAATAAAGTAGCCGTGCATGCAGGCTCTAAGTACATTGGTGCCAATCAGATGGGTCAAATTTAACCTGTCAAGCTCCTCCTTGGTTAAAAATTGGTAATTATCATAAATAGTTGTTTGTCCACTCATTTCTAGCTCCTCCTGTAAAAATAGTTATGATGTCAATAAACGAAAGAGAGAGAGATTAGTGTAACAGAAATACCGAAGTAATTATGATCATACTGTGAAATTTTCTAGAGAAGAACACCACTTGGGAGCAGGTCCGAGGGATGGTATGAAGTAAGATGGTATTTGGCTAGAGTCCAAGGCCAACAGGATCAAACCACTACCAGGAAATGTACACACGTCATTTATTGCTCCTGTTGTCGGTTCAATGCTGGTTAAGCCTTCTCCCTGAAAACAGATTACAACCGGTCATATGACAACCAATGGTAATGAACACAGAATATAAATGCTGCAATTGCGCTTAGGAAGGCAATTCTGAAAGGGAATTGGGTATTTTGGAGTCTCCAATTCCCATATCAAATAGTATGGGATGCTCGGTGGAGTATTTAAGTGGCTTGGTTCTTCTCCCTTGATAGCTAATTTTTAAGGGAAGTCTCCACAAGTGTTTAGATACTTATCACATTCCAAGCCCATCTAAACATAACCAGCATGAATTTACAATTTAGTGTAGATATTGCAAACACATTATTTATAAAAATATGTCGCAAGTAACGAGTAAACCACAATATGAAGGTACTTCTGACTTGAATATAATTATTATAATCTTCCAAAAAGGATTCTCGTACTACTTTACAGATAATAGCTTACTAGACTCACCTAGCATATGTTCAGCAGTCAAATTTAACTTATCTGCTGCTACATGGTTAGAGAAGCTACAAATTTTGTCAGGAGTTTGAACAGGTACCCTATCATAAAACATAACACTATAACAGAACCAGTACAGTTCAGTTAAGACAGTTAACCGCTTCTCAGAAACAGAGAGTAGATCTATTCTCTTTCTCCTTTTCCTACTTTCATTTTCTCATGGTTTCCAGCATTTTCTGAGTGGTTCTTAATTTCTAACAATGGTTAGTAAAACTTGCACACAATAACATACTAAGATCATGTTTTTACAGTCTGACATTTCGAAACACCCATCATCTCTTTTTTAGCCTACTGCAGCCAATCTCCCACTATCACTACATTTTAAAAACAGTCGTTCAATGTTTCTATGAATTATTATATTATATGGAACGCTTGAAAATTACCATGTCTTTCAGCACTATTGATGTTTCTTTCTCCTAACAGAATGTATATGACTAATAAAAACAGACACTAGAACAAGCAAACTTAATGAATGAAAATTGAAAACAATCATGCCCAAGGGGTAGAGATAAATTTGGTTGTGTTGAACTGTCAGTCAGAAAATATGAGAACAGGAACCATTTCACCTACCGTGTCAGGATCCCATATCCTAACGACATGATTATCACTAGTAATCAACATTGGTCGTTCGAAGTTAAGAGTACGATGCCACTTAATGTCCAATATGGGGCTGCCATACCTGTATAGCAATTTTTAACCAACAAACCGTTAATACACAGACGCACACACAAATAAATCACAAACATATCGCTAAAATGAGGATGCCAACTTACATATGATCCTGTATTCGTACAGGAAGTGATGAGCGCAAGTCGTAGATGAGAACCTGCATGTGCAATATTAAATGTAAATAATAACCAAGTTGAAAGGGGGAAATATAACCATGGAGATTTAGTTTAGCTAGTGGAATTGTGAATCTGAGACACCATGACAATTACAAAAAATACAGAAAACTTTTCCGTATTCTATCCTGTCATGACAAGTTATCCTATCTCCATTTTGTGATCACGGCTTAAATCAGCTATATGTCTGCAAAGACTGTAAGTCCTTATCACTTCTAAACAAAAAAAAAAAAAAACCATGAATTTATGGGTTGTGTAAGGCATAATAGCTTATCTTCTCTGCCTGGGTGGGTTCTCTTTGAAATTCAACCAACATTAGTGCCTAATATCATACCGCCTGTTAAAGATATAACAGCATTCGTGGCCTCCACCCAACAACTCGGAGTTTCAGAAGACTTAGCACACAGTGGTTGGTATTGAAGTTTCTAATGCTAATGATCTACAGTTTTGAAAGCTTGGTGCCCAACTGCTGATAATTAAATTCCGGCATAAGGAAGAGTAGGCCTACTGCTTATGCACTATTCATACTTAAAGCCCAGAGGCTCTTGTATGAGGGGCATATTCGTTTATAATTAAAAAAGATATTTTCATATAAAATAATCTGATTAAGTTTTAGAGATTTTTAACTAAAGCAGAAACAAATTTGTGTATTTTACAATTATACAAACTACTTACATATTCTCTCTCATCTATCGCACTAATTAAAATCAGATTATTTCTCAAAGGCTACTCGAAATAGTTCTCATTAAAATCAGACTTCAGATTTAATTTAGATTCTAATTATTTCAAAAACTTGAAACAGACATGAAAAAATCCTATAAAATCAATATTTTATTAAAAAGTGGTTTTCATACAAGTAAAGGTAACATTTAGCATGGTATTTCCATTATAATAGAGATTGCTAGCCAAAGCTAAAATATGCACTAACAAGGGGATTTCTACTTGGTTTGAGGCCACACATTGAGCAAACATGCGTGCATGACAAGTGTATTATGACTGATCTCTGTGCACTTCAATACACTTGAGTAGAAATAAATCAGCTGAAAAGAAGGTCTGCTTATTTCTGTCAATCTCTAGAAGATACTGAGAGGGTCAGAGAAATTTTAAGATTCCTCAAGGACACCATACATCATGGTCACATGCTACAACCTGTCAATCCACACCAGCCTATTTGACTGATCTACTGTGAAGCATCCTTGGCAATAGGCATCAGATATGGATGACAGACATTTTACATTAAAATCTAGTATTGCTCAGGCAACCCAAAACACCCAATCTACTTACTATGGTCTAAAAAGCAAGCACCTGTTTTAATTAAAACTAAGCTTACAGAACTGTAAATGCCTATCCTCGTGCAATCATTTATTGTGATAACCTTAGCACGGCATCCCTATCGCATACACTAGCGCCACATTCCTGAACTAAGCACGTGGAACTAAGACCTTTTCCATGTCGGAAAAAAGATGCCACTCAAAAGGTCACATCCTAGCTCGAGTTTGGTAAGCTCACACTCTATCCAAAACAATCTTATTTGCAGAGGTTTGATGACATGCAGGACAAACTCAGTGATTTATGATTCTCCTTGATTTACCCACCTTGAGTTTCAAGGAGAAGGGCTCTACAGATCACTTGTTAGAACTCCGAACTGAACTAACAGAATTTTCCTTTTCATTCTATCAGTTTATCTTGACTTCTCTATCTTGAATCTTCTCAAACAAAACCGTCCTTTCTTTATATCACCTTCTCTAGATTTCTTTGGCTATTGAACTATAATATACTGCAACAAAAATAGCACCTTACCTTTCCTGCACTACTTCCAACAGCCATTAAGAAGCCCCCGTCACCATCAAACTCTAAAGCTGTGACCTCCTACAAAATATAGAAAGTTAGATGTCAATTACAAAACAAAATTTACAAAGAAATTTAAATCCTCAGATTCATTTATGACATGTAAACAAGAGAAAGTTAGATGTTTCTGGACCAAATGGAACTTCTAAAAGCACATAAATGGTTAGCAGCCACGTATACAAGATTGTGATCCATCACATTTTCCTAATAACAGTTTCAGCCTTCCAGTGTAAATAATCATATTATCATAACTTTTTACATTGAATATATGACTAAAAAGAAATAATTTACCATAACTTTAGTATATATAGTACAAATTATGTAATTGTAATAAAATAATTATAATATCAGTCTTCCTACTACACACTAAAACACTATCCTAGTTTTGGATCGGCCGGCTGCTCTGCACCACTATCCGGGATCAACAACTTAGGACTCAAAATAGTCTACTGTGATAGAGAACAAATGCTACCTGATCAACATCACCGCTAGGTCCGACAGCATCAATTCTACCAACAGAAGATCTCACACGTGTGTCAAAGCATTCCACGGCACCATCTTCACCACCACAGGCAACTAACCCATGAAGCTTGCTAAAATTCAGGTAAGATTTAAGTTCCACGAATTCAATACAGGGTACATAAACAAACATGCAAAGCTTTTATAAATAAAGAAAATAAAGCAGGATAAATCAGTATTTAAGTTCCACTACTTACCTTCGACAAACTACATTCAATGCGGGGGATCGAGTGTTAAGGGAG
This sequence comes from Lathyrus tuberosus, assembly GCA_022829125.1. NCBI lineage: Eukaryota > Viridiplantae > Streptophyta > Magnoliopsida > Fabales > Fabaceae > Lathyrus > Lathyrus tuberosus. The sequence goes on from JALAZF010000034.1 coordinate 18,289,067, forward strand.
GAGAGAAATCGCCCCTGCCATGTAAGAAAAATAGGCAAACATTGACATGAAAAATCAAATATGTTTTCTTTTATTAAAGTGATATGCAGATTACAAGACAGAGAACAAAAGCTGTCATGTATTATAGAATAGCATTCATTGCCACTAGCTGTTATGTTTTTGTTATTCTTTCAAGGTTACTTCTAGAATGTTTTGCCAGTGTGGCAGCTTGTGATAGGAGCAGATACAACGGCTCACTCAGTTAGTTACAGGGGTGTAGATTAACCCCTTTGATTGGTGATGTCCAAAGAGTCTATTGTTGTAATAGGAGCAGTTACAACTTACAACAACTCACTCAGAAAAGCTTAGTAGGGTCTATTCCAAATTATCAATAAAATTGATTAAAAATAATGTAAACATGGAGTTAAATTTAAAGGATAATCACACAACAGCTTTCCATTTCTAATATTATCTTTTTCTCAAAAATTTCAGATCATCAATGAAAATAATTAAAAGATCATTTAAACACAGAATTACATTTTAAGGATAATTATTATACAACAGGGCTCCATATTTAATAAGGGTTTAATTGATATACACTGACAGTTTTACACTGTCATCCAATGAAAACATAACGTTTTGCCATGTCATATAAATTTTTTAAAAATTACAGTCTGACTTGGCGGGATTCATGGTCGTGATTGGTTGACAGTGTAAAATTTTTTTACACTGTCAGTGCATCACCCATTTTCTCATTTAATAATTACTTTTGAACCAAAATTCAACCAAACTAAAATAAGTAAAGTATGATACTGATGATATTAAAATAATAGCGAGTTAAAAACTAAACACCTGTTCTAAGTTAATTCTGTACAGATCCGGGGAAGAGGCGGCACAAAGCAAGTCACAAGACCAATCGTCATAAGTAATATCCCTTCCCATCCTGTCATAAGAGAACATCAAGCAGTGTTACCGCACTTGTGAAAGTTGACCCCTAAGAAATCTGATTTTATCAAGGTTGGGTAAAGTAACATGCATGTTTATCCAAATAATCAGTTGCAGCTACTCAAGAGAAAACTGTAAATAAATAAAGAAATGCATTGACCAAGTATTACAAAGGAAATTATTTTGAAAGTATGGGCTAATAATTTCTATTGAATGATATTTTAAGTAAAGTGACTCAAGTTAACAGCACTATACTACTCCATGATATGAGGAATTTTGAACATCCATAGTTTCCAACTGATAACCATGAAGTGCAGCACAGCAGAATCAAAACCATTATATGACGAGGAATTGATTTCTACACAAATGGTCATAACTAAAATATCAAAGTAACAGTTATTAACTACTGCAGAACAAACATACACTTTGCAGTAGACCAAGCTTCTAACTAAGTACTTTCAAATTTTTCATAGAGGGATAAGAAAATCCAATCCACAACTTACTATTTTTCTACAATTCTGTAATTGGACCCACAGTAAAAGAAAAATTCAGGATAATAAATCATAATTCGGAGGAAATATATTATTATATGCAACTAGCATATCAGAAGAAAAATCACAACCAAATACTGAAATATAACATCCATATAACAGTCTTTATTATTATATATAAACAACTAATCCGGATAAATTTGTGTTTTATGGCTTTAAAGCTCTTTGTATCCGTACAAATTTATCACACCATGCAAATTTAGAACTTAGAATGAGTACAGTATCAATAAGCTGCAATATCCTAATTTTTTATTACAAAAGGACTATAGACAGTGATCAGAGAAATAGCAAGGTTGAGCAAAAAAAAAATAAATAAATAGCTAGTCCTTCAGATAGATAATCAAGTAAGAATATTGGAGTAGAGTTAATGTAAGCTCAAGACTGACAAGTGTCAGTCTGAGCATTGAGTAACACCTGCTACTGCAGGTCATTTGTTCAGTTAGAACCTGCTAGTGCAGGTCACTACTTCTGTTAGAACCTGCTAGTGCAGGTCACTTCTATCTAGTGTATATAAACTGAAATGATGTAAACACTTGTAACAATCAATAACAGAAATACAAAGTTAGTTGCAAGATGAAATTTCTCTCTCTCTCATCCCTTTCTAAGCAACGAGAATTTTAGCCAATATGAGTCATGTGGCCTTTACTACATCCAACACGTCCTTATGTGATTTTTTTGCATTAAATTCTCCAAAACTTCTTCACGAATATTTAGCAAATCCAAGTATGTCACAATTGGGAAGAGTATTTCCAAGTCTTCCCAAAAATAAAAACTGGGCCATCCTGACTAGGGAAACATGTTAGATCTACTATGAAAATGACAGGCCGACCCTAAATTACTAGAACGGTTATTTAATGCAAATAGGCTTTTTTGTTTTTGTCGTGCATCCTTAATGGCCTGTTTTTTATAAATCATATCTGTTAAGAGTCCCACGTCGGACAATATATGGCATGAACATGTGTTTATAAGTGGGGGTAATCCTCATTCTACCAACCGGTTTTGTAGGGTTGAGTTAGGCTCAACCACATTTCTTAACATGGTATCAAAGCCTGGTTTAAGATCCGGTGGGCCACCTTCTATGGTTTCCGGTATCGGGCCACCCACCATTTATTTCCACGCTCCAGTTGTCTAGTCCTGAGCGTGAGGGGGTGTGTTAAGAGTCTCACATCAGACAATATATGGCATGAACATGTGTTTATAAGTGGGGGTAATCCTCACTCTACCAACCGGTTTTGTAGGGTTGAGTTAGGCCCAACCACATTACTTAACAATATCCATTCTTCCTCTTCTGACAATTAAGTTCTTCCTTCCATTTTATTTCCTTAAGAACCATAGTTTGATATTGCCCACCATACTTTTGGATGTATTTGTTTTGTTCACGATCTTTCCCACCTTTAAGTTTTGAGCTATCAAACGTGGTTTTGTTGGATATTCCAAATTAGAAAGAAAAAATACCACTATTATGCTCCATTCATTTATTGCTACAACATCCGAATACATCATATCCTTTGAAGAAACTCCATATTTCACATCTTCCTTGAAGAGTATAACTCTTATAATGTTCCACCTGTTTCTAACTTCGGCCCATTTCATTCTATTAAGCAAGAGCCAACTTCCCCTTTCAGCCTCCATTTAAGTTGATCCTAGAAAACTTTGATTCAAGTCCTTTCCACAAGGTTCTTGATCCAAAAATGGAGGAAGCTCACCACAAATTAAAAATGTACTATTCAATCAGCACTGGCTACTGCAGGTCTTCATAAAATCAATATCAAGTAACCCATTGCTCATAGAAAACGTACTTTATAACTCCGAATCCTCATATACTAATTTATAATTTCTCAAGTTATCATTGTTCATCCACAAATAAAAGAATAAGTAATAAACAAATTCACCCCTTCAGTCTATAATTGCCAAGTTCAGTACAAAAATTAATTAATTAGACTTTGTATGGTAATTGACTTCAATATTAATATCTTTAGTGCATATGAAACCTAGATGCAGTGTATGAAGTATCACGAGTTAGGACGTAAACTCGGACAATTCTACGTTCCAATAACATGCTGCCGTGCTGCGACTTCGGTGGAATCGCATGGACCAAACCCGGTGGAATCGTACGAGTTAGTGGGGCAGAAACGTTCAGTTTTCTGATATGCTGCCGCACCTTTTTTTGGGTTTTCAAAAAAAAAAAATCTAATTTTTAAAGTGGACCTGGATACGCGTTGGGTCGCATTAAAAATATTAATTTTAAATTTTTTTTAAATCGGAATTTGGAGAGATGCTGTGAGCGTATCACCTCTTTCTCTTTTCAAGAAGAAACCGTTCCAATTCCTATCATATTCTCAAAAATATCGTTCCAATTACCATCAATTAAAACTCTCATTATCTATCATTGTTATTATTCCTGCGCTTATCTCAGCCATTGGATGTGCCAAATTTTTTAGTTTTTTATTCTTCTTAACTTGTCAACCGTTGAATGAGACAGGAGAGAAGGGCTGAATGTAATAAGCATGATCCAATTCCTTTTTCTCTGCCTCGTTACTTGACTCCCTCAAACCTTGAAAGAGAAAGCTTTTAATTATTCTTCCTATAATTATTATTATTCCTTAAAAACTCTGCTAAAAACATAAACGCATTTTCTGCCTCTAAACACTATATACAGCTTTCTCTTTATGGATATGATGGTGAACTTATGAATTTTTGGTTGTGATTTGGAACTTATTTTCTTTATAGATGATTATTTTTGGGCATGTTTATAAAATTATGCATATATAAATATATTATTTTAACAGCTGTAGTATCTTACGATCCGTGATACGATTCTCGAGTTACGATTTCTCAATCATCTACTATTTCTGTGTAAACTCTCGAGTTTTTAAACACTGCCTAGATGCTCCACTCCACAAAACCCATCAGTGTGATAATTAACTTTTTTTGGGCATAAAACAGACTTTGTATTTCAAAAGCAATATATACATTATAGATACATAAAGCCTAAGGAAGAAACCTTGGTATTCGCAAACTGTAGTGCTTTCCATATTTTGCATGTAGATTAACAGAGCGATCAGCGCATAAAAACGCAAGTTTTGAATAGTCATCAGATAAAATCTACACCAGAAAAAATATTAAGTTATCAAATAAGAAGATTACAGATATACATAGGAAAACTCAAGTCAACTACCTAATTCATTTGCAACGGATTTCTTGCAAACACAAATGAAACATTAATACTAATATCAATATAAATGAAATGAAGCACAAAAACAATTGGAATATAACTTTACTTGACATATGAGAACTGCAATAATACAAATCTGCCTATAAATTAAAAATAAGAGATGGATTTAAAACTGCATCATACAAACTTAAAAACAACGATATGGAAGAATGATTATAGGACTCGAGCCTGATATACATGAAACCATATCAGAAAAAGATAAAAGTGAATGGAGATAACAAACTTTATAAATTTGATATTGGAAACTTTTCTAGACAAACCACATAACAGGTTTCCATAATTTAGAAGCAATGGTGAACAAGAACAGCAGTATGCCAGTATCTATAAAACAAAATTTATATACTCTGAGGTTTACATCACAAGCAGCTCAGATTAAAACACAACTTAAAACACATCAATGGATACTTGGCAACTAATGCCACATGAACCAATTCAGTAATTATTTTAACAAAAGCTAATGAAAGTACCTGAAAATCAATGATCTCTGAATCCAAATGTCTTTCAAACTTTAGTCCCAGCTCCCTGACCTCATACACTTTTACTTGAGGCGGATATATCCCTTCAATATTGAATCAATTTGAATACCATAACATTAGATTTAATACATATCATTCCTAAATTACCACACTATCTATGGTTTCATCAAATCAAATACTTAACAAATGCAGCATATTGGGAAGCAAATTTCCATATCCTACACAAAATCAAGTAACAGTGCCAAATTAATCACTACTAGTTCACCTGAAGCGATGATAAACTCGCCATCAGGAGTTGCTTTAATCTTCGTTGTTGCAGTAGTGAACCTCAAGTCTTCAATAAGTTGCACGTTTTGAGTATAACCTAACAAAAAACGAAAACAAAAACAAACAATGAATAACAGAAAAGGAAAAGAGGAAAAGAGCAACCGAACTGAAAAAGGCGAAGAGAGGTACTTTTGACAGGGCGGTGAGATTGCTGCTTCTTAGTTGGAACCCATGAAGCAAGTGAGGGTTGCTGTGAAGCTATTGTATACATTTTTACGCCGTTAATAGATGATGACTTGATACCGCCATCGCGAGTCGCCATGGCTGCTGCCGGAGATGATTCAACGGCGGGGAGTGGCGGCGTTCGGTTTCTAAAGGGCGTAGGTGTGAGTGAGAGATGAATGATTTCTGTTTGATAATTATTAGGGCTGGTTGGTTAAATTTTGTTCGTCTTGTTTTTTTGACGCGGGTTTCCAGTGACCCGTGCAACTAACCCGAATTTTAAATGGGCTTTCGTGAAATTAAAATTAAAATTAAGATGATTAATATATATATATATATATATATTGAGAATGAGTAAATTATATGAGAATTTAAAAATAAATAATAACCATCAAATTTAAAAGAAAATGTTAGTATTAAATCATATTTTTTATTGAATTATGTGTCAAAAATTTAAAATCAAGTGCATTTAAGAGGAGAGAGAAATTAATAATTAATTTTAAAAATATTTTTTAAGTTAATTGTACAGCTACATTCTCATATAAATAACATTTTTATATGATATGTGTTATATATATATATATATATATATATATATATATATATATATATATATATATATATATATATATATATATATATATGAGATTAATTGTTATGCACTGTCAGTGTAAAATAATTTACACCGTCAATGCATCACAATCATCCGTTGGTATTACTTTTTAAGAGGTTAAAGTTAAAGTCAAACATTTCAAATGAATCAACGGTTGCGATTGCCTGACAGTGTAAAAAATCTTTACACTGTCAGTGCATATCAATTAAATTCTATATATATATATAATTTTTTCACATTTTACTTTTATTTATTTATTTTTCAAATGTATACGCATAATAAAACTACTAATACCAGTTATTCAACGCTAAACATATCAATTCTAACTAATTTACACATTATATGATCAGACTAAAAAATATATATTTTAATATGAATTTAATTGATATGCACTGACAGTGTAAAGAGTTTTTACACTGTTAGTTAATCACAACCGTCGATTTATTTAAAAGGTTTGACTTTAACATTAACCACTTGAAAAGTAATACCAACGGATGATTGTGATGCATTGACAGTGTAAAACTTTTTACACTGACAGTGCATAACAATTAATCTCTTTTAATATAGGTTTGAAATATATTATTTGAATTCGTCTCTAAACAGGCGTCTAGTGAATAGCTTTAAATCTGTTAATTTTTATTTATATAAGATAATAACATAATTTTTTTTATGATATTTATTATAAATTAAAAATATAAAATATATTGTTTTAAATATTATATATTTTAAATTTTATATATATATATATATATATATATATATATATATATATATATATATATAATATAAATTTAAAGTTGTAGAAAATAATAAATAAATATTTGATATAACACAAACTAATAAAATAAAACAAAATTGTAAAGTAAATATTAAATAATTAAATATTAATTTAATTATATTAATGTATAATATTTAACAAATATTGAATAAAATTGAATAGATCAAACCTATTAAATTGATGTAACTCAATGTGTGTTGTTTTTTAGTAAGTCAACATAAATATTAGTACCAACTTTAGAATTTTTTACCCAAATACCCCTGTTTTCAGCGAAATTCTCAAAATACTCTAGTTTTCAGAATAATTTCTAAAGTACCCCAGTTAGGGTTTGGGATTGCATAAGGGCGCCACTTCAATTGGCGACCCTTCTTTAGGGCATCAAAGTTGTCGCCAATTGAATTGGAGACTGCTTATCAAGTCGCCAATTCAATTGGCGACCTAGTGTAAGGGACACAAGGGAGTCGCCAATTGATGTGGAGACTCCCTAGAAACTGATTTTTTCCCTATAAATAGGGGCGTTCAGCTCAGTTACTTCCACATCTCATCTCACAACTTTGTTCTACTCATAAAATGTATCGTCGTCGTTGAGGAAAAGTCATCTTTTCGCGAGAGAAACCACCGATCGACACGTTGTTTTGGAACATACAAAGTTTCAATCAACTTAAGAGAGAGTTGAATCGGTGGTTAGAGGGAGACATTGGTGAAGGGGAGAAAATCTGAAGTATCGAGAAACTTGATCGGCTGCGTGGATGGGTTCGTGTGAAGACTGACAAAGATGCGAGGGAAGTCATGTTTGGACCGAATGAAATTAGTTTGGTTGTTGTAATCTGTTAGGAATGTGTTAAGTTGTTTGTGTTGTTTGTTGTTAACACTGTTGTTTGTTGTTACAGTTGTTTGTGCCAATCGTGTTTGTTGTTAAAATTGTTGTAACAAAGACCCATCAATATATGAAAATATTAAGTTACAACATATGAAAAGATACCCTAGTTTATGATGCAGATGTTCCTCCAACGTTGGGACAATTTTTTTTTTGTGGTCAGGCTGACGACAGATACTGCATAGTCTTATCATTTTATCAACGGTATCCATTTCTGTTCTTATACGCTTGCTGTTTGGGCGCCCCTTTTTCTTTCTTCTCATTTCATCGTTGTGCCAAACTATGTCACCACTACGCCAAAATTACTCTTTGGCAGCACTACATAGGCAACGCTTTATTACAAAAGCGCTGCTATAAGTTAAAAAATTTAGAAAACACGAAAACTGTTCACTTAGAAAAATAAAAGCGCGTCTAAATATAAGACTTTAGACAGCGCTTTTGAGGAAAGCGCTTTCTAAGGTCTTATAAATTAAAAAAAAAAATTAAAGGAAAATATTAGACAGCGTTTTACTCAAATGCGTTGTCTAAGGTCTTATAAATTTAAAAAAAAAAAATCAAAAGCGTTGTCTAAGGCCCATATGAGACAGCGCTTTCTAAGACCCACCTTAGACAGCGCTTTCATTCAAAGCGTTGTCTAAGGTCTTTTTAATTAAAATAAAGATTAAAACTGTATCAGATTAAAATAAAGATGGCGGAAGAACCACAATATGCCCTAAAACGCAAATACGAAGACCAACCCACCGCCACCGACATTGAAATCGAAGTCGCAAACGCTAAACAGCGAGCTCAAGAAGTCGCCACTCGGCTCCTCAGTGTCACCGGCGGCGCTCCTCCACTTTCTTTCGATCCTAAACGTTCCAAGTCTGATAACGGTGCTCCGCAATCTGGATTCGATTCTTACGATTTGAAGCCGCAATATTCAGCTGGTTCTTATGGTGGTTCTAGTAAGAAGATTGAGATACCTAATGGGAGGGTTGAGGTTCTTATTGGGAAAGGAGGTGAAACTATTAAGTATCTTCAGTTGCAGTCTGGGGCTAAGATTCAGGTTACTCGGGATATGGATGCGGATCCTAATTCTACTACGAGGATGGTTGAGCTTATGGGGACTTTTGATGTTGTTGCTTCTGCTGAGAAACTCATCAATGAAGTCCTTGCTGAGGTTTGTTTTCAATTTATATCAAGTAGTAGATTTTGTAGTAGAAACTCATCAATGAAACTCATCAATGTAGTCTGTTAATGAAATATCACTGATAAGAGATGTTTTGAACAGATTTTGTAACTTTAGTATGAATTTTTTCATGAATGAATTTGCTTGAATGATATTCAAATTCGAATGGCTTTAATTATAACCTGTTAGTGAAGCATCATTGATGATAGTTGTTTTCTACTGTTTTTTTTTTACTGTCATAGGTAGTGTTTTTTATGATAACTTGCTCAATTGATATTCAAATGGGCGTAAGTGTAAGCTGTTAATGGAACATCACTGATAAGAGTTGCTTCTTTACTAGGCTGAAGTTGGGGCTTCTGCCGGTGGTACTAGACGGATGGCTGCACAATCTGGGGGTGATGAGTTTTCGATGCAAATCCCAAACAATAAGGTGTGCAAAGTTGCTTGAAATATGTGCACGCATGTACTTTCTACAGTGTTTTGTTTATAGTTGATTTGGTTTCTTAGGTCGGCCTTATAATTGGTAAAGGAGGAGAAACAATTAAGAGTATCCAAGCTTCTACTGGAGCACGGATTCAGGTTATCTCTTGTTCTTTTGTTTTCTTTGCTTCTTTTGATATATATTTTCTAAACCATAATTATGTTTAAAGTTGGATGCTGCTAAGGTTAACAGCTGACTGCCCAAACTCTCATGTCTAAAGACTTGGATTTCTAAATTCATCTAGCAGAGAAGTTTCCATCTATTATAGTTTTTTTGTATTTTGACGTCGTGTAGAAAGTTTCCATCTAACACTTGTTTAATCTTACAGTGGACATTGGTTGTTGGTCGCAATTAATCCTAGCAGAGAAGTGGTGTATTATCTGGATTCGTTAGGAAATGATTGGACAACATACCTGGATATGAAGAAATGTATTGACACGTAAGTGAGATTGTTCTAAATATGAATATGTATATTTATTTGTTTGTTTATTTATTTATGTGAATTGTTCTAAATATTCATTTATATTTTATTAGCGTTATACAAGCTTTCCGAGCACTACGAGATGGCCAAGTACCAAAGAGGATAGTCAACCCCATTACATGGAATACAGTGAAGGTATATTAATTATCACATGTTTTATTATATTAGTGATGCTACTTGATAAAACTTAGGATTTATCCATATTTTCTTTTCATTTGTAGTGTCCTCGGCAACGTAATGAAATAGATTGCGGATATTTCATGTTGAGGTTTATGAGAGACACTCTTTTTTTGGATCGAATAGAGATTCCATCCGATGTATGTATTTCTAACTTATGAGTTATTTTAATATTTAACACATATCTCTCATATAATGAAATAGTTAAAACTAAATCAAACTATGTTATATTATTATGTAGTACTTTGAAGAATGCAAGTGTGCTCATTACTCAATTTCTCAATTTCTCAATTGGATGAAATTAAAGAGGATTGGTGTCAATACATTATGGAGCTCGGAGTTTTATCAGGTATAATATTGTACTCTTACTTTAATTGATGAGAATTTAAATATGTGTAACTTTCTAACTATAGACATTGTTGATGTATTCTTTTAATTGAATTACAATCTTTGTGTTCTTTCAGGACCTATGTAGATTTGAAGCAATGCTTTGGTTGGATGCAAAAGTACTAGTATAAGTAATATGTACATTTGTAGAAAAAATGTAATGATTTGTATATATATAGTTTGAATTGGCAATTGTTTTGGATATATAATTTTGGTGTAAATTGGTACATTTAAATAGGCCAAATTGGATTGATTTGAATCTCCAAATTGTGGTATTTTTCTGGAAAAAAATTGGTTGAAAAACAGGTCAAATTCTGGTTGAAAAACCTGGTAAAAATTGTGGTTTTAAAAAATTTATATAAAAATTTTCGTATACCTTAGACAGCGCTTTACACTAAAAGCGTTGTCTAAGGTGGGGCTTAGAAAGCGCTTTCACCAAAAGCGTTGTCTAAGGTATGCCTAAAAAAGTTCAAAAAGGTGGGGCTTAGACAGCGCTTTTACCAAAAGCGCTGTCTAAGGTATACCTAAAAAATGTCAAAAAGCGCTGTCTAATGGTACCATAGACAGCGTTTTTCATTAAATATACCCCCCTTTAGACAGCGCTTTTGGTATTACCCAAAGCGTTGTCTAAACCTTTAGCAGCGCAGGTTTAGACAGCGCTTAAAAGCGCTGTCTAAGGTCAAAAAAAGCGCTGTCTAAGGTCTTGTTTGGCGTAGTGCACCTTGGTATGGAGGCCAATAATCCTCAATTTGTAGCACTGCGAAGCCTTCGCTGTATATATTCATAACATTAATCATTTTGTAAACATCAGATTGATAGTCATAAGCATCCTGACGAGCATGTGTGCATGCTGCAATGGCATGTGAGCAAGGTACACGGAGGGCCTGGAACTTGCCACAGTCACACCAACATCTGTGTAGTCTGACAGCATACAATAAATTGGGTCTCCCATCATTATGATCCATTGTTTCTTGTACACTGAATGTTTGCCTATGTCGGTCAAAGATTGTAACTGCATGTGTGCTGGCTCTGATAGTATCCTCCTTCATCAATTTCATAACGCTTTCACTGTATACTTGACCAGACGCTAACACTGCACTCCATCTTTCGCCTCTTGTTGCGAAAAATGATGTCAACCTATAATAGGTTGATCTCACCAAAGCAGTGATTGGAAGGTTTCTTATTCCTTTGAATACCCCATTTATGGACTCCACAAGGTTTGTCGTCATGTGGCCCTAACGACAGCCACCATCAAAAGATCTTGTCCACCTTTCTAGTGGAATATTATCCAACCAGCTTTCTGCATCTGCATTTGACATCCTTATTTTGTTAAGGTAGTATTGAGATATTGGTTGAGTTAGCGCATAACCAGCATTCACAACCTGTTTGCAAAGGTGATTGTCTTTGATTGCACGCATGAAGTTTTGTGAAATATGTCAAATGCAATATACATGAGTAGAAGGGGGATTATGTCACCCGTTATCATGGTTATTGTAAGCACTCTCTATAGCAACATGCCTGTCTGAAATCAAATAGGGGTTGGATTGTGGAGCGACATGTGTTCTTAGATTCTTAAGGAAGAAACTCCAAGCTGAAGCGGTCTCACCCTCAACCAAAGAAAATGCTATAGGAAAGACATTACTATTGTCGCCTTGTGCAACAGCCATGAGCAAGGTGCCATTGTATTTTCCGTAGAGCCATGTTCCATCAATTTGAATAACAGGTTTGCAGAATGCAAAACCTTGTATGCATGGTTGAAATGACCAAAAGAGACGGTGGAATATGACGTTTCCATCAACAATGGTTCCATCTGGCCTACATGCTGGCACTGTCTGCATGATTGCAACAGTTCTCGGTGTGTATGTCTTGAGGGCTACCAAAAATTACGGTAATTCCTTGTACGAATCCTCCCAGTTGCCAAAGACCCTTTCAACAACCTTTGTCCTTGCAATTCACGCCTTCTTGTAAGAGGGAGTATAATTAAACCTCGTCACGATGTGAGATATTATTATACTCACTTTAACTGAAGGATCCTTACTAACCAGTGGCAAAATTTCTTGACATATACGGTTATGAAATATATCTACGGATGGATCATCGTCTTGCAAGTCCAGGTCTGTCATATGTTGAGGTGGACGATGGACATGATCTGGAGGTATGGGCAGTTCTTCGTCATCCTCATCATTGTCGTTCAATATCTGATCGAGCAGCACCTCGCTTTCTTCTTTTTCTTCATCAACGATGTTGACCTCTGGTTCAGTTTCGTCTGAGTATTCTGCTTCGCTTTCATTAGAGTCTACACATGGTGATTGATTTATGATTTGAGACTGTTGAGATGGAATATTTTGTTGGAGTAATGCATACAACTCAATGTAGTTTAAACCAGAATGTTCGTGACTAACGAACATATTTTCTACATCTTCGTCATCTCGCAATTTTAGTGGATAAAACTTAACTTGGTTGGTTTAAAAAAAAATAGGGTTTTGATATATTATTTGTGATATAGGTCCAAGACCTAACTTCGACTCCAACCTTTGGTGAAAATGGAAAAAACTTATGTTTCTATTGACTAAGAATCGGACAAAAGCGGTGTTTTGAAAACCAAAACCAGATACGTCGGAGACATATGTCTCTCTGTTGTAATGTGCCTTAACAACGTAACTCTGTGCAGAAGACATACTGATAGGAGTTGTTTGGGACAGGCTAAGAATTTTTTTGCTTTCTTGTTTGTTAGGACATGCATGCATGCATGCAAAGACATATAAATAGCAAAATAAATGCGTCACTGGTTTGCCATATTAAATGGCGACACATCAATGACAGCGCCACATTTATTGGCGACAGCCAACAAATTCATTAATGAATTCGCCATCTGAAATGGCGACATGTTGCAGTCTTTAATGACTGTGTCGCCAGCATGCTGTGCATGTATGAGGCAGACTTCAGCTAGGGCACAGGCTACGTAACAGTTAGGTTCAGTCGCCAATAGGACTGGCGACTTGATGTTAAGGGTATGAAGGCTCGCCAATAGGACCGGCAACTTGGTTCAGGCTGAATGTTTGCAAAGAAGTCATTTGAAGCCCTATATATAGGTAGCATGAGGTTTGCAGAGAAACTACAATCTGAAGCAAACTTGTAGCACAGAGACATAATTTATCTAGAGTAAATTATTTGTGTCACATTTAATCATTTGAGATGACTTTGTTGACAATGAGTGAAACGTGTAACAGCCCGGGCCCCTCGCAAGGCGATCCCGACACTGCCACCTCACGATCTTCTCTACCCCCCTCTCTAGTAGAGTTTTTGCCTTCTGTGGGAATCGAACCATGTACCCTGGGGTTCAAGTACATGTTCAATCCATTCCCACTACCAATTAAGCTAGTAGCTCAATTGGTAGTGGGAATGGATTGAACATGTACTTGAACCCCAGGGTACATGGTTCGATTCCCACGGAAGGAAAAAACTCTACTAGAGAGGGGGTAGAGAAGATCGTGAGGTGGCAGTGTCGAGATCGCCTTGCGAGGGGCCCGGTCTATTACAAAAAAAGCTCAATTGGTAGTGGGAATGCATTGAACGTGGTACTTATTCCCAGGTACGCGGTTCGATTCCCACGAGAGGCAAAAACACTAGTAGTGAAGGGGGCTAGTGATTTGCCTTGTGAGTAATAGTGTATGTGGTGTCTGTGGGGGAGTCCCTGCCCGGCTGTTACAAAAAAAAGGCGCCTTTTTTTTTGTAACAGCCCGGGCCCCTCGCAAGGCGATCCCGGCACTGCCACCTCACGATCTTCTCTACCCCCCTCTCTAGTAGAGTTTTTGCCTTTCGTGGGAATCGAACCATGTACCATGGGGTTCAAGTACATGTTAACGCATAGAGGAACTGTCGTAAATATTGCTGATTATGTAAGCGTTATTTTTATGTCTCTATTTTTTTTTTTTGGCTTCTTTGTTATTTTTAATTTATTTTGTTAATTTTTTTGTCTATTATTTTTTAATCTCTCTAATTATTTTGTTTCTAAATTGATAATTATGCAGGAAGTTTCTAGATTTGGGTCTCGTTCCCATGAATATGTTGCACCCGACGAACTAATACAACCGTATATTGATTTCGCCGGTTTCGGACATGTAAGTAAAATCATGTCTTGTTCGGTTGATGCAAATTTTATACTAGCTTTGCAAGAAAGGTGACGCCCAGAGACACACACCTTCTTTTTTTCCAACCGGTGAATGTACCGTGACCCTATAGGATGTGTACATGTTACTCGGTTTGTGTATCGATGGTAAGGTAGTCAATGGAAAACAAACCTTGACCCATCAATTTGTGAGGAACTTTTGGGTGCCGACTCGCTAGATACGAACTCGAGAGGCCAAGGTATCTTGCTCTCGCAACTAAAAGCATGGTACGCCGATTTTATTTTAACTGCAGAGTCTACAGGAGATAGGAAACTACAGAAAACAAGGTGTTACCTTATATTTCTTATTGGTTTATTTTTATTTCCCGAGGGTACTGGTTCTTCTATGCACATATGTACTTACCCTTATTGAGAGATCTAAATCAAACAAGACAGTATAGTTGGGGTTCCGCTTGTCTGTCTTATTTGTATAGCTCTTTGTGTAAGTGCGCCAAAAAAGTTGCATCTACTTTTTTTGGATGCGCTGTTTTGCTCCAAGCTTGGGGCTGATCTAGATTGCCATCCTTAGCGTCCGTCAACCACAACGACTTTTCCTTCCCCTATGCACTAAAGTAAGTTAATAACTTAATATTTTTTTTATCCTTAAAAACTATTGTGTCTAACATTCTCAACCTAAAATTATTTTTTTAGATGGTTGGCTAAAGGTATGAGTTACAATAGATGTCTGAAACATTGTATCATTCAATACCGTAATCTTTTGGATCACCTAACACCCGCAGATGTAAGTCCTCATAATATTTTTCTAATATTTTTTGGATCATCTAATATTTTTCTATTCTTCAGTTCATATGGCGTCCATATCTAGGCATGGAAGACCTACATCAAGTCAGCGAGGAAGATGCTGCCGTTTGGACTGCATGTGTCCCGATCATCAGATTCACAACTGTGGAGATGCACAACAGTTATTGTGTCAAATTGCAATTTGGAATGCATCAAAACATCCCAGATCCGCCTGTTGACATTAGTAAATGGCATCTAAAAAGAGTTGATGATCAACGGGACTTCCCGACTGGAAGGATTTTGCAAAAACTGAGCGTCGTAAATGGATGAACCGCAACCACTATGTCTTATGTGAGCTGGTGATGCCAACCCTATCTATACCAACAAATAATTACATGGCTTGGTACAGATCGGTTGCAACTGATTTTATCTTCGAAGATATGTATTTATACGACCCACGCCAGACCACCTACACACAAGAAGTCTCAACGTCTAACCAACCTCCAAGGCCATGTTACTCACAACCCCATACCCAACAAAATTACCAACCCATTATCCCTCAAAATATGCCAAACACCCAACAACAATACCAAGAGTGTCCCCTATACCATCTTCAACAAAATGATTACTATCAAGAGACTCAATATGGCTATGCCCTCAACACAGCACCAAGATACAGCCAAAACGAGAGTACATCATACCATAGCCAAATTGGGCAAACATCTTTCCATAGCCCTAACGCCCAAACATCATACCCTATCCAACACAATCAACCATCTCAACAGCCTTATGGCTTTCAAACACCACTACCATTTCAACTTTTCACCAACGAATCCTTCATGTAACACCCCAAATTTATTAGAATATTGATTTAATTTATTTAAATATAATATTTGTGAATTTTTGGTGAATTTTGGTGGTTTGTGTCGATGTCAGTATTTTAGTGGAGTTTTGGTTATTTTAATTAAATAGTAGTATACAATATGAACATATTAGTATTATTATTAATTTAAAATAATATTAGAGGAATTAAGGGCAAGATGGACTTTTGAGGAGGATTAGTGAGGGTAATTTGGGGAAAGCCCAGTTTGGAAGCCCAAGGGTTTAACAAAAAGGAATTGGGAGGAATAGGATTCATTTTGTTAGATCGTGAAAATAAGGAGAAAGTGCAGAGCTTTGAGGAAAAAGGAAAAGGCAGGGATTCGTGAAGGTTTCCAAAGGCTCAATGGAGAAAAGCTCCAGATCGATAATCTAAGGTATGGGGAGTATTGCCTTTCATTGTTTTCAATATAGGAAGTGATGTGTTTAAAATGGATTTTTGAGGTTTTTGAAGGGTTTATGAGTTATTGATGATTTGGGGGTATTTCTGAGGATCGATGATGGATTATTGAGGGTTGAATTGATTTGGGTAAAAATAAGCCTTCGAGGCTAAACCTTTTGATGATATGTCACTACAACAAAAAGGACTTATAACATCTCACCTTAGACAGCGATTTATTACAAAAGCGCTGCTATAGGTCAAAAACACGGAATCTATTAATTTAATAAAGGAAAAGCGCAAAAAAATATAAGACCTTAGACAGCGCTTTAGTGAAAAGCGCTGTCTAAGGCCTTTTAAATTTTTAAAAAAATTTAATGGAAAATATTAGACAGCGCTTTCCTTAAAAGCGCTGTCTAAGGCCTTTTAAATTTAAAAAAAATATAAGACCTTAGACAGCGCTTTTAAGGAAAGCGCTGTCTAAGGTCTTAAATATTTAAAAAAATAAAAACAAAAGCGCTGTCTAAGGCCAATCTTAGAAAGCGCTTTTAAAGCGCTGTCTAAGGGCCACCTTAGAAAGCGCTTTGTTGAAAAGCGCTGTCTAAGGTCTAATAAAATTAAAATATATGAATATACTCTGTTTTCATTTTCAGTTTTGCGCTCTTTCTTCTCCCTCCCCTGTTGCGAACGGATACTTGCGAACCTGAGCTAAACCCTTGCCGTCGTCCACCGCGCCGTCGTCCACCGTTCCTCCCACATTTCGCGACTCCGACGACCTTTACTCCACCGTGACCGTCTGTTCCTCTCTCATTTCGCGTTTTCGTCACTCAGTTTGGAAGTTTAAGAGTTTCAGATTATTACACATTTTATAAGGTATGCTGATAATGTTGCTGTTGATAATGTTGTTGTTGATGTTGATAATAATGTTGTTGTTGATGTATTACACATTTTACACGTTTCAGAGTATTACACATTTTACACGTTTCAGAGTTTCAGTTTGGAAGTTTCAGAGTTTCAGAGTTTCAGTTGATAATGTTGCTGATAATGTTGATAATGTTGTTGTTGATGTTGATAATAATGTTGTTGTTGATGTTGATAATAATGTTGTTTATGTTGTTGCTAATGTTGGACTGTTGCTAATGTTGATAATGTTGCTAATGTTGTTAATGTTGTTGCTAATGTTGGACTGTTGTTGGATATAAGAATAAAATATGTGCTAACTTCATTTTTGGTGATATAGGAATAGAATCAATATAATGTGTTAGTTTAGTTTGTTCTTGTTAACATTTTTCTACATTGTTAACTATTGCTATATAATGTGTTTGTTTAGTTTAGTTTAGTTTAGGTTAGTGTTAGTGTTAGTGTTAGGTTAGTGTTAGTGTTAGTGTTAGTGTTAGTTTAGAACATCTATTATAGTTTGTTCTTGTTAACATTTTTCTACATTGTTAACTATTGCTATATAATGTGTTTGTTTAGTTTAGTTTAGTTTAGGTTAGTGTTAGTGTTAGTGTTAGGTTAGTGTTAGTGTTAGTGTTAGTGTTAGTGTTAATGTTAATAATGTAAATTCTTGAGGTTGTTGTTCTAAAGAACCGAAATTCAAAGCAATTTTGTTAATGAAGTTAATTGCTTTGAATTTCTTAGTTTGGACTTGTTATGCTAATGTTAAATTCTTTCTAACTGTTAGGATTAATAAGTAGGAAAACCATGGATAAAAAATGGATGGATGCCGATCGATTGTCCAAAGAGTACGAGAATGGGGTATTGGATTTCGTTAAGTTTGTTATATATTATGTCATATTTTTTATATTTGATATCCTTTATTTCTTTATTATATTTGTTATATATTATATTTGATATCCTTGATTTATTTATTACAGGTTAGATGGCTACTAACAATGATGACCCACATGCTGATGATCACGCACATGATGATGATCATCCACATGATGATCAGGTTGGAAGTAGCAGAACTATGGAAGAAGAGATTAGGAGAGGAATAACCATAATGAGGAGAGTGATCCATGCTAGAAATCAAGGCATGACTTATAATGTGCATTGGAGCGAAACAGGCACACTTGTTGAGCCTAACGGTCATATGTTGACAAGTTTCATTGGTACACTTGTAAGGAATGAGGTTCCTATTACTTTAGATGACTGGAGAAACAAACAGTTGAAGGAAACCAAAGAAAAAATTTGGAATGAGATAAAGGTACCATAATTATGTCTTTAATTATGCCAACTAATTATGTCGTTTAAATTATTTGTACTAACCAATGTGTATGGTTTTTTTAGAGGTGCTTTAATGTCGAGGACGACAGAAAAGCTTATTTGATGAGATTGGCAGGGAAGCTCCTAAGAGGGTTTAGGACATATTTAAACAAAACCTATCTTAAGGATGCTGAAGGTAATTTTGTTGATGGAGAGTTTCCATCTAAATATGCAAGTTTCATTTCACCACAAGAATGGGTGAAGTTTAAAGCCAAACGACAAACCGAGCAATTTAAGAGTTTAAGTGCAATTAATCGGGATAGAGCATCAGATCCCCAATATAAATACAGGAAAGGACGTACTGGATATGGACGTTTGGAGCAACAATTGGTAAGTATCAATAAATTGCAATGACATAATAATTGTTCATCATGAGTTATATTTGATCATATTATTTGGCTTTATATGTAGTTACAAAAGGCGGGTAGCTCTGAAACATCTCTTCCTGCACATGTCTTGTGGAAGGAAGCCCGTGTGGGCAAGTCTGGATCTGTTCCAGAAGAGGTTCTACAAGTATATGAGAAATGTGTAAGTATAACAATATTTCTTTAATTAAGTCAAAACTTTATTAACAAATATTTGACAAATATTCGATATTCATCTGATTTTCAGGAGGCGTTATCTCAGTCTGTACCTGCAGATGATACCAGGAGCATACTTAGTCGGGCATTAGATGTCCCTGAGTATCCTGGTCGGGTGAGGGGTAAGGCATTTGGGATCACCCCGACCTCCCTGAATATTAAAAAGGGAAAGGCTGCTAGTTATTCAGTACTTGAAGCTAAATTGGAAGCACTAGAAGCCGAGGTGCGGGAATTAAGAAAGGAAAAAGAAAGGGATAACGCTTCTGGTGTTAGAGATGGATCAGAGAAGGATAGTATCAACTGCAGCTTTCATCCGATTATTCCAGAGGTAATTATATATATATATATATATATATATATATATATATATATATATATATATATATATATATATATATATCTATGAAATTATATTAGTAGCTTAAATTATTTAATTACATATATACACATTAACAATGACATATGTATTTTTGGTTTTAGGGCATTCACCAATGTCAACTATTCTTATCTTCACCAATTCATCGGATGGTTGCCAAGGGAAAAGTGTTTAACAATGGGGTCACAGTACTTCATAATGAATCCCTCCCTACTGGAAGTTTGAAAGTATCAGTTGATATTGCTATGGAGAATGAAGCACTATTACCCTATCCTAACGATGATTCGGAGGTAAGAGTGGTGGGACAAGCTATAGGGTCGTTTGTTGCATGGCCGTCAAATCTCATACTCGTAGGATATAAGGTATATATGCTTAAAACCGTTATAAACCTTTGTTAATCTTAATGTGTAAATTCAAAGATTTTACGAGCATTTTATTTTCATTTTTTACATGGCAATGTTATTTAGACTCCAACAAAATCCAAAACAAAGGATAAGCGGATTCCGGAGCATACCGAGTCCGTTGTCTCAAAAAAAGAGGTACATCACAATTATATGCATAGAAAATGATAAATTGGATATCTTATACTTCATCTAACAAATTATATGATTTATAGCTGCCTGGTAAAGTGATTAGCAACGTTTCAACGCAAAAAACTGTTGGTGCTAAGAATACCAGGGTTAGAAAACAACCTATCGGCAAGGTTAGGACGTGCCTTCAGACCTTTCTACAATTAATGACGGATATTCCGACTGGAGGTGTTCGTCTGATAACTATGGAGAAAGATTTGTATGGCTTTGAATTTGACCAGAATGTTGGTAATGAAGACTTCGAGCAAGTTTTCCAACATACAGAATTGGGCGTCACTGTTGTCAATATATACTTGAGGTATATCCGATCTACTTTGGTAATTGAACAACTTATTTACTTTATTTTTCAAATGAATATTCTAATGTTAATGATGTTTTTATTTCAGGTTTCTGTATGACAGTTTTATGCGCCCCCGGGGATTGGAGCAAAGATTTGCATTCTTATGCCCCAGCGCTGTCAACTTAACCGAAATATTGACGAAACCAAATGAGGTCCATGCGTATATACGCAACGTCTTTATGGACAACCAAGAAACGGAAAAGTTGTACTTTTTACCGTTTAATACTGGGTTAGATTTTCATTCTAAATTCATCTATTATATTTTTTTTTGTATTTTGACTTCATGTAGAAAGTTTCTATCTAACACTTGTTTAATCTTACAGTGGACATTGGTTGTTGGTTGCAATCAATCCTATCCGCGGAGTAGTGTATTATCTGGATTCCTTAGGAAATGATTGGACCACATACCCGGATATGAAGGACTGTATTGACACGTAAGTGAAATTGTTCTAAATAGAAATGTGTATATTTATTTATTTATGTGAATTGTTCTAAATATTCATTTATATTTTATTAGCACTATACAAGCATTCCTAGAACATCGGGGAATCGACCACACCATTACATGGAATTATGTGAAGGTATATTAATTATCACATGTTTTATTATATTAGTGATGCTTACTTGATAAAACTTAGAATTTATCCATATTTTATTTTCATTTGTAGTGTCCTCGGCAACGCAATCAAATAGATTGCGGCTATTTCATGTTGAGATTTATGAGAGACACTATTTTGTTGGATCGAATGGAGATTCCACCCGATGTATGTATTTCTAACTTATGAGTTATTTTAACACATATCTCTCATATTGTCTAATGAAATAGTTAAAACTAAATCAAACTATATGTTATATTATTATGTAGTATTTTGAAGAATTCAGGAGTGCTACTTACACAAAGGCTCTATTGGATGAAATCAAAGAGGAGTGGTGTCAATACATTATGGAGCTCGGAATTTTACAAACTTAAGGTATAATATTATACTCTTACTTTAATTGATGAGAATTTTAATATGTGTAACTTTGGTTGGAGTAATGTTTTGGTTGGATGCAATTTTGGTGTATATACTTTGAATTGCAATTTTGGTGTATATACTTTGAATTACAAACTTTGAATTACAATTTTGGATGCAATTTTGGTGTATATACTTTGAATTACAATTTTGGTGTATATACTTTGAATTGCAATTTTGGTGTATATACTTTGAATTACAAACTTTGAATTACAATTTTGGTGTATATACTTTGAATTACAATTTTTGGTGTATATACTTTGAATTTTAATACTTTGAATTACAATCTTTGTGTTTTCAGGACCTATAATGTAGATTGAAGCAATGTTTTGGTTGGATGCAATTTTGGTGTATATACAATTTTGGTGTATAAGTAATATGTGCATTGTAGAAAAAATGCTTTGGTTGGAAGCAATAACTTTGGTTGGAAGCAATGCTTTGGTTGGATGCAATTTTGGTGAATAAGTAAAATGTGCATTTGTAGAAAAATGTAATGATTTGTAATTATAAATAGGTGTATATACAATTTTGGTTTGTAATTTTAAATATATATATTGGTATGAAATGCCAATTTTGGATATATAATTTTGGTGTAGAAAGGCCAATGGTTTGAATTGCCAATTCTGAAAAAAATTGCTGGTTGAAAATTACAGGTCAAATTCTGGTTGAAAAAACCTGGTAAAATTGTGGTTAAAAAAAAATTATATAAAATTTTTCGTACACCTTAGACAGCGCTTTTGGTGAAAGCGCTGTCTAAGGTCCACTTTAGACAGCGCTTTTGGTGAAAGCGCTGTCTAAGGTGTACTAAAAAAGTCAAAAATGGAAGGTCTTAGACAGCGCTTATGGTGAAAGCGCTGTCTAAGGTGTACTAAAAAAGTCAAAAAAGGAAGGTCTTAGACAGCGCTTTTGGAGAAAGCGCTGTCTAAGGTGTACCAAAAAAGTCAAAAAAAGGTAGGGCTTAGACAGCGCTTTTGACGAAAGCGCTGTCTAAAGTAATCCATATAATGTGAAAAAGCGCTGTCTAAAGGTACCATAGACAGCGCTTTTCATTAAATACACGCCCCTTTAGACAGCGCTTTTGGTAATACCAAAAGCGCTGTCTAAACCTATAGCGTCGCTGGTTTATACAGCGCTTTAAAGCGCTGTCTAAAGGCTAAAAAAGCGCTGTCTAAAACCGTTTTTGCGCTAGTGTGTGGGATCTTGTATGAGAAAAGGATTTATGGGGTTTATGGGAACCTTGAGAGTTTGTGAAGGTTTATGTGATTTTGAGTTAGGATGGTGGAATTAATCGACCTAAATGTCGTAGGTTTTATGCCTTTGAGTGCCATGATGCTTTAGGACTGTTTTGGAGATGTTTTGGGGAGAATTGAGGTTGAACCCGTAGGGATTTGGTGGACTAAAGTGCTACTAATGCGTAGCAGCGATTGCAGAAATCGCTAGTTCGCAAGGCGAATGTTCGCCCAGGCTCGCAAAGTGAGCAGCTTAGAGAATGCGCGATGAGTGTGTGATGGTACTGAGATGACTCTGGGAGGTGACTTTTGGGGCTCGCAAGGCGAACGTCCCAGCGAAGGGCTTCACATAGCGAATAGAGGCAACGAGGAGAGGCAGAAGGGGGAACTCTCTGGTTTTTGTATGGGGACGGGGATTCGCTGGCAGCTTCACAAAGCAAACTCCAAAGCGAATAGGTTCGCAAGGCGAACTCAGTAGCGAACCCTGTTGTTCGAGAAATGTTGTTTATGATTTCTGTGATGTTCTGATGTTTCGGTGCTGTGATTTTTCTGATGATTTACCATGATGTTATTGATGTTAATGATGATTATGACGTGATGATTTCGTGATGTTTTGACGTATATTTGATGACATGATTAACATGATATTTTGATGAATGATGATGCACATAATGATTTTATTGACGATGATGGTTATTGACGTTGTGTATCATGCATTCATAGCATATTTTGATGATGATGTTAGGACCTCGGTCCAGTGATGATGAGGTTAGACGTCGGTCTATTGTGGCTTCCATCCCATTGTGTGGATGTGAAGTGGTTTATGACATACTCCGGTTCTTGTGTGAAACCGATCCTAATGACGGGGATCTTTGGAGGGTGATGGCCTAAGTGTCCATCGATTGTGACGATTGGTACCACATGCATGAGTCTTGTTGTGCATTGCATTTATGTGGCATATTGTTGTGATTTATGATGTCGTGCTTTGATGTCTGCCTGTGATGACTCTGATGATGTTGTATATGATGATGACGCCATTTTTATGCATATCCTATTTTATATTGATTATAATGAATTGTATTACTCACCCTGCCTGTTTGAATGTTGCCTCCACGTGGGTAACGTGCAGGTGATCAGGATTAGCCGTTGATGCTTCGAGGAACTTTTGAAGTATTATTTACGTTTGGTAGATGTAGAGGGTCTTGCTCTGATAGTGTAACATCGGGTTGGGTCGTTGAGTCGAACTATGTTGAGTTTTATTCGGCTGTTATTTTGATGATTATGGTTTTGTTTCAAAAACCCTTTGGTGGGATTTTGTGGTTATGGTGGATCTGCTGCCCCTTTGAGGCATTTTTGAGTTATTTTGAGGAAAACCCGTTGTTTACGAAGCAACTTTTGTTGATTTGATTTTATTGAGAAATGTGCACCCTTTGAGGTGATGCTGATTTATTTAATGATTTTATGTTCAATCTGCTGCGATATTTGTGGGGTAGAAAAGGGTGTTACATTAGTGGTATCAGAACAGGTCGGTGCGTTCAGCCAGGTTTTTACGTGATGTCAGTCCCCTGTCGGTCGACAAGTGTGTATACACTGTCGATGTTTTAGTTCTTATAACCTTGTTGGTGGTGTGCAGGATGGCTGGAAGAAATGATTGTGCTATTGCTAATGCTTTGGAATTAGTTGCTAATGTGGTGGCGCAACTCAATCTAAATGGTTGAGTTCCAGATGAGTTTCGTGCTTTGGGGGAGTTCAAGAGGAACAATCCGCCAGAGTTTGAGGGTACTCACGATCCAGCAAGTGCACACAAGTGGCTGAAGGCGATCGAGAAGATCTTCTGAGGGATGGGATGTACTGACGCGCAACAAGTTCAGTTTGGAACTCATATGTTGTCAGAAGAGGCCGAGGATTGGTGGGATAACACCCGTCAGAGATTGGAGGATGTTGGCATTGTGATAACCTGGGTTGTGTTCAAGCAGGAATTTTTGGGAAAGTATTATCCAGAGGATGCTCGTGGTAAGAGCGAGGTGGAATTCCTTGAGCTGAAGCAAGGAGACATGACTGTTGCAGAGTATGCTGCGAAGTTCGAGAAGCTGGTGAAGTTCTGTCCTCACTACAACCGTACTGATGCTGAGATGTCCAAGTGCCTCAAGTTCGAGAATGGGTTGAGACCAGAGATTAAGCAGGGTATTGGGTATCAACAGATCTGCAGGTATGCTGAGTTGGTGGATAAGAGCAGAATCTACGATGAGGATAGCCGAGCTCGATCTGCTCACTACAAGCAGTTGAGTGAGAAGAATGGGCAGTATAAGGGGAAACCTTATACGACTTCAGCTGACAAAGGGAAGCAGAAGGCTTTAGATGGGAAAAAGACAAGTGGGGGAGTAGCTCCCGCTTCTGGGAAGTGTTACAGGTGTGGCGAGCAAGGTCATCGTGCTGATGTTTGTACTAATAATGCGTTGAGGTGCTACAGGTGTGGTAAGAAGGGTCATAGAGCTACTGATTGCAAGAATGATGGTCTAACTTGTTTCAATTATGGTGAGAAGGGTCACATCAGTACCAAGTGTCAGAAACCGAAGAAGACGGTTATTGCTGCTCAGACCAGTGGCAGAGTGTTTGCTTTGTGTGGTGTCGATGTGCCAGAGAATGACAACTTGATTCGAGGTACTTGTTTTATTAATGATGTTGAGTTGGTTGCTATTATTGATACCGGTGCTACTCATTCTTTTATCTCGCTTGAATGTGCTAATAGATTGAGTTTGAAGTTGTCTGATATGAATGGTAGTATGTTAATAGAGACTCCTGCTAATGGTTCTGTTACTACTAATTTTGTGTGTTTGAGATGTCCTTTGACGATTTTTAGGAAGAGTTTTGTGATGGATTTGGCGTGCTTACCCTTGCACCAAATAGATGTAATCCTTGGAATGAACTGGTTGGAGTTCAACCATGTTCATATCAATTGTTATAATAAGACTGTATAGTTTCCTGGGTTTGGCGATGGTGGGGAGTTGATGTTCCTGTCTACTAAGCAAGTAGACGAACTTATGGAAGATGAAGCCTTGGTGTTTGTAATGATTGCATCATTGCAGATTGATCATGAAGCTGCAAGTGTCGACTTACCTATTGTATATGAATTTCCAGAGGTGTTTCCAGATGACATCAGTGATTTGCCTCCAGAGCGTGAAGTAGAGTTTGCAGTGGACTTAATACCAGGTACGAGTCCAGTGTCAATGGCTCCTTATCGGATGCCAGCTTCTGAGTTAAGTGAATTGAAGAAACAACTAGAAGAATTGCTCGAGAAGAGATTTTTTCGACCAATTGTTTCTCCGTGGGGTGCTCCTGTGTTGTTAGTGAAGAAGAAGGATGGTAGTATGAGGTTGTGTGTTGATTATCGGCAGTTGAATAAAGTGACTATCAAGAATAAGTATCCACTTTCGAGAATCGACGACTTGATGGATCAGTTAATATGTGCATGTGTATTTAGCAAGATTGATTTGAGGTCGGGTTACCATCAGATTCATGTTAAACCTGACGACATTCCGAAGACAGCTTTCGGAACAAGGTATGGTCACTATGAATACACTGTGATGTCGTTTGGTGTGTCCAATGCACCTGGTGTGTTCATGGAGTATATGAATCGGATCTTTCATGAGTATCTGGATCACTTTGTGGTGGTTTTCATTTATGACATCCTGATATATTCTAAGTCTAAAGAAGAACATGTCGAGCATTTGAGAACTGAGTTGCAAGTATTGAAGGAAAGGAAGTTGTATGCAAAGCTGTCGAAGTGTGAGTTCTGGTTGAAAGAGGTGAGTTTCCTCGGCCATGTGATTTAGAGTGGTGGAATTGCTGTAGATCCTTTCAAGATTGATGTTGTGTTACAGCGGGAGACTCCGAAGTCTGCTACTGAGCTACAAAGTTTTCTGGGATTGGCGGGTTATTACCTCAAGTTTATCGAGGGCTTTTCTAAGTTGGCATTACCTTTGACTCAGTTGACTCGAAAGGGTCAAGCTTTTGTGTGTGATGTAGCTTGTGAAGAGAGTTTTGTTGAATTGAAGAAGAGGTTGACGACCGCTCCAATGCTGATTTTTCCTAATCCAAGTGAATCTTTTGTAGTGTATTGTGATGCGTCGAAGATGGGTCTTGGTGGAGTATTGATGCAGAATGGTCAAGTTGTTGCCTACGCTTCGAGACAATTGCGAGTTCATGAGAGGAATTATCCTACGCATGAATTGGAATTGGCCGCTGTGGTGTTTGTACTGAAGATTTGGAGACATTATCTATTTGGCTCTAAGTTTGAAGTGTTCAGTGATCATAAAAGTCTGAAGTACTTATTTGATCAGGAAGAATTGAATATGAGGTAGGGAAGGTGGTTAGAGCTGTTGAAGGATTTTGATTTTGATTTGAGTTATCATTCGGGCAAAGCAAATGTAGTGGCCGATGCATTGAGCAGAAAGTCATTGCATATGTCGATGCTTATGGTGAAAGAATTGGAATTAATTGAGCAATTCTGAGATTTGAGTTTGGTGTGTGAAGAGACTCCAGACAGTGTGAAGTTGGGAATATTGAAGTTAAGTAGTGGTATTCTAGAAGAGATCAGAGTGGGACAATGATCTGACTTGAAGTTAGTTGACCAATTGACTTTGATCAACCAAGGTAACGGAGGAGAATTCTGAATTGACTTTGAAGATGTTTTGGGTACAAAGTTGAGGATGAGTTCTGCCTATCACCCACAGATAGATGGTCAGACAGAAAGGACTATCCAATCCTTAGAGGATTTGCTGAGAGCTTGTGTGTTGGATCATGGAGGATCTTGGGATAGCCATTTGCCATTGATTGAGTTCACGTACAATAATAGTTTTCATGCTAGTATTGGAGTGACGCCCTATGAAGCTTTGTATGGGAGAAGGTGTAGGACTCCGTTGTGTTGGTACGAATTGGGCGAGAGTGTTGTACTTGGACCTGAAATTGTGCAAGAGACGACCGAGAAGATTAAGATGATCCAAGCAAGGATGAGAGCGTCGCAGAGTCTCCAGAAGAGCTATCATGATAAGAGGAGGAAGACACTGGAATTCCAAGAGGGAGATCACGTGTTTTTGAGGGTGACGCCAGTGACTGGTGTGGGTCGAGCTTTGAAGTCTAGGAAGCTCACTCCACGTTTTGTTAGTCCGTATCAAATCTCCCAGAGGATAGGAAAGGTAGCCTATCGAATTGCTTTACTGTCGTCACTTGCGAATTTGCATGACGTGTTCCATGTGTCTCAGTTGAGGAAGTACATTCCGGATCCGTCGCATGTGATTCAGATGGATGATATACAAGTGAGGGATAATTTGACAGTGGAAGCTTTATCTGTGCGGATTGACGGTCGAGAAATGAAGCAACTGCGGGGTAAAGACATAACTTTGGTGAAGGTATTGTGGGGCGGACCAGCTGGCGAAAGTTGGACTTGGGAACGCGAAGATCAGATGAGGGAGTCGTATCCGACTCTATTTCTTTGAGGTAATTTTCGAGGGTGAAAATTCTGTAAGCGGGGGAGAGTTGTAACACCCCAAATTTATTAGAATATTTATTTAATTTATTTAAATATAATATTTGTGAATTTTCAGTGAATTTTGGTGGTTTGTGTCGATGTCAGTATTTTGGTGGAGTTTTGGTTATTTTAATTAAATAATAGTATATAATATAAACATATTAGTATTATTATTAATTTAAAATAATATTAAAGGAATTAAGGGCAAGATGAACTTTTGAGGAGGATTAGTGAGGGTAATTTGGGGAAAGCCCATTTTTGAAGCCCAAGGGTTTAACAAAAAGGAATTGGGAGGAATAGGATTCATTTTGTTAGATCTTGAAAATAAAGAGAAAGTGCAGAGCTCTGAGGAAAAAGGAAAAGGCGAGGATTCATGAAGGTTTCCAAAGGCTCAATAGAGAAAAGCTCCGGATCGACAATCTAAGGTATGAGGAGTATTGCCTTTCATTGTTTTTAATATAGGAAGTGATGTGTTTAAAGTGGATTTTTGAAGTTTTTGGGGTTTTTGAAGGGTTTATGAGTTATTGATGATTTGGGGGTATTTCTGAGGATCGATGATTGATTATTGTGGGTTGAATTGATTTGGGTAAAAATAAGCCTTCGAGGCTAAACCTTTTGATGATATGTGGGATCTTGTATGAGAAAGGGATTTATGGGGTTTATGGGAACCTTGAGAGTTTGTGAAGGTTTATGTGATTTTGAGTTAGGATAGTGGAATTAATCGACCTAGATGTCGTAGGTTTTATGCCTTTGAGTGCCATGATGCTTTAGGACTGTTTTGGAGATGTTTTGGGGAGTATTGAGGTTGAACCCGTAGGGATTTGGTGGACTGAAGTGCTACTGATGCGTAACAGGGATTGCTGAAATCGCTAGTTCGCAAGGCGAATGTTCGCACAGGCTCGCAAAGCGAGCAGCGCAGCGAATGTGCGGTGAGTGTGTGATGGTACTGAGATGACTCTGGGAGGTGACTTTTGGGGCTCGCAAGGCGAACGTCCCAGCGAAGGGCTTCGCCTAGCGAATAGAGGCAGCGAGGAGAGGCAGAAGGGGGAACTCTCTAGTTTTTGTATGGGGATGGGGATTCGCTGGAGCTTCGCAAAGCGAACTCAGTAACGAACCCTGTTGTTCGAGAAATGTTGTTTATGATTTCTGTGATGTTCTAATGTTTCGGTGCTGTGATTTTTCTGATAATTTACCATGATGTTATTGATGTTAATGATGATTATGACGTGATGATTTCGTGATGTTTTGACGTATATTTGATGACATGATTAACATGATATTTTGATGAATGGTGATGCACATAATGATTTTATTGACGATGATGATTATTGACGTTGTTTATCATGCATTCATAGCATATTTTGATGATGATGTTAGGACTTCGGTCCAGTGATAATGAGGTTAGACTTCGATCTATTGTGGCTTCCATCCCATTGTGTGGATGTGAAGTGGTTTATGACGTGCTCTGATTCTTGTGTGGAACCGATCCTAATGACTGGGATCTTTGGAGGGTGATGGCCTAAGTGTCCATCGATTGTGCCAAATTGTACCACATGCATGAGTCTTGTTGTGCATTGCATTTATGTGGCATATTGTTGTGATTTATGATGTCGTGCTTTGATATCTGCCTGTGATGACTCTGATGATGTTGTATATGATGATGACGCCATTTTTATGCATATCCTATTTTATATTGATTATAATGAATTGTATTACTCACCCTGCCTGTTTGAATGTTGCCTCCACGTGGGTAACGTGCAGGTGATCAGGATTAGTCAAGGATGCTTCGAGGAACTTTTGAAGTATTATTTGCTTTTGGTCGATGTAGAGGGTCTTGCTCTAATAATGTAACATCGGGTTGGGTCGTTGAGTCGAACCATGTTGAGTTTTATTCGACTGTTATTTTGTTGTTATTTTGATGATTATGGTTTTGTTTCAAAAACCCTTTGGTGGAATTTTGTGGTTATGGTGGATCTGCTGCCCCTTTGAGGTATTTTAGAGTTATTTTGAGGAAAACCCGTTGTTTATGGAGCAACTTTTGTTGATTTGATTTTATTGAAAAATGTGCACCCTTTGAGGTGATGCTGATTTATTTAATGATTTTATGTTCAATCCGCTGCGATATTTGTGGGGTAGAAAAGGGTGTTACACTTCACACCAATGTCCCCCTTGAATCGTCCAGGCCGCACACCGATCACCCCTTCATCACATCCAAACTACCCTGGCATGGGTCGCACGCTCAGTTTCAGTCCCCAAGACTTCACGGGAATGCAAGACATCCTAAGGGAACCATCTCAGAATGTTCCTGAGACTTCAACTCCTCAAACACCAGGCGTGAATCAACAACAAGGGGAACAAAGGGGCCAAGTACAACGAGTGCAACGAGTGAGGGTCCCTAGGGGATGTGGAACCGGTGGCCGGTTGGATGCACCCGGTCACCAACATTAATTAATGTAATATTTTGTTAAATTAATGAAAATTTTATTTCATCGTGCAAAAAAAAAAGTAATATTTCACTATGGAAAAAATTACAAAACACACCCTGTCTCCACATCAATTGGCGACAGTGTTATGGCCTTTACACTAGGTCGCCAATTGAATTGGCGACTTGATAAGCAGTCTCCAGTTCAATTGGCGACAACTTTGGTGCCCTAAAGAAGGGTCGTCAATTGATATGGCGCCCTTGTGCAATCTCAAACCCTAACTGGGGTACTTTGGGAATTATTCTGAAAACTAGGGTATTTTGAGAATTTTGCTGAAAAATAGGGGTATTTGGGTAAAAAATTCCCAACTTTAGAACTTGCACGTAAGTGGGTCAAATTTACTACTTGTGACCCATACAACGAGTTTTATTAGGTAGGGATACAAATAGAAAAAATTTAGTTTTACACCTTCACAATTATCCTTTCACCCATATAATCCATATGAGTTGACAATTATGCCCATGTATAAATAGTTAGACTTGGAAAATATTAACTTCTGTTTTTCTCTTTTAAGTGATTTGGCCCCCAAGTGAGAGTTTAAAGGATTTTATCTATCGGTATGTACCATAACACTTACAAGAAAGCAATTTGATCGCCTTATAATTCTATGCTTACGATTTTATGTGTTGTGCAGGTAATGTATTCTAATGATTTTGATGGTGACAAATGAATAAGAAATAAAATATATAAAAGCATAAGATAAAGTGTCTTAATTTCAAATTGAAAGTGTTAGACAAATATTAATCAAGAAAAGGAGCTTAAAGTTATGATGATGTGAACTCGAAGTTGTGAAAACTCGCATGATCTAATGTGTAGTGTTTGCTTTGATTTTTGATCAATTAATTGTAAACAAAGAAATAGTGGGTCTTAAGGTGCTAAGGCAATGAACACACAAAACATATTTCAAACTTCTCGTGTTTTTTATAAAACTTCTCGAAACCAATTCAGACAAGTGCTTAAATGTTTAAGAAACTTGTTTGATCAATTAGAAACTTTAAATTAAAGCTTTCAAATAATCCATTTTACCTATTTTTTACATAGACAACAAGGTCTTTTATATACAATTTGTTGAGATTGTAATTTCTTATGTCGAAGCAAGTGTAGCTCGACAGAAACAAAGATGTGTCGAAATTTGCCTAGTGTGTGTGTGTGTGTCGAGTTGTGTTAGATGTCAAAGTGTCGAAGCAGATTGCTTGACACATGATTTCGACTTAGACCAAAAATAAAAAATTTGGGTTTTTTGTAATTTTGTGCTTTGGCTTAGGGAGCAAGCTAACCTAAAGTTATAAATAGAGGGAGTAACCCTTATTATTGTAACAACTTGAATTCACGGAATTTTGTAGTTGCAAAGTGAATAAGATTTCCACAGTTTATGGGCAGAGAGTTACTCTGCAGAAATCATCATCTTCTTCTATATTTTGTCAAACCTTAACTTTCTTTCTTATTCAATTTTCTTTCTTTCTTCTTCCATTAACAATTGTTGCGCATAATCATTCTTGCAATCAAGGTGTGATTGTTTCACTTGAGTGAAGAGTGAAAAACAAGGGATTTTGATCAGGTTGATTGAATCTTGTTCATCAAGATTGATTCGGAATTCTCAAAGTTTTGGTTTAATTCCAACATCTGGTATCTAGAGCACTGACTGAACGATTTGTGGGAAGAAAATCACGATGGCAATGAATCATCCAAACAGGCATTTTCTGGCGATTCTTCCGATTCTCAAGAACAATAATTATGAGAATTTTTGCAAGCAGGTAAAGATGTTTTCTTTTATCAAAATCTTTGGGATCTTGTGAAGGAAGGAGTAACAACGCTTGCAGAAAACGCGACGGATCAAGAAAATGTTGCATACAAAGAATTGAAGAAGAAAGATTATATAGCTCCCTTTATAATTCATCAATGTGTTGATCCCAATAATTTTGAAAAGGTTAGTGATGTAGAATCAGCAAAAGAAGCATGAGAAATCTTGGAGAAATCATTTGGAGGCGCTAAGAAAGTGAAAAAGGTGAGGTTACAAACTCACAAAAGGACACATGAATTGCTTCAGATGGAAGAAAGTGAAAGCATAACTGATTTCTTCACTAGAGTTACTAAATTGGTGATTGAAATCAAGGTATGTGGAGAAGTGTTGACATCAAGATCAGTTGTGTCAAAGATCTTGAGGTCATTGGCTCCAAAATTCGACCACTTGGTAGTAGCCATAAAAGAGTCGAAAGATTTGTCAACATTGACAAAGGAAGAGCTTCAAGGGGCTCTTGAATCTCATGAACAATGATGGTTGAAAGAGCTGCAGGAAAGTCAAAGAGTGATGTGGCTTTGTAGGCGCAATCAGCAAAAGAAAAGAAAGGCAAAGGAAGTTGGAATGACAAAAAGGCAGATGAGGCTACAACAATTCGACTGGTCGAAATCAGCAAGAAGGAAACTGGTCGAATCAGAGAAAACCCTGGAACCAAGGAAACCAAACAGGTGGTGTTGCAGGCAGAGGAAAAGGTGGTGGTCGAAAACCTAACAAAAGTTACATTTAGTGTTACAATTGCCAGAAGTATGGTCACTATTTTAGTGATTGTCAAGAAAAGAAGAATAATCAAGAAACTGATGTAAAGCTGGCAAAACATAAAGAAGAAGAGATGTTGTTGATGGTCACAACAAGAGATAAAGAAAGATTCCAGGACCAATGATACTTGGACTCAGGAAGCTCATCATGCATGACTGGTAGGAAAGATTAGTTTGTCAACATAAAGCCCTAAATGAAGAACATGGTGAAATTTGCAAATAACAATACTCTAGCAGCTGAAGGTATTAGTGATGTTCTGATCACAAGGAAAGATGGAAAAAGGTCAATAATTTCCAATGTGTTATACATACCAAGAATGAAGCGTAATTTGCTCAGCATAGGGCAGCTGGTCGAAAAGAATTACAAAGTGTCGATTGAAGACAAGATGATGAGAGTTCTCGACTCAGGAAGAAGGTTAATCTTGAAGGCTCCTATGTCTCAAAATAGAACCTTCAAGATTGAACTTAATGTGATGGAGCATAAGTGCCCTGCAACTGCAGCCAGCAGAGATGACTGGATATGGCATTATAGGCTTGGTCATCTCAACTTTAAAGACATCAGAGATTTGAAGAGAAGAAATATGGTTTTAGGATTACCCGAAATCGACATTCCAAGTGAAGTGTGTGAAGAATGTGTTCAGGAAAAACAACACAAGAATAGCTTCAGCAAGGATGCAGGAAGCAAGTCGAAGGAAATTCTTGAAGTCATATACTCTCATGTATGTGGTCCTATCCAGGTGGATTCGATCTGAGGTAACAAATACTTTGTCACTTTCATAGATGATTTTAGTCAAAAATTGTGGACTTACCTAATCAAGAAGAAAAGTGAAGTGATCGAGATATTTGCCAAATTTAAATCTTTGGTCAAAAGATAAAGTGGTCGAAAGCTAAAGATTCTGAGGACTAATGGTGGCGGAGAGTATGTGTCGAAAGATTTTAATGCATTATGTGAGAAAGAAGGGATTGTGCATGAGGGGGTGCCACCCTACATTGCACATCAAAATGGAACTGCAGAAAGGAAGAATATAACCATCATGAATATGGTGAGAAGTATGTTGAAAGGCAGGCATCTACCCAAAGAATTATAGGGAGAAGTTGTGTCGACAACAACATACATCTTGAATAGATGTTCGGCGAAGAAGTTAGAAGGAATTACGCTAGAAGAATGTTGGTCTGGTGTCAAGCCTAGCATAAGTCATTTGAATGTGTTTGGATCCATAGCACTTAGACATGTGCAAGATCAGTTGAGAAGAAAACTTGATGACAAGTCGAGTCAAATGATCCTAATAGGATATCATTTCACTGGAGGATACAAGTTGTTCGACCCAGTGAACAAGCAAGTAGTGATCAGCAGGGATGTGATCATAGATGAGCTTAAAGAATGGGACTGGATTGAGAATGTTAAGAAGGATTTAGTGAGAATTTTATGTGAAGAACCAGCTAGTGAAGTCGAAAGAGAAGTTCGACAAGAAGAAGTCAGAGGTGAATTAGGTCCAAACAAACCTCAACGAATAAGACACATACCTGCAAGGTTGCAAGAATATGTGATTACATCAGATGATGTGGTCAATAAAGAAGGTGAGCTGGTACACTATGTTTTCCATGCAGATGTCGAACCAGTCAATGCAGTTGAGACATTGAAAGATTCGAAGTGGGTGAAAGCAATGAATGAGGAACTGAAGTTCATCGAAGTCAACACCACTTTGTCACTTATCGAATTTCCTCAAGACAATAAGGCAACTGATGTGAAGTGGGTATACAAGGTGAAGTTGAATCCCAAAGAAGAAGTAACTCAACACAAGGAAAGACTTGTAGCAAAAGGATTTCTTCAGAAAGAAGAAATCGACTTCGACAAAGTTTTTGCACCCGTTGCTAGGATCGAAACAATTAAGTTGGTTGTTGGTCTAGAAAACATGAACAACTGGCAGGTATGTCAAATGGATGTGAAATGTGCATTCCTGAATGGCCCCTTAAATAACAAAGTTTACGTCGCACAACCAACTGGGTTTGTGAAACAAGGTGAAGAAAGAAAGGTGTACAGGCTGCATAAAGCCATATATGGACTTAAGCAAGCTTTAAGAGCTTGGAATAAGAAGATAGATAGCTTTCTAAGGGAGAAGAAATTTGTGAAGTGGACGACTGAGGATGAAGTATATGTAAGAAGAAGCAATAGTGATTGCTTATACTATGTCTCTATGTCGATGACTTGTTGATAACAGGAAGTTGTAAGAAAGAGATCGAAGACTTCAAACATGACCTAAGTGAGTAGTTTGAAATGTCAGACTTGGAAAATCTCTCATACTTCCTTGGTATCGAATTCTACAAGAGCAGTAGAGGCTTGATGATGCACTAAAGAAGATATGCAGACGAAATACTCAAGATATTTGAGATGCAAGATTGCAACCCAACTTCGACTCCAACTCAGCCAAAACTGCAACTATTGAAAGATTCAGATGAAGATGATGTTGACCCAACCCAATATATAAGACTTATTGGGTCACTAAGATACCTTTACCACACAAGGCCTGACTTAGCATACATCATAGGTATGGTAAGTAGATTCATGCAGAAGCCAAAGGTATCACACCTAGCAGCGACGAAAAGGATTCTAAGGTATCTGAAAGGAACTCTCGACTATGACATTTTATTTCCTCCACTTGATGAAGGAAAAGAATGCAATTTAGTGGGATACACCGACTCAAGTTGGTGTAGTGATGTTGAGGATAAAAAATCCACAATTGGCTATGTGTTTATGCTAGGTGGTACACCAGTTGCTTGGAGTTCGAGAAAGGAGCCAGTAGTGGCATTGTCATCGTGCGAAGCAGAATACATAGCTGCTTCTCTATGTGCATATCGAGCAAAATGGATGGTGAACCTGTTCGAAGAGATTACAACGAAGAGTCATGAAGCAAATACCATGAAGATTGACAGCATGCCAGCTATCAACTTGGCGAAGAATCTGATAGCACATGGGCCAAGCAAACACATCGAAATGAGGTTCCATTATCTTTGAGAACAGATAACATAAGGGAAGATGAACTTGGAACACTGTAGAACTGAGAATCAGATTGTAGATATCATGACGAAAGGAGTGCAAGTCGAAGTGTTCAAGAAGTTAAGGTATATGATGAATATATATAGCTTAGGCACGATGAATTAGGTGGTGTGTTGAGATTGTAATTTCTTGTGTTTAAGCAAGTGTAGCTCGACAGAAACAAGGATGTGTCAAAATTAGCCTTGTGTGTGTGTGTGTCGAGTTGTGTTAGATGTCGAAGCAGATTGCTTGACACAGGATTTCGGCTTAGACAAAAAATAGGAATTTTGGGTTTTTGTAATTTTGGGTTTTGGCTTATGGAGCAAGCTAACCTAAAGCTATAAATAGAGGGAGTAACCCCTATTTTTGTAACAACTTGAATTCATTGAATTTTGCAGTTGCAAAGTGAATAAGATTTCCACAGTTTGTGAGCAGAGAGTTACTCTGCAAAAATCATCATCTTCTTTTATATTTTGTCAAACCCTAACTTTCTTTCTTATTCAATTTTCTTTCTTTCTTCTTCTATTAAAAATTGTTGTGCAAAATCATTCTTGTAATCAAGGTGTGATTGTTTCACTTGAGTGAAGAGTGAATAACAAGGGATTTCGATCAGGTTGATTGAATCTTGTTCATCAAGTTGATTCGAAATTCTCAAAGTTTTGGGTTAGTTTTAACATAATCTAGCCTATTTGTTTTTTTAAATATATATGCATATATAAGTCGACCAGGGTCCGTCCTTACTCTTTAGAGGCCATGAGGAAATAATAAATTGAGCCCTAATAAAAAATTGAGCAATTAATTTTGAATTTTTATTTTTATCTTTTGGATTTTGTTTTTTCCTTTTATTTTAAAGAAAAGAGGAGAAGGTCACTGTGTCAGACTCAAGGGTGAGGGTGGTGGTTGAGGTTGTCACCGGAGATGGCAGAGGCGCGGTGAGGTGGCTGACGCGTTGGAGGCAAAAGTTCGACAATGAGAAGGTAAAAGGGAGATAAATACGTAAAAATGTGAAAACGTATTGAAGAAGGACATGTGAATTTTATATTGGTAACAATGGAATCAAATCAAATCAATATATTGAGTTAGAAACTGTTACACAAAAACAATGGTGGAAGATCCACTTTCACAAATGATAATGAATGATATTTAATCATAAAAATTTCATAATAAATTATATGATCGTATATGAATTTTTAAATATTTAATTATAAATAGTATTAAAATTTATAAAAAGAAAATTGAAATAAAATATAAAAATTATAATAAATAATCATCAAGAATAAAACTTAATTTGATGGCCTATTATCAATTTTAAAAAATCATATCAAAAAATCATTTATAATTAGAAATATAAAATAAAATTAATACATTACGTTTTAAAAAATTGTAAAATGAAAATATAATCCGTCAAAAAAACATGACTTGAGAGCACATTTGGAATCTTGAGAGCTCATTATAAATTTTAAAATATTATATAAAAAAGTTATTTTTGATTAAAGATATAAATTTAATAATAAATGAATTTATCATATGAATCTTTTTAAATATAAATTAAATATAATTTATATATGTTATCCAAAATCTATTTTTTAAACGTTGAAAAAGGTCCGTTCAATGCATATATATAACTTTTTTTACTTATATTAATACAAGTTGCCTTTTTTTTTAATAAAAAGGATAAAAGTTGTACACAATTTCATTAGTACTGTTCAAACTATTTCCTATTAAAAAACATAACACCCGTACTATTTTTAATTAAGTTAAATTTTATTAATTTAAAACTATAATTATAAGTAGCTTTGGTTGCATTTTACTTACGACATTTCAATTATTAATAAATGTGAGGACAGGAGATGTTTATGCTATGATTTGAACTCACGTGACGTCCATTATGTTTCTAAATGAATCTGTTATCACTAAATTATTATTGCATATTCATACTATTTTGGTCTGATTTATAAGAAAAAATAATAATTTTTATATTTATTAAGAATGACAGTTAAGTGCATTTAATTTTTTTGGTTTCATGTAAAAGAAATAACATAATTACTAATATATTTTTAATTAAATTGTTATCCACTAACAAAATTAAGTAGCTAGTGCAAGGATAATTTTGAAATAAAGACATTAAATAGGTATAAATTTGTTAATATTTATTTATATTTAAGGGAAAAAATTTGAAAAACTTTTGCTTATAAATAAGGCCGAGGGAGTACATTGTTAGCAAAATATTTATGTATTATTTATTAGTTATTTTAATTTTTTACTTCTCTTTTTGATTTTGAGGCCCCCGGTTTTTTGAGGCCTTGGGTCGTGCGCCTGGTTGCCTTGTCTCGAGACAGGCCCTGAAGTCGACCTATAACGCATCATAAATTTTTTAAGAGAATTTATTTTTCCACCGTAGATGTTTCTTATGCACCTTGTGAATTTTCACATATGTCCCCTAATTCCGGAGATACATCTCCGAATGCGCCCTATTTCTGAATAAATGTTGATATATTCCGAAGATACATCTCCGGAACCATTTTAAACATTCAAAACATGTCACTTAGACATCATTTATATTTGAATTGTTCCGGAGATCCATTTCTGGTAATTTTCCGGAGATACATCTCCGAAGTGTATAAAAACAAGTTATTTTTTACTATAAGTTTTGTATTTGTTTTCAAATAAAGTATAACACATTATCCAAAAAATAGACGTAAAAATAACGAGAGACTAATATTAGATGAAGTATAACAATATATGTATAAAATATCGTACAATATAGATTCAAAATGTGATAAAATTGTAAAAAAAATTACAGAGTATAATAATACATCAAAATAATAACAGACTAATACTGGGTATGCTTGACAACATCTCCTTTACCTGCTCTGCCTCCTCGGTCATCAATCCCCCCCGGTCCTCTGGTGATGTCTCCGATACAATAGTGTCCACTGTGCCTCTGCCATCATGGTATCCAGGACTCGACTGACAGCAGACCCCTCAGGGAAGATACTCTTGTCAATACCTGTCCGTGCAATCTCCACTATATGACGACACCGAGGCAAGACATCGCCAGTATGATCTAGCTGAGCCCGCTTCTCCTCTAGTATCTTCTGATGAGCTGGTCTCGGTGAATCTCCTGGAGAAGGTTGCACCATGTACGAATGTGACACCTTGAAGAACCACCTGATGTATCCATCGACGTAGCTCCAATCATTCAACACTATGGTATTTTGTGCCTCCTCCAGAACCAGATGACTCTCTTAATCAGCAAATATATCCTCTATCTGTCTACGAGTCAAGGCGGGAGGAGCAGAGACTACAGGGTGTCTGGGCATGGTCTGGGTGTACTCGAACTGCCGCATGACACGCACAGGCATGTGAGGAGCAGTGATACGCGATCCGCAGGCCAACCATCCAGATTATAGTGATATCTCGTCAAATGGCCACGTCTGACAGCGATCCACATAGATGTTGAAGTGCATGTCCTCAACAACTAAACGATCAAGGTAGACTCTGAAATGCTCGACTACCTGGTTCCCTCTCAGCGGAATAAAAGCACAAGCACGGAGCATGTCCTTAATGTACTCATCCATACTCGCCAAGCCAGCGAAGCGCGAGAAGAGCTAGAGGATCCAAGCCTGAAATGAAAATAAAAAACATTTAAGGATCAAGAATTATCGACAATGGTTTCACAAATATGAAATGAAACTGACAAAAAAAATTCAAGGATCAAGAATTATTACCACCAGTAGTGTCACGCTCCCTGTGACATGCTTCGTCTTCCACTACATCCATCCCTCAACTTTGAAAAAAGATAGGACAGGAAAGCCGCCCCCAATTGTACTCATGGATCTTCTATAGATCCAAGAAGTACCAGAGGTATGCAACGTCAGTATAAGTGGCATTCATGTCCACAAAAATACAAGTTCCAACCAAAAAAAGAAATTATTATCTCAAAGCATGCGTCCTGTGTACCGCCACCTGCTCAGCATCACCATGTACATGTTGTGCCTTTTCGATCTCGACCACACAGAGTTTCCTCAGGAACTCAAACCTAACATGAGTACCCCTTGTCATGTCCATCTCTTCCATCGCATCCTCTGGATCACCCCCCAGATGCTCTACCATCATCTCGACTACCTCGTCTCTGGTTATCCTCCCATGATCAAGGAATCCCCCTTGATCGGAAGATGTAACAAACACGAGAGATCATCCAATGTGATCGACATCTCACCATGTGACATATGAAATGAAGAGGTTACATAATCTCATCTCTCCATGAATGCATTAAGCATCGTGTGGTTAACCAGGTTGTACCCAGTCATGCATAGATCCTTCAGGCCAGATAATAATAGAACACTCTGAAATCAATCGTCCTCCTGTCGAGGCAATGCAACAATCTTCCTCCCATGGTTAAGAAATTTAGAGGGATCACGCACCTGAAATTTGCCAGAAATAAACAATGTCAGTAACAATCAATGTCAGAAGTAATCAATGTCAACAATTAAAATTAACGTAAAAAATAAATCAAAAGTCCAACTAATGCTACCTCTCTATCCCATATATGTCTGAAAGTGTGGTATGGATATATGGGTAAAATGGATGAGCTTTCCTAATATGGGTCACTTAATAACACATGCATATGATAAAGTGTGCATTGACCTGACACGCTGTGGATTTTCGGAAACCTTTTTTCCAATGCGCACCGCACCACCCAAAAACTCAAATGATCATATCATGTGTATTGGATAACTTTCAAAATCAAGTCATTTTGTTCAAGATTACTTGAAACCGGGTTGCCCCATACCACTTACATCACCGGAGTGGACGGATCATTCAATTGCAAAAGTTGAGACATGGTTGGATCATTTTACGGAAATAATGCAAGAATTCGAGAGATTGAACAACATTGAAAATGAATCGAATGCACAAAAGTCCAAGGGGGTACCACCTATAGATTTAGTCGGCGACACATATTTCGATTCGTTTTGATTTCTTGTTTAACTCGAAAAATTATTGTATATATTTGTATCTCAATATAAATGAAGTGTTACATATTCACCTTTTATTCATATTTGGTATTTATGCATATTTGATTCATATTTGGTCTTTATGAAGGTTCTGTTATTTAATTCTGTCTTGGAAATGGTTCAAGAGAAGTTTCAAAGATACATCTCCGGAAGGTTTTGTTATACGATTCTTTTTTTGAAATGGTTTAGGAGAAGTTCTGGAGATACATCTCCGAAACAAGATAATAGGGTGTGGTTTCATAGATATATATCTGGAATCAACATGACAGTTAATAAGTGGTCCATATTGAGTTAGGTCTTCTATAAATTTGGGTGTTCTTGTGTTATATTTCACACAAACTCAAAATGTCTCAAATGTCACAAATAAACATCCATTGATATGTCGCAAATGTCTCCTAATTCGGCGAATTTACACCTGGGAGGACGTTTAAGCTCATCGATCTCACTCCCCTAAAAGATATCATAGACGGAATCCACTATCTCCTACCTTATAGAGACAAACGAAGGATTGTGAAGCTCGAGTATCGCTCATCTTTGGTTGACAACGAAGAGAACATTGTGTTCAACAAATTTTAGCTCAAGACTCGAGCGGATGTTAGGGCTATGTGGGATACGTATTTCGGTTTCGATGAGAAAGTTACGCTCGAGTTGGAAGTAACGCTACAAAGATCGGTTGAAGATATCCTGAAGATGTGCAAGCGTCCACCGGGATATTGAAATGTAACATTGAATTTTCTGTTGAAATCATCATTGTAATGATCATTTTATGTTATGAATGTCAATTGCATTTTGGAAAGTTAATTTTCTGTTGAATCTGTTTCTGGTGTTTTTTCGGCGTTGTAACTACGTACTTGTTTCGGAGATGCATCTTCGGAACAAATTAAACCCAATATATAGGGCGCCTCTTAGAATTACCTTTGTTGAGTATGCAAATGAGTGCGTCTGAAGTTATATCTCCGAAAACGGGGGGCATTTGTGAATTTTTGCATGGTGCGGTAGAAACATTTCGGGTACCATAAGAAATTCTCTTTTTTAATAGCATATGCTTGGCTTATTTAATTAAATAGGCTTTTAAAAAACCTAATCCTAACATTTTTATTAAATAGATCATGCCAGGGTAGACCTTAAATAGGTCAGGTTAGAGGCATTTGTAGGTCAACATGCCTTATTATCATTCCTAGTGGAAGGTGGCCACATTTCGAGGAAGTTCCGCAACATGGCCAACTCGCCTATGTGCCGAGATATGATCTAACTCGCTGAGTCTCATTTAAGACCTATCTTGCGTTCCACAATAATGCAATATATTGGGCCGAGATGTTAATAGATTATAAAGATATCATTTTTGGTCACTTAACTTTTAAAAAGATTAATGTAGTCTCTTATGCCTTCAAGCAACGTCATTTAAGTCCTTTCCATCTAATTTTCACAAACGACGTTTATTTTTGCACGCTGACATTCGACGTAGCATATGTTCATCACCAAGGTCATCGAAATTCTAAGAAAATTTTTATAATTTTGCCTTCGGCTTGGATTCGAACCAAGGTGATGAGCATATGCCGCATTGAATTTTAATGACCTTAGTGATGAGTATATGCCACGTCGGATGACGCACATATGAACATACGTCACGTCAGATGCCAGCGTGCAAAAAAAAATGCCGTTTGTGAAAATTAGACGAAAAAAACTTAAATAATATTGTTTGAAGACATAAGAGACTATATTATTTTTTTTTATAAAAATTAAAACGATCAAAATATACTCCAAGATAAAATAAAAGATAAAAAAAAATATTTAGTTATTATAAATCTAGACTACCATATTCAAGACAGTACTTGGCATTTTAAATTTTATAGAATAAAAGCTTAACCCTTAAAAGTAGAAATTATAATAAAGAAACTAAAAACACAATTAAACTAAAAACCAAACAAAAAGTCAGTATCTATATTTTTATAGGTTCCCTACATTTTTTACCAGAGGTGATCAGGCTGGATCGTCGTGGCCTTCGTGTAGGGCAGATGAAGATGCTTGTAGGAGAGGAAAGGAGGTTGTACCTGCAAGGTACTCCGATGTCAAAGTAAGTAATTGGGTAAGGAGAGGAAGCAAGTACAAAGGTAAGATTTCAAGTATTGAATATTGAATACCTGCCCATCTCAAGTGAGAGGGTATTTATAGGAAAACCCCCAGCGCGGGGCCAAGGTCTCTCATGTGGCCGAAATATCTGGTCGACCAATGAGAGACTGCTAAGTGGAGGGTCAGGCACGTGACCCTTTGACCTGGTCCAACTGCTTCCGTGAAATTCGAGGAGGCAGTTGGTCGCGCGAACTATTAAGAGCGTGAGAAGGATGTTCCCAACGGCTAGTTCCTGCCCAACGGATAGTTTCTGGCTATTGAGCCTGGCCAAGAGCAGGACTGGATTGGGCCTTGCCCTACCGTGGTTCAGGCGCTTGCCCAGTCCAGAACATGAGCTCCCCAAGTCTTTGCTTTAAGGAAGAGTGATGACTTAAGATAGTTCTGTGGACGATTGCCCTCGAATGACAGTGTTCGGGGATATGCCTCTTTTCTGTTCCAACGTTGAGGTGGTCGACATTGGTTCTCAACCAGTCCGACCAGCCTTTCATACGCGAGGACATGCTCGCGGAAATGGCGTTTTTACGTCGATCAGGTTTAGGAACTGTGCCAGCGGAAATGGCGTTTTTACGTCGATCAGGTTTAGGAACTGTGCCCGCTGAAGTGGCGTTTTTACGTCGATCAGGTTTAGGAACTGAAGTGGCATTTTTACGTCAATCAGGTTTAGGAACCGTGCCTGCTGAAGTGGCATTTTTACGTCGAGGAGCCTTGGTGAGGACGCGAGTTGTGTGCATTGTCGAGAAAGATGTGCTCGCGGGGTAGCAGAAGACTTGGTGAATGATACGTCTAACTTTGGGAATGCTAAGCGAAGATTTTCTTTC
This sequence comes from Lathyrus tuberosus, assembly GCA_022829125.1. Lineage (NCBI taxonomy): Eukaryota > Viridiplantae > Streptophyta > Magnoliopsida > Fabales > Fabaceae > Lathyrus > Lathyrus tuberosus. Next base: position 18,333,831 of record JALAZF010000034.1, read on the forward strand.
TGACACGTGGTGGAGCATTCAATTTTTGTCAGGCCTAGAGACTCCTAGGCTATGATGGCCTTTGCGCTTCCCAAGCGAGGAAGTGCTTATAAAAGGGGGGAGAGAATATTCATTTGACACTTTACTCAAGTTCTTATCCCCAAACTTCTACGCTTTGCAACTTGTGTTCTCGCTGGAGCTTTTCGTCGCCGTCGACCTTCAACGCTTAGTTTGTGATCTTCATCTTCTACCTTCGATTTAGCAAGTAAGTTCTTCATCCCTTTCTTCAAATTCCCTGATGTTCTTCCTTTCTGGAAAATTGTATGAATTTTCCGGCGACGCATAAATTTTTCGGTTGAATGTTCATGTGTTCTTCGATAAACACATGAATTTCTGGAAAATTCATGAAGAACATGAAGAACATGGGAAGAATGTTCATGATTATTGCGTATGCTTGTGTAGATCTTTCTAGATTCTGATTAGGATTAGTTTTAGGTTCGTAATCAGGAATTAGGCCTGTTCGACATGAGACTTTGGATTTCACACGACGGGCTTATTTTGTCGAGTAAGCTCCTCTTTAATCTTCATGAAGTCGCGGAGACTTGTCCCCGTCGTGGGGGAAAGTGAAGTCGCCGCCTTCTATTGTGGTCGACTTGGGCTCAAGGTTATCCTCGACTTATTCCTCGCCCTTTCACTTGACTAGTGGTGGAAGGGTGGATTTGATCTTCGTTGTCGAATTCACTTTTTCTTCCTCTGCTTTTCAGGTGAAATGACTGATCAACGCGAAGAGGTTGTGCCCGACGCTGGGGTCGCGCACGATAAGGCAGAGCAGTCCGTTGATTACGCCAACGTCCACGTAGCAAAAGGGGACCTCAAATGGATCGGGCTGAGGATGCGCCGGTGCATTGGAGAGCTATCTGCCCGACAGAGAATGATCGTATCTATTCGGTATATCCGGGGATGCGGTTCCCCATGTAGGAATTCTCCTTTGTGGAGGCAAAGTACCGCCTGCCCTTCACCGACTTTCAGGAGGCCATTTTCTACCACTTGGAGCTATGCCCGACTCAGCTTCATCCAAACGCGATGGCTTTTATTTGCGCTTTTGAGCTGGTATGTCGTTATTTGCGGATCAGGGCGACCGTGGATCTTTTCTTCTGCATCTTCCAGATCCAGCGGAGCACAACGGGCCCAAAGCAAAGTTAGGTTTCTTTCAAACAACAGAGCAGACTTTTTTGGCCGTACTCTGAGTCTGTCCAACATTTCAAGGATAGGTTCTTGGTCGTGAAGCCTGTTTCTGAAGTGGCTAGGAGTTCCATCTCTACGCTTGAGACCGTGGAGGTTGACGGTAAGCAAGTTCAGAAGGCTGTGTCTAAGTTTCCTTTAAAGTGAGTGTATGCCCATTTCAGATATAGGACCAATCAGTTCCTCGTCAAGCACGAGAAGCTTTGTGACGGGGACAATGAGTCCTATCGAGTTCTGCATGCATACGTGGAGACTTTTAGTCCTGCCTTCGTCGTCGACAGGGATGGTAACGAGTTGCTTGGGGAGGATGGGGAGCCTGCCCGGGCGGCTCGTTATATCAATACTAAGGTTCTTCTTGAGTGTGAAACCGACGATGTTGCATTCATCTCCTCGGTATAACTTGTTTTTTTGCCCGTGTTTAAAGTTATGGCCCAACGTACTAATCTTCCTCTTTTATGTTTGCAGGGAAAATGAAGGACATGAGGGAGAGCCTGGTGAGGTCCGCGACGACCAAGAATCTGAAGAAGGTGCCCCCATTGCCGAAGACTGGTGCAGGGAAGCAACAAGTGACGATGGAAAAGTTTGTGGGCGGCACTGGCCCTACCCCGAGACCACTTCAACTCCTCCAACTCCGGACATGACCTATAAGCGGAAACGGGGCGATGACGGCTCTGCGCCGCCGGGTTTCCCGGGCGGTTTTGTTGGAGGGAAATTTGTGCTGCCCCCGTGCTATCTTCAGGGGAAAATGTTTGACGGGGAGAGTTCTGTCGTCATCCCAGAGCTTGATGCATCAGTTATCTTGTCCGGTGATCCTCGGGTGCGAAAGAGGCTTCTCTGCCAGGATGTGGCTGCTGTGATCAAGGTGTTGGAGGCAACGCTGGCCCTTGGGGACACAGAGATGGCTCCACTTGCCGACCTTAAGAAGGCGAAGGCCAAGATCAACGACTTGGGGCTAGAGAATGCGGAGATTAACAACTAGCTGAAGAAGCATTAGGGTAACTTGGAGGCCAAAATTGAGCTTCAGAAAGAGGTCACCCAGATGCAGGGGGATGTAGCCAAAGTGAACAAGGATAATGCCCGACTGAAGGCGAAGATAGCCGAGTTGGAGGGCTCATCGACGGTTGGTCCGGACGAGACCGACGATGAGAAGGCTCTAAAGACGTGAAGAGACCTGGTCGAGAGGATCCGTCTTCTTTTGCAGGACAACCTAGGGCAGCAGAGTTTGGTTTCAACGCTGCTTTGGAGCAGTTGAAAGCCCTCAACTCCGACGTCCAGCTGCTGACCGAGGGGATGAACGTTCTCAACGTGGTTGTCAACGGCGAGGTGGTTCTCCCGGAGATTCCTGGTGACACAGTTTAGTTTTTATTATGTTGTACTTGTATTTTGTGGGCCTGCGTGCCTTCTAATATGTAACAGTTTGTCGGGCACGACCCTTTTTGTACTGATGACTTGTTATGGCCTTATGGCCAGAATTATATAAATATTTTTCGTTTGCCATTGTCTTGTTGCATTTATTTGTGTATGTTTTTATTGTTTAAATGCTAAGTATGGACGTTTTGCTCGATTTGTTTATGTTGTGCTCGACGGTTTGGGAGACTCGTCGAGGAGACGAAGTAGTTTTGCCGGTGATGGGACGAGGATCTCGATTGAGATATTAATCCCATAGGCGTGGACTGTTCCCATCGTGAGCTGGGTGTCCTGCCTTAATGGTGCGGCAACGACGGAGCTCGGTTAAGGTATCCCCGTTGTGCACAGAGTCTGCGCGTCCCATGAGCAAAAACTGACTGACGCTATAAGGTGGGGGATCGTGCTTGCACTAGTGTACGGTCCCGTGGCCAATCCGTCTCCCCGTTGGGGGGGGGGGGGGGGGGTGACCTCGTCAGCAGTTATTCCGACCTCGCGGTTAGTCCTAACCGTAATATTGTTTGAGCTTTTCAGCATTTCATGGTCGAGCAAATGGTTCTCCGTCCAGAGTTTCTAGGTAGTAGGCTCCAGTGCCTGTTTTTGACTTGACCCTGTAAGGTCCTTCCCAGTTCGCGACCAGCTTGCCTTCGCGCGAATCCTTCTGGTTTCTGCGTAAGACCAAGCTGCCAACGGGGAAGTCGTGTTTTATGACCTTGGCGTCGTGGCACAAGGTTATTTTTTTTAAAGAAGCCTTGCGGAGAGTTGCTCCTGACCGTATTTCTTCGACCAGATCGAGCTATTGCCTTAACGCCTCATTGTTCATCTCCTCGTCGAGAGGAGATTTCGTTCGTCTGGAAGGTTCTCTGATCTCCACCGGTATCACCGCCTCGGTTCTGTAAGCTAGTCGGAAAGGGGTTTCCCCGGTGGTGGAGTGCAGGGTTGTTCGGTAGGCCCAGAGCACGCTGTGTAGCTCCTCGACCCAACTTTTCTTGGCTTCTCCTAGCCTTCGTTTTAGACCCTGAAGGATTACCCTGTTCGCAGCCTCTGCTTGCCCGTTAGTCTGGGGGTGCTCGACGGATGTGAAGTGTTGCTTTGTGCCTAGTTTGGCGACGAAGTCTTGGAACTTCCTATCCGTGAACTGGGTTCTATTGTCGCTCACCAGGGCCTAGGGTACTCCGAATCGCGCGAGGACGTTCCTTTTGTAGAAACGAAGTATGTTGAAGGCTGTGGTCTTGGCGAGAGCTTCAGGTTCGATCCATTTTGTAAAGTAATCGACGACCACAATCGGAAATTTGTTTTGGTAAGACCCCATTGTGAAGGGGCCGAGTATATCCATCCCCCACCAGGCGAAGGGCCGAGGCGAGGACAGAGTCTTTAACTCATTAGGGGGTGCCAAGTGCATGTCCTCGTGGCACTGGCACGGTCACATTTTTGGACGTGCCCCTTAGTGTCGCGCTGCATGTTCGGCCAATAGTATCATGCCCGCAGGGCCTTTCGTGCCAAAGATCTTCCTCCTATGTGTTGCACGTTAATGCCCTCATGAATTTCTTGGAGGATTTCGGGGACCTTGTCCTCCTCAACGCATTTCAAGAGGGGGATGGAGAATCCTCGTCGATAGAGTTTGTCTTCGATCAGCACGTACGAGCAGGCTCTTCGTTTAGTTATGCTGGCCTCCTTGCTGTCTTCGGACAGTTCCCCCGTGGTGAGGTAATTGTACACTGGGGTCATCCAGCAGCTGCTGTCCCCGATGGCGTTAACGTCGACCAGCCCCGACGACTTTTCGATACTCGGTCGAGCTAGTATCTCTTGTACGACAGATTTGTTACCACCTTTCATTCTGGTGCTGGACAGTTTTGACAGGACATCTTCCCACGTGTTTCTTTCGCGAGGGATGTGCTGGACTTCCCATGCGTCGAACTTGGTAATTCTTTCCATCACCAGTCTCAGATATTCGACCACCTGATCATTTTTTTCCTGATACTCTCCTCAGACTTGAGACGTCACGAGCTGGGAGTCGGTGAAAATCTTTACCTCCTTGGCGCCCAAGTCTTCGGCCAGCCGTAATCCTGCGAGGAAGGCTTTGTATTCGGCTTGGTTGTTGGACGTCGGGAAGGACATGACTAAAGATAATTTGATTAAGATTCCTTCCTCATTCTCGAGGATGATGCCTGCGCCACTACCCGTGGAACTGGATGCCCCGTCCACATAAATGATCCATCTATGCGTTCTGCTTGGTGGGGGTGATAGTGGCGTCATCTCCGCCACAAATTCGGCCAAGAGTTGTGCCTTAAGGGCCTTCCTGCCTTCGTAGTGGATGTCAAATTCTGATAGCTCCAGGGACCATTTAAGCATTTTACCGACCATGTCTGGTCGACAAAGCAACTGTCTTATGGGTTGGTCCGTACGCTCTACTATGGTGTGGGCCAGAAAGTAATGTCTGAACCTTCTCGCGGCGTTGACCAGGGCGAGAGCGACTTTCTCTATTTGCGCGTATTTGATTTCTGGCCCTTATAGGGCCTTGCTTGTGAAATAGACGGGCTTTTGCCCATCCGTTGTCTCGCGAATGAGCTTCGCTGGTGACGGAGAGATACAGGTACAAGGTCTCCCCGTACTCAGGTCGTGAAAGCACGGGGGGTTCGGACAAAGCTCACTTAAGGTGGGTCAGAGCCTGCTCGCACTCCTCAGTCCATTCGAATGTGGCCTCCTTTCTGAGGAGTTTAAAGAAGGGCAGGGCATGCTGGGCAGACTTGGCCACGAAGCAAGAAAGTGAGGCGAGCATGTCTCCGATTTCTGATCGGAAGACCTTGTACATCATACGCTGGTACGTGGCCTCAACGTTCTTCAGACTGAAGGGCATTACGTTGTAGTAATAGTTCCCCGATGAAGTTATGAACGCGGTATATTTCTTGTCATTTTCCACCATAGGGATTTGATTGTACCCCGAATAGGCATCCATGAAGGACAAGAGTTTGAAACCTGCAGAATTATCTATGAGCTTATCTATGTTGGGCAGAGGATAAGCATCATTCGGGCAAGCCCGGTTGAGATTAGTATAATCAATGCACATGCACCATATTCCACTATGTTTCTTGACGAGTTCAATATTGGACATCCATGTTGTATACCTGGCTTCTGAGATAAATTTTGCCTCTAAGAGGTCTTGTACAAGTTTTTCGGCAGCCTGTGCCTTCTCATCGAATTGCTTGCGCCTGCGTTGTGCGACGACTCGAGCAGCTGGGTCGATGGTCAGTTGATGGCATGCGGTCTTAGGGTCCAGGTCGGGCATGTCCACAGTACTCCACACAAACAAATCAATATTATCCTCCAGACACGTTTTCAACTGTTGTTTTACCTCGTCGGGCTGCCCCGCACCTATCTTCACTCCCCTGCTCGGGTTGGCTCCGTAGGTGATGACCTCGAACTCCCCATCCGGGACAGGGCGCATGAGAGTCGTTGCAGAGGAACTGGCTGTCAGCGCCGACGTGCCTTCACCACAGTCCTCGCCCTCTTCCGACATCCAGCTGTCGAGATCGATGATGTGTACGGGGAGAGCCGACTTCTTGTCAGGCTGGCTATCCTCACCGGGGTGGTCTTCCTCCCTTGCCAGCTTGGCGACCTTGGGTGCTGCACTGATCGGGCTTTATCCCCGGGTAGCTGCTTCAAAGCACCTCCTCGCGGCTTCGATATCCACGTGCAGTGTTGCGACATGGCCCTTCTCCGTATAGTATTTCATCTTGAGATGAACGGTTGAAGGAACGACGATCAGCTCTGCTAAGGTTGGTCTGCCAAGGATGCATTGGTACAGTGACGGGCAATCAATTACCAAGAATTGGGTCTTGATTGACTTCGACGCCTCCTCTTCCCCGAACGTGACCGGAAGCTCCACGTACCCCCAGGGTCTGGCAGTTGCATCGTTGAATCCTTCTAGGTCGGATCCTACATACGGCGACAGGTTCTTCTGGTCCAGCTTCAAAGCTCTGAACAACCCGGTGTACATGATGTCCACGTAGCTGCCTTGGTCGACCAGGATCCGTCGGACATCAGTGTTGACAAGTCTTGCTCTGATGACCAGCGAAATGTGTGAGTTAGGGGAGCCCTCAGGCAGCTCCTCACGGTAGAAAGTGATCGGCTGTGAACGCCCCCAAACCTTCTTGAGTGTGGATAGCTGATCAGGACTGCAGTCGATGAGCTGGTCGAATTTTCTCTTGACCGACCCCACTGTGAACTCGCTGTATCCCCCACAAGAGATAACCATTGCCGTCGGGAAGGTCTCCCATGTGTTGTGCGCGGATATCTGAAGAGGATCCTCAATATGGTCGAGAATGATGAAGTCCTCTGGCCGTGTGATGGACATGGAGACTTGAGGAGGAGGGTTGGGCGGCGTAGACTCTGCTTCCTTCTTGGTCTCCGAAGTCTCTCGTCGAGAGGATTCACCCTTTTTCGTATATTGCTTTAGGTGACCCTCCTTGATGAGGATTTCGATGGCGTCTTTCAAGTGCACGCAGTCCTCGGTTGCGTGGCCGTGGCTGTGGTGGAAGCAGCAATATTTACTTTTGTCCATGTTGCCCTTAGACGACGTTGGTTTGGGGAACCGGACACCTCCCTGCGTGAACTCCGCGTTGATGCATTCAGAGAGAATGCACTCGCGGGGAGCCGTCAACAGGATATACTCTGTAAAACGACCAGCGGGTCCCTTGCCTTCACGAGGACGATCGTCTCGTCGTCTCTCTTTATCGCGCCTGAGGGCCTCTAATTCATCTTTTTTGTTGCCCGGGAACTCTCGTGATCCCTAGAGTCCCGAGCCTTGTACGCCACCTCTTTCTCCTCGTATTGGATATACGATTGAGCTTTGCGGAGTAATTCGGCCAGGGTACGAGGAGGCTCGATGCCCACTGCCTTGTGAAATTATCTCTTCGGTCTCAACCCTTTTTCGAGGAGATACTTCTTCATATAGTCCGTAGTGCGGGCCTCAACAGCCTTCTTGCTGAAACGCTCGATATATGCACGCAAGGGCTCATCCTTGCCCTGCATAATAGCTTCCAGCGTGGCCTCCGACTTGGGATGTCGCCGAAAGGCGGTAAACTGGCGGGCAAAATGGCTCTTTAGATCCTTCTAGGACGTGACCGAACCCTGGGGAAGCCGCTTGAACCAAGCCATGACCCCCTTCCTAAGAGTGATGGGGAACATCCAGTATTTGATAGCCCCGCTTACGTTATGATAGTGGAGCATGACCTTGATGTTTTCTATATGCTCGTCTGGGTCGGTGGTCCCGTTGTAAGTGGCCAGGGGATGTGGCTTCTCCAATCCACGAGGAATGCGCATGTCCATGATATCCTGAGATAAGAGGCCGTGGATGTCGTCGTCATCGCTTGTGCTAGACGACCGACAGGGGGAGTCGCTCCGCCCGCGGCTTCTGCTGCGACGGGGAGAGTGTCTGCGTGACCTGCGATGCTCGTAATGGTTCCTCGAAGGCCTGTTCCTCTTCGGAGTGGGGGAGCGTCTGGATCTCCGCAGGGGAGATCGGTGTCGTCGTCTGACCGCTTGGGAGAAATACTTCTGGGCCTGTCTCGCCTGCGCTTCTGAGGAGGAGGAGACCGTTTCTGCGGAGAAGGACTGCCGGGCTTCTGCGATGGACGCTGCTCCTGGAGGGCATGTTCGAGCAGGCCGATCTTTTCGCCCTGTTGGAAGATTAAAAAGTTGGATCTGTTGAGGGAGGAAATTAGGGCGGCAGTGCTTGGGTCTGCGTTTTGAGGGACAAGTATAGGCTCAAAAACGGGACCAACAGCTTATGCGCGCGGCTTCACGTCATTGGGGGTAGGAGAGACAGTCTTTCCATCCCGGTGATCTGTCTCCGGAAAGGCAGCTCCGACACGGCAAAGATATGTTCTTGACGGGCATCATCGTTCCAGTGGAAGACCATGATGATCAAATGAAGTTTGGAGAGAGCTTTGGTCTTTAGGTGAAAAAGAAGGAATCTTGAATCAAAAGACGGGGAAGCAGTTTCCCACAGACGGCGCCACTGATCGGAGGTGATCAGACTGGATCTTTGTGGCCTTCGTGTAGGACAGATGAAGATGCTTGTAGAAGAGGAAAGAGGGTTGTACCTGCAAGGTACTCCGATGCAAAAGTAAGTAATTGGGCAAGGAGAGGAAGCAAGTACAAAGATAAGATTTCAAGTATTGAGTATTGAATACCTGTCCCTCTTAAGTGAGAGGGTTTTTATAGGAAAACCCCCAGCGCGGAGCCAAGGTCTCTCATGTGGCTGAAATATCTGGTCGACCAATGAGAGACTTCCAGGTGGAGGGTCAGGCGCGCGACCCTTTGACTTGGTCCAACTGCTTCCGTGAAATCCGGGGAGGCAGTTGGTCGCGCGAACTGTCAAGCGCGTGAAGGGGATGTCCCCAACGACTAGTTCCTGCCCAACGACTAGATTCTGGCTATTGGGTCTAGGCAAAAGCATGACTGGATTGAGCCTTGCCCTACCGTGGGCCAGGCGCCTGCCCAGTCTAGAACAATTTTTATAAATATACTTGAGATAATCATATTTTAGACACTAAATTTATATACATCTTATAGCTCGAAGACATTAAAGTTATCATATATAAAGACACCCAATCGGAATTCGAAAAAAGGATGGAGTAATTTGTGGGCAATGACGTGTCACTCCAATTGAGTTTGGCGTAACAAAGAAGAGCACGTGGAGAATTTTAGATTAGTAGAAACATCAATTGGAATTCAAAGAAGGATGAAGTAATTTGTGGGCAATGGCGTGTCACTCCAATTGGGTTTGGCGTAAAAAAGAAGAGCACGCGGAGAATTTTGTTAGGCCTAGTAATACTAGTTTGATTGTAGCTTCTCGGTTGAAAGATTATAAAGAAGCCATGTTGATTAATAACAAGGCGGTTGGTGGAATTAAAGAGATTATTATTGTTAAATGGATTCCTCCCAAGCATGGTATGGTAAAGCTTAATGTTGATGGAGCGTGCATTGAGGGTGTCTCAGCTGCTTGTGGTGGTCTGATAAGAGATGAAGAGGGCAACTGGTTGGAGGATTCTACAAGAATATGGGGACTTGTAGTAGTTATATGGCAGAATTATGGGGTATGCTTGGTGGATTGATGTGTGCTCTTGACTCGGGGTTTAAGCAAGTTAAAGTTAATACAGATTCAGCTGAGATTGTTAGGGATTTGCACCAAGGTAGGTCTAACAGAAGTGACGGGCCAGAGATGCTCAAGAAGATCGATAGTCTCATAAATCATTTTGATGTGACTCTTGTTTCTCATTCGTTTAGAGAAGCTAATAGATGCGCTGGATAAAGCTGGTTATAAATTGCACTCTGATATGGTGAATCTTTCGTATGCTCTTAGTTTTATTGAGGAGTTGCTTGTAGAAGATAAGTTGGGGGATTTTACCTCTAAAGAGGTGTGCTTGTAGTTGTTCTATTGTTGAGCCTTTTGCCCTCTCTTTAAAAAAAACACCCAATCTTATCCCTTTTGATGGGAAAGAATTCAATATCTTTCAACCTTGATATCTTTGTAACTTTGTGTTTATCTCTCTCTTAAATTTTCTTTCTCTCTCATCTTAATATTTTTTTAATCGTTAATATATCATCAGATATATATCAAAGGCATAAAAGTTACTATATATGAAAGACACTCAATCATGTCCCTTTTGTTGGGAAAGGATTCACTACCTTAGTACTTTTGTAACTTTGTGTCTATATCTTACTTAAACTTTCTTTCTCTCTAATCTTAATATTTTTTTAATCATCAATATATCATCAAATATATATCAAAGGCATCAAAGTAAACATACATAAAAGACTCCCTTTTGTTGGAAAATGATTCACTATCTTTGTAACTTTATGTCTATATCTCTCTCTTAAACTTTCTCTCTCTCTAATCTTAATATTTTTAATCATTCATATATAATCAAATATACATCAAAGACATCAAAATTACGGTACATAAAAGACACTCAATTCTATCCCTTTTTGTTGGAAAAGGATTCACTACCTTTCAACTTTGATACCTTTGTAATTTTGTGTCTATATTTCTCTTAAACTTTCTTTCTCTTTCATCTTAATACATGAAATACACCCAATCCTGTCCCTTTTGTTAGACACAACCTTCCTTGGTACGAAAATGAATATCAACATATCTAAATTCAATCTCAGCCATCCAATTCAATCTCTTTTTTTTTCCCTTTATAATCTTATCTTTCCTATATTTTCTCATGTTTGATGGTTGAAATGTCGCAATAAAGAAAAATGAGAGAATTTCAACAGACAGAATTGTTTTTCCTGCAATTAAACTTTCTATCTACTTAACCAAACAAATGTCATGAATATTCCTTACAGTCACTGTTTATGCCCTTAGGCAGTGTTTTACATTACAGTAACAACAAAATGTACATAGTAAAACTATACTACTCAATACAACTATGCAAACCTAAACAACTACAACTATACACACATCTTCCACCATGTAACAAAATTGGTAGACTTACAACATTTTTTCCCTCAACCAACTAGTACACTAGTTTAACATATTTTCCAATTTTGTCTTTGGTCCTTCACTTTTTTATACACTTTTCTTTTGTAATGTTATAGTGCTCTATAGCTCAATTTCCCCCACCATTTTCGCCGACTTTTTTCCATTTCCGAATTCCCTAATTTTATTCTTGCTTTTGTCTCCCTTAATCTAATCTTGTAATCTTTCTTCCACCCTTCAAACACGTGTTTCAGTTTCCGCAGTTCATCAATGGAATTCGAATGCCCTGTTGATTTAACCTCAACCAAAGCTCTTGCATCGTCATCGAATGTCTGTCTGCGCTGCTCGAACTCTCTCATCAGACTGCTTAATGTACCGTGACCATCTCTCGTTGCTCTCGCATCAGAAAGACTGCTAGAATATTTCAAAGGTGTGCTGCAACCGGGGGTTCGAGGCGTTCGAGAACCCATCGACGTCGCGTCCTCAGAATCATAACAGAAAGGCATCGGTGATGCAACATCATGTCTTGAAGGTTGACCATTCACATTCTCAGATGCAAGGCTGGTTCTAGCTGCAGCAAGACTCATCTGCATTGAAATTGCAATTAGAATCTTCCATAGAATTTTTGGTTTCAAATGCTTACAGTTAACAAATAGAAAACATACTTGCAAAGATGACATTTGTCTCTGCCACATTTCCTCCATTGTTTTCATCTTCTTCTCGTATTCTATCCACCTTTTCTCAAATTGTTTTAGCTGTTCCCTCAACTCGGCGTTTTCCTCTTCTTTTTGCTCTATAGTTGCTTCAGCCTTGGCAACCCGCTTTTGGAGTTCTGCTAAAGCCGAAGGCAGGTTTTGGACCCGATCTTTTGATGCATCCTGTTAAAAAAAGAACAAGTCATTTACCACATTGAAAGGTTGAGAATTTCAAAATCTAATGGAACTCGGCAATATAGGATAACAACTACAAGAATTAACTTAACAGAAAGCTATTTGAAGTCTTGCACTTGAGTTAGCTAGCAGAAACAGTTCACACGATGTTGATATCGCTTAAGAAATACCTCTGACTATTGCCGATTAAAACATAAAGCTTATTGTGCATAAGTGTGGATCCATACATAAAAGCGTGATGAATAGTTCGAGAAACACTTTTTATATGCAAACAAATTATATAAATCAACTACAACATAGTGAATTATATAAATCGAAGTATCTCAATACACCGTCAAACCAGACACAGAGCAGGGGCCTCATATACTCAGAAACCTAAGGGCCTATTTGCTTCGGGAAAACATTTTTTATGTTTTCACTATTTCTTGTACAAATCTTTGAATAATAGGAAAAAAGTGCAAAACAAAAACTCTTTCTGATACCGATCAGGCCTTAAAGATTTTTCATATGAAAGATTTCCACAAACAATGATGGATCGTAATTCAATGACTTTATCTAAATTAACTTTAAGGACATATGATTAGAATTTATTGCTTTTATACCTTTATAATAATAACATGCATAGTAAAATACCTTGTCTTCTGGAATCTTTGAACGTGATCTTCGCCTAGATTTTCCATTCTCAAGATATTTCCTGAACTTATTAAATCTATTATCATGCTTTCGAACCAACCACCCACGGATTACTACATAAAAAGAAAATTAATATTAAGAAAATCATATGTCATGCTTGTTTGTACCAAGGGTAAACTTTTCAACAACAAAAAAATACACTAACCAGATTGTAGTGTTATGATAGCCTGTATTTCCACGATATTTTCAGAAGAAATAGTTACAGAAGACTTCACCATAACACCATATTTCTTTCTCGCAATTTCTCCACGAACAACTACAATATAATCAAAATAACAATTAAGATATATGCACACAAGCTATGACCGAGGTTAAGCAAAAAAGCACCAATGTTTCTTTTTATTTAATATTAACTACTTTTTTTGTAAAATATCTTGAAAACTATGTAAAAAAAAAAAATAGAAAAGTGCATAAAACGATGAACCAGCTGAAAACTTTTGATGCAAGTAAATTAATATTGATATCCATGCATTACATGATTGTAAAGTTGTCACTCCATTCTTAAGTTTATTGTAATGATTGCGAGCTTGATGACCGCGAGCACATTTTTGAACCTCGAGTATACCCTGCAAGACATGTTTTCTCTTATCCTCGAGTGCACCAACCTACAAAAATCAACCAGAGCACAAGAATGATCGCATCAGATAAACCACTCAATGAATTGATATAAAAACGTTAAAACAAAATACTTGTGAAATTTCAGAACCAAAATACTTGTGGTGAATTGAATAAACAAAAGTGTTGAATGAATAAACAAAACCATAACAATACATTAAGGGTCCACTGAAAATTGCTAAAACCGTACAGGACACACTTTAATAATTGGATATTTAATCCGTGCATGAATCTAATTGCCAGCCAAACCACTAACCATCCACCAATTCCACGGCTCTTTGCACTAAATACCGTTAAAACACAAAGTTACTCAGACATACCTGCCCTGTTCGAAGATACAGTTTGGTGAAGCCAACTTGGTACATTTCAGGAGGGATATTAAATTGTTGCAAAACAGCAACCGAGACACTCAACGGATCTTGAGATGTGTAAGCCTCATATAGCAGAAAGCCATATCTAAATATATGCAGGAATGTATATATCAGCATATTACTAAAGATAATCCAAAAATATAGTTGGTTTAATCATTACCTTTGGGCAAACTCTTGATGTGTCATTCGAGTAGGATATCCAGCCCTTGAAATCCTAACAACCTCCAAAACTCCACAACACTTGAGCTGCTGGATAACAAGATCTTCATCATATATGCCAGGATGTTGCTTTGCATTTGGCTTTATACAGCGAATAAAGTGAGGCGTCGTGCTCTCCAACTGATGCATCAACTTGAATAATTGACCCTAATAGAAAAAAAAGACGTCAGCCCTAATCTAAAAAGCACAGACACCAGGCACGACATTGACATTGGCACATAGACCGATTATAATATAAGAAAATATAAGTGTTTGAATTTAACTACATGTGTCAGACACCAGAAACACACTCATACGATGTGTCAGTGCTACTTAGGTCCTAAGTTCAGCATCCACAGTTATAACCGACAAATCAACAATGTCAAAACCATTTCTTTGGAAATACTGAAGACGTAAAACTAGGTCAAGTCATGCTATAAGAATACCTTGAACTTTGTGCCAACACTCTGCTTTTGTGAATCTAAAGCACCTACGTGCTGAGAATTTGATTGCTTCTGAGACTGGTTAAGCGTCTTGGAGAACGACTGCAGCAGTTCACAACTACATGATGATAGTAGTTGAATAGAATCAGAAGGCATTGGATCTCTGTTCTTTTCTAGAAAGCCATTTGTATCATACACAACCTGATTGAGGACCAGATTAGAATGATCAAAAACATACACACAAAGTTACTTACAAAAATTCCCAGCCAAAATATTTTCTCACAAAATTCCAAGTTAATAATTTTTTTTAGTGAATTGCAAGGGAATAGGAAACTACATAAGCAAAAATCATTGGTAAAAGGTAGGGAGATAGAAAGATATATTACATTTAGAAACTAAATAATCACATTAAGAAATTTTGAAAATGATATATAAATAAATAGGAACTAAATTCTTCTAAAAAACTGAAAGTTAAAAAGAAACAGGGGAAGATATTTCATAACCACTAAATGATAGGATCAATTTGACTATTAAAAATAATGCAACAAATAAAATCTAAAGCAACCAAACGACAACGCATCTTAAATACTGAGAAGTTACTAACCTCTCCTGCATAATGACAAACACTGAAACCCTTTCCCCATTCCCCTTTAAAGCGAGGATTAGACTGCAGGTGCTGCCTAAGTTTGTTGGCAAGTGTTAGATCAGTGGCCCTTGGGAAATTTGATTCCTCGTCCAACAGAGAGAGTAGCCCTATAGGCTTCTGCACATTTACAAACGGTACATAATGAGTATATACTAATTCACAGAATAATGTTGATGCGAGATATAATTCTGAGACCAGAAAATTATGTTTTTTGAAAAATATAAATGCATATTGTCCATAAAATTGATGCAAGCTTAAATTATACGAATACCTTTTCAAAGAGATCCAAACACTCTTGATTGTCTTCAAAATCTACTTTGGTCCAATCAACGCCGTCTATTTCATAGTCCTGAAACAAGATTTATAAGTTGTGGTGCTGCTGTGATGCATATCAAGCCTACTCAAGAACGCCGTCTATTTTATAATTTTTAATTTAAATTCAAGCTTTACATAGTCACTGACCTGCTGCTCCAATTTAAACAGATGCCGATTGAAATGTTGCTGAAGCCTCTCATTGGCATAGTTTATGCAAAGCTGTTCAAAGCTGTTTTTCTACACACACACAAAAAAAATTAATTATTAGAACACATACATATAGTCTAAGAAGGAAGAATTAGCTCGTTAATAGAAAATGCAAACCTGGAATGACTCAAACCCATAAATATCAAGGATACTTATGGATCTCCCAGTTCGTCGTTTACCAACTTCAAGTGACTTGTTAACTTGTTCTACAAGCCAGTCAAATAAGTTGGCATAGATGAATTTTGCTAATGCATCTCTTGCATCAATTGCCTGAATATTGAATAAGATGTTAGACTTAATAAAATACAACTAGCTATAAAAATTAAAGAATGGATTCCCAACCTGTTTGTTACAGATTATGAAAAAAGTATTCTGACATTAAAAAATTTATAGATATTTAAGAAAAGCAAAAGCTATTTTTTTCTGTTTGATTATCATAATGAATTAAAAAAAAAAAAAAAAACATATACAAAAAATGATGTTCAAGAAAAGCTACTCGAAAAAGCTTCTCATTTTAAATAGTTTTTAGATTTTCTTCTCAAATTCTTCTTTTATGCTTCAAGAAACTGTAACAAACGGATCTAAACTTCTAAAAGTGATTGGTTTTTATAAAAAAAAAATTGTAACAAACATTCCCCCAACGGAATTGTTCAAGTAAATGGACCTGTCGTAATGTCAGTGTTTTGGTGATAGTATCCTTGCCGGCTTGAATTTTATGCGTAGATAATACTGTTATTAGCTCCTGAGAACTGCAACCCATCAGGGAAGCAGCATTGCTTACAGCTGCCAAAAGAAAATATAAACAAAAGTCACTTTTAAGATTTAGTTTCATAATATTTGGTCTTGTCCTGGCAAATCAAAATAAAATATAATTGCAACATATGGCAATAATAAAAACATTATGCATATATTATTTATTCTACCTTCATCATTCACCACTTCAATGTGATTTTCATTATCATTATCTTGGAATGATATATTTCCCAGCCACAATATCGCAGCAATCATTTTAAAGGCTCGCTCTTGATCCGCATTGCACATTTGAACGACATCCAGTGCTTTCTGGGGGAAAAATACAGATGCCAGAAGGAGAAAAAACATAACATCAGATGTTAGGAGGATGTAAAGAAACTTGAAGTTATTATTCAACAAATGACCTGTCAAATAATATACCTTCAGCCTATGAAACTTTTTCGCGTCGTCAACGCCATCAATTTTCATGCAGTCACTCTGATTTAGATACTTATATTCCCCAGCCTCTCTAAGATTTAGTCTCGCTGAACAGTAGAAATAATATGATTTCGTGAGTAATTATATGTACCAGCTATCTCAATTAAGATGATGAATAAATCATTTATGCCTTCGCAAGCAGAAACCGGTCTCAATGAATTTTTATGTAGCAAATGTCTGTTTAAAGTTTGTAAATAAAATTAAACAGTAGATAATCTCAAAGATGGTCATTGAGTTCTCGAAGATGATACAAAAGTATAGAAGTATGCCAACTAATCGATAGGTTGTATAGAAAATACACCTTTAATATCCGGTGAAGATCCGGCACAAAGTTGATAAAATATGTGATAAGACCTCTCCCCATCAGCCAGTTGAACAACTCTCGACTGCCGACAGAAGACAAGATGATATAAGAAATTGAGAGACTTAAATACTTCAGTTCTACAATTATGTTCAAATAAGAAGCACAAGTTACCTTTTCTAATAGAACTGTTTATGTTCACATGTGGGAATCGGCATATGAAAAACAGAAGTCATCAGAATAAATCGAGTCAGTAGACTTGATAAATAAAAAAATGGATATCTCAAAAGAACAAACTTTAGGAAACATATTTCACGTGAACATGCTTACAGGTTTGAATTTTAGCCCCACACATTTTTCCTGTTGCGCTGAAATGAATTTCAATCAACTTCCCCTGCGCCAAATTAAAAATGAAAAATAATTAAACTGCTCAGCCATTAGATACCATCCACAAAACTTTCTGCCAATGTAGTCAATAGTAGATCGCAAGAAAATAGTTGTTTGTTAAAATGCTGCTACTTCACAACACTGCACTACACAGCATTCAGAAAAGTAAGCAAGTAGAACTGTAATAAAGCAAGCAACACAACAGGAGTAAGTTTTGCCAAAATGAAAAGAAACAAAAACTCACAAATCTGCTAGAGTTGTCATTCCTAGATGTTTTTGCATTGCCAAAAGCTTCTAGTATAACATTTGTCTGAAGAACTTCATTTTCTATCCCACAACTTCCACCGCCAAGAGCAGCTAAGTATTGCATCGCAATTTTTGCTGTTTCGGTTTTCCCAGCTCCACTCTCGCCGCTGTAAACAAATTTGTAACCGTGATTATTAACAAGTTTTCAAGTGACTATATCTACTTTTTACAACAAAATTTTGATGCTATCAATTTCAGGAACATATACAAAAAGAGCCTTTAATGTATTGAGTTCTGACCTTATGATAATTGACTGATTTACTTCATCTGCAATGAACACGTAAACAGAAAACCATTATAAACATATCATTTATCATACAATACAAATACATTATAACGATTTCAAAAAAGGAGAAAGAAAGGGGAATTTCATTTACCTCCTATCATCTCATTATAAGCTGCATCTACCATGGCATAAACGTGAGGACTATCAAGAGTCTTATTTCTATAAGCAGAGACATACTCGCTTCCGTAAATCTGTACATCTTTGAAGGGATTGAGTGCAATTAAAATTGGCCCTGCTTTACTCTGCATACAGAAAGCAAAAGTAGAATATGAGAATACATACATACATAATCATCTGAGTAGAAAAACAAGCAATGGCAGCAGACATACATATATCATATCTTGAGAATATCTAAACTTTAGATTGTGAAGAACCGAGGGCTCGTTCAAATAGCTGAGTTGTATAAGATCATCCACACCCTCTAAAATATCAGGATTAGCCGGTAGGAGCTCTGTTCTAGCCACTTTCATAACCTGCAGCAACAACTCGCCGACAAAAATAGCATGTTGTTATCTTGTATATTCAACAATGAATACTATTTTACAATGACACAAATAGTTTAGAAGTTTACGTCTCCATTTGAGAGTGAAACAGATGCTTGTTCTCCTGAAGTTGACTGTATTCTTCCCAGACCCCATTTCCCTTTTGGTTGCCTACACCAAACATGAAGTTTCTGTGGAGAAACCAAAAACAAAAAGGAAGTTTAACACAAACACACATGTCATCAACCTCTTGGGTCTCGACTTGAATCCATGCCAATAGTTAATATGCAAAACCAAAACATACCACTGATGCATAAATTACTATATTGATAATGCTTTCAAAGTAACTTTGATGTGGTTCAATTACAAAATCCAGCAAAAGGAAGGCTTTGGGGAAACAACGGAAACAAAAAGAAAGTTAGACTAGAAATATCAATGACACAAGCAATTTACCTATGCCTACTATTAACCTAAGTGGTGCCAATATGAAGTATCAGCCAAATAAAGGCTCTGAATCAATGTATCCGCCGATAAATAACAAGGTATCATGATATCTTCAAATTTAAATTAGAAACAACCTGGCATCAATTTTAATCATCTAAGCATATTTTTGAATCTGCGTCCAGCAAGGTTTTTTTCTCGTTCCAACACTATTCCACGGTGAAAACTCAAAAGCAACAAAACTGAGCTTCCACTTTACAGTTGTTTTTCGCCGAATTTGATTCCTTAACTTAAGGCATTGTTTACCAAAAACCCTTAATCTTGTTAACAATGTGTTTTTATTTGCAACTCTGAAAGGTACTGGTGAAATATCACAAACATATTTTCTTTCTAACACTACATTCCATATTCAATACAAACATCAAAACCTTCACAATTCAAGAGCTATAAAATATAAAAAGTAGAAGAAAAAAAACAGATTAAAACAAAGAAACCACTGTTGAAACTTCAACCAAAACCTATTACCATTGCAAGTTACAACATCAATTATTAACAAGCAACACAAAGATTTCAAGTCCACAATTACCTTTTTGATGAAATAAGAAACATTGTCATTCTCCTCCAATTCCGGCGAAAGCGGAGCAACGGAAGCAACAGAAGAATCATCCACCGGAATCGAAGAAACAGGACCAGGCGAAGGATGTTCACTAACACAATTCTCTTCTGAAACAACCACATAAGGAGATTCAACATCCAACATTAACTTCTTGTTCCCAAAACTTCCTTTCCTCCTATGCCCCATTTCCTTCTTACCATCTCCATCCACCTTAAAGCTTTTAGGCAAAGACCTTCTCGCCGGCGGCAACCTCCCTCTCGACATCGGCCTAGCTGGCAATGCCGGCGGTAGGTCTTTCGGCTTCTCACTTTCGTCCCTCTGGCGAAGAGATTCCAGCATCTCTTCCAAAGAGCTTCTCGCAAGAGAAGATGGTGAAGCTGATAACATCATATTCGTAAAACAAAAATTGAAAAAAATTCAAAGAAATTTTGAAGCTTTTTGTTCAAATTGACATGGTCAAGTCAAGATTTCACCGACCCATGTTGTGAATTACGTAAAATAGGGAAATTGAAGAAGAACCCATTCGAGATTTTGTGAGGAAAATGTTGAAAAAAAGAAAAAAAGGATAAGGGTTTGAATGGTTATGAAGTGGTTATAGAAAAGGAAGAAAAAAAATGATAAAAGAAAATCCAGAAATGCATTAGCCAAATCGAGAAAAGCATTCCATTACTGAAAGCGAAAGTTACGAGGTTGGAAGCGAGGAGGTTGAGGTTGTTGCGAAAAACAAACAACCTCCCTCAAAGAGAGGAAAGAGAAAATTGTTATAATGATAATGATGATGATGATGTTAACAAAAAACCAAACACCAAAAAATTGGAAATATATTTTTTTTGTTAATGTTGTTGAAGTGGTTTTTTTTTTTCTTCTGCAAAAGAAAAGCTTGAAAGTGTTTGGTGGTGATGGTGGTGAAGGTGATGATGATGGTTGGGAAAATTTGAATATTTTGTCAGATGAGTTGGCGAAGGAAGGAACAATAATATTCTTCCTTCATAAAACCGTTTGGATCTCATTAGATAGTCATAATAATAATAATACTAATTTTATTTTATTTTATTTTATTTTATTTAATAAAATATATATTAGTTTAATGAGTTAAATATTATTTTTATGACTATGTTGTGTTTGGTCATAAAGTTAGTTTAGATATGGGAGGAATGGGAGAAAGTAATATGAAAAAATAATGAATGGGAGATATTATTTCCTTAGAGTTTAATTTACTATACTTTGAGGTGAAGTGAGGCAAAGTGTATTGTTTGTTGTGTTGTGTTGTGTTCCATTTGGAAGAATGGAAAATTGCATGGTTGAAAAGGAAATAGGAAATTGCATGGTTCAAAAGGAAAATTGGATGAGAAGAATACAAAGACAACAAGGGCCATGGGGTCACCACAATTAAGAGTTAGTATAATGACTAATCTATGGGGTTCAACCAAAGATTTGTTTTAAGTACTTATCCATTTAATGGTTATTATAATGACTAATCTATAGAGGAAAGATTTGTTTTACATTTATGCACTCTTACACATATATTTTGTTAGAGTTGAAATTTTAATTCCGATTGCCAATGAATGACAGTTTTCCTACATATATAAAATCAGATACATTAATTATTTAATGTATCTAAAAAGTAATTTTTGCTTATAATATAAAACGGAGTAGTATTTATTTTCAATTTCGGCCACATATATAAAATAAAAAAATATATAATATTTTGACTAATATAATAAAAGTATATAATTGTAAATGATAAAAAATAAAATATTATAAAAATTGTATTTTTTAGATAAAGTTGAGATTTTGGAGGAGACGTGAATGAATGTTTTAAATGATAGTGTTTAATTCAATATATTTTAGAAGAGAATATAACGTTAGTAAAAGGAGAAGTGAATGAATGTTTTAAATGATATTTCTTCTGTTTTTTATTATAAATCGTTTTTGATTTTTCACACATATTAAAAAATACAATAAATGTAGTAAGGAAAAGAAAAATTATGAATAGTTTTATAAAATTGTCTTTTATTAATGATATTGAAAAGATAAATTTACATAATTGAAAGAAGAGAGAATAATAAATATTTAAGGGTATAGTAAAAAAAATAACATTAATAATTTATTGATATTATAAAACGATTTATATTGTGGTACAATTTTTTTTTCCAAAACTACTTATAAAAAAACGGAGGTAGTAGTGTTTAATTGAATATATTTTAGAAGAGAATATAACTTTAGTAGAAGGGATTAGAATTTTTTGTAGAGTAATTTTTCGTTCCCCGAAACAATATTTTTTTTAGGGAAAAGGAATGTATGCTGCAATATAACTAATTATATTAATGAATTTAACTTTAGATTTTTTAAATCATAATTTATTTTTATAAAAATATTAAAATTTTAGGTTTTCTATCTTATTGATCTTCTTTTTTTGACGTTGAAGTTTTATTTTTGTGGTTAGAAGTTAGTTTTTAGCTGAAGTCAATCTCATATGTATCAATTATTGATACTTCCTGATCGTACTTGGATCAGACAAGAGAACGGTGGCCAGCAACGTCGTGAATCCTCAGCTCCAGTGATGGTGAGACGGCCGGGGGAGTGTACCTACAAGGTACTCCGACGCTCAAGTAAGGTACAGGTCAGAAGTAAAAGCAAGTACAGAAAAAGGTTAGAGTGTATGAGATTGTGTAACCTGACCTTCTCAAGTGAGAGGGTATTTATAAAGAGCCCCCAGCGCGGGGCCAACGGTTACTTGCACTGGGTTGGATTGCAAGGCCCAATCCAAGTAACTGTCAGGGCTTACGTGGCGTAGTGAAGACCAGCATGTGGTCTTCGCCCTGGTGTAACGGTCCCTGAATCTCTGGAAGTAGGGCAGACCGATTCCTTCGGGAGTGGGAAGTTACAAGAGAACGTGTCATCGCGGGGAGGAACACGTGGGTCTCGGGGAGTGGTGTGTCCGTAGGCCATATGCTTCTGTCCGACAGTCTTTACCTCGCGTGCCTGACGTCCAATAGGGCTGGCACGTGCCCGACACGGGTGTGGCTTTGGCCTTGTTGGGCTTCCGCTGGCCATTGGGCTTGGGCCTGCCCGACAGCAAGGCAGGCACTGGCCCAGTCCAGAACAGGAGCCCCCCCAAGTCGTTGCTCTGCGGTGTCAGAGTAATGACTTAGGGATCAACACCATGTCGAGGAAGTATCCCGTCGAGGAAGGGGTTTTGAACGAGGAGCGGTTGGTCAACCGGGCAGAAATAAGTCAACTTGCTCGTGCTAGTCTGGTCGAGGTTTGGCGACGTTGCGGGGATACGAGAAGTTTGAACCGAGGAGAACAGAAGGACGCGTGTTGGGGAATGAAATGACATGCGTGGGAGAGCGTGTGCCACGTGTCGCATCTCATCATTGCCTAGGGCGGCTACGCTAGGGTAGCGTAATCGATTGCCTAGGAGCCCTCGAGACTCGTGAGACCCTTATAAATAGGGCACATCTCGTTTCATTTCCATTTTCGCTCTCCCCTTGCTCAGACTTTCCCTTCTTTCGTTCTCTCTTCAACCACCATTCGCCGCTGCTGACAGCCGCACCGGAACCCTACCGGAAGCACCTTCGAAGTAAGTTTCTCTCTTTTTCCCTCTTTTGCTTGCATTTGTAGGGTGAATCTATGGTGAACTGATGAAGTTCCCATGGAAATCACGAAATGTCCGGCAAAAACGGCAGAATTTCCTAGTTTATTCGTTGAATCTCGCGGGGAGAGACAATGAAATTCACGAGGACATGAAGAATGTCCCGGGGTCGTGAGATGAACATCTCTCAGTTCTTTTGTTGAGTCTCCCAGGGATAACTGATGAAATCCCCAGGGACACGAAGAATGTCACGGGGACATGGGTCGAATATCTCAGGGTCCCGCCCAACGCCGCTCCCTGCAGACCTGAGGATGGTCGCGAGTTCGCGTTTCCCGACGTTCCTTCCTCGCCATTTCACTTGATCAGCTGTGGAGGGGTGGATTCGATATGGGTCATCGAATTCACCATTTCCTTCTGCTTTTCAGGTAAATGGACGTATTTCAAGTGGCCGAGGGATCTTTAGATACTTACGACGAGCCCGACTCACCTATGGCGAAGACAACCAGTGCCTGGGAGAGGTCGCCCGATGAGTGGGCCTGCGAGGAGGCCGTAAACATGATCTCCCAGTTTGTCGACGGGGATGAGGCGACATATTTTGCACCGTCGAGCACCGTTTAGTTGGTTCCGCGAAGATGTGGAACTTGTTCAGGCCTTTGCCACATCATCGAATATGCTCGACATATAGCGGGATGCGGTTTCCCGTATACGAGTTCATGTTCGACGAGGCGGGGTGGCGTTTTCCCTTCACAGATTTTCAACAGTCATTGTTTGTCTGGCTGCGTTTGGCCCCTTCTCAACTCCACCCCAACTCTCTCACTTTCATCAGGGCTTTCGAGCTCGTGTGCAAATACCTGAAGATCGAGGCGATTGTGCCCCTATTTTTCCGCATTTTCCATCTTCAACAGCAGATCGTCGACGGCAAGCATGGCTGGGTGTCCTTCAAGTAGGTGAGCAGCCTGTTTCACACTTATATGGACTCTGTGCGAGATTTCAAGTACCGGTACTACCTCGTGAGGCCGGTCACACTTGAGGCCATAAATTCAGTGTACCATCGGGTCGTCGAAGAAGTAGATGGGCGGCGAGAGTAGGCCCTTGTGCCCAGGTTCCCGTTGTTTTGGAGTGAAGAATACTTCAAGAGGGGAACAAACATCTTTATTGTCAGCCCTGGTAAACTCTGTGATGGGGATCGCTTGGCTCACGAGGCCATAGTCAAGTTTGTCAGTGGGTTTAACAAAGCCAAATTCGTGACGCCAAACGGGGACTTCCTTCTGGGCGACGACGGGGAGGTCTTAACGAAGCGTCGATTGATCAACACTAGGGCTCTCCTCGAGACATTTTCTAACGAGGAGGCTCTCGAGCTGTTAGGTGGGGTGGCCTCCCCGACCTGTTTTTCCCTTCGTCCTACTTTTCAAATTACTGACCTCATTGTTTTCTGTGCAGGTAAGATGTCGAGTGCTGAGAAGCGTCTCAAGAAACTAAAAAACACCCGAGCTTCGACCAGGTCGAACAGCTCTGAGCATCCTGCCATGACTTCAATGCCCACGGATTCTTCGACCTCTCCCCAAGGGAGTCAGTCTCCCAGTAGCCAAGGGTCTCCGAAACGGCAGCGCACAGACGGGAAGGTGGACGTCGATCTGACGGTTGAGAATAGTCCTTCCTCTGAGAAGTTCATACTTCCTCCTTGTCATTTGAGGCCCCACTTCTTCTCGGGTGCCAACTCTCCAGGTATCCCTGCTGCCGAAGTCCAGGCCGTCATGGGTGCTCCTCAAGCTTCGAGGAGGAAAACCTTGCTTGAGGACTTGTCCGTCGTTATGCGAGTCTGTTCGACGGCTTTAATCTTAAACGAAGAGACTTGTCCAGCAGCCGAGTTGACCGGGCTGCAAGAGAGGTTCCAGTCCGTTGTTGTCGAGGTAACAAAAGTGGGCAAGGAGCTGACTGAGTGCAAAGAACTGAATCGAGTTCAGGCCGAGCATCAGAAGCAGTAGGCCGAAAACCTGAAACAGCTTGAGGAGAAGTTGAGAAAAACCAAGGAGGGAAGGAAAAGCCTCGTGGAGAAGGTCGCTGAATTGGAAGATGTTGCTCGCCCCGCTGAGGAAGAAACCGAGGAAGATAGATTATTGACGCCGCAGGCAGCGTTGATTGCTAAACTCCGAGAAACTGAGCAGGACAGCCTTGTGGCTACTGAAATAGGCTTCAAGAATGATGTGCAGCAGCTTCAGATCCTCAACCCTGGCCTCATTACAGAGGGAGCCCACTCCGACTACGACGTGGTTGATGGTCGAATCGTGCGGCCGGTGGAAGAGGAAGAGGTTGACGGGGACGCGACCGGGCGTGAGTAGCCAGAGGGGACGGCCGCGGAGTAGGTTCTGTTTTCTTGTTTTGCTTGGCCTGCGAGCCATTTCGTTTTGTTTCTTTTGTTTGCCCGGCCTGCTTGCCAAGGGCTTTTGGAATATTTGTAATATTTGTACAATGGGCTTTTTGCCCGGATTTATATTTTGATCGCTGCGTTTATATGTGTGTGGTGTTTACTTGTTTTGTCTGTTTTACTTATTTTTGTCTAAGTAATGTGTTAATTTTGGGAGTTGCTCGACTTCGATGTTCCTCGACCGTGTGGTAGACTGATCGGGTGGTCGGAGGTGTATTCTGCCCTTCAACGGGGCTAAGAGCTCGTTAGAAGTCTTTAACCTCGTGGCGTGAACTTCCCATCGCAAGCTGGGTGTTCTGCATACATGTTACAGCGACGATGGGGCTCGATCGAGGTGTCCTCGTCGGATCAATGGTCTTCGCGCACACACAACGCGACCTTGATCATTGCGTTTAAGAGGGGTGTCACGCATGTACCTTAGCGCGCCCCCGTAATTGCGACGTTGGGGTGTCGCGGGCAGTGTCTAACTGTAGTATTGCTTGAGTTTCTCAGCATTCCATGGTCGAGCAAGTTCCTCCCCGTGTAGATTTTCGAGGAAGTAGGCTCCCGTCCCCGTCTTTCCGCGGACGCGGTACGGGCCCTCCCAGTTCGCGGCGAGTTTACCTTCCCGCGAATCTTTCTGGTTCCTTTGTAGGAAGAGGGTGCCTACTTGAAAATCACGCTTAATAACTTTACTGTTATAGTGTAAAGTAATTTTTTGTTTGAGTGAGGATTCCTGTAGGGAGGCCCCCGTTCTTGTCTCTTTGACGAAGTCGAGTTCTTCCCTTAGGGCCTCGTTGTTTACCCCCTCCTCGAAGGGAGCTTCTGTCCTCCTCGAGGGTTCCCTGACCTCCACGGGGATCACTGCTTTCGTTCCGTAGGTCAGCAAAAAGGGAGTCTCCCCAGTTGTGGAATATGGGGTTGTTCGGTAGGCCCAGAGGACGCTGTGGAGTTCTTTGACCCACCTTTGTTTGGCCTCTCCGAGCCGACGTTTCAATCCTTGAAGGATCACCCTATTTACTGCTTCGGCCTGCCCGTTTGTTTATGGGTGCTCGACCGACATGAAGTGCTGCTTCATGCCTAGTTTGGCAACGAAGTCTTGGAAGTTCTTGTCGGTGAACTGTGTCCCGTTGTTGGTGACGATTGCTTGGGGAACGCCGAATCGAGCGAGGATGTTCCTCTTATAGAAACGAAGTATGTTGAAGGCCGTGATCTTGGCCAAGGCTTCCGCCTCGATCCACTTCGTGAAATAGTCCACTCCGACGATAAGGTATTTATTCTAGTATGAACCCACGACGAAAGGCCCGAGGATGTCCATTCCCCACCATGCAAATGGCCACGGGGACAAGAGCATTTTGAGCTCATTGGGGAGATCAAGGTGCATGTCCCCGTGTCGTTGGCATCTATCGCACTTCTTAACGTGCTCCTTGGTGTTGTGTTGCATAGTGGGCCAGTAATACCCTGCCCGAAGCGCTTTGCGAGCTAAAGATCGTCCACCAAGGTGTTGGGCGTTGATGCCCTCGTGAATCTCTTCGAGGATGCCGGTGACCTTGTTCTCTTTGACGCACCGGAGAAGGGGGATTGAAAATCCTCGGCGGTATAATTTATCCTCGACTATCGTGTATGAACACGCTCGTCGTTTAACCATCCCCGCTTCCTTGGGATCTTCGGGGAGCTTGCCCGTCATTAAATATTCATATTTCGGTGTCATCCAACAATTGGCGTCCCCGATAGCATTTACATCTGTCGTTGAAGCAGGCTTTTTGATGCTCGGATGAGAGAGTACTTCCTGGATGACTGACTTGTTCCCTCATTTCTTCTTCGTGCTAGCCAGTTTAGACAAGATGTCTGCCCGGGTGTTGTGCTCGTGCGGGATGTGGGTCACCTCCGCGGAGACGAAACTCTTCATTTTTTCCTTTACTAAGGTTAAGTATTCGATAAGGCAATCGTTCTTGGTCTGGTACTCTCCTCGGACCTGGGAGGCCACGAGCTGGGAATCAGTAAAGATCTTGACCTCCTTGGCCCCGAGGTCCTCGGCCAAACGTAGTCCGGCGAGGAAAGCCTCGTATTCTACCTGGTTGTTCGACGTCGGGAAGGATAACTCGAGGGAGACTTTGATAAGAATGCCTTCCTCGTTCTCGAGGATGATGCCCGCCCCGCTTCCTTTCGAGTTGGATGCCCCGTCGACATAGATTATCCATCTTTGGGCTCCATTGGTCGAAGGTTCGGGGATGGTCATTTCAGCCACGAAGTCGGGCAGCACTTGAGCTTTCAAGGCTTTCCTTCCTTCGTATTGGACGTCGAACTCGGCGAGTTCCAACGACCACCTAAGCATTCTTCCCGCCATGTCTGGTCGACCGAGGAGTTGCCTTATTGGCTGCTCGGTTCTTACCACGATCGTATGGGCCAGGAAGTAATGGCGAAGTCTTTGAGCTGCGGTGACGAGGGCCAAGGCGACCTTTTTGATCTGTGGATACCTGATCTCGGGGCCTTGGAGGGCTTTACTGGTGAAGTAAATCGGCTTTTGCCCGTCGGGAGTTTTCTAGATAAGGACAGCGCTGACCGCTTCTTCCGTGATGACGAGGTACAAGAAGAGCGTCTCCCCGTTCTCTGGTCGTGAGAGGACTGGGGGTTATGATAGCACCTGTTTGAGATGGAGGAGCGCCTGCTCGCACTCCTCGCTCCATTCGAAAGTGGCCTTTTGGCGAAGAAGTTTGAAAAATGGGAGTGTGTATTGGGCTGGTTTGGCGACGAAGCGGGATAGGGCGGTTAACATCCCGTTCAGCGACTGTATGGATTTCTTCGAGTTCGGGGTGGGTATCTCGGAGAAGGCCCTACACTTGTCGGGGTTTGCCTCGATTCCTCTATCTGTGAGGTAGAAACCAAGGAATTTTCCTGCCCGAATGCCGAAGGTGCATTTTTCGGGGTTGAATCTCATATGACATCTCCTCGCTGTGTCGAACACCTTTTTGAGATGAGTCGCATGGTCGAGTTCTGCCGTGGACTTGACGATCATGTCATCCATGTAGACCTCGAGCATATTGCTGATCTTTTCCCGGAAGACTTTGTTCATCACCCGCTGGTAGGTCGCGCCGGTGTTCTTCAGGCCGAAAGGCATTACGTTGTAATAGTAATTGCCCGACTCAGTCATGAAGGCGGTATGCTGCTTGTCGGCCTTGTCCATAGGGATTTGGTTATATCCCGAGTAAGCGTCCATGAAGGACAATAGCTTAAAACCTGCAGAATTGTCGACCAGCTGGTGGATGTTAGGCAAAGGGTAAGAATCTTTCGGGCATATGCCCGGTTAAGGTCGATATAATCAACACACATCCTCCATTTTCCATTATTTTTCTTATCGAGTACAACATTGGACAGCCAAGTTGCGTACTTGGCTTCCGAAATGAAATTTGCCTCTAGGAGGTTTTTTACAGCTTTTTCAGCAGCCTCCGCTTTCTCCGGAGACTGCCTACGCCTACGTTGAGCTACGACCCTAACGGCCGGGTCTACAGTCAGTTGATGACAAGCCACCTCGGGGTCGAGTTCGGGCATTTATGAGGCACTCCAGGAGAACATGTCAGAATTCTCTAGGAGGCATGCCTCCGGCTGCTTCTTCGCCAGGTCGGGGAGTCCAGAACCGATCTTCACGCTTCGGTCGGGGTCGTCTCCGAGGGTCACCAGCTCGAAGTCTCCGTCTGGGACGGGGCGCGTTGGGTAGATAGGCTGCCCGTTGCCTTCAGCTAGAAAGTCATCACCGGTGGCTTCTTTTGGATCCTGTTCCCCGGGGAACCTGCTGTCAAGGTCGACCGCGTTGACGGGCGGGAGTGGCATCTGCTCTGTGTCTGAAGATATCTTTGCTTGGTTCTTAGGCTTGGGACCAATGATGTTCAAACCCTTGATGGCAGCGTCGAAGCATCTTCTGGCCACCTCGATGTCCCCGTGCATGGTGACCACACGACCTCTGGCGGTGTAGTACTTCATCTTTAGGTGGACCGTTGAAGGCACCGCAGTAAGTTCGGCCAGGGTGGTCCTCCCTAAGATGTAGTTATAGAGGGAGGGACAGTCGACCACCAAGAAACGGGTCTTGATCTGTCGGGAAGTGTCGTCGATCCCGAAGGTGACCATCAGCTCGACGTAACCCCACAGCCTGGTGGTGGTGCCGTTGAACCCTTGCAAATCTGAGCCCACGTATGGGGTTAAGTGTCTTTTGGTGAGCTGGAGGGTGCTGAAGAGGTGAGCATACATTATGTCCACCGAGCTGCCCTGGTCGACCAGGATCCTGCAGATGTCAAAGTTGGCCATCATCGCTCGAATCAGGAGGGGAATAGTTGCATTTGGTGCTCCTCTGGGCAACTCCTCAAGGTAGAAGGTGATCGGGTTTGATCTCCCTTGCACCTTGTCGAGGGTGGTGGTCTTCGCAGACGTAGCCAACTCCAGCTCGTCAAACTTCCTCTTTATTGATCCAACATAGACCTTTTTGGGGCCCCGCCCGATATGACCATCGTCTTGGGGAAGCTCTCCCATGTGCTACGGGCAGCGATGGGGTCTTCGTCGGGGAAACTTCTCCAAAGGTTGCGGACAGCCTCGGCATTCTCGATTCCCTTGGGAATGTAGAAATTCTCGGGTCGAGTAATGTTGAGGGCGACCTAAAGTCGATTCTCCCCGTCTGGATGGGTCGTATCCTCGACGCTCTGGGCATCCCGGTTATCTGCTCGCGGGGGGTCATTCTTCTGGGCGTACTTCTTCAGATGGCCCTCCTTGATCAAGATTTCGATTGCATCCTTGAGGTGGATGCAATCTTCGGTGACGTGTCCGTGGTTGCGGTGGAACCTGCAGTACTTGGACCTATCAGTGTTTGGTTTAGGAGCCGTCGGTTTGGGAAAACGGACGCTCCTCTTTTGAAACTCCGAGTTGGCGCATTCGGAGAATATTCGCGAGCGGGTCGCGTTGAGTGGAGTGTAATCCAGAACATACCAGCAGGACCACGGGAGTCCCGAAGTTGGTTGTCCCTCCTTCTCTCTCCTCCACGTCAAGGTGGAGGAGAGCCTTCATCTTTGTGGCTGCGGGAGCCTTCTCATCATCGCGAGTCGAGGGCCAGCTGGGTGGTCTGTGACTCCTCGAACTCGATGTAAGACTGAGCTCGAACGAGTAAATCTTCTAAGTCTATGGGCTTATGAATGCCCAAGGTCTTGGCGAAGTCATTTCTAGGGCGTAATCCCTTCGCGATCAGGAACTTCTTCATCTCATCGGTCGCGTGGACCTCGACAGCTTCTCGGTTGAACCTCTCGATATAATTTCGGAGAGATTCGTTTCATCCCTGGAAGATGGCCTCGAGGGACGCAACCGTATTCGGATGTTGGCGTGAAGCGGTAAAATGTCTGGAAAACCGCTGCTTGAACTATTTCCAGGAAGTGATGGACTCTGGAGCAAGCTGTTTATACCATGTCATGGCCCCTTTCCTGAGATTCGTAGGGAAAAGCCTGCACTTAATGGCTCCTCGAACGTTCCTAAAGTCGAGCATCGCTTCGAAGCTCTCAATATGGTCGTCAGGATCAGCTATACCGTCATAGGTCCCTAGTTGCAGGGGCTTCTCCATGCCCGGAGGTATCGGGGTGTCCATAATTTCCTTGGACATGGGAGTTCTTGGATTGTCTTCGTCACTTCGGACAGGGGATCTGGAAGGGGAGTGACGGTCGTGCCCAGATCCTTGTCCACAAGGAGGATTCCTGGGGTGGCCCCTGGGTCTCTCGCCAGCGTCTCTGCTCCGTTTCTTGGTCGTCTCTTTCTGGGGAGGTGAGCGGTGGCGTTTCTGGGCAACAGCCGGTTGAGGGCGTTCCAAACATGGCCCGCGACCCTCGCGTCGCGGGGAGGTACTGCGGGAGTCCGCATGGGCAGTTCTCCGGGGAGATTGACGGGGAGAGGGAGGGCGAACGTGTCTCCGCGGGGAAAAACTTCGGGGTCGACCTCTCTCCAGAGCTTCGATCCGGATGTTCTGCTGTGCGATCATCTGGTTGGTCTGGTTGACCAAGGTGAACAGGGCCACCGTACTGGGATCTGCGTCGGGCGGTGGCGGAATAGGCTGGTACACGGCCTGCGGAATCACCTGTTTGATGACATCATCAGCTATGTCCTCGGAGAATGGGGAGCCGATCTGCCCATCTCTGATGTCGACGTCCTCGACTAGGGCGGCAACGTTCTCTTCACGATGGTCGCCGTTTTCTGGTGGTGCGGTGACGGTGTCCGGTGCTTTGGTTCCAGATGCACTGGCCATGGTCGTTGAGAAGGAATGCTTTGGTTTATCGAAGGAGAAAAATAGGGAAGCAAAGAGTTCCCACAGACGGCGCCACTGATCGTACCTGGATCAGACAGGAGAACGGTGGCCAGCAACGTCGTGAATCCTCAGCTCCGGTGATGGTGAGACGGCGGGGAGGGGTGTACCTGCAAGGTACTCCGACGCTCAAGTAAGGTACAGGTCAGAAGTAAAAGCAAGTACAAAAAAAGGTTAGAGTGTATGAGATTGTGTAACCTGACCCTCTCAAGTGAGAGGGTATTTATAGAGAGCCCCCAGCGCGGGGCCAACGGTTACTTGCACTGGGTTGGATTGCAAGGCCCAATCCAAGTAACTGCCAGGGCTTACGTGGCGTAGTGAAGACTAGCACGTGGTCTTCGCCCTGGTGTAATGGTCCCTGAATCTCCGGAAGTAGGGCAGACCAATTCCTTTGGGAGTGAAAAGTTACAAGAGAACGTGTCCTCGCGGGGAGGAGCACGTGGGTGTCGGGGAGTGGTCTGTCCGTAGGCCATATGCTTTTGTCTGACAGTCTTTACCTCGCGTGTCCGACGTCTAAGAGGACTGACACGTGCCCGACACGGATGTGGCTTTGGCCTTGTTGGGCTTCCGCTAGCCATTGGGCTTGGGCCTGCCCGACAGCAAGGCAGGCGCTGGCCCAGTCCAAAACACTTCCATTTTTTTTATCAACATAATTTTCGCTTTTATTTATTCTTATTTATTTAAATATAAACTTAATTTATTAAAATATTGAAAATTTGATCTTTCTCTTATATTTATTGTATTCTTATATCTTTATCTTATTATTCATTAAATATGTTCAAATTTATTTTATTTATTTTTTATATTTTGATGTCGCTTTTTAATTATCTTAATATTTTTCTTTATATAAGGCTAAATTACAGTTTTGATTCCCCTATTTTATCTAATTCAGGAAATTAATTCTTCCATTTTAAATTCAAACAATTTTGGTCCCTTTTCACATATTTTCATTGAAAATCGATGAGATGCTCCTTTTTTAATTTATGTTTTTATTTATAAAGCTCCACAATATGCTTATATATGATGATTTGTCATGTTTTACAAGTACCTTATCATTTAAAAATGAAAATATCGTTAATTTTAAGTGTTAGAGTACGAGAGGGTGACCAAAACAGTTTAAATTTAAAATAGAGAATCAATTTCTTGAATAAAATAAAATAGGGGGACCAAAACTGTAATTAAGCTTAATAATTTTATTTAGATGTTATTGTATTTGATTATTTTTAATATTGTATATTATTATCGTTATGTTTTTACAAAATATTTTATAATATTTTCTGATTAAATATATATATTTCATTAATAAATTTGTGTTTGAATTATGAATAGTAAATATCATTATATTTTGTTAATGAATTTTTGTTTGAATTATGAATAGTAAATATCATGATTCTTGTCATTGAATTACTAGGATTGAAAAGTAAATTAGTTTAAAAATACCTCTTCTCCACTTGGGAACTAAACATGTTTGTAATTAAAATCCTTCACCCCATTTCCTTTCATACTTTGAACCAAACATATATACATATATGTAATTAAAACTTTTACCCTCTCTTTTCCTTCCCTCCCTTCCCCTCTCATCCCTTTGATAAAAATTTCTCCCATCTCTTTCTCTCGATTGAGTTAAATAGACTCTAAAACTCATAATATATAATAAGATATTAAATAAATCACTAAGTATATATATAAAAAATATATACATTAAACAGACAGGGCATGTGTAGGGCTTATATAAATATCTTCGTCATGCCCCTGCCTCCGACTTTGAATATCAGGAAAAACTCACCCATTCATCTGCTCCAATTAGAATGGGATTTTTTTATAAAAGTCGGGACAATTTTGAGTGGATCGTCTGGTTCAAATTTTGTCATCATGCCTAATTTTAAGCTTTTAATCTTAAATAGATAAAGCATTATATTAAATTATTAATTATTGTTATTAAAATAAATTCTAATTAAATTATAACTATTTTGAATTTTTCTTAGAATTTACTATCAAATATTATAGAAAAACATTTTTAAAAAATTATTAGCTTAGGTGGAATCTTCCCTCGAAGCAGAAAAGAAGTGACGTAAAGAGACATTTGATGCTTTAACTGAGGCGGACCTTCGTGTTGAAAAGGCTCAAAAAGTTCTTCAACAAGAAAATGGGTCTTGTGATGATGATCAGAGAGCTCATGAGGGTGAGGTGGCTTCTCTGAAGGAGAGAGCTTGAGTGTTTTTTTGACGAATTATGCGAAATATGTACAGGGCTCTCGATCAAGCAGTGGGTCAGGCTAAGGAATTCTGCTCAGACGTTCATATCCCTGTTGCAGCACTATACCCTTTAAAAGTTGCTCTAAATGGGGATTTGGTGGACGACCAAGGTGCAATGTCTTAGAGAGAGAGAGAGAGAGAGAGGAAGTCTGGTCTTCTTCTCCTTTTATTTTTTCTTTCCTTTTATAATGTTGGTTAAACTTTCATGCCTTGGAAAAATAAAAATATTTAAATATATATTTACCTCAATGCTTGGTGCTTTTATTTAGCTTTGTGTATTTAGTATACATTTGTTTCTTCTTTATGGTTGTATAGTCCATCTTTTCGCTTTCACTACAAGAAATTTTCCATTTCGCGACACATGTGTGTAGTACCCCAAAATTTGCCCTACCTTTTTCTGACTTTTTCTGGCTTATGCTTTACTCATTTGCATTCCATTAGGCCATATTCATAATCATATCATTGCATTGGTCTTCTAAGACATGGGATCAAAGGATTTTCTTGGCCTTATTCATAAGGGATTCAGTCGGTTTCTATTCCCGGTTAAGTTGGAGCAAGAGGTTGAATTCTCCTCGTTGTGATCTGAGGTTTTCCTAGTCACTTTGGATCTGAAGTGAGATGCGGTCATGTGACTTGCTTAGAATTCGAGTCACAACTCCTTTTTGCTAACCCCTAACCATTTCTGATACCATTTCCATAAATATCCAAATATCCAAAAATCCATTTTATCCAATTTTAGTTCATTTCTATTCAATTATCCACTCTTTAATCCATTTTTCTATTTTTATCCAAATC
Source organism: Lathyrus tuberosus (assembly GCA_022829125.1). Lineage (NCBI taxonomy): Eukaryota > Viridiplantae > Streptophyta > Magnoliopsida > Fabales > Fabaceae > Lathyrus > Lathyrus tuberosus. The sequence goes on from JALAZF010000034.1 coordinate 18,368,751, forward strand.
ACTTCCAATTATCCAATTTTCATGTCCATTTGTTTTTAATCCATTTTTCTTTTTTTTATCCTTTTAATTTCAAATATCCATAACCTTTACTGCCCAATTACTTCCATTCTTTTCATTATGAGAATAACACAAACCATTATCCATTCTTTTTTAGTCATTAACCCTTTCTCAACATCCAAAACCTATAACCATGTTGGATATCCATTTTATTCAATTTTAGTTCAAATCCAAACATCTAATCTATATTCCATATCCATGTTGTTCAACTTTGAAAATCATTTTTTAAATCCAATCCAAATTAACCATTTTCAATTCCAATTATCCAAATCCAATGTCCATGTATTTTTAACCAAAAATCCATATCCATTTCTATAATCATCCTTTCATCCGCATCTGATGACGGTGCTCATTAATTCTGTTCCGGGCTGGTGGATTTGGTTCTATTATATCTGCCTTGTTCAATGGACATTACGGGGTATTATAATATCTCAGCTTGGTGATGTAGAAACAACGATTGTGGGACCAGGATTAAAAGGCATGGCGAAAAAGAAAACTGCTATAACAGAAAAGCAAATCAATTCATACCAAAAAAATCAATAACAAAAAACCTCTAGCAGTTTCATCAATTCCAATTGATAACAGAAACTTCCTAAACACTCCTAACTTCTAACAGAACTGAACTTCTCTTAACATAAACCACTAACCGAATTCAATAACTACCACAACTCTTCTAACAGAGATTTCCCTAACCAGAAAACTAACAATTTCAGTTGCAATCACTAACCACCTCTAACCAACTCTAACAAACTCCTAACCGAATTTCAATTGTGCAGACCAAACTACCCTTCATCTTCTCTATAAAGCTTCATCATCATCTTCATTCTGGGGGTTCCTCTTCATTCTACATAATTCCTCACTTTCATCACCTTCAATCTCTCTCATCTTCATTTTTCTTCTTCACGATTCATTCTTCCCTCATCATTCTGCAACTTTCTCCATATTCTCTTCATCTTCATCAACAAATTTCAATCTCTGCAAAAGCAACATGAACCATACTCTCATTCAATCTTCCAATCCAGAACCTACAAATTCATCAAGAACTCATCAGCAATCTTCAACCTGAACCTTCATCTTCAACTGGAAATTCTCCAAATCGCTCATCAACACTCCACTGCAGAAACCTCCAACCTTCATCTGGTTCGAAGTCGGCACGCATCAACAATTCTGCAATCGTTCAACGGATTTCAATTTCGATCTTCGTCATCAACGCAACAACCTGTAACAAATTCACAGCATCATACGGAATCAACAACTCAACAAATCACGACAAGATTTCGCACAACAACGATTCACAGTAGAACTAAGAAAGTGAAGAAGAAGCTTGAGTCGGAAGAAGGAGAGCAAAAAAATTACCTGCGAAACCGACGTCTGTTCGCCAAAAACTCCACAATTGAACCGCAGTGATGCATCGTGTTTGAGGTGTTTTCTTCCGTCGCGGAAATCGCTTATGCGAATAAGTTGCGAACGCTCTATCATCGTTCTCACTTCTGTTCCATACGAGAACTAGGAAATCGGATTCGAGATCTCCCTTTCTTGAGGAGAAGCGTAATCGCGTTTGAACATGATGCGATTCTTGAATCGCGTGTGGAGAAATGACCCTGGGAATCATGTTTGGGAGAAGAACATTTGTGTGTGTTCATCGTGATTGAAGAAGGTTTGAAAGAAGAGAGTTGAAACACATGACAGAGGGTTGAGGAAGACGGAAAGAAGTGAACGGAGGGGAAGACGGAACCATGTGCAGCGAAGTGGAGAAGATGGAGTGAGGAGTGATGCGGCTGAGAAATAATGAAGAAGCGCGGTAGGTTTTGATAGAGAAGCTTGGGTCGGGTTTCCGACAAAATGGATTGGGCTCCACCGTGTCTTCATTGTCATATGTCAAATTCTATCCACACCACTCGTTAGGCACTGCACCCCCACTGGTAGTCCCTCCTGTATACTTTTATTATTTTTGTCTTAGAAACTAACTAGGTTTTAGATTAAGCTTGAATGCTAGATTAGGATTTAATTGAGTTTAACTCCCAGTTCAAAGTTAATTAGTCACTTTAATTTCAGTTTTAGCTTAATTAGATTTTAGGCTAATTAAACTTTACTAATTGAGTTGTAGGCTAAGTGATTTTGATTAATTGTTCGTTAGCTTAATTGCACTAATTGAATTTTTGGCTTAATTGCCGTGTTAATTGAATTGTAGATTAGTTGTTTCTCTACTAGATAAATTCTAGTTAATCTTAGAATTAGAATAAACATTAGGTAACCAACCTTAGAATTTGTTTAGAACTAGGTTCTAAAATTAGCTAACCCGTTTGATATTAATTTTCGATTAGAAATCTAATCTTGACTTTCATTAGATTTTAGAGTAGAATTTAATCTTGATTAACATTGATTTTAATGGACTTGTAACTTTGTTTAGTAGTTATTAGTTTTAATTCGACTAATTGGAATTGGATTTTTATAATTGTTTTCGGACGATTATTTTTTGCTTAATCATATCCTAATTGTTTTTTGAGCCTAATTTGTTCATTAATTGTTTTTGCCTTGATGGTCCACTAACTAGTTTTAGAATTAGAACTTTGGACTAATTGATATTGAGTTAGTTCTAACATCGACTAATCCTTTTAATAGTTTCATTTGATAACTTTGTTAATAGTCCTTAATACTTGATACATGTTAGTTTATGGCTAATTGTGGTGTACATTTAGCAATGGATTTCAATTACTTCTTATTGACATTTCCTTTTGATCTTAGTTGCTCACTTTGGTTATTTCCATTTGAACTTTGGACTAACCTTTGAGTTTGTTTTGTAGTGATTCTCACTTGACTTGATAAGTGGTTTAAATGTAGAAGCTGTTGTATACATAGCTACTATGAACAAAGTGTGCTGTAGAATGTTGCTATTTTGTTTGGTTCCATACACACCTACCCTGTTCTGGAAATAATAGCTGTTATAGACTGTTTTTACTTGTTGCTAGTTTTTACAGCTATGCAGGTGCTGGAGCGTTGTTGTTGCTGCTGTTTATGGCTTATGGCCTTGTTTTATTGTTTTTTTAAAGAGCATTTGGTTCCATGTCTTTCACGGATCCATTCCACTTTCTGACACCTTTGTTTATTTATGCTAGATTACTAGAAGTTTGCCGGTTTGCTTATACTTTGCTTGCGTTGCTACGGATTGATATCCGTTCGGTATCACTTCTCTTCTCTTTTACTAATTCCTCATTTTTCCTTTTTATGCCATGAGAAGTAGGATTGGGAGTCCGTGTCACTTGGCCGACAATGATGGAAGTCCTCAAAGGAGGCTATGTTTGTGATTGTTTAATATTGTGCCTGAAGACCTCTATGAGGCATCCCATCCCCATTCCCCCTGGTAAGACCTCCAAGGAGGCAATTGACGGAAGGTAGGGTTCGTAATCAACCCCCGTTATTCTAGTTGAGTCGTTCTTAGCTCTCATTACATGATGGAAGCTTTGAACATCACCTGCTCTTGTTGTCGAGTCTGTCAGTGGAAGGAGGGTTTAGTAATCAAACCCCCACGCTTTGTCTTTAGCTCGCATTGACCAATGCTGATGCTTATGTGATCTGATTCACATCTTCCCCTCTTACTCTGCTCTCCATGGTTCTCGATACCATTGGATGAGTACCCTTATTTCCCATAGCTAGCTTGTTTGCCTCGGTTGATATGACCCCTTGGCTAAAGCTCCCCATTTTCTTACTTTGATTGCGTGACATTATTGTTGACTGACACTGTTTATTCTTTCGCTTGCTTTTAGTTCATTTTGTGATTGATTCATCCTGTGTTTACTTGTCTGATGACATGATCCCTTAGGGTTCCTAGCTCCACTTAATTTTTGATTAAGTCGGAGGTAGGAGAGACATTAGGATATCAATCCATGCATGACAACATTAGGTATACTTCCCTGTTTCTTTTAGACCTAGGTTAAACTACATTAACCATAGGATTTCCAAGCATGCTAACACTAGGGTGTGTCTTAGTCTCCTCTTAATTTTCACCTTTATCCTCTTTTTGAGTCACTTCTTCTCATCTTAAAACAAAAGTAAAAAACACTTAATAAAGGCATAACACCTATTGTATTTAGGCCTTTCATGTGGGAACAAGGAAGTGTGGGGTCTTCTCTCACTTTCTTGGAATGTTTAGCATACGTCCTGTTTTGGGTCGATACGCGAGGCATTCGATCCTACATGAGGGACTTAAATACAATACGTGTTACTAAACACCAATAATCAAAATGTTTCTTTCTTAAAAGACAAAAATAAACAATAACGTCTTTCCTTCGGGAACTCTTTTCTTAGCTCACTCATTCTCAATGTATGAACGCGCTTCTTCTCATTTTCTTGCAAGATGGTAACGCACTCGGACCGGCGAGCCTGCAACACCTGAGCTAGAACGTTAGTCTTTCTCTAAAAAACACAAATAATCCATCCCTAGTGAGGGGAACTACGTCGCTCTGATTCTCATGTTCCCGATGAGATACGTAGGCAGTGGGGTATGGCCCATTCGAGCACTTCTTTTATTTTCCCTACATTTGTTCTTTTTCCTCTTTCCATTCTTTTTCAGTTCCTTTTTCCAGTATCCTTTCTTTACACCCTTTGATCGAGACAAGCAAGCGTGGATCCCATCGGGTACGATGGACGCGAGGGGGTGCTAATACCTTCCTCTCGCGTAACCGACTCCCGAATTCAGTTCTCTTGGTCGCAAGACCAGGCTCTTTCCCTTTCCCCCAGGTTTACGCAGTGTTTCCTTTCCCTCTCTTGGGATAAATACACATTGCTGGCGACTCTGTTTCGGTGCCACTTTCGCGTTTGTACTTGGATGAAAATCCCGGGAGCGACAGCTGGCGACTCTGCTGGGGACAGATTGACCTCTTGCTGGTCCATCCTAAGCGAGTCAATCCTAGCGCTTGTTTGCTTTTCTTTCATTGGGTGTTTACTGTTATCTTGTATTTGCTGTTTACTGTATTTTATTACTTGTACCATATTTACAGCATGTTAGCATTTACATTTCATATATTATACTGTGTTGCATTGTTCCGTCTGTTTGGCGAGATGGGATTTCTGAGAGATGAGCCCATTACCAAGGCTTGAGTGCACATTTAGATTTAGAGTGGAGAGTAGTGGGACCTACGTACCATCTGTGTACGTTGGGTAATCACGAAATTCACAGCTAGACGAGGCTATCTTGGGACCCATCATGGCGTACGCATCTTGCGTATTCCAGGATGTCGATCTAGAGAGCTGTCGACTCTGGTGACCATTCCCGAGGACTCAGTTGCGGCACTCCTCCCGAGATGTGACAGTGGCAGACCACATTCTGTGGCAAACCCATTGCATATTCTCGATCCGAGGACCCAATGCTGGGAACTTGCCATAGGTGTTCCTTTTTAAAAGAGAATCAGTGGAGGCACTCCTTGATTGGCGATAGTACTGTACCTCGAGGGATGAATCTACTATTACTTCTCGACCTCAGTGCCAGAAGCTGAGGACCTTTCATTTTGGAGAATCAGTTGAGGCCTCCTCGATTGATGATGATGCCAACCCAGAAATGGTGAACGTATCATCATTTCTCGACCTGAGAGCCCGGGATACTGAGGATCTTAGCACCCACATGTGAGAGGGGCGGGTTGTTTGCAGGTTTGCAGGTAACCTTGACTTTCATCCTACCTAGTATTCTGGTTTTCCTATCAGTGTGGGCTTATCAGCCTGGTATTATGGCATCATGATTATTCTAACCATCCCGGTATTCTGATCAGGTCGGTGCTCTGATTATGCTGATATTCTGGCCTTCTGGTATTCTGATTATGCTGATATCCCGGTATCTTGGCATTCTGATTATTCGGATATTCCGGTACTCTGGTATCCTCTTTAAAGCCGACCTATGAGCTTATTCAGCCATCAGCACAGCAGTTATCCAAATTATATGGAAGCTTTGATCCCATGTCTGTTGCATCTGCATCATCATTTTCGCATACATGTTCTTGTATTCCCAAGGGATGTTAACTTTGAGACTTGCCACTGAGCATTTCCATCCATTTCTTACGTTTCTTCTAAAAAAAAATTTCAAATCAAAGCCTAATGATCCCTTGGAAATATTCGAACATGGCATTCTACATTGCATTCTCATACTCATATGCATAACAAGTGTCCCGGAGCAGATTTCTCATCCTGACTGGGTATTCTCTTCAGAAACGGCCAACATGACTTCTTCTAATTACTCGATTCACCACAATCAAGGTTCAGATACTCCGAGCGGAGGTGACTGAGATGAAGGCCCAACTGGGGCATTTTATGGGGGACATTCAGGCATTGTCCCGGGGTCAGGAACTGCTGAGAGAAGAAGTCAATTGGATAAAGACTCAGATGGGCCGGGTTATGGAAATTCTAAATTAAGCGTTAAGGAAGGAAGACAATCAAGTGCCTGCTTCTGCAGCAGAGGTTCTCACTCCTCCTATTTCTTTGGGGTATCCTCTAGACCATGGTTTGCCTCGTGAATTCTCTCCACTGTCAGAGCTTTTTCACCAACAATTGTTTCTTGAGGTTTTCAAGCCAGAGAAGACTGAGAAGAAGTTTGATCTGATTCTGATGTGTCATACCCCAAATTTTGACCACTAATATTTCCCATCATTGTGTAAATCATCTTCATAATATGGAGGAACCATCATACCTTGTCAGTCTCCCCAAAGATGGGTGAGCATCCACTACAATCAGAATTAGGGTTTTAAGCCCTCTCAGAGCCTTAGGAAAAGGATCAATCAAGGAATGACATGATCTTCAACTTGTCTAACCTCTCAAACATCCAAAATGGATCAAAAAGGACTACCACTTCAAGGATTAAGCACAAGGTTACTCCCTTCTAGGTGGATTAAGTCTCAAGATCGACAGTGTCACCAAATTAGGGTTTTGGTCGACCAGGGCCTCCAGATGGAAATCTTCATCTGGGCACAAGGCAATGATCCAAAACACAACCTAATATACTCCATGGAACCTCATGGACCCAAGCATCAAGTCAATTTGACCTCAGGGGATGCATACATAAAAAATCAGGAATTAGGGTTTCTTGACCTAATTCACCCCTAAGTTAACTTTTGGGACAAATCAAGAGCCAAGACCTCAAGACATGATTTGAGGGTCTCTAATGAAGTATATTGATCCATTTGGAACAATGGATTAATCCAAGAAGCTTGAGCAACAAGTCGCAAGTTCATCTGCACCACAATTAGGGTTTCGCGAGAAAAGTCAACTGTAACTTTGACTTTTGACCAGGACATGCTCCCAAACCCTAGAACATGCCTTAATGTACCCTATGACACCCTTGTAACATGTCCATCAAGTTTGATTTAGGTCAAGGACAGGATTTCATGAAGAATTGCACAGTTTGGAATTCATCTGATAAAAAGTCAACTGTGCACAAAAGTCAACTTTGACTTTTTGAGATTTTTCACCAAAATGGATTTTTAACCCTAAAATGATGTTAATGTATGATTTGAATCATCATTCATCAAGAAAAATCAAAGAAAGTTGGATATCTTGTAAAAGGGGTAACCATAAAACTTAGAAATTTTTTCTAAGTTATGGAAAAAGTACCACTAATACCCTAACTTTGGAGGATCATAACTCCTAAACCACATGGCCATTTTTTCTCATCCAAAGATGGATTTGTAGCCCTCATTACCCTCTACAAAAACTTCAACTAGACCTAAGTCCAATTCATTAAGGATTTTGAGTTATGGAGTGATCAAAATCAAGAAATCACACTTTGTTCCAACACTTAGTGAAAATTTCACTAAGTCAGATTTTGCTTCACTTTTTGCCAAATGTAGAGGGATTTTTCACTTGGAATCAAAAGAGATCAAAATCAAACTTGTTCAAACAGTTGTTGTATCATGTAAGGGCTTTCCAAAATGGTCAAGAGCATTACCAAATTCAACTTACACCATGAGATATGACATTGGCAAGTTGCCTTGCTGAAATCTGTCAAGGCAAGGCAGAATTTGCAATTTTGCTCGATTTACCAAAATCAGCCAAATTCAAATGCTCCTATCCACTTGGACACATCTGAGGATTAAATCTAAAGGGGACAATCACTGAGCCAAGCCTCCAAAGTCCATGGAACAAGAAATAGCATGTTGAACCTAGAATGGCCAAAATAGGGACAAGACTCCAAATTTGGATTGAAGCATTCAATGGAAGCATCAAGGTGGCATGGACTGAGCCATTCTCATCTGAAATCAGTCAAGACTTATCCAAGACCAAGGGAACCAAAGCTCTGTGCCCTAACCTCTAGTAAATGGCTAGAGGAGACTTGGATTTTCATTTGCCAACATTGGCCAAACCTACTTACCAGCTGCCATGCACTATTTCTTGCAAAACAAACTTGCTCTACTATAAATAGAGCTCAATTGTGATCAGTTTGAGTACATCAAAGCCATCAAACAGATACTTTCCTCAAAATCTCTTCTTTCACTCCAATTTTGCCTTCTAAGGTAAGTCACTATCGGGTTTTGAGTTTGAGAGCTCTTCCAATCAAACCAATCACTCACACACCTCACATACATCACATATGAGCTGATCAAACACTTAGATCACTTCTGAAACACCAATTTCACAAAATCACCAGCTGGTTGCTCAAGGTTTTAACCAAGTTGCAGCTGAGGTACCACAAAGTGATCCAGTCAATTTCAATCAAGTCCAACCATTCAAACACACTCCATAGGGTGTAGGGAAGCTGTTCAGATCATCACCACTCATCTGTAACACCTCCAAATCAAAAATCACATTGCACTTGCTGTCACGGCCTAGAGGTGAGCATATACTTGGTCATCTCTCAATCTATGCATATTTCCTCGCACAATAATTTGGCCATATGTTCATAATCATGCATGGAATGTTTTCCCTCAATTAATTGCATTGTTTGAATCGTGTATCAAAAATCCTAGCCTTCATGCAGAAATTAGGGTTCTTGAGGTTTCTTCGTGATTTCATGTTTTGTGTTTAATTTAAATGAAATTAAGTGTTATAGACATGATCGTGAGGTTGAGACGAGCATAATGATATGTGGATTGCATGATATGATTACGTATTCAGTGAGATTGGATGGAAAACGCAAATCAGCCAAACCCAGAAAAACGCGCGTGTTCTTGCTTGTGTTCTTGGCGCCTTTTTCACAAATTCAAATATTTGAATTTTGTGATTTTGTTTAATTGATTCAAAAATTAATTTCTCTCAGAGTTTTAATGATTTTGAGTTGATTCTTTTTTTAATAATTCACAAAAATGTTAAAATATTTTATTTTATCAAAAAATCCCAAAAATATTATTTATTTCATATAATTGATATTTTTGCAAAGAATTAATATTTTAATTGTTTTTGACATTTTAAATATTTTTTCTACATTGATTTTGCAACTTTTAATGCTTTCTAATTATTTTGTAGGTCAATACTTAATTTTTGAAGCATTAATCTAAGATCACAATTTGTTTTTCACATGTTAAACAATTTTGATCATTTTAATTGAATTTTTATTCAATTAAATACATTTTTGAAAACAAATTAGGGTTTTGGATTAATTCAACTCTCATAAGTCATTTTCAAAACTCACTTGGGCCTCTAATAGAGTGTAAGACCCAATCCTTTTTTGACCAAATCATTTTTGGGCCTCATTCATTGTATAAGCCCCTATACCGTCAAAAACAAACGGCGCGATCGTCGCCTTTTTAAGAAATAACCTTGGGTCTCTCCTCGAGCTATAAGACCCATTCAAAACTCTTGGGCTTCTATTAGAGTGTAAGACCCAATCCCCTTTTAACCAAAACATTTTGGGCCTCACTTATTGTATAAGTCCCTCTGTGTTAAAAGAAAACTTCGGCGCGATCGCCATTTTCAAACGAAAATCAACTGGGCTTCTCTTTGAGCTGTAAGTCCCATTTCTTTTCATTTTTAAACACTTGGGCTCTATTAGAGTGTAAGACCCAACCTTTTTTTAACGAAACCATTTTGGGCCTCAGTTATTGTATAAGTCCCGATACGTTAAAAATCTCGGCGCGATCGCCATTTTCAAACTGAAAATATTTTGGGTCTCTCCCTGAGTTGTAAGCCCCATCTTTTGTACAAAAATACACTTTGGGCCTCTAATATAGTGTAAGACCCAACCCCTCTTTTTTATATTTTCTTATTATTTTTTAATAATTTGGAAAATTAATAACTCCCTCAATTTTGATTATTTTTTATTGGTTCTTTTTCTGAAAAATCACAAAAATAGTAAAATATTTTATTCTACAAAAAAATCAAATTTATATTATTTATTTAATATAGTCGGTATTTTTGTGAATAAATTCATTTTTAATTGTTTTTTAAGCATTTTAAAAGTGAATATTCATCTTGAAAATAAAGACTATGGGCCTCCCCTCGTGTTGTAAGCCTCATTTCTTTTCTTTAAACTCTTTGGGCCTCTAATAGAGTGTAAGACCCAATCCCTTTGTAAATACCTAAATTTTGGGCCTCAGTCACTTGTATAAGTCCCACGGTGTTTACAAAACCTCGGCGCGATCGTCGCCCTTTCCAAAATTAACCATTGGGCCTACCCTCGAGTAGTAAGACCCATTTCTTTTCTTAAAACTCACTTGGGCCTCTTGATAGAGTGTAAGACCCATCCCTTTGTACAGAAAACCTTTCTTGGGCCTCAGTCACTTGTATAAGTCCCTCTGTACAAATTCAACAGTGCGCTCACTGATAAAACCCTAGGCCTCTCCTTGAGCTGTAAGCCCCAAATCTTTCTTTTTCAAAACACTTTCTCCTTTGATTTTGAATATACTGTTGTTTTCAATCTTTCTTTGTTGAACAACTAACCAAACAGCATGGAAGCTCTACAACCGAGTAAGTGTTTACCCGCTTTCATTTACCGCTTTCATATGTATACAACTGTATTGTGGGGCTGTTTCACTGTAAGTCTCCTTTCACAAACTCATATATATATATATATATATATATATATATATATATAACTGTATTGTGGGGCTGTTTCACTGTAAGTCTCCTTTCATAAACTCATATATATATAACTGTATTGTGGGGCTGTTTCGCTGTAAGTCTTCTTTCATAAACTCATATCAACTGTGTAATAATAGTATAGATATTTAGAGTTTCCCCGGCAACTACGTCTAGAACTAGGTGACGCCGTTTCGTTTATTCGTAGAAATAGACAACTAGATCCCCAATAGGATCACCAGATACAGTCTTCTCTTCGGCTGTCCTCATTAGGAATTGTCAAGAAACTCTACTCCCCAAGATGAATGTCTTCTCCGTGAATGGCATCTTTGAGTTTCTTCCAAATTCTCGAACTTTCCTGACTTGACCTATTCCTTGTGAATAGCTTGCCTTGAATTTCTCGGGGTTTGGGGACCCATGGGCTTCCTAAAAGCACCGGCCTCCTCTTGGGCATCGTACAAGGACCCACGGGCTTCTTAAAAGCAACCCCGCCTCCTCTTGGGCTTCGTACAAGGACCCTACGGCTTCTTAGAAGTATTCACAGCCTCCTCTTAGGCTTTGTATAATGATCTCTTCCTTCGGGAATGATAGCCTCCTCTTGGGCTTAGTACAAGGACCCGTCGGCTTCTTAAAAGTTTTCAGCCTCCTCTTGGGCGTCGTACAAATTGTCCCGACGACCTCCTAGAGGTATAGGAACAGAACCTAGTCATCCTCATAGAACAGTCCTTTCAAAGAGTCTACTACTGTTTCTCAAAGCATAGTACAAAAGATAAAACTCTAGACACGGACAGTCTAACTTCCTTGAGTCTCAAAGACATTCTCAAGTGACCCCTTCGTTAAATAGGAAGGAAACCCGTAGACTCAGACAGTCTCAATACCCTTTGGATTTCCCGTTTCCTCAAAGAGAAGGAAATATACCTGATCCTCAAATCAAATCCCTGAGTACAGTGTTGCTCATATAAGAACTGATTTTCTCTTTAAAATCAGTATATTGGACCTATCACTTAACTGAAACAGTTACCATAGCCTCCTCTTGGGCTTTGTTCAATGATTCTTCCCAGCAAAGCAAATGTTTAGCCTCCATCTCGGGCTTCGTACGAGATACCAAAATTCTCCCCAGTGGAGTCAAACACCATAGCCTCATCTTGGGCTTTGTACGAGACACATAAGTGACTCCCTCGTTGAGTCAATCACCCCTTTCGCCTTCATCTCGGGCTTTATACGAGATACAAAAAGGTTCTTATTAAGCCAAACAAATTTTAGCCTCCATCTCGGGCTTCGTACGAGATACAAAGACTCTCTTGTTGAGTCAAACCTTTTAGCCTCCATCTCGGGCTTCATACGAGATACAAAATCACTCTCTTGTTGAGCATAAAAGATTCTCCTGTTGAGACAACCCTTTTAGCCTCTCTCTCGGGCTTTGTACGAGACACATAAAAACTCCCTCATGTTGGGCCAATAGCCTCCTCTTAGGCTTTGTATAAGAAAACCACTGGTTGATCCAATCAACCTTTTAACATCAAAGTTGTGCCTCGTTCACAGTACACAAACATCAACAACTCCTTTCCCTTCATCTAATCGTTGTAAGCGGCAAGCCTCTGGATCATCGATATCCATGCCATTGTCCCTCTTTTAGCATGAGAAATTCCTAAGGAAAGATAGCATTGCTCTACACTGAGTTAAAGTCTTCTCCTTCAGGTTAAAATCCCCTTTTAAGGAAATTATGGCATTGCTAGGATCCGCGTATCCCGGTTAAAGTAATTCTCCTTTATAACCAGTCACCCAATAGTTGTGACAGACAAACCCTTCTTTAGAGATGACAAATTCTCTCTAAAGTCGAGGTCCTTCAGCTTCACGTCTTGGGCTTTGAACAAGACACAAATAGACATTCAGCTTCACATCTTGGGCTTTGAACAAGATACAAACCACCTTTCGCTTCACGTCTTGGGCTTTGAACAAGACACCAAAACACCCATTTCCTCCCATAGAATAGAAGGAACTACGAACGCTCTGATTTCCCTATTTCGGTAAACGGGAATACGTAGGCATAAGATCGAAAGAAAAGATCTTAGCGAGCACACTAAACAAAAAACCCAAATCCCATATCTCCATCAATCAAAAGCAGTAATTCAAAAGCATCAGTCCTAACATCCTAATCCTTGTTCCCCGCCAGAAACCTTCTGCCCAGATAAAAAGAAAGAAACCGTATTGGTGAAAATACAAATAACCAGTACAAAGGCCCCCCCACATTGATAGTATTCGTAACCTAACAGACCGCTGTTTAAACTCAGTATGCAAAGCAAGGTTAATTGGAGACATCTATTTCCCTTCCTTATTTAGCTCACAATAGGATAAAAAATGAATCGACCTGTAGTCAAAGCTCAAACCGCAGAGAGCGACCAGCGCTTAAGAACCGCGTCCAAAATCGCTCGCTATAGAAAAATGGCGCCCACCGTGGGGCTCTTCTTTCTTTCTTTCTGTTTTCCTTGTGTAGAAACTACAGAGTGGTAACTCAGCCGGGGAGCCATTTCTGTCAGGAACTTAGGATCCTTAGCTTTAAAGGTCTAGGATGTTTAGGACAAATATATATATATACTGCTTTTCCTAATTGCTATACATGTTTATTTTTCTGCTAATGGGAATGCGGGTGATGCCGTATGTGGAAAGATTGAGTATACACTTAAGATAAGTGATGGCGACGGGGTCGACCATCAACCTCAGTGGAGGCTGACCAACGCAACCCATTCACTCTTCTAGTCAATGGGCCGGTTGTTAAGTCTGAGAAGCTGAGGAGCCAAACCCTTTCGTAGTGCAAAAACTATCGAAAATAGTTGTTACGCGATACTACCCTCATTTGAGGCTGGTGATCTATTCTCGGTGAATGGCACTTACTCTAAGATTGCTCTACAACTCGCTGGCGATCCGCTTGTTGTTTTGCTTTCCTGGGAGGAGCTGATGATAATGAGTACAGGTACAAAAATCACCCTAGTATAAAAATTTGGGGATGGGTAGAGCCTTGACTTCATGACAATGACCCTTTGACCCCATGTTTTTTCTATGTTTTTGTGTGCTGCATTCATGCATTCATTTAATAAAACATTAAAACATTCAAAAAACTTCTCTTCTAGTCTCTCTGTTTTTCAAATTAAACTAAGACTGTGATTGCAAATATCAGAGAAGGTGATTACGCTAATGGATTTCGGTAGAAGGAGAACTCATACGTACACCTTCAAGGTTCCAAAGCTAGAGGATTTGAGAAGGTTAGCAAGGATGATCACTAACCCTGAGGCTTTCAGAGCCAAACACGGAGGTTTGCTACCACTGTTAAGAGTCCATGTGATTGAGGGAATCATGGATGCGCTCATTCAATTCTACGATCCGGTTTATCACTGTTTCACATTTCCGGATTACCAGCTAGCACAAACGCTTGAGGAGTATTCTCATCTGATCGATCTACACATCACTGATCGAACTCCATTTTCTGGACTGGAAGAAATTCCAAAGAATCAGATCATTGCAAGAGCAATTCATTTGGACGAGTCTGAGGCCAGGACTCACATGACCGCTAAGGGTGGCATCCAAGGTTTGCCAACCCAGTTCTTGACGAAGAAAGCCCTGTATTTTGCCAGTATAGGGAACATCACTACTTTTGAAAGCATCTTTGTTTTACTCATCTACGGATTATTTTTGTTTCCCAAGATCAATAACTTCGTCGATATCAACGCTATTAAGGTTTTTCTCATTGGAAACCCTGTGCCGACTTTGCTCGCAGATGCGTATCATTCTATACACTTGGGGAATTCGTACAGCGGAGGGGAGATCACATGCTGTGTACCTCTGCTTTATAAATAGTTTATCTCTCACTTGTCCAAGTTTACTGCTTTTTGGGATTGTAAGAGTGTCTTACGTTGGTCGCAGAAGATCATGTCTCTCACCAACTCTGATATAGATTGGTGTAAAAGGATCTATGATGGAATCAGAATCATTGATCGTTGTGGAAACTTCCCCAACGTACCCCTCATAGGAACTAAAGGAGGAATCAACTACCATCCGATATTGGTTCTTCGTCAATTTGGATACCCGATGAGACACATCCCACTAGGTGTTCATCTGGAAGGTCTTTTCTTCAAGGAAGGAGAAAGTGACAGAGCACTAAAGATGGAAATAGTGCATGCTTGGAAACATGTTCATAAGAAAGGACGGGAGTCTCTAGGAAAACCAAACTGTGTCTCGGTGGAGCCTTATCTCCACTGGGTACAAACTAGAGCTCTTAAGCTAAAGATGCCTTATCCTCGTTACGGAATTCTTCCGCCGTGGGAGTCTGTCATGTACTTCATGACGGAAACTGAAAGGCTTCAGGTTACTCTCAACAAAGTTCAAAAGGAGAGAAGGTCTTGGAAGAACAAGTACCGCACCCTCGACGTAGAGTGCATCAAAATACAGCAATTACTAAAGGAGAAGGACGCTCTGATTGAAATTTTAGAGCAGCATACTGTAGAGAATCAAGACGACCAAAGGAATTTGCTCACTCTTTTCACTTGGCAAAGGAATGACAACCCGACAACGGCCCAAGAGCCCCGGTCGAAGAAGAGGAAGATATCAGAATCAGCACCCGGTTTCTCTTCAGAGAGGACTCGGGACCCATTAGCTTAGGTTTCTGTTTCTGCATCTTGTAATCTACTGTATTTCCATTTCTGTGATCCTTTGGAATTCAATAAAAAGGGGTTTCCCCACTGTTTGATATTTGCAATCTAATTGTCGAAGTTTATTTTGATTAAACCAAAAAATAATTAATATAATCATTGCATTCATCATTCTCACGTAACGCATTCTTCTTACCTACGAATCTCATGTTTGTGTCTCAATTCTAGAGTCAAACTGTCTCATTCGTACAATACTCGGGCCAATCGTCTGAAAAAGATGGATGATTTTGAGGAAGAAAACAGAGAATTAAAAGAAGAGATCGACGCTCTAAGAGAGGATCTGAGAAAGCTTCGTAACGACATGCAAGCCATGGCAGAAGCTCAACTACAAAGAACTGTAATCTCAGAGATCGCCTCAATGCCCATAGTGGAGAGGAATGATCCTAGGTATCAGATTCCAAAAGATCGTCCCTGGGGCATGCCTGTCAACTATATCCCGGGAGGATATGTTCCGCCTATCACTGAAGATCGGGGAATCGCAACAGAAGCCGCTGGGCCTGAAGGTTACAAACTTCGGGAAAGCGAAGATGCCAGGGGCATACTGAAGACTCCTGAAGGTTACAAACTTCGGGAAACGCCACGATTCACTACCGTAGTCACGGTACCACCCCCTGTGGTGCACACTGTCCCGGAAGGACAGATTCCACCAATACCTGCTGGTAAAAAGGAAACTATGTTTGACCGAATGGATGAATTCCAGGAGCAGTTCCTGGAAATGCAGAAAGAGCTGCAAGCCATTTGCGGTCAGGATCTATTCGGAAAGGACGCCCCAGACCTCTGCTTGGTCCCCAATGTGAAAGTCCCGCACAAATTTCAAGTGCCCGACTTTGAAAAGTACAAGGGTAACTCTTGCCCTCAGAGCCATCTGGTGATGTACGCTTGGCAGATGTCAGCTCAGACGGAGAATCAGGACCTACTGATTCACTACTTTCAGGATAGTTTAACCGGTGCCGCATTAAAATGGTACATGGGTTTAAACCGTGCCACGATCAGCACTTTCAGAGATCTTGGTACTGCCTTCGTCCAACAATACAAATACAATTTGGACATGGCACCCGACAGAGATCAACTCAGATCGATGCCGCAAAAGGACAAGGAAACCTTTAAGGAGTATGCTCAAAGGTGGCGTGAAATTTCCGCTCAAATTTGTCCACCTCTTGAGGAAAAAGAGATGATAAAAATCTTCTTAAAGACCTTAAGCTCATTTTACTATGACCGAATGGTTGCCAGTACGCCCAGTGATTTCACCGAGATGGTCGGCATGGGCGTACGTCTTGAGGAAGCCGTTCGAGAAGGACGTTTGGTAAAAGACACTGGATCGACGAGCGGTACTAAAAAATATGGTAGTGATCTCCCTAAGAAAAAAGAGCAAGATATTGGGAATATCTCTCTCGAAAAGCAAAGGCGACGTTATCAGCCAGTAGCAGCTGTGACTCCTGCTACCAGCCCTGCGCCTATTCCTACGTATCAACCTCAGATTGCGCAGAGCCAACCTGATCAGCAAAGGACACAACAGCCTCTTCAGCAGGCTCGTCCTCTATACAATAACAACCGTACAACATGACCACCAGGATTTGATCCTATACCCATGTTGTACACAGAATTATTTCCGTTACTACTGGCTAAGGGGCACATCCAGACTAAGTCCCCTCTTACAGTACCGGAAAATCCGCCTTTCTGGTTTAAGGTGGATCAAACTTGCCCATATCATCAAGGAGGTCCAGGGCATAACATAGAGACTTGTCTCAATTTCAAGTCTGACGTACAAAAACTTGTTAGGAGTGGGCTCTTATCTTTCAAAGATACGAATCCCAATGTTCTCACGAACCCGCTGCCTCAACATGAGAAAGCTGCAGTCAATTTAATTGAGAAAGAGACTAGCGATGTCTATCAAATTCACGATGTACTCTTGTTGAAAACCAATCTGGTTAAGATGCATTGTAGCAGAGTGGATATGGCCATGTGCCACCTCATAATTATCACCAGTGTGATATCTGCTCTAAAGACAACCAGGGATGTTCTGTAGTGCAAGCGGCTCTACAGGAACAAATGGATCTCGGATGGATCCAAGAGCGCCGAGTTCGTGGAGTTAACATGGTCTATACGAATTCCAACGTCATTCAAAACCACGACATCCGTGCGATGAATGTCAATTTGGTGGCAATGCACTCAAGGCAAAGCCAGTATCATAATCTGCCGCGGCACGATTACAGTTCCTGTCTGACTTGCTCGGTAAACAAACAGGGATGCTCTTTCATACAAGAGGCCCTCAAGCGTCAGATGGATCTTGGATGGATCCAAGACTACCATGATAGGAACCCTTATCAGATCAATATGGTTCAGATCTTCGATATTCGCGTGATGAATACCAACCTGGTAGAGTTACATGCTGAGCAGGTCCGACTCGGATTCTTAATATCACATGACTATCAAAACTGTAAAGCAGGTTGCGAAAACGATCGAGGTTGTACCCTTGTTCAGGAGGCACTTCAGCACTTGTTAAATCATTGGTGGATGCCAATCTACATGGATGAAGATACTCAGCAAATTAGTATCAGTAACAGGAATCCTACTCGTCATCAAAGTCAGGATGTCCGATCTGTGGAAGCTAACCTAGTGAGGTTACATTGTATTCAAAGTGGGCGTGGCCAGGTGCCACCACACAATTACGATCATTGTAGCGTCTGTTCGAAAAGTAACCAAGGGTGTTACCTTGTGAGAGCAGCTCTTCAGGATCAGATCGATCGTGGAGAAATTCGTCCATATCCGGGTTCTGGACCCATCAACTGGACGCCGAATTACCTTGCCGAGCAAGTCGAGGATGTTCACAATCTCTGGTCATCACCATACCAGGGATGTTTTTGCCATCATCCCTCTATTTGACGAATCTAAAGTTCCCAACCAGGAACAGATCGAGATTACTTACGATGGTCAGAAAAATCAGAAGGCTCCCGTAATCATCTATCTACCGGGACCACTACCGTATGAATCAACTAAGGCTATCCCTTACAAATACGGTGCAACAATAGTCGAAAATGGAAAGGAAATTCCATTACCCTCCGTTATGAACATTTCAGACATCAGTCGAGTAACACAGAGTAGTAGAATCTTCAACCGAGGGGTTGAGGAAGTTAACAAAGAAAAGGAACTTCAGACAGAAGCTCCCGATCCGCCAGTCGGTCAATCCAGTAATCCCGACCTTTCGAAAAATAACGATGAGATGCTGAAGCTCATCCAAAGGAGTGAATATAACATTGTTGATCAGCTGTTACAGACTCCTTCAAAGATCTCGGTATTATCACTATTACTCAGTTCAGAAGCGCATAAGGAGGCTCTACAGAAAGTCTTGGAGCAAGCCTTTGTGGAACAGGATGTAACAATCAGACAATTCGATAGCATTGTCTCTAACATCACTTCCTGCAACAATTTGGGATTTAGTGATGATGAATTACCCGAAGGGGGTCGCCGTCATAACATGGCACTCAATATCACAGTTAACTGCCAGGACGATGCTTTAGCCAGCGTACTGGTAGACACAGGGTCAGCCCTGAATGTTATGCTGAAGTCCACTTTGATGCAATTATCATTCAAAGGCCCTCCGATGAGAACCAGCGAGGTCGTCGTCAAAGCATTCGACGGATCCAGAAAAACGGTTATCGGCGAAGTTGATCTTCCCATAACTATTGGTCCTCACACTTTCTAAGTCACTTTCCAGGTCATGGACATCCGGGCAACGCACAGTTGTTTATTAGGAAGACCTTGGATACATCAGGCTGGAGCGGTTACTTCAACCCTCCGCCAAAAGCTAAAGTTCGTCAAGAACGATCAACTTGTCACGGTTTGTGGGGAACAAGCCTTGCTTGTGAGTAACTTGTCATCACCTACTGGAATAGAACCCGAGGAGGTTATTGGAACTCAGTTCCAAGCGCTATCGGTGAGCAAGGACGATCAATCCCAAGGAGGAACCTCGATTTCCTCATACAAAGATGCTATCAAAGCGGTCGAGAGTACCGATACGACAGGATGGGGACAGCTTGTCATTCCCATTGACAATAAAACAAAGAAGGGTCTTGGTTTTTCTGCGACCTGTACCCAGACAACTGCCAACGATGAAAGTCTTCATCCCCTTCAAAACTTCTTCCACAGTGGAGGTTTTCTCCACCCAGTGTCTCAAGCAGTACATGCTATCAATGAGGAAGATCCCTCTGACACAGATGAAGAATGGAAGTCCTATCTTAACAAGGATGGTTATATGTCTCAGGAAGAGGTGCCTACTCCTTTTTGCTTTCCTACAGAAAGTCCGAGATTTATACCCAGGTCAGATGTTTAAATGATCTACGGAGATTATGATCCGGAAGGATGTCGTGCTCCGCCAAATTCATTAGAGGAAGGCACTCCGATGAAAGACAACTTTGACCATAATTACTATGGCCCGATGGATGGCCTGCCAATGTGGCAGCCTTACCCAGGAGACTTGGGGCAAGAAAGTCAACCGAGTAATGAAACTCAGCTGAGCATCATTGAACAGAATACCTGTGTCCCCACCATGTCATGGGATCAACACTCAGGTCATCCTGAAGCCACTCAACATGAAGATGAATTCGCAACGTTCGCAGGACTTGAATTCATCAACTATGCTTTTCCCGAGGTCAACGTCATCGAGAGGGATGACTCCTCCAGTTCCAAAGAAGTGTGGGACACCTTGGGACAACCGAGTGGAAAATACGACTATATGGTCAAGTACACTGCTCCCGAAAGCTCTCGTATCAGGCTCGAAGATATCCAGCCAACTGGATGGGGAGATACAGCTGAGAGCACAAATGCTATGCAAAATACAACAGAGGAATCCTCCTACGACAACTCTGCTTGGGAGACAGATTCCAATGATCCTACTCCACCAGAAATCAGCGTCATTTCTGAAGACAAATCAAGGAAGGTGCCAGACTTTGTGATTCACCGAGGAGTTCGCCGCCAATGGGTTGCCGTCGAGGTTCCGAAGGTCGTTCATCAGTCAAAGTAATTGCCATCTTTAACCTTTCATCCTGCCCAGGTGAAACAAATGTTTTGATAAGGCTCGTTTTCTGTAAATTTCCCTCTTCGCTTTGCCCGAAGCGACAGAGTTTTGTTTTATAGGGCTGTAGTTTCAAGAATCGACTTGTTCATTAATAAAATAACGTCGTTCTGTAATTTCCGCATTAATTGCTGTTTTCTCTTTTTGCTTTTTCAGAAAATGGTAATCCTAAAAAACAATTCAAAAATAAAAACAAGCAGTAAAATAAATACACTGCACACACTTGCATTTTCTCTATCTCTTCTAAACACGAATCATCACGTCATGCAGATTGCTTGTTTTAAACCCAGTTGAAACATACGATCCGATGCCTTCTCCCAACTTTGAGTTCCCGGTATTCGGGGTTGAAGAAGAAGATGACAACGAAATTCCAGAAGAGATCTCCCGACTACTCAGACAAGAGGAAAGGTCCATTGAACCTCACAAAGAGCCGTTGGAAACGGTAAACTTGGGTTCAGAGCAAGAGAGAAAAGAAATCAGGATTGGGGCACTGTTCAGTCTAACTACCAGAGAGGGTTTGATAAAGCTTCTCAAAGAATTCCCCGATGTATTCGCTTGGTCTTATTAGGATATGCCAGGGTTGGATACCAGCATTGTGGAACATCACTTACCGTTGAGATCAGAATATCCGCCAGTAAAGCAAAGGTTGAGACGGACTCACCCGGACATGGCTATCAAAATCAAGGAGGAAGTACAGAAACAGATTGACGCGGGTTTCCTCGCCACATCAGAATATCCTCAATGGTTAGCCAACATTGTACCCGTTCCCAAAAAGGACGGAAAGGTCAGAATGTGTGTTGATTACAGGGATCTAAATAAGGCTAGTCCAAAGGACGACTTTCCTTTACCACACATTGACATGCTGGTAGATAGTACAACAACGTTCAAAGTCTTCTCCTTCATGGATGGATTCTCGGGCTATAACCAGATCAAAATGGCACCGAAAGACATGGAGAAAACTTCGTTCATTACCCCATGGGGCACCTTTTGTTACAAGGTAATGCC
Source organism: Lathyrus tuberosus (assembly GCA_022829125.1). Classification (NCBI taxonomy): domain Eukaryota; kingdom Viridiplantae; phylum Streptophyta; class Magnoliopsida; order Fabales; family Fabaceae; genus Lathyrus; species Lathyrus tuberosus. The sequence continues at coordinate 18,390,579 of JALAZF010000034.1, forward strand.
GTTCGGTTTGAAGAACGCCGGGGCAACCTATCAAAGGGCCATGACTACTCTGTTTCATGACATGATACACAAGGAAATCGAAGTGTATGTCGATGATATGATTGCAAAATAAAAAATAGAGAGTGAGCACGTTGAACATCTGTCAAAATTGTTCGAACGTCTAAGAAAATTCAAGTTCCGCTTGAATCCCAACAACTGCACCTTCGGTGTCCGTTCAGGGAAACTACTAGGGTTCATCGTCAGCCAGAAAGGAATTGAGGTTGATCCTGACAAGGTCAAGGCCATTCAAGAAATGCCTTCTCCGAAAACTGAAAAACAAGTCAGAGGATTCCTGGGACGTTTGAACTACATCTCCAGATTCATATTCCTCATGACCGCGACATGCACGCCGATTTTCAAGTTACTCAAAAAGAACCAGGATTGCGTTTGGTCAGAAGATTGCCAAACCGCCTTCGACAGTATCAAGGAATATCTATTGAATCCTCCGATTCTATCACCTCCAGTGGAAGGAAGACCACTGATTATTTACCTCACAGTCCTAGAGGACTCAATGGGATGTGTACTTGGCCAACAAGACGAAACTAAAAGGAAAGAGTCTGCCATTTACTATCTAAGTAAGAAATTCACCGACTGCGAGACTCGATACACAATGCTTGAGAAAACTTGTTGCGCTTTGGCTTGGGCAGCCAAACGTCTTCGCCAGTACATGATTCGTCATACTACTTGGTTGGTCTCCTAAATGGATCCAATCAAGTACGTTTTCGAAAAACCTGCTCTCACGGGAAGAATTGCCCGTTGGCAGATGCTGTTATCAGAATATGACATAGAGTACCACGCTTAGAAAGCCGTTAAAGGAAGTATTTTAGCCGAACATTTGGCTCATCAACTGATTGACGATCAAGAATCAATCGAGTTTGACTTCCCAGACGAAGATGTCATGTATCTAAAAATGAAAGATTGCGATGAACCGCTACCCAGTGAAGGGCCAGAACCAGGTTCCCAGTGGGGACTTATCTTTGACGGAGCTGTCAATCATTACGGAAACGGAATTGGGGCTACCCATTTCTCTCTAGTGTATGGCATGGAAGCAGTGCTCCCCATAGAAGTAGAGATCCCATAAATCCGGGTATTGATGGAAGCTAAGCTTTCCGAAGCTGAATGGTGTCAAAGCCGACACGACGAACTGAATCTGATCGAAGAGAAGCGAATCATGGCACTATGCCACGGTCAGTTGTATCAGCAAAGAATGAAGAGGGCGTTCGACAAAAAGGTATGACCTCGTGTCTTCAGAAAAGGAGACCTTGTGCTCAAGAAGATACAATTATTTCTCACTGACTCTCGGGGCAAATGGACCCCAAATTATGATGGCCCCTATGTGGTCATGAAAGCTTTCTCAGGCGGTGCCTTGAGACTTGCAACCATGGACGGAGAGGAATTTGCCTACCCCACGAATGTTGATGTAGTCAAGAAATACTTCGCCTAAACTAAAAAAAAAATGTCTCGGTGGATTGAAAACCCGAAAGGGCGGTCCAGGAAAAAGTTAGAGACATGAAAAAACTCATCCCGGTGGATTGGAAACATCAAAGTACAATCTAGGCAAAAATTAGGGATAATGGCAAGTAACTATGTTCAACAGAGGCAAGTCCCTCAGCAGCAGTTACAACATCCATCGGAGGAAAACTCCAGTCAAGGTCATCTTCGACAGAAGCTCAGGATGTCCCGAATTCAAAGTTGGTAGAAGGATAGTGGTCGTTATGTTTCAACGTAGCCCTTTTCCCTGTAAATTACCATTTTCAAACTTGTAAATACTCTTTGGAATCACGCGTTTGGCTGATTTCCATCTTATCAATAAAATTTGAGCCCTTGTGCTTTTGTTTGTAATTCTTATTTGTTTTAGCTTTACAGAACGACGTTGTTAACATAATTAATGATTCTTGAAATGAAACAAAAATGAATTTACTTGTTAAAACTTTTTCTGCTTTTTAATAAAGATGGCAATTTCTTTTGACTGTTGAACATCGAAAGAGCATCGATTGCGTCTTCAAAGGCGTTTGAACCTCAAAGTGCAGAATCAAAGTACTCATTCTAAACCAGTACGCCTGAATGAAGGATCAATAATGTCAGAGACCATGTTCCATCTGACATCTTCGACCGAGTTCTCATCTCCTAAGCCCGACCAGCGTCGCCCCCAACTGGGACCGTTTCTCCTAAGCAAGGCAGAATTGCTATCTTGAACCAGCGATATTTCTACACGCCCCGCGGTGGCCGAGTATCCAATCGTGTTCATCCCTTAGTCTGTATGTTGCGTCAGTTTTGTCCGCATATACATATATACATCATGCATTATTGATTTGCATTCACATTTATATTGCATCACTATCACTCTAGTAGATTGTGTCCCCTAGTGATAAAAGTCCTCTCAATCGAGTTGTCAGTTATTTCCTTGTCAGGAAACGTTGTGTCTGAACAACCTCACCACAGTTTATCCTTAAGTCAGAGTCAGCACTTGACCACTTTGATAACTTGAACCTCTGAAGAGCCAGAGAACCTTCAACAGATGTCACTCTTCGCCATTGAAGATGATATCCTTGCTTTCCCGGATTAAGGAAAATCCCCAGAGAAAGCCTCTTAAGCAAAGGTTCAGCAGTACATCAGTTTCGCTCCGAAAATCCGCTGATGAAAAGGTCATCGGCACCTCAAAATTGGACCCTATCATATGGCATTTCTCCGGGAAGATCCCGAGAAAAGTATGATGTAAGATCCCAAGTGGAAACAGTCTCTCAAGAGACTCGCTTTCCCCAGTAGAATCGACAAATGGCGTCTCCAACAGAGAAGTTTGTGCACCTCTACAACTCAGACGACTGGGTTTCCCCAGCAAGTCTGACATCAAAACTTTTTCCACTCAAATGGCATCTCCCCAGGAAAATTCGGCGAGAAGTTTGAAGGAAAGCCGCTACAAATAGCGTTCCTTGTTAATAAAGTTTATTGACAAAAGAAACTAAGACCAGTTCCTTGGTAGGAAACCAAGATCGAGGGGAAGTTTACATAAGCAACTGAGACCAGTTCCTTGGTAGGACACCAGGATCGAGGGGGAGTTTGTTTCCGCAACTAAGACCAGTTCCTTGGCTGAAGACCAGGATCGAGGGGAAGTTTACCTTTTCTAAGCATCATCGCTTAGCAAAAGAAGATGAATGCACAAGCTACCATTCATAACCACCATGAGCTTATTCAGCCATCAGCACAACAGTTATCCAAATTATATGGAAGCTTTGATACCATGTCTGTTGCATCTGCATCATCATTTTCGCATACATGTTCTTGTATTCCCAAGGGATGTTAACTTTGAGACTTGCCACTGAGCATTTCCATCCATTTCTTACGTTTCTTCTAAATTTTTTTTTTCAAATCAAAGCCTAACGATCCCTTGGAAATATTCGAACATGGCATTCTGCATTGCATTCTCATACTCATATGCATAACAGGGGTCCCGGAGCGGATTTCTCATCCTGACTGGGTATTCTCTTCAGAAACGGCCAACATGACTTCTTCCAATTACTCGATTCACCACAATCAAGGTTCAGATACTCCGTGCGGAGGTGACTGAGATGAAGGCCCAACTGGGGCATTTTATGGGGGACATTCAGACGTTGTCCCGGGGTCAGGAACTGCTGAGAGAAGAAGTCAATTGGATAAAGACTCAGATGGGCCGGGTTATGGAAATTCTGAATTAAGTGTTAAGGAAGGAAGACAATCAAGTGTCTGCTTCCGCAGCAGAGGTTCTCACTCCTCCTATTTCTTTGGGGTATCCTCTAAACCATGGTTTGCCTCGTGAATTCTCTCCACTGTCAAAGCTTTTTCACCAACAATTATTTCTTGAGGTTTTCAAGCCAGAGAAGAAGTTTGATCTGATTCCGATGTGTCATACCCCAAATTTTGACCACTAAGATTTCCCATCATTGTGTAAATCATCATCACAATATGGAGGAACCATCATACCTTGTCAGTCTCCCCAAAGATGGGTGAGCATCCACTACAATCAGAATTAGGGTTTTAAGCCCTCTCAGAGCCTTAGGAAAAGGATCAATCAAGGAATGACATGATCTTCAACTTGTCTAACCTCTCAAACATCCAAAATGGATCAAAAAGGACTACCACTTCAAGGATTAAGCACAAGGTTGCTCCCTTCTAGGTGGATTAAGTCTCAAGATCGACAGTGTCACCAAATTAGGGTTTTGGTCGACCAGGGCCTCCAGATGGAAATCTTCATCTGGGCACAAGGCAATGATCCAAAACACAACCTAATATACTCCATGGAACCTCATGGACCCAAGCATCAAGTCAATTTGACCTCAGGGGATGCATACATCAAAAATCAGGAATTAGGGTTTCTTGACCTAATTCACCCCTAAGTTGACTTTTGGGATAAATCAAGAGCCAAGACCTTAAGACATGATTTGAGGGTCTCTAATGAAGTATATTGATCCATTTGGAACAATGGATTAATCCAAGAAGCTTGAGCAATAAGTCTCAAGTTCATCTGCACCACAATTAGGGTTTCGCGAGAAAAGTCAACTGTAACTTTGACTTTTGACCAGGACATGCTCCCAAATCCTAGAACATGCCTTAATGTACCCTATGACACCCTTGGAACATGCCCATCAAGTTTGATTTAGGTCAAGGACAGGATTTCATGAAGAATTGCACAGTTTGGAATTCATCTGATAAAAAGTCAACTGTGCACAAAAGTCAGCTTTGACTTTTTGAGATTTTTCACCAAAATGGATTTTTAACCCTAAAATGATGTTAATGTATGATTTGAATCATCATTCATCAAGAAAAATCAAAGAAAGTTGGATAACTTGTAAAAGGGGTAACCATAAAACTTAGAAATTTTTTCTAAGTTATGGAAAAAGTACCACTAATACCCTAACTTTGGAGGATCATAACTCCTAAACCACATAGCCATTTTTTCTCATCCAAAGATGGATTTGTAGCCCTCATTACCCTCTACAAAAACTTCAACTAGACCTAAGTCCAATTCATTAAGGATTTTGAGTTATGGAGTGATCAAAATCAAGAAATCACATTTTGTTCCAACACTTCGTGAAAATTTCACTAAGTCAGATTTTGCTTCACTTTTTGCCAAATGTAGAGGGATTTTTCACTTGGAATCAAAAGAGATCAAAACTTAACTTGTTCAAACAGTTGTTATATCATGTAAGGGCTTTCCAAAATGGTCAAGAGCATTACCAAATTCAACTTACACCATGAGATATGACATTGGCAAGTTGCCTTGCTGAAATCTGTCAAGGCAAGGCAGAATTTGCAATTTTGCTCGATTTGCCAAAATCAGCCAAATTCAAATGCTCCTATCCACTTGGACACATATGAGGATTGAATCTAAAGGGGACAATCACTGAGCCAAGCCTCCAAAGTCCATGGAACAAGAAATAGCATGTTGAACCTAGAATGGCCAAAATAGGGACAAGACTCCAAATTTGGATTGAAGCATTCAATGGAAGCATCAAGGTGGCATGGACTGAGCCATTCTCATCTGAAATCAGTCAAGACTTATCCAAGACCAAGGGAACCAAAGCTCTGTGCCCTAACCTCTAGTAAATGGCTAGAGGAGACTTGGATTTTCATTTGCCAACATTGGCCAAACCTACTTACTAGCTGCCATGCACTATTCCTTGCAAAACAAACTTGCTCTACTATAAATAGAGCTAAATTGTGATCAGTTTGAGTACAACAAAGCCATCAAACAGATGCTTTCCTCAAAATCTCTTCTTTCACTCCAATTTTGCCTTCTAAGGCAAGTCACTATCGGGTTTTGAGTTTGAGAGCTCTTCCAATCAAACCAATCACTCACACACCTCACATACATCACATATGAGCTGATCAAACACTTAGATCACTTCTGAAACACCAATTTCACAAAATCACCAGCTGGTTGCTCAAGGTTTTAACCAAGTTGCAGCTGAGGTACCACAAAGTGATCCAACCAATTTCAATCAAGTCCAACCATTCAAACACACTCCATAGGGTGTAGGGAAGCTGTTCAGATCATCACCACTCATCTGTAACACCTCTTAATCAAAAATCACATTGCACTTGCTGTCACGGCCTAGAGGTGAGCATATACTTGGTCATCTCTCAATCTATGCATATTTCCTCGCACAATAATTTGGCCATATGTTCATAATCATGCATGGAATGTTTTCCCTCAATTAATTGCATTGTTTGAATCGTGTATCAAAAATCCTAGCCTTCATGCAGAAATTAGGGTTCTTGAGGTTTCTTCGTGATTTCATGTTTTGTGTTTAATTTAAATGAAATTAAGTGTTATAGACATGATCGTGAGGTTGAGACGAGCATAATGATATGTGGATTGCATGATATGATTACGTATTCAGTGAGATTGGATGGAAAACGCAAATCAGCCAAACCCAGAAAAACGCGCGTGTTCTTGCTTGTGTTCTTGGCGCCTTTTTCACAAATTCAAATATTTGAATTTTGTGATTTTGTTTAATTGATTCAAAAATTAATTTCTCTCTGAGTTTTAATGATTTTGAGTTGATTCTTTTTTTAATAATTCACAAAAATGTTAAAATATTTTATTTTATCAAAAAATCCCAAAAATATTATTTATTTCATATAATTGATATTTTTGCAAAGAATTAATATTTTAATTGTTTTTGACATTTTAAATATTTTTTCTACATTGATTTTGCAACTTTTAATGCTTTCTAATTATTTTGTAGGTCAATACTTAATTTTTGAAGCATTAATCTAAGATCACAATTTGTTTTTCACATGTTAAACAATTTTGATCATTTTAATTGAATTTTTATTCAATTAAATACATTTTTGAAAACAAATTAGGGTTTTGGATTAATTCAACCCTCATAAGTCATTTTCAAAACTCACTTGGGTCTCTAATAGAGTGTAAGACCCAATCCTTTTTTGACCAAATCATTTTTGGGCCTCATTCATTGTATAAGCCCCGATACCGTAAAAAACAAACGGCGCGATCGTCGCCTTTTAAGAAATAACCTTGGGCCTCTCCTCGAGCTATAAGACCCATTCAAAACTCTTGGGCCTCTATTAGAGTGTAAAACCCAATTCCCTTTTAACCAAAACATTTTGGGCCTCACTTATTGTATAAGTCCCTCTGCGTTAAAAGAAAACTTCGGCGCGATCGCCATTTTCAAACGAAAATTAACTGGGCTTCTCTTTGAGCTGTAAGTCCCATTTCTTTTCATTTTTAAACACTTGGGCCTCTATTAGAGTGTAAGACCCAACCTTTTTTTAACGAAACCATTTTGGGCCTCAGTTATTGTATAAGTCCCGATACGTTAAAAATCTCGGCGCGATCGCCATTTTCAAACTGAAAATATTTTGGGCCTCTCCCTGAGTTGTAAGCCCCATCTTTTGTACAAAAATACACTTTGGGCCTCTAATAGAGTGTTAGACCCAACCCCTCTTTATTATATTTTCTTATTATTTTTTTAATAATTTGGAAAATTAATAACTCCCTCAATTTTGATTATTTTTTATTGGTTCTTTTTCTGAAAAATCACAAAAATAGTAAAATATTTTATTCTACAAAAAAATCAAATTTATATTATTTATTTAATATAGTTGGTATTTTTGTGAATAAATTCATTTTTAATTGTTTTTTAAGCATTTTAAAAGTGAATATTCATCTTGAAAATAAAGTCTATGGGCCTCCCCTCGTGTTGTAAGCCCCATTTCTTTTCTTTAAACTCTTTGGGCCTCTAATAGAGTGTAAGACCCAATCCCTTTGTAAATACCTAAATTTTGGGCCTCAGTCACTTGTATAAGTTCCACGGTGTTTACAAAACCTCGGCGCGATCGTCGCCCTTTTCAAAATTAACCATTGGGCCTACCCTCGAGTAGTAAGACCCATTTCTTTTCTTAAAACTCACTTGGGCCTCTTGATAGAGTGTAAGACCCATCCCTTTGTACAGAGAACCTTTCTTGGGCCTCAGTCACTTGTATAAGTCCCTCTGTACAAATTCAACAGTGCGCTCACTGATAAAACCCTGGGCCTCTCCTTGAGCTGTAAGCCCCAAATCTTTCTTTTTCAAAGCACTTTCTCCTTTGATTTTGAATATACTGTTGTTTTCAATCTTTCTTTGTTGAACAACTAACCAAACAGCATGGAAGCTCTACAACCGAGTAAGTGTTTACCCGCTTTCATTTACCGCTTTTATATGTATATAACTGTATTGTGGGGCTATTTCACTGTAAGTCTCCTTTCACAAACTCATATATATATATATATATATATATATATATATATATATATATATATATAACTGTATTGTGGGGCTGTTTCACTGTAAGTCTCCTTTCATAAACTCATATATATATAACTGTATTGTGGGGCTGTTTCGCTGTAAGTCTTCTTTCATAAACTCATATCAACTGTGTAATAATAGTATAGATATTTAGAGTTTCCCCGGCAACTACGTCTAGAACTAGGTGACGCCGTTTCGTTTATTCGTAGAAATAGACAACTAGATCCCCAATAGGATCACCAGATACAGTCTTTTCTTCGGCTGTCCTCATTAGGAATTGTCAAGAAACTCTACTCCCCAAGATGAATGTCTTCTCCGTGAATGGCATCTTTGAGTTTCTTCCAAATTCTCGAACTTTCCTGACTTGACCTATTCCTTGTGAATAGCTTGCCTTACATTTCTCGGGGTTTGGGGACCCACGGGCTTCCTAAAAGCATCAGCCTCCTCTTGGGCATCGTACAAGGACCCACGGGCTTCTTAAAAGCAACCCCGCCTCCTCTTGGGCTTCGTACAAGGACCCTACGGCTTCTTAGAAGTATTCACAGCCTCCTCTTAGGCTTCGTATAATGATCTCTTCCTTCGGGAATGATAGCCTCCTCTTGGGCTTAGTACAAGGACCCGTCGGCTTCTTAAAAGTTTCCAGCCTCCTCTTGGGCTTCGTACAAGTTGTCCCGACGACCTCCTAGAGGTATAGGAACAGAACCTAGTCATCCTCATAGAACAATCCTTTCAAAGAGTCTACTACTGTTTCTCAAAGCATAGTACAAAAGATAAAACTCTAGACACGGACAGTCTAACTTCCTTGAGTCTCAAAGACATTCTCAAGTGACCCCTTCGTTAAATAGGAAGGAAACCCGTAGACTCGGACAGTCTCAATACCCTTTGGATTTCCCGTTTCCTCAAAGAGAAGGAAATATCCCTGATCCTTAAATCAAATCCCTAAGTACAATGTTGCTCATATAAGAACTGATTTTCTCTTTAAAATCAGTATACTGGACCTATCACTTAACTGAACAGTTACCATAGCCTCCTCTTGGGCTTTGTTCAATGATTCTTCCCAACAAAGCAAATGTTTAGCCTCCATCTCGGGCTTCGTACGAGATACCAAAATTCTCCCCAGTGGAGTCAAACACCATAGCCTCCTCTTGGGCTTTGTACGAGACACATAAGTGTCTCCCTCGTTGAGTCAATCACCCCTTTCGCCTCTATCTCGGGCTTTATACGAGATACAAAAAGGTTCTTATTAAGCCAAACAAATTTTAGCCTCCATCTCAGGCTTCGTACGAGATACAAAGACTCTCTTGTTGAGTCAAACCTTTTAGCCTCCATCTCGGGCTTCATACGAGATACAAAATCACTCTCTTGTTGAGCATAAAAGATTCTCCTGTTGAGTCAACCCTTTTAGCCTCTCTCTCGGGCTTTGTACGAGACACATAAAAACTCCCTCATGTTGGGCCAATAGCATCCTCTTAGGCTTTGTATAAGAAAACCACTGGTTGATCCAATAAACCTTTTAACATCAAAGCTGTGCCTCGTTCACAGTACACAAACATCAACAACTCCTTTCCCTTCATCTAATCGCTGTAAGCGGCAAGCCTCTGGATCATCGATATCCACGCCACTGTCCCTCTTTTAGCATGAGAAATTCCTAAGGAAAGATAGCATTGCTCTACACTGAGTTAAAGTCTTCTCCTTCAGGTTAAAATCCCCTTTTAAGGAAATTATGGCATTGCTAGGATCCGCGTATCCCAGTTAAAGTAATTATCCTTTATAACCAGTCACCCAATAGTTGTGACAGACAAACCCTTCTTTAGAGATGACAAATTCTCTCTAAAGTCGAGGTCCTTCAGCTTCACGTCTTGGGCTTTGAACAAGACACAAATAGACCTTCAGCTTCACATCTTGGGCTTTGAACAAGATACAAACCACCTTTCGCTTCATGTCTTGGGCTTTGAACAAGACACCAAAACACCCATTTCCTCCCATAGAATAGGAGGAACTACGAACGCTCTGATTTCCCTGTTTCGGTAAACGGGAATACGTAGGCATAAGATCAAAAGAAAAGATCTTAGCGAGCACACTAAACAAAAAACCCAAATCCCATATCTCCGTCAATCAAAAGCAATAATTCAAAAGCATCAGTCCTAACATCCTAATCCTTGTTCCCCGCCAGAAACCTTCTGCCCAGATAAAAAGAAAGAAACCGTATTGGTGAAAATACAAATAACCAGTACAAAGGCCCCCCCACATTGATAGCATTCGTAACCTAACAGACCGCTGTTTAAACTCAGTATGCAAAGCAGGGTTAATTCGAGACATCTATTTCCCTTCCTTATTTAGCTCACAATAGGATAAAAAATGAATCGACCTGTAGTCAAAGCTCAAACCGCAGAGAGCGACCAGCGCTTAAGAACCGCGTCCAAAATCGCTCGCTACAGAAAAATGGCGCCCACCGTGGGGCTCTTCTTTCTTTCTTTCTGTTTTCCTTGTGTAGAAACTACAGAGTGGTAACTCAGCCGGGGAGCCATTTCTGTCAGGAACTTAGGATCCTTAGCTTTAAAGGTCTAGGATGTTTAGGACAAATATATATATATACTGCTTTTCCTAATTGCTATACATGTTTATTTTTCTGCTAATGGGAATGCGGGTGATGTCGTATGTGGAAAGATTGAGTATACACTTAAGATAAGTGATGGCGACGGGGTCGACCATCAACCTCAGTAGAGGCTGACCAACGCAACCCATTCACTCTTCTAGCCAATGGGCCGGTTGTTAAGTCTGAGAAGCTGAGGAGCCAAACCCTTTCGTAGTGCGAAAACTATCGGAAATAGTTGTTACGCGATACTACCCTCATTTGAGGCTGGTGATCTATTCTCGGTGAATGGCACTTACTCTAAGATTGCTCTACAACTCGCTGGCGATCCGCTTATTGTTTTTCTTTCCTGGGAGGAGCTGATGATAATGAGTACAGGTACAAAAATCACCCTAGTATAAAAATTTGGGGATGGGTAGAGCCTTGACTTCATGACAACGACCCTTTGACCCCATGTTTTTTCTATGTTTTTGTGTGCTGCATTCATGCATTCATTTAATAAAACATTAAAACATTCAAAAAACTTCTCTTCTAGTCTCTCTGTTTTTCAAATTAAACTAAGACTGTGATTGCAAATATCAGAGAAGGTGATTACGCTAATGGATTTCGGTAGAAGGAGAACTCATACGTACACCTTCAAGGTTCCAAAGCTAGAGGATTTGAGAAGGTTAGCAAGGATGATCACTAACCCTGAGGCTTTCAGAGCCAAACACGGAGGTTTGCTACCACTGTTAAGAGTCCATGTGATTGAGGGAATCATGGATGCGCTCATTCAATTCTACGATCCGGTTTATCACTGTTTCACATTTCCGGATTACCAGCTAGCACCAACGCTGGAGGAGTATTCTCATCTGATCGATCTACACATCACTGATCGAACTCCATTTTTTGGACTGGAAAAAATTCCAAAGAATCAGATCATTGCAAGAGCAATTCATTTGGACGAGTCTGAGGTCAGGACTCACATGACCGCTAAGGGTGGCATCCAAGGTTTTCCAGCCCAGTTCTTGACGAAGAAAGCCCTGTATTTTGCCAGTATAGGGAACATCACTGCTTTTGAAAGCATCTTTGTTTTACTCACCTACGGATTATTTTTGTTTCCCAATATCAATAACTTCGTCGATATCAACGCTATTAAGGTTTTTCTCATTGGAAACCCTGTGCCGACTTTGCTCGCAGATGCGTATCATTCTGTACACTTGGGGAATTCGTACAGCGGAGGGGAGATCACATGCTGTGTACCTCTGCTTTATAAATGGTTTATCTCTCACTTGCCCAAGTTTGCTGCTTTTTGGGATTGTAAGAGTGTCTTACGTTGGTCGCAGAAGATCATGTCTCTCACCAACTCTGATATAGATTGGTGTAAAAGGATCTATGATGGAATCAGAATCATTGATCGTTATGGAAACTTCCCCAACGTACCCCTCATAGGAACTAAAGGAGGAATCAACTACCATCCGATATTGGTTCTTCGTCAATTTGGATACCCGATGAGACACATCCCACTAGGTGTTCATCTGGAAGGTCTTTTCTTCAAGGAAGGAGAAAGTGACAGAGCACTAAAGATGGAAATAGTGCATGCTTGGAAACATGTTCATAAGAAAGGACGGGAGTCTCTAGGAAAACCAAACTGTGTCTCGGTGGAGCCTTATCTCCACTGGGTACAAACTAGAGCTCTCAAGCTAAAGATGCCTTATCCTCGTTACGGAATTCTTCCGCCGTGGGAGTCTGTCATGTACTTCATGACGGAAATTGAAAGGCTTCAGGTTACTCTCAACAAAGTTCAAAAGGAGAGAAGGTCTTGGAAGAACAAGTACCGCACCCTCGACGTAGAGTGCATCAAAATACAGCAATTACTAAAGGAGAAGGACGCTCTGATTGAAATTTTGGAGCAGCATGCTGTAGAGAATCAAGACGACCAAAGGAATTTGCTCACTCTTTTCACTTGGCAAAGGAATGACAACCCGACAACGGCCCAAGAGCCCCGGTCGAAGAAGAGGAAGATATCAGAATCAGCACCCGATTTCTCTTTAGAGAGGACTCGAGACCCATTAGGTTAGGTTTATGTTTCTGCATCTTGTAATCTAATGTATTTCCATTTCTGTAATCCTTTGGAATTCAATAAAAAGGGGTTTCCCCACTGTTTGATATTTGCAATCTAATTGTCGAAGTTTATTTTGATTAAACCAAAAAATAATTAATATAATCATTGCATTCATCATTCTCACGTAACGCATTCTTCTTACCTACGAATCTCACGTTTGTGTCTCAATTCTAGAGTCAAACTGTCTCATTCGTACAATACTCGGGCCAATCGTCATAAAAAGATGGATGATCTTGAGGAAGAAAACAGAGAGTTAAAAGAAGAGATCGACGCTCTAAGAGAGGATCTGAGAAAGCTTCGTAACGACATGCAAGCCATGGCAGAAGCTCAACTATAAAGAACTGTGATCTCAGAGATCACCTCAATGCCCATAGTGGAGAAGAATGATCCTAGGTATCAGATGCCAAAAGATCGTCCCTGGGGCATGCCTGTCAACTATATCTCGGGAGGATATGTTCCGCCGATCACTGAAGATCGGGGAATCGCAACAGAAGCCGCTGGGCCTGAAGGTTACAAACTTCGGGAAAGCGAAGATGTCAGGGGCATACTGAAGACTCCTAAAGGTTACAAACTTCGGGAAACGCCAAGATTCACTACCGTAGTCACGGTACCACCCCCTGTGGTGCACACTATCCCGGAAGGACAGATTCCACCAATACCTGTTGGTAAAAAGGAAACTATGTTTAACCGAATGGATGAATTCCAGGAGCAGTTCCTGGAAATGCAGAAAGAGCTGCAAGCCATTCGCGGTCAGGATCTATTCGGAAAGAACGCCGCAGACCTCTGCTTGGTCCCCAATGTGAAAGTCCCGCACAAATTTCAAGTGCCCGACTTTGAAAAGTACAAGGGTAACTCTTGCCCTCAGAGCCATCTGGTGATGTACGCTCGGCGGATGTCAGCTCAGACGGAGAATTAGGACCTACTGATTCACTACTTTCAGGATAGTTTAACCGGTGCCGCATTAAAATGGTACATGGGTTTAAACCATGCCACGATCAGCACTTTCAGAGATCCTGGTACTGCCTTCGTCCAACAATACAAATACAATTTGGACATGGCACCCGACAGAGATCAACTCAGATCGATGTCGCAAAAGGACAAGGAAACCTTTAAGGAGTATGCTCAAAGGTGGCGTGAAATTGCCGCTCAAATTTGTCCACCTCTTGAGGAAAAAGAGATGACAAAAATATTCTTAAAGACCTTAAGCTCATTTTACTATGACCGAATGGTTGCCAGTGCGCCCAGTGATTTCACCGAGATGGTCGGCATGGGCGTACGTCTTGAGGAAGCCGTTCGAGAAGGACGTTTGGTAAAAGACACTGGATCGACGAGCGGTACTAAAAAATATGGTAGTGCTCTCCCTAAGAAAAAAGAGCAAGATATTGGGAATATCTCTCTCCGAAAGCAAAGGCGACGTTATCAGCCAGTAGCAGCTGTGACTCCTACTACCAGCCCTGCGCCTATTCCTACGTATCAACCTCAGATTGCGCAGAGCCAACCTGATCAGCAAAGGACACAACAACCTCTTTAGCAGGCTCGTCCTCCATACAATAACAACCGTACAACACGACCACCAGGATTTGATCCTATACCCATGTTGTATGCAGAATTATTTCCGTTACTACTGGCTAAGGGGCACATCCAGACTAAGTCCCCTCTTACAGTACCGAAAAATCCGCCTTTCTGGTTTAAGGTGGATCAAACTTGCCCTTATCATCAAGGAGGTCCAGGGCATAACATAGAGACTTGTCTCAATTTCAAGTCTGACGTATAAAAACTTGTTAGGAGTGGGCTTTTATCTTTCAAAGATACGAATCCCAATGTTCTCACGAACCCGCTACCTCAACATGAGAAAGCTGCAGTCAATTTGTTTGAGAAAGAGACTAGCGATGTCTATCAAATTCACGATGTACTCTGGTTGAAAACCAATCTAGTTAAGATGCATTGTAGATAGAGTGGATATGGCCATGTGCAACCTCATAATTATCACCAGTGTGATATCTGCTCTAAAGACAACCAGGGATGTTCTGTAGTGCAAGCGGCTCTACAGGAACAAATGGATCTCGGATGGATCCAAGAGCGCCGAGTTCGTGGAGTTAACATGGTCTATACGAATTCCAACGTCATTCAAAACCACGACATCCGTGCGATGAATGTCAATTTGGTGGCAATGCACTCAAGGCAAAGCCAGTATCATAATTTGCCGCGGCACGATTACAGTTCCTGTCTGACTTGCTCGATAAACAAACAGGGATGCTCTTTCATACAAGAGGCCCTCCAGCGTCAGATAGATCTTGGATGGATCCAAGACTACCATGATAGGAACCCTTATCAGATCAATATGGTTTAGATCTTCGATATTCGCGTGATGAATACCAAACTGGTAGAGTTACATGCTGAGCAGGTCCAACTCGGATTCTTAATATCACATGACTATCAAAACTGTAAAGCAGGTTGCGAAAACGATCGAGGTTGTACCCTTGTTCAGGAGGCACTTCAGCACTTGTTAAATCATTGGTGGATGCCAATCTACATGGATGAAGATACTCAGCAAATTAGTATCAGTAACAGGAATCCTACTCGTCGTCAAAGTCAGGATGTCCGATCTGTGGAAGCTAACCTAGTGAGGTTACATTGTATTTAAAGTAGGCGTGGCCAGGTGCCACCACACAATTACGATCATTGTAGCGTTTGTTCGAAAAGTAACCAAGGGTGTTACCTTGTGAGAGCAGCTCTTCAGGATCAGATCGATCGTGGAGAAATTCGTCCATATCCGGGTTCTGGACCCATCAACTGGACGCCAAATTACCTTGCCGAGCAATTCGAGGATGTTGTCACAATCTCTGGTCATCACCATACCAGGGATGTTTTTGCCATCATCCCTCTATTTGACGAATCTAAAGTTCCCAACCAGGAACGGATCGAGATTACTTATGATGGTCAGAAAAATCAGAAGGCTCCCGTAATCATCTATCTACCGGGACCACTACCGTATGAATCAACTAAGGTTATCCCTTACAAATATGGTGCAACAATAGTCAAAAATGGAAAGGAAATTCCATTACCCTCCGTTGTGAACATTTCAGACATCAGTCGAGTAACACGGAGTGGTAGAATCTTCAAACGAGGGGTTGGGGAAGTTAACAAAGAAAAGGAACTTCAGACAGAAGCTCCCGATCCGCCAGTCGGTCAATCCAGTAATCCCGACCTTTCGAAAAATAATGATGAGATGCTGAAGCTCATCTAAAGGAGTGAATATAACATTGTTGATCAGCTGTTACAGACTCCTTCAAAGATCTCGGTATTATCACTATTACTCAGTTCAGAAGCGCATAGGGAGGCTCTACAGAAAGTCTTGGAGCAAGCCTTTGTGGAACAGGATGTAACAATCAGACAATTCGATAGCATTGTCTCTAACATCACTTCCTACAACAATTTGGGATTTAGTGATGATGAATTACCCGAAGGGGGTCGCCGTCATAACATGGCACTCAATATCACAGTTAACTGCCAGGACGATGCTTTAGCCAGCGTACTGGTAGACACAGGGTTAGCCCTGAATGTTATGCCGAAGTCCACTTTGATGCAATTATCATTCAAAGGCCCTCCGATGAGAACCAGCGAGGTCGTCGTCAAAGCATTCGACGGATCCAGAAAAACGGTTATCGGCGAAGTTGATCTTCCCATAACTATTGGTCCTCACACTTTCCAAGTCACTTTCCAGGTCATGGACATCCGGGCAACGTACAGTTGTTTATTAGGAAGACCTTGGATACATCAGGCTGGAGCGGTTACTTCAACCCTCCACCAAAAGCTAAAGTTCGTCAAGAACGATCAACTTGTCACGGTTTATGGGGAACAAGCCTTGCTTGTGAGTAACTTGTCATCACCTACTGGAATAGAACCCGAGGAGGTTATTGGAACTCGGTTCCAAGCGCTATCGGTGAGCAAGGACGATCAATCCCAAGGAGGAACCTCGATTTCCTCATACAAAGATGCTATCAAAGCGGTCGAGAGTACCGATACGACAGGATGGGGACAGCTTGTCATTCCCATTGACAATAAAACAAAGAAGGGTCTTGGTTTTTCTGTGACCTGTACCCAGACAGCTGCCAACGATGAAAGTCTTCATCCCCTTCAAAACTTCTTCCACAGTGGAGGTTTTCTCCACCCAGTGTCTCAAGCAGTACATGCTATCAATAAGGAAGATCCCTCTGACACAGATGAAGAATGGAAGTCCTGTCTTAACAAGGATGGTTATATGTCTTAGGAAGAGGTGCCTACTCCTTTTTGCTTTCCTACAGAAAGTCCGAGATTTATACCCAAGTCAGATGTTGAAATGATCTACGGAGATTATGATCCGGAAGGATGTCGTGCTCCGCCAAATTCATTAGAGGAAGGCACTCCGATGAAAGACAACCTTAACCACAATTACTATGGCCCGATGGATGGCCTGCCAATGTGGCAGCCTTACCCAGGAGACTTGGGGCAAGAAAGTCAGCCGAGTAATGAAACTCAGCTGAGCATCATTGAACAGAATACCTGTGTCCCCACCATGTCATGGAATCAACACTCAGGTCATCCTGAAGCCACTCAACATGAAGATGAATTCGCAACGTTCGCAGGACTTGAATTCATCAACTATGCTTTTCCCGAGGTCAACGTCATCGAGAGGGATTACTCCTCCAGTTCCAAAGAAGTGTGGGACACCTTGGGAAAACCGAGTGGAAAATACGACTATATGGTCAAGTACACCGCTCCCGAAAGCTCTCGTATCAGGCTCGAAGATATCCAGCCAACTGGATGGGGAGATACAGCTGAGAGCACAAATGCTATGCAAAATACAACAGAGGAATCCTCCTACGACAACTCTGCTTGGGAGACAGATTCTAATGATCCTGCTCCACTAGAAATCAGCGTCATTTCTGAAGACAAATCAAGGAAGGTGCCAGACTTTGTGATTCACCGAGGAGTTCGCCGCCAATGGGTTGCCGTCGAGGTTCCGAAGGTCGTTCATCAGTCAAAGTAATTGCCATCTTTAACCTTTCATCCTGCCCAGGTGAAACGGATGTTTTAATAAGGCTCATTTTCTGTAAATTTCCCTCTTCGCTTTGCCCGAAGCGACAGAGTTTTGTTTTATAGGGCTGTAGTTTCAAGAATCGACTTGTTCATTAATAAAATAACGTCGTTCTGTAATTTCCGCATTAATTGCTGTTTTCTCTTTTTGCTTTTTCAGAAAATGGTAATCCTAAAAAACAATTCAAAAATAAAAACAAGCAGTAAAATAAATACACGCACACACTTACATTTTCTCTATCTCTTCTAAACACGAATCATCACGTCATGCAGATTGCTTGTTTTACACCCAGTTGAAACATACGATCCGATGCCTTATCCCAACTTTGAGTTCCCGGTATTCGGGGTTGAAGAAGAAGATGACAACGAAATTCCAGAAGAGATATCCCGACTACTCAGATAAGAGGAAAGGTCTATTGAACCTCACAAAGAGCCGTTGGAAATGGTAAACTTGGGTTCAGAGCAAAAGAGAAAAGAAATCAGGATTGGGGCGCTGCTCAGTCCAACTACCAGAGAGGGTTTGATAAAGCTTCTCAAAGAATTCCCCGATGTATTCGCTTGGTCTTATTAGGATATGCCAGGGTTGGATACCAGCATCGTGGAACATCACTTACCGTTGAGATCAGAATGTCCGCCAGTAAAGCAAAGGTTAAGACGGACTCACCCGGACAGGCTATCAAAATCAAGGAGGAAGTACAGAAACAGATTGACGCGGGTTTCCTCGCCACATCAGAATATCCTCAATGGTTAGCCAACATCGTACCCGTTCCCAAAAAGGACGGAAAGGTCAGAATGTGTGTTGATTACAGGGATCTAAATAAGGCTAGTCCAAAGGACGACTTTCCTTTACCACACATTGACATGCTGGTAGACAGTACAACAAAGTTCAAAGTCTTCTCCTTCATGGATGGATTCTCGGGCTATAACCAGATCAAAATGGCACCGAAAGACATGGAGAAAACTTCGTTCATTACCCCATGGGGCACCTTTTGTTACAAGGTAATGCCGTTCGGTTTGAAGAACGTCGGGGCAACCTATCAAAGGGCCAAGACTACTCTGTTTCATGACATGATACACAAGGAAATCGAAGTGTATGTCGATGATATGATTGCAAAATAAAAAATAGAGAGTGAGCACGTTGAACATCTGTCAAAATTATTCGAACGTCTAAGAAAATTCAAGCTCCGCTTGAATCCCAACAAGTGCACCTTCGGTGTCCGTTCAGGGAAACTACTAGGGTTCATCGTCAGCCAGAAAGGAATTAAGGTTGATCCTGACAAGGACAAGGCCATTCAAGAAATGCCTTCTCTGAAAACTGAAAAACAAGTCAGAGGATTCCTTGGACGTTTGAACTACATCTCCAGATTCATATTCCTCATGACCGCGACATGCTCGCCGATCTTCAAGTTACTCAAAAAGAACCAGGATTGCGTTTGGTCAGAAGATTGCCAAACCGCCTTCGACAGTATCAAGGAATATCTGTTGAATCCTCCGATTCTATCACCTCCAGTGGAAGGAAGACCACTGATTATTTACCTCACAGTCCTAGAGGACTCAATGGGATGTGTACTTGGCCAACAAGATGAAACTAAAAGGAAAGAGTCTGCCATTTACTATCTAAGTAAGAAATTCACCGACTGCAAGACTCGGTACACAATGCTTGAGAAAACTTGTTGCGCTTTGGCTTGGGCAGCCAAACGTCTTCGCCATTACATGATTCGTCATACTACTTGGTTGGTCTCCTAAATGGATCCAATCAAGTACATTTTCGAAAAACCTGCTCTCACGGGAAGAATTGCCCGTTGGCAGATGCTGTTATCAGAATATGACATAGAGTACCACGCTTAGAAAGCCGTTAAAGGAAGTATTTTAGCCGATCATTTGGCTCATCAACCGATTGACGATCAAGAATCAATCGAGTTTGACTTCCCAGACGAAGATGTCATGTATCTAAAAATGAAAGATTGCGATGAACCGCTACCCAGTGAAGGGCCAGAACCAGGTTCCCAGTGGGGACTTATCTTTGACGGAGCTGTCAATCATTACGGAAACGGAATTGGGGCTACCCTTTTCTCTCTAGTGTATGGCATGGAAGCAGTGCTCCCCATAGAAGTAGAGATCCCATCAATCCGGGTATTGATGGAAGCTAAGCTTTCCAAAGCTGAATGGTGTCAAAGCTGACACGACGAACTAAATCTGATCGAAGAGAAGCGAATCACGACACTATGCCATGGTCAGTTGTTTCAGCAAAGAATGAAGAGGGCGTTCGACAAAAAGGTATGACCTCGTGTCTTCAGAAAAGGAGACCTTGTGCTCAAGAAGATACAATCATTTCTCACTGACTCTCGGGGCAAATGGACCCTAAATTATGATGGCCCCTATGTGGTCATGAAAGCTTTCTCAGGCGGTTCCTTGAGACTTGCAACCATGGACGGAGAGGAATTTTCCTACCCCATGAATGTTGATGTAGTCAAGAAATACTTCGCCTAAACTAAAAAAAAAACGTCTCGGTGGATTGAAAACCCGAAAGGGCGGTCCAGGCAAAAGTTAAAGACATGAAAAAAATCATCCCGGTGGATTGGAAACATCAAAGTACAATCCAGGCAAAAATTAGGGATAATGGCAAGTAACTATGTTCAACAGAGGCAAGTCCCTCAGCAGCAGTTACAGCATCCATCGGAGGAAAACTCCAGTCAAGGTCATCTTCGACAGAAGCTCAGGATGTCCCGAATTCAAAGTTGGTAGAAGGATAGTGGTCGTTATGTTTCAACGTAGCCCTTTTCCCTGTAAATTACCATTTTCAAACTTGTAAATACTCTTTGGAATCACGCGTTTGGCTGATTTCCATCTTATCAATAAAATTTGAGCCCTTGTGCTTTTGTTTGTAATTCTTATTTGTTTTAGCTTTACAGAACGACGTTGTTAACATGATTAACGATTCTTGAAATGAAACAAAAATGAATTTACTTGTTAAAACTTTTTCTGCTTTTTAATAAAGATGGCAATTTCTTTTGACTGTTGAACATCGAAAGAGCATCGATTGCGTCTCCAAAGGCGTTTGAACCTCAAAGTGCAGAATCAAAGTACTCATTCTAAACCAGTACGCCTGAATGAAGGATCAATAATTTCAGAGACCATGTTCCATCTGACATCTTCGGCCGAGTTCTCATCTCCTAAGCCCGACCAGCGTCGCCCCCAACAGGGACCGTTTCTCCTAAGCAAGGCAGAATTGCTATCTTGAACCACCGATATTTCTACACGCCCCGCGGTGGCCGAGTATCCAATCGTGTTCATCCCTTAGTCTATATGTTGCGTCAGTTTTGTCCGCATATACATATATACATCATGTATTATTGATTTGCATTCACATTCATATTGCATCACTATCACTCTAGTCGGTCGTGTCCCCTAGTGATAAAAGTCCTCTCAATTGAGTTGTCAGTTATTTCCTTGTCAGGAAACGTTGTGTCTGAACAACCTCACCACAGTTTATCCTTAAGTCAGAGTCGGCACTTGACCACTTTGATAACTTGAACCTCTGAAGAGCCAGAGAACCTTCAACAGATGTCACTCTTCGCCATTGAAGATGATATCCTTGCTTTCTCGGATTAAGGAAAATCCCCAGAGAAAGCCTCTTAAGCAAAGGTTCAGCAGTACATCAGTTTCGCTCCGAAAATCCGCTGATGAAAAGGTTATCGGCACCTCAAAATTAGACCCTATCATATGGCATTTCTCCGGGAAGATCCCGAGAAAAGTATGATGTAAGATCCCAAGTGGAAACAGTCTCTCAAGAGACTCGCTTTCCCCAGTAGAATCGACAAATGGCGTCTCCAACAGAGAAGTTTGTGCACCTCTACAACTCAGACGACTGGGTTTCCCCAGCAAGTCTGACATCAAAACTTTTTCCACTCAAATGGCATCTCCCCAGGAAAATTCGGCGAGAAGTTTGAAGGAAAGCCGCTACAAATAGCGTTCCTTGTTAATAAAGTTTATTGACAAAAGAAACTAAGACCAGTTCCTTGGTAGGAAACCAGGATCGAGGGGAAGTTTACATAAGCAACTGAGACCAGTTCCTTGGTAGGACACCAGGATCGAGGGGGAGTTTGTTTTCGCAACTAAGACCAGTTCCTTGGCTGAAGACCAGGATCGAGGGGAAGTTTACCTTTTCTAAGCATCATCGCTTAGCAAAAGAAGATGAATGCGCAAGCTACCATTCATAACCACCATGAGCTTATTCAGCCATCAGCACAGCAGTTATCCAAATTATATGGAAGCTTTGATCCCATGTCTGTTGCATCTGCATCATCATTTTCGCATACATGTTCTTGTATTCCCAAGGGATGTTAACTTTGAGACTTGCCACTGAGCATTTCCATCCATTTCTTACGTTTCTTCTAAAAAAAAAAATTCAAATCAAAGCCTAACGATCCCTTGGAAATATTCGAACATGGCATTCTGCATTGCATTCTCATACTCATATGCATAACAGGTGTCCCGGAGCAGATTTCTCATCCTGACTGGGTATTCTCTTCAGAAACGGCCAACATGACTTCTTCCAATTACTCGATTCACCACAATCAAGGTTCAGATACTCCGAGCGGAGGTGACTGAGATGAAGGCCCAACTGGGGCATTTTATGGGGGACATTCAGGCGTTATCCCGGGGTCAGGAACTGCTGAGAGAAGAAGTCAATTGGATAAAGACTCAGATGGGTCGGGTTATGGAAATTCTGAATTAAGTGTTAAGGAAGGAAGACAATCAAGTGCCTGCTTCCGCAGCAGAGGTTCTCACTCCTCCTATTTCTTTGGGGTATCCTCTAGACCATGGTTTGCCTCGTGAATTCTCTCCACTGTCAGAGTTTTTTCACCAACAATTGTTTCTTGAGGTTTTCAAGCCAGAGAAGAAGTTTGATCTGATTCCGTTGTGTCATACCCCAAATTTTGACCACTAAGATTTCCCATCATTGTGTAAATCATCGTCACAATATGGAGGAACCATCATACCTTGTCAGTCTCCCCAAATATGGGTGAGCATCCACTACAATCAAAATTAGGGTTTTAAGCCCTCTCAGAGCCTTAGGAAAAGGATCAATCAAGGAATGACATGATCTTCAACTTTTCTAACCTCTCAAACATCCAAAATGGAACAAAAAGGACTACCACTTCAAGGATTAGGCACAAGGTTGCTCCCTTCTAGGTGGATTAAGTCTCAAGATCGACAGTGTCACCAAATTAGGGTTTTGGTCGACCAGGGCCTCCAGATGGAAATCTTCATCTGGGCACAAGGCAATGATCCAAAACACAACCTAATATACTCCATGGAACCTCATGGACCCAAGCATCAAGTCAATTTGACCTCAGGGGATGCATACATCAAAAATCAGAAATTAGGGTTTCTTGACCTAATTCACCCCTAAGTTGATTTTTGGGACAAATCAAGAGCCAAGACCTCAAGACATGATTTGAGGGTCTCTAATGAAGTATATTGATCCATTTGGAACAATGGATTAATCCAAGAAGCTTGAGCAACAAGTCTCAAGTTCATCTGCACCACAATTAGGGTTTCGCGAGAAAAGTCAACTGTAACTTTGACTTTTGACCAGGACATGCTCCCAAACCCTAGAACATGCCTTAATGTACCCTATGACACCCTTGGAACATGTCCATCAAGTTTGATTTAGGTCAAGGACAGGATTTCATGAAGAATTGCACAGTTTGGAATTCATCTGATAAAAAGTCAACTGTGCACAAAAGTCAACTTTGACTTTTTGAGATTTTTCACCAAAATGGATTTTTAACCCTAAAATGATGTTAATGTATGATTTGAATCATCATTCATCAAGAAAAATCAAAGAAAGTTGGATAACTTGTAAAAGGGGTAACCATAAAACTTAGAAATTTTTTCTAAGTTATGGAAAAAGTACCACTAATACCCTAACTTTGGAGGATCATAACTCCTAAACCACATGGCCATTTTTTCTCATCCAAAGATAGATTTGTAGCCCTCATTACCCTCTACAAAAACTTCAACTAGACCTAAGTCCAATTCATTAAGGATTTTGAGTTATGGAGTGATCAAAATCAAGAAATCACACTTTGTTCCAACACTTAGTGAAAATTTCACTAAGTCAGATTTTGCTTCACTTTTTGCCAAATGTAGAGGGATTTTTCACTTGGAATCAAAAGAGATCAAAACCAAAATTGTTCAAAATGTTGTTGTATCATGTAAGGGCTTTCCAAAATGGTCAAGAGCATTACCAAATTCAACTTACACCATGAGATATGACATTGGCAAGTTGCCTTGCTGAAATCTGTCAAGGCAAGGCAGAATTTGCAATTTTGCTCGATTTGCCAAAATAAGCCAAATTCAAATGCTCCTATCCACTTGGACACATCTGAGGATTGAATCTAAAGGGGACAATCACTGAGCCAAGCCTCCAAAGTCCATGGAACAAGAAATAACATGTTGAACCTAGAATGGCCAAAATAGGGACAAGACTCCAAATTTGGATTGAAGCATTCAATGGAAGCATCAAGGTGGCATGGACTGAGCCATTCTCATCTGAAATCAGTCAAGACTTATCCAAGACCAAGGGAACCAAAGCTCTGTGCCCTAACCTCTAGTAAATGGCTAGAGGAGACTTGGATTTTCATTTGCCAACATTGGCCAAACCTACTTACCAGCTGCCATGCACTATTCCTTGCAAAACAAACTTGCTCTACTATAAATAGAGCTAAATTGTGATCAGTTTGAGTACACCAAAGCCATCAAACAGATGCTTTCCTCAAAATCTCTTCTTTCACTCCAATTTTGCCTTCTAAGGCAAGTCACTATCGGGTTTTGAGTTTGAGAGCTCTTCCAATCAAACCAATCACTCACACACCTCACATACATCACATATGAGCTGATCAAACACTTAGATCACTTCTGAAACACCAATTTCACAAAATCACCAGCTGGTTGCTCAAGGTTTTAACCAAGTTGCAGCTGAGGTACCACAAAGTGATCCAGCCAATTTCAATCAAGTCCAACCATTCAAACACACTCCATAGGGTGTAGGGAAGCTGTTCAGATCATCACCACTCATCTGTAACACCTCTTAATCAAAAATCACATTGCACTTGCTGTCACGGCCTAGAGGTGAGCATATACTTGGTCATCTCTCAATCTATGCATATTTCCTCGCACAATAATTTGGCCATATGTTCATAATCATGCATGGAATGTTTTCCCTCAATTAATTGCATTGTTTGAATCGTGTATCAAAAATCCTAGCCTTCATGCAGAAATTAGGGTTCTTGAGGTTTCTTCGTGATTTCATGTTTTGTGTTTAATTTAAATGAAATTAAGTGTTATAGACATGATCGTGAGGTTGAGACGAGCATAATGATATGTGGATTGCATGATATGATTACGTATTCAGTGAGATTGGATGGAAAACGCAAATCAGCCAAACCCAGAAAAACGCGCGTGTTCTTGCTTGTGTTCTTGGCGCCTTTTTCACAAATTCAAATATTTGAATTTTGTGATTTTGTTTAATTGATTCAAAAATTAATTTCTCTCTGAGTTTTAATGATTTTGAGTTGATTCTTTTTTTAATAATTCACAAAAATGTTAAAATATTTTATTTTATCAAAAAATCTCAAAAATATTATTTATTTCATATAATTGATATTTTTGCAAAGAATTAATATTTTAATTGTTTTTGACATTTTAAATATTTTTTCTACATTGATTTTGCAACTTTTAATGCTTTCTAATTATTTTGTAGGTCAATACTTAATTTTTGAAGCATTAATCTAAGATCACAATTTGTTTTTCACATGTTAAACAATTTTGATCATTTTAATTGAATTTTTATTCAATTAAATACATTTTTGAAAACAAATTAGGGTTTTGGATTAATTCAACCCTCATAAGTCATTTTCAAAACTCACTTGGGCCTCTAATAGAGTGTAAGACCCAATCCTTTTTTGACCAAATCATTTTTGGGCCTCATTCATTGTATAAGCCCCGATACCGTCAAAAACAAACGGCGCGATCGTCGCCTTTTTAAGAAATAACCTTGGGCCTCTCCTCGAGCTATAAGACCCATTCAAAACTCTTGGGCCTCTATTAGAGTGTAAGACCCAATCCCCTTTTAACCAAAACATTTTGGGCCTCACTTATTGTATAAGCCCCTCTGCGTTAAAAGAAAACTTCGGCGCGATCGCCATTTTCAAACGAAAATCAACTGGGCTTCTCTTTGAGCTGTAAGTCCCATTTCTTTTCATTTTTAAACACTTGGGCCTCTATTAGAGTGTAAGACCCAACCTTTTTTTAACGAAACCATTTTGGGCCTCAGTTATTGTATAAGTCCCGATACGTTAAAAATCTCGGCTGATCGCCATTTTCAAACTGAAAATATTTTGGGCCTCTCCCTGAGTTGTAAGCCCCATCTTTTGTACAAAAATACACTTTGGGCCTCTAATAGAGTGTAAGACCCAACCCCTCTTTTTTATATTTTCTTATTATTTTTTAATAATTTGGAAAATTAATAACTCCCTCAATTTTGATTATTTTTTATTGGTTCTTTTTCTGAAAAATCACAAAAATAGTAAAATATTTTATTCTACAAAAAAATCAAATTTATATTATTTATTTAATATAGTTGGTATTTTTGTGAATAAATTCATTTTTAATTGTTTTTTAAGCATTTTAAAAGTGAATATTCATCTTGAAAATAAAGACTATGGGCCTCCCCTCGTGTTGTAAGCCCCATTTCTTTTATTTAAACTCTTTGGGCCTCTAATAGAGTGTAAGACCCAATCCCTTTGTAAATACCTAAATTTTGGGCCTCAGTCACTTGTATAAGTCCCACGGTGTTTACAAAACCTCGGCGCGATCGTCGCCCTTTTCAAAATTAACCATTGGGCCTACCCTCGAGTAGTAAGACCCATTTCTTTTCTTAAAACTCACTTGGGCCTCTTGATAGAGTGTAAGACCCATCCCTTTGTACAGAAAACCTTTCTTGGGCCTCAGTCACTTGTATAAGTCCCTCTGTACAAATTCAACAGTGCGCTCACTGATAAAACCCTCCTCTCCTTGAGC
Source organism: Lathyrus tuberosus (assembly GCA_022829125.1). Classification (NCBI taxonomy): domain Eukaryota; kingdom Viridiplantae; phylum Streptophyta; class Magnoliopsida; order Fabales; family Fabaceae; genus Lathyrus; species Lathyrus tuberosus. Next base: position 18,417,769 of record JALAZF010000034.1, read on the forward strand.
TGTAAGCCCCAAATCTTTCTTTTTCAAAGCACTTTCTCCTTTGATTTTGAATATACTGTTGTTTTCAATCTTTCTTTGTTGAACAACTAACCAAACAACATGGAAGCTCTACAACCGAGTAAGTGTTTACCCGCTTTCATTTACCGCTTTCATATGTATATAACTGTATTGTGGGGCTGTTTCACTGTAAGTCTCCTTTCACAAACTCATATATATATAACTGTATTGTGGGGCTGTTTCACTGTAAGTCTCCTTTCATAAACTCATATATATATAACTGTATTGTGGGGCTGTTTCGCTGTAAGTCTTCTTTCATAAACTCATATCAACTGTGTAATAATAGTATAGATATTTAGAGTTTCCCCGACAACTACGTCTAGAACTAGGTGACGCCGTTTCGTTTATTCGTAGAAATAGACAACTAGATCCCCAATAGGATCACCAGATACAGTCTTCTCTTCGGCTGCCCTCATTAGGAATTGTCAAGAAACTCTACTCCCCAAGATGAATGTCTTCTCCGTGAATGGCATCTTTGAGTTTCTTCCAAATTCTCGAACTTTCCTGACTTGACCTATTCCTTGTGAATAGCTTGCCTTGAATTTCTCGGGGTTTGGGGACCCACGGGCTTCCTAAAAGCATCGGCCTCCTCTTGGGCATCGTACAAGGACCCACGGGCTTCTTAAAAGCAACCCCGCCTCCTCTTGGGCTTCGTACAAGGACCCTACGGCTTCTTAGAAGTATTCACAGCCTCCTCTTAGGCTTTGTATAATGATATCTTCCTTCGGGAATGATAGCCTCCTCTTGGGCTTAGTACAAGGACCCGTCGGCTTCTTAAAAGTTTCCAGCCTCCTCTTGGGCTTCGTATAAATTGTCCCGACGACCTCCTAGAGGTATAGGAACAGAACCTAGTCATCCTCATAGAACAGTCATTTCAAAGAGTCTACTACTGTTTCTCAAAGCATAGTACAAAAGATAAAACTCTAGACACGGACAGTCTAACTTCCTTGAGTCTCAAAGACATTCTCAAGTGACCCCTTCGTTAAATAGGAAGGAAACCCGTAGACTCGGACAGTCTCAATACCCTTTGGATTTCCCGTTTCCTCAAAGAGAAGGAAATATCCCTGATCCTCAAATCAAATCCCTGAGTACAGTGTTGCTCATATAAGAACTGATTTTCTCTTTAAAATCAGTATATTGGACCTATCACTTAACTGAAACAGTTACCATAGCCTCCTCTTGGGCTTTGTTCAATGATTCTTCCCAACAAAGCAAATGTTTAGCCTCCATCTCGGGCTTCGTACGAGATACCAAAATTCTCCCCAGTGGAGTCAAACACCATAGCCTCCTCTTGGGCTTTGTACGAGACACATAAGTGACTCCCTCGTTGAGTCAATCACCCCTTTCGCCCCCATCTCGGGCTTTATACGAGATACAAAAAGGTTCTTATTAAATCAAACAAATTTTAGCCTCCATCTCGGGCTTCGTACGAGATACAAAGACTCTCTTGTTGAGTCAAACCTTTTAGCCTCCATCTCGGGCTTCATACGAGATACAAAATCACTCTCTTGTTGAGCATAAAAGATTCTTCTGTTGAGTCAACCCTTTTAGCCTCTCTCTCGGGCTTTGTACGAGACACATAAAAACTCCCTCATGTTGGGCCAATAGCCTCCTCTTAGGCTTTGTATAAGAAAACCACTGGTTGATCCAATCAACCTTTTAACATCAAAGTTGTGCCTCGTTCACAATACACAAATATCAACAACTCCTTTCCCTTCATCTAATCGCTGTAAGCGGCAAGCCTCTGGATCATCGATATCCACGCCACTGTCCCTCTTTTATCATGAGAAATTCCTAAGGAAAGATAGCATTGCTCTACACTGAGTTAAAGTCTTCTCCTTCAGGTTAAAATCCTCTTTTAAGGAAATTATGGCATTGCTAGGATCCGCGTATCCCGGTTAAAGTAATTCTCCTTTATAACCAGTCACCCAATAGTTGTGACAGACAAACCCTTCTTTAGAGATGACAAATTGTCTCTAAAGTCGAGGTCCTTCAGCTTCACGTCTTGGGCTTTGAACAAGACACAAATAGACCTTCAGCTTCACATCTTGGGCTTTGAACAAGATACAAACCACCTTTCACTTCACGTCTTGGGCTTTGAACAAGACACCAAAACACCCATTTACAAATGCTCTGATTTCCCTGTTTTGGTAAACGGGAATACGTAGGCATAAGATCGAAAGAAAAGATCTTAGCGAGCACACTAAACAAAAAACCCAAATCCCATATCTCCATCAATCAAAAGCAGTAATTCAAAAGCATCAGTCCTAACATCCTAATCCTTGTTCCCCGCCAGAAACCTTCTGCCCAGATAAAAAGAAAGAAATCGTATTGGTGAAAATACAAATAACCAGTACAAAGGCCCCCCCACATTGATAGCATTCGTAACCTAACAGACCGCTGTTTAAACTCAGTATGCAAAGCAGAGTTAATTGGAGACATCTATTTCCCTTCCTTATTCAGCTCACAATAGGATAAAAAATGAATCGACCTGTAGTCAAAGCTCAAACCGCAGAGAGCGACCAGCGCTTAAGAACCGCGTCCAAAATCGCTCGCTACACGATGCCATACGCGCAGTTGCTTCAGCACTTGCTCAAGCTTTGGTTAATTGATTTGATTGATGCAGGACCTCCATACACCAAGTTTCTTATGGGTTCCAATATCCATGATAGGTGTGAATTCCATTCAGGGGTACCTGGTCATGATATTGAAAATTGTACGATGCTCAAGTATAAGGTCCAAGAGCTTATTGATTCAGGGGCAATCGAGTTTGTCCCCATCAACACTGTCAAGTAAAAAGATGTTCCTCCTACTGCTGCTAAAGAAATGGATTTTCTTCCCTCCTCTCAGGGACCTTCCTCAATCCATAAGCCTTGGGTTCCGAAACTACCGCATCAATAAATCACAGCTGGGACCCTCCCGGTTGCATCCTTTCATCAGCAACAGAAGCAAGAAAGGGTTTTTGATCCTTTAACGATGTGTCATGCCAAATTACTTTAGCAACTGCTTCAGTTAAGATTGATTGAGCTCCGGAAGTTGACTCCTCTTCCTGCAAAGCTTCCAAAAGGATGGGATGCTAATGCTCATTGTGATTTTCACTCAGGGGTACCAGGCCATGATATTGAGGGGTGTAGAGCATTCCAGTACCAAGTACAAGACTTAATTGACTCTAAAGTAATCGAGTTTGGACCAGATGGCTTGAAGGTATCAGGTGATTTTACGCTAGTAGCTGCAAAGGAAGTGAGTATTTATTCCCCTTCTCTAGGGTCTACATCAAGTCACGAGTGTATTCCTCAGCTTCAGGTTTCAAAGTCATCACGTCAGCAACCTTTGTTTGTTCCTCGGCCAAATGTGGAAAGAAAAGTACAGGGGCAGACTAGGCACTATAATCAGCATTGGCAGCAAAACCGTCAGCAACAGAGACAATGAGTACTTAGGAGGTCTGAGAGAGTGTCTGCTCCAGTTCCTATTTCACAAAGCCGAATTCTTGCTCGCCTTCTCCAAGGCTCTTTGATTCAGCTGGACAATGCCACGCCAGTGTCATTTCCTTTTCCTCCGGATTATGACATGAATGCCAGGTACAAGTTTAACTCGGGAACGTTTGGACATATAATTGACCATTGCAGAGTGTTCAAACATAAGGTACAAGACTTGATTGACTCAAAGATTATCACACCAGACGGGTGGCCCATAAATTGAACTTTCTTCATCAGATTGAGCACTCAGTTTTCAAAAACATCTTCAGAATCAATAAGTCCAGACGGAGTCAAGTCTCCTCAACAAGGACAATCATTTAGCTTCTTTACTGCATTCTCATGTGTAGCTTGTTATGTTTGTCAAAAGGTTTGTATGCATGCATGAAACATGTTTTTCTTTTTAATGTTAATCCTAATAAAGCGCGCATGTTTTTCCTGAAGTAATCCATTCGTATTCACTCATAAGTTTGTATATGTGCACTGCAATACCAATTTTCTTGCTTAAACTCTATGAGGGAGGATGATGATTTGAAAACGCAAAAATCTCTAAGGGTGTGCTTTTGGATAAGAACTCTGTTGAGGATGTACAGGCATTGTTTCAAATCCAAACACTGGAGATATAAGGGAGATAGACCCACGTTAACCCCTTTGAGCCTTGAAGTAGGAGTTTCTTTTCGTACGAAAAAACCCTCACATTTAACCCAGGGGCAGGGTAGACGTCAGTTAATTTGACCGAGCGTTCAAATTTCAAAAGGAGTGTGCATCCGAAGATCCATTACCTTCTATTCCACCATCAAGAGGTCAAGAGATGTGAAACCACAATGGTTATCCATCAGCAATCAAAGAGTGAGGCAGTCACAACCCTTTCAACAAATTCAAGACAAGCTAGTGTCACACGACGTGTTCAAGAAAAAGAAAGAGAATAAAAAAAAAGAGAAATGAAAAAACCCGCTAAGTTGAAACTTGAAAACAAGCAACTTAGGCAAAAGTTAGGGCATCCCGCTGGACGTCAAAATCTAAAGATTCAAAAGAATTAGTCCAGGAAAAAGTTAGGGATAAGCAAAAGAATTTGAAAGCGAAATGCGAAAAGGATTACAAAAGAAAATCCCCGAGCAAGAACAAAGTCGTGTGACTACGAACAAAAGACAAAAGGGATGGCTGTCACTCCAAAGCCTCATTGGGTCTCAAACCATCAGATGCATGGGTTCCTTAAAGATCACAAAATCTTTTTGAGAGATGAGCGCTTGTGCAAATTAACTGAATGTAGGACTGGAGAATATCACGAAGAGTGGGTAGGCACCAATAAACTTTGAGCCTTAAATCCTTTTTTTCTCAAAACCGTGAACCAGGCCACGATACAACCCTCAAAAGTCCTAATTGAAACGGGGTTATTTCGAAAGCATACTACCAAGAGATAGCGTTTCTGACTCCTATGAGTTGTGCTAAAAGGTCTTTGTTGGTGTTGCATGTGCATTGCATTCTTTCGTTCAAGAATTAATGTCGTATTCTAACCCGTGATTCACTCACAAAAGGGTTTGCGACATCTTTTCAGTAAAACTTCAAGATTAACATGTGTGTTGCATTAGAATTTTCATTCACAGAATAAAACATTTTCTTCTTGCATACATTTGTTTGACATCAAAAGAAGTTTACATATGGAATTTCAGTCCAGAAGCTTAATCTTGCCGAGTTAAGAATCCGGAAACTCCCGAAGGACAACCATATCCAGTGGTACTTCCTCATGAAACTTTGTTGAGCATGAGCTTTCCCAACAAGTTGTGCTAAGACGTAGTCGATATAAGGCAGTAACGTTGAATACTCTCTTTAAGGTGTAGCCAATTTGGGCCAATCACGTCGAGCAATCTCTTTAGAGTTCAGTTAAACTAGGGCAATCACTTCGAGATTCAAATCTCTCCAAAGGCAGGTATTCCGGGTCTTCATTCGAAGATCAGTAGTCAGGGGCAAAACCACTTCAAGGTTCATACTGGGGCAGGCTATCCCAAGGGTATGAGAAGGTAGTCCATCCAGATGACTGGTCAGCTTATCCAGGGTTCAGAGTACTGAGGCAGAATATCTCACGGTGATATGAGATTGTTCATGAATCTTCTCGGGGCGAATTCCTCTGTAGACCATACAATCTGAGGCAGCTAATTTGAGATACATCGAATCTCTCCAAGAATTTGAAGACACTGAAGCACTGAGCATGCCAGGTCTTCCGTAAAATCCTCTTGAGATGACTTCTTCTAAGTAATCCATGCAGTCTGAGGCAGTTACTTCGAGATCCGACGAATCTCTCCAAGAGTTTGAAGGCATTGAGGCATTTTGAATGTCAAGCCTTCTGTAAAATCCTTTTGATACAGTTTCTTTTGGTGGACCATGTTAGTCTGGGGGCAAATGAAAGAAAAACTGTTGTTCACGCATATGCAGTCAATCAGTCAAAAGGCTCGAAACAAAGGGGTATTCTAACCTAAGGCATTTGTGGTCCCTTATTTTCAGCAGGCTTCATTAATCATGTTCCCAGCGAGAGACGCATCGAAACCTTTCTCCTAATAAGTGGTGGTTCAACGTTAGATTTTCTCAGTTGCAGAAGTCATATCCTGGGGCATGTATGCATATTTTTTTCTGTTGCAGGTAATGAGTACGATCGATCCAAGCAGCACGAAAGTTATCTTTCAGCATAATCAACAGATATTTGCTATGACTTGATACTGTTATATCTTATTAAGTTGATTCTTTCATTCAAGATTTCCCACCGGGTTTTGTGATGACAACGGTTGTCGAAGATTAAATTCTTCTGTGTTGATAACGGTTATTAATGCAGTGAGCACTCCATGTCCATAACGAGTGCAAATCTTCTGGTACCTCGCAGACGATGTGAAGGGTAATGCAAGAGAAAATGTTCAGAAGTTGAAGACAGGGTGTTCGTCTAATAGTTTGAAAACGCTTGGTTTTCTATAAAAGCCTCTTAAGAGACGAAGCTTGTCGCAGTAACATCCCCTGTGGAGTTTATTCTCAGCAGGATTTACCAGCAAGTGGTAGTGTTAGCAAGGTATATTTCCCGCAGGTTTCAGCATGTGAAATTTGTCAAAGAATAATTCCCAGCTGAATTGTTTTATCTCCCCACAGAGTTTGACATTTTGACAGTAATTTCCCCAGCAAGGTCTAAATAGATCGAGGGAATATCTTCTTCAGCAAAGTGTCAGCATATGATATTACCCAGCCGGTGGTGTAATTCTCAGTATTGCTCATTTACAACTCAAAGTCCAATTTATTTTTGGCATACAGACAGTTGTTCATATTATTCCAGCAGGTGGGATAGTATTGCAGATGATTGTTTCAGCAGGTGGGATGATCATACAGACAGTTCGTTCATATTATTCCAGCAGGTGGGATAGTATTGCAGATGGTTGTTCCAGCAGGTGGGGTGATCATTATATACAATTGTTCATATTATTCCAGCAGGTGGGATAGTATTGCAGATGATTATTCCAGCAGGTGGGATGATCATACAGACAATTCGTTCATATTATTCCAGCAGGTGGGATAGTATTGTAGGTGATTGTTCCAGCAGGTGGGATAGTATTGCAGATGATTGTTCCAACAGGTGGGATGATCATACAGACAGTTCGTTCATATTATTCCAGCAGGTGGGATAGTATTGCAGATGGTCGTTCCAGCAGGTGGGGTGATTATACAGATAATCGTTCATATTATTCCAGCAGGTGGAATAATATTACAGATGGTTTTTCCAGTAGGTGGAATGATCATACAAACAGTGGTTTATATTGTTCCAGCAGGTGGGATGTTGATAAACAACTATATTCTCAGCAAAGTCCAACGTTGGTTTGGCAAAGCTTCCAAAGCTGGTTTGGTAAGCATCGAAGTCCAATGTTAGTTTGGCAAAGCTGCAAAAGTCCATCTAAGGATGGCAAGTTTGAGATTCCAAAGCCGGTTTGGTAATCATTGAAGTCCAACGATAGATTGGCAAAAATCCAACACGAATTGGTAAAAGTCCATTGTTTAGAGTGGTAGAGCAGCTAAAGTCCACTAGTTGAGTGGCAAGCCAGTAGTCGTCTGGCGTCGTTCAAAAAGACATTGTTGAAAGTCCATCCATAGAGTGGCAAGCCAGTAGTCATCTGGCGTCGTTCAAAAAGACATTATTGAAGTCCACCAGCAACGTGGCGTGCCAGTAGTCGTCTGGCGTTGTACAAAAGATATCCCTTCAGTGGTTTTCTTCCCATCAGAGTTTTATTCAAGCAGAGTTCATTTAGTTGGGTTTATATCCCTTTTCTTCTTCTCTACAGAGTGTAATTTTTTTTGTTATTTTCGGTATTCAATCCCTCCATACCTTGAAAGTCTGACAGCAATCGCTATCATCCATTCAGGTCTACAGTGATTGAATAGGGGCAGCTGTAGTACCCCAAAATTTGCCCTACATTTTTCTGACTTTTTCTGGCTTATGCTTTACTCATTTGCATTCCATTAGGCCATATTCATAATCATATCATTGCATTGGTCTTCTAAGACATGGGATCAAAGGATTTTCTTGGCCTTATTCATAAGGGATTCAGTCGGTTTCTATTCCTGGTTAAGTTGGAGCAAGAGGTTGAATTCTCCTCGTTGTAATCTTCCTGATCTGAGGTTTTCCTAGTCACTTTGGATCTGAAGTGAGATGCGGTCATGTGACTTGCTTAGAATTCGAGTCACAACTCCTTTTTGCTAACCCTAACCATTTCTGATACCATTTCCATAAATATCCAAATATCCAAAAATCCATTTTATCCAATTTTAGTTCATTTCTATTCAATTATCCACTCTTTAATCAATTTTTCTATGTTTATCCAAATCACTTCCAATTATCCAATTTTCATGTCCATTTGTTTTTAATCCATTTTTCTTTTTTTATCCTTTTAATTTCAAATATCCATAACCTTTGCTGCCCAATTACTTCCATTCTTTTCATTATGAGAATAGCACAAACCATTATCCATTCTTTTTTAGTCATTAACCCTTTCTCAACATCCAAAACCTATAACCATGTTGGATATCCATTTTATTCAATTTTAGTTCAAATCCAAACATCTAATCTATATTCCATATCCATGTTGTTCAACTTTGAAAATCATTTTTTTTAAATCCAATCCAAATTAACCATTTTCAATTCCAATTATCCAAATCCAATGTCCATGTATTTTTAACCAAAAATCCACATCCATTTCTATAATCATCCTTTCATCCGCATCTGATGACGGTGCTCATTAATTCTATTCCGGGCTGGTGGATTTGGTTCTATTATATTTGCCTTGTTCAATGGACATTACGGGGTATTATAATATCTCAGCTTGGTGATGTAGAAACAACGATTGTGGGACCAGGATTAAAAGGCATGGCGAAAAAGAAAACTGCTATAACAGAAAAGCAAATCAATTCATACCAAAAAAATCAATAACAAAAAACCTCTAGCAGTTTCATCAATTCCAATTGATAACAGAAACTTCCTAAACACTCCTAACTTCTAACAGAACTGAACTTCTCTTAACAGAAACCACTAACCGAATTCAATAACTACCATAACTCTTCTAACAGAGATTTCCCTAACCAGAAAACTAATAATTTCAGTTGCAATCACTAACCACCTCTAACCAACTCTAACAAACTCCTAACCGAATTTCAATTGTGTAGACCAAACTACCCTCCATCTTCTCTATAAAGCTTCATCATCATCTTCATTCTGGGGGTTCCTCTTCATTCTACATAATTCCTCACTTTCATCACCTTCAATCTCTCTCATCTTCATTTTTCTTCTTCACGATTCATTCTTCCCTCATTATTCTGCAACTTTCTCCATATTCTCTTCATCTTCATCAACAAATTTCAATCTCTGCAAAAGCAACGCGAACCATACTCTCATTCAATCTTCCAATCCAGAACCTACAAATTCATCAAGAACTCATCAGTAATCTTCAACCTGAACCTTCATCTTCAACCGGAAATTCTCCAAATCGCTCATCAACACTCCACTGCAGAAACCTCCAACCTTCATCTGGTTCGAAGTCGGCACGCATCAACAATTCTGCAATCGTTCAACGGATTTCAATTTCGATCTTCGTCATCAACGCAACAACCTGCAACAAATTCACAGCATCATACGGAATCAACAACTCAATAAATCACGACAAGATTTCGCACAACAACGATTCACAGCAGAACTAAGAAAGTGAAGAAGAAGCTTGAGTCGAAAGAAGGAGAGCAGAAACATTACCTGCAAAACCGACGTCGGTTCGATAAAAACTCCGCAATTGAACCGCAGTGATGCATCGTGTTTGAGGTGTTTTCTTCCGTCGCGGAAATCGCTTATGCGAATAAGTTGCGAACGCTCCGTCATCGTTCTCACTTCTGTTCCATACGAGAACTAGGAAATCAGATTCGAGATCTCCCTTTCTTGAGGAGAAGCGTAATCGCGTTTGAACATGATGTGATTCTTGAATCGCGTGTGGAGAAATGACCCTGGGAATCATGTTTGGGAGAAGAACGTTTGTGTGTGTTCATCGTGATTGAAGAAGGTTTGAAAGAAGAGAGTTGAAACACATGACGGAGTGTTGAGGAAGACGGAAAGAAGTGAACGGAGGGGAAGACGGAACCATGTGCAGCGAAGTGGAGAAGATGGAGTGAGGAGTGATGCGGCTGAGGAATAATGAAGAAGAGCGGTAGGTTTTGATAGAGAAGCTTGGGTCGGGTTTTCGACGAAATGGATTGGGCTCCACCATGTCTTCATTGTCATATGTCAAATTCTATCCACACCACTCGTTAGGCACTGCACCCCCACTGGTAGTCCCTCCTGTATACTTTTATTATTTTTGTCTTAGAAACTAACTAGGTTTTAGATTAAGCTTGAATGCTAGATTAGGATTTAATTGAGTTTAATTCCCAGTTCAAAGTTAATTAGTCACTTTAATTTCAGTTTCAACTTAATTAGATTTTAGGCTAATTGAACTTTACTAATTTAGTTGTAGGCTAAGTGATTTTGATTAATTGTTCGTTAGCTTAATTGCACTAATTGAATTTTTGGCTTAATTGCCGTGTTAATTAATTGTAGATTAGTTGTTTCTCTACTAGATAAATTCTAGTTAATCTTAGAATTAGAATAAACATTAGGTAACCAACCTTAGAATTTATTTAGAACTAGGTTCTAAAATTAGCTAACCCGTTTGATATTAATTTTCGATTAGAAATCTAATCTTGACTTTCATTAGATTTTAGAGTAGAATTTAATCTTGATTAACATTGATTTTAATGGACTTGTAACTTTGTTTAGTAGTTATTAGTTTTAATTCGACTAATTGGAATTGGATTTTTATAATTGTTTTCGGACGATTATTTTTTGCTTAATCATATCCTAATTGTTTTTTTAGCCTAATTTGTTCATTAATTGTTTTTGCCTTGATGGTCCACTAACTAGTTTTAGAATTAGAACTTTGGACTAATTGATATTGAGTTAGTTCTAACATCGACTAATCCTTTTAATAGTTTCATTTGATAACTTTGTTAATAGTCCTTAATACTTGATACATGTTAGTTTATGGGTAATTGTGGTATACATTTAGCAATGGATTTCAATTACTTCTTATTGACATTTCCTTTTGATCTTAGTTGCTCACTTTGGTTATTTCCATTTGAACTTTGGACTAACCTTTGAGTTTGTTTTGTAGTGATTCTCACTTGACTTGATAAGTGGTTTAAATGTAGAAGTTGTTGTATACATAGCTACTGTGAACAAAGTGTGCTGTAGCATGTTGCTATTCTGTTTGGTTCCATACACACCTACCCTGTTCTGGAAATAATAGCTGTTATAGACTGTTTTTACTTGTTGCTAGTTTTTACAGCTATGCAGGTGCTGGAGCGCTGTTGTTGCTACTGTTTATGGCTTATGGCCTTGTTTTATTGTTTTTTTGAAGAGCATTTGGTTCCATGTCTTTCACGGATCCATTCCGCTTTCTGACACCTTTGTTCATTTATGCTAGGTTACTAGAAGTTTGTCGGTTTGCTTATACTTTGCTTGCGTTGCTAAGGATTGATATCTGTTCGCTATCACTTCTCTTCTCTTTTACTAATTCCGCATTTTTCCTTTTTATGCCGTGAGAAGTAGGATTGGGAGTCCGTGCCACTTGGCCGGCAATGATGGAAGTCCTCAAAGGAGGCTCTATTTGTGATTGTTTAATATTGTGCCTGAACACCTCTATGAGGCATCCCATCCCCATTCCCCCTGGTAGGACCTCCAAGGAGGCAATTGACGGAAGGTAGGGTTCGCAATCAACCCCCGTTATTCTAGTTGAGTCGTTCTTAGCTCTCATTACATGATTGAAGTTTTGAACATCACCTGCTCTTGTTGTCGAGTCTGTTAGTGGAAGGAGGGTTTAGTAATCAAACCCCCACCCTTTGTCTTTAGCTCGTATTGACCAATGCTAATGCTTATGTGATCTGATTCACATCTTCCCCTCTTACTCTACTCTCAATGGTTCTCGATACCATTGGATGAGTACCCTTATTTCCCATAGCTAGCTTGTTTGCCTCGGTTGATATGACCCCTTGGCTAAAGCTCCCCATTTTCTTACTTTGATTGCGTGACATTATTGCTGACTGACACTGTTTATTCTTTCGCTTGCTTTTAGTTCATTTTGTGATTGATTCATCATGTGTTTACTTGTCTGATGACATGATCCCTTAGGGTTCCTAGCTCCACTTAATTTTTGATTAAGTCGGGGGTAGGAGAGACATTAGGATAGCAATCCATGCATGACAACATTAGGTATACTTCCCTGTTTCTTTTAGACCTAGGTTAAACTACATTAACCATAGGATTTCCAAGCATGCTAACACTAGGGTGTGTCTTAGTCTCCTCTTAATTTTCACCTTTATCCTCTTTTTGAGTCACTTCTTCTCATCTTAAAACAAAAGTAAAAAACACTTAATAAAGGCATAACACCTATTGTATTTAGGCCTTTCATGTGGGAACAAGGAAGTGTGGGGTCTTCTCTCACTTTCTTGGAATGTTTAGCATACGTCCTGTCTTGGGTCGATACGCGAGGCATTCGATCCTACATGAGGGACTTAAATACAATACGTGTTACTAAACACCAATAATCAAAACGTTTCTTTCTTAAAAGACAAAAACAAACAATAACGTCTTTCCTTCGGGAACTCTTTTCTTAGCTCACTCATTCTCAACGTATGAACGCGCTTTTTCTCATTCTCTTGCAAGATGGTAACGCACTCGGACCGGCGAGCCTGCAACACCTGAGCTAGAACGTTAGCCGTTCTCTAAAAAACACAAACAATTCATCCCTAGTGAGGGGAACTACGTTGCTCTGATTCTCATGTTCCCGATGAGATACGTAGGCAGTGGGGTAGGGCCCATTCGAGCACTTCTTTTATTTTCCCTACATTTATTCTTTTTCCTCTTTCCATTCTTTTTCAGTTCCTTTTTCCAGTATCCTTTCTTTATACCCTTTGACCGAGATAAGCAAGCATGGATCCCATCGGGTACGATGGACGCGAGGGGGTGCTAATAGCTTCCTCTCGCGTAACCGACTCCCGAATCCAGTTCTCTTGGTCGCAAGACCAGGCTCTTTCCCTTTCCCCCAGGTTTACGCAGTGTTTCCTTTCCCTCTCTTGGGATAAATACACATTGCTGGCGACTCTGTTTCGGTGCCACTTTCGCGTTTGTACTTGGATGAAAATCCCGGGAGCAACAATGTGTTGCGACACTTGGGTAAAAATTGTCCTTATTCCATATTTGCGACAGTTGTCGCGACAATTATAAGCAACTACCTCAAATATTAAAATAAAGTTGGGCCCGTTTAACTCCAAAGACCACAACGGTTACCTAAACGGTCCCAGCCTAGGAATTGGGACGGTTAATGTAAAAAAAAACAACTGCATATAGTAACCGTTATCACACTTCACTTCAATCTAGTATCGTGATCCCTCATAGTTCAAAGATCACTAGGTTCTGCTCCCATATCGACGACAGTTGATTCAACCGTTATAAGTGGTTTTCTCAAATTTATTCATGTAAGTTTTCCTCCTCAAAATCTAATGTTTCAATCTCTTTTCATTATTTCCCTCAAATCCTAGAAAACTTTAACCTTCAATATTCACTTTTCTAAAACTGTTCTACGAATCTCAATAGTTTTTGGTATCTAATCTTTTTGTTTCACTGCAAAAGCAACAACGAAATCATGGGTCTCCACATCTCTCATCCATCGCCGGTCATCACAGCTCAGGGGGTTGAAATCCAAGGTCATTCTCAATTTTCCCTATTTTTTCATCTTAAACTAAAATCAAAGTGAAATATCTTGTTGTTGTAGCTTTTTATCTCTGGTTATTTACTGTAATTTGTGAGGTTTAATGTGAACCCTATTCTTTTTATTATCAAAAGAATAGTTATGGTTACAAGAAAATTATGGAGTTTATTCTGTTTCACCATTTTCCTTGAAAGGTTTCTTGATAAAGCAATAATTCTTTATTTCATCCCGACTACTATATCTATGGCCCTTTACCTCATCTAAAACCATTACTTTTTGCAGTAGTCATGTAATAACATCGGAAAAACTGGTCTGCTTACTTTCTCGTAGAGTGATTTGGCATCAACATACTATTTTTTTAGTTGTCAACTTATAACAAATAATCATGTCGATTACTTGCAAGTAAATTTAAGGTATTATTTTTTACTTCAGCATGGATGTGTTTGTTGAATTTTCTGCCATGACTACATTTAATATTGAGTTCATGTAGCTTTGTCGTGTCATGATATTGGTTTAAGTGATAGGGTCTTGGTAAAGCTGTTAAGATTTTCTAAAGAATTGGTGTTGTTTTATTGTTAGAATATCACTTGTGTGTGTGTTTGTGTTAGAATAGGAATTGGAATGTCGTGTGTGTTTGTGTTGGAATAGGAATCAGAATGAAGTGTGTATGTCTTTGTGTTAGAATATGAACTAGGATGTAGTGTGTGTTTGTGTTAGAATAGGAATCAGAATGAAGTGTGATGTCTTTGTGTTAGAATATGAACTAGGATGTAGTGTGTGTCTGTTTTAAAAATAAGGAATTAAGATATTGTGTGATAAGGGGCTGAAACATCCTATTAGGAAGGTTTAAAGTAGGGTTCAACCAAAGATTTGTTTTAAGTATTTATCCATTTAATAGCTATTATAATCACTAATCTATAGAGTAAAGATTTGTTTTACATTTATGCTTTACATTTATACATACGATATAGTAAGTAGTTTTCTCCCTCTTACATATATATTTTGTTATAGTTGAAATTTTAATTCTCATTTCAGATGAATGACAAATTTTCCTTATTTATCGTCAATTTCGGCCACATATATAAAATAAATAAATAAAAAAATAATATTTTGACTAATATAATAAAATCATATAATTATAAATGGTAAAAAATAAAATATTATAGAAATTGTATTTTTTTAGATAAGGTTGAGATTTTGGAGGAGATGGGAATGAATGTTTTAAATAATAGTGTTTAATTCAATATATTTTAGAAGAGAAGAGAACAAAAGTGGAAGGGGTTAGAATTTTTTGTAGAGTACTTTTTCGTTTTCAGAATCAGAGTTTTTTTAGGAAAAAAGAGAAGAATGCTACATTATTAGTAGTTATATTAATGAATTTAACCTCAATTTTTTTAAATCATAATTTATTTTTATAAAAATATTAAAATTTTAGGTTTTCTATCTAATTGATCTTTTCTTTTTTAACGTTGAAGTTTTATTTTTTGTGGTTAGAAGTTTGTTTTTGTCTAAAGTCAATCTCATATGTTACAACCATTGATACTTCTATTTTTTCTTTTCAAATCAACATAATTTTCACTTTTATTTACCCTTATTTATTTAAATATAAACTTAATTTATTAAAATATTAAAAATTATATTTTAAATAAATTTTATCTTCCTCTTATATTTCTTAGAACAAATCTTTATTTAAAAGAAACAAATATTTGTTTAAAAATTATATTTTTAAACAAATTTTATCTTCGTTTTTTAGCGTTTAATACAAGAAACACTTTGCTCTCAAACTCATAGACTTAATTTCTTAGAACAAATCTTTACAACTCAACTAACAAACCAAACTCTATGCCTTAAGATATGAAAGGATGGCCTAGAGTGATTCACAAAGATAACAAAAACAAAAAGTTAAAAGATAAACCCTATTACCCTAACACTAGGTATCTTCAAAATGTGCACACCTCAAACTTAAGGTTTGAGTCTCCTTAAATATCAATGCAATTTTAGGGTTTTCTCCTTTAGATTTATGAGTTAATGTCGTCCAGAATAATAGCTGAATATGTTGGATTTGATTTGCTCCATAAATATTTCCAACAAAAAAATGATTTATTTTAATTCAAATTCAAATTTAAACATCCATTTAAATTGATTTGATCTTAAATAATTGCCAAACTAATCACATAAACATTGCTAAAAAAAACTGCAACAAATCTTATTTAATTTCAATCAAAATATGTGCACCAAACAACATCCCTTTTGGCCCACTGACAATGCTAAATGTTGCCTTGCACACATGCTGGAACATCATGTTCCACATGTTGCACTAGATCATCCAAATTAACTCTTCATAGATCTTATTTGTAGAGAGAATCTTAGATAAAATAAGACTGATAAAAAACTGAAATAACATTTGTCTATTGTCGGAGACTAGATGTTGCAGCACACATGTTGGAACATCGTGTTCCATGTGTGTCCCTTCTACACCAGAAACAACTTGAACATACTCCATGTTATTTTACATTATGCAGTCAATACAAAAGGAACAGCAAGGAATTATTGTGTAAATTAGTGAGTTGTACTACAAGAAATTGGGTACTTGGCCTTGTAGTTGGGGATTGTTGATAATTTCAACAAGTAAATATTGTGCGACGTTTTGAATTTAATTTTTATTTTGTTTTATTTTGTCGATTTGTAATTTTTATTTTAAAGTTTTAATTTTTATTCTATTTTTGTTATGCTTGGTTTGGTGCAGTACTGTTAACGTATTGTTTATTTGTTTATGCGAGGCTTCGATTTGACTCTGATATTGACTGACTCATAAATCGAAAGAACAACACGTGCAATTTGTAGAGTGGAATGAGAATCAATACAACTCATGGATGAAATAAAATAAGAAAAAGAAGATATGGTTGTTCCACCACAATAAACACTGGGAGACTATTGCAGGAGAATTGACGCTGGACATATATCCTTAGGATTTTAACTGACTAATTCTGTAACTTTTGATATTAAGAGTTTTGTACTTTCAGGTTTAAAGGAGAACATGTTTCATAGGCATCCAATCACAGATCCTTGGGAGCATCTCGGTAAATTTTATGAGGCATGCTCGATGTTTAAGCCAAGTGGTGATATCACTGATGATCAGGTAAAATTATGATTGTTTTGTTTATCTTTGATAGGTCGGGCAAAGGATTCACTACAATGCATCCCAAATGGTACTATATAGACCTATAAAAAATTTGAAGACAACTTTCTAGAGAGGTTTTATTCAAATGCTCAATTTTTGGAGAGAAAAGTCACAATTTCTATCTTTGATAAAAAAAATCTGAGTCACTATCTGATGCAGGGAAATATTCAAATTGCTACTTTGTAAGTGTCTTAATCATAATATGAGTATTATAGAACAAATGACACACCTTATTAGTGGGCTAGAAATACAAATGAGAATGTTTCTCGATGCCTCAGCTAAACGTACATTAAGAGCAAAGGCAGATAAGGAGTTGAAAACATTGATAGATAATACGTGTCAAAATGAGTATCACTCAAGTGAACGAGCAGTGAAATAAAAAAGTTTTCGTGCAGTTGATTTGAACACAACCTTATTAGCTTAAATGAAGTTACTTTCTAAATAGTTAATTACGTCCCAACTAGCTCAAGCAAATGTTAGTCAAGTTTAAACATTCCAGTGTGATTTTCGTGGAGATGTACATTCAAATGGTAACTGTACAATAGAGTTTAAGAGTGTTGAAGTTCAGTATTCAATTTTTCAAAGGATAATCCTTACTCTAACACCTATAATCCTATTGGAAAGATCAAACAAATTTCAAGTGGAGCAACAATCAAACTTTTAATTCTAATCAAGGAGTTTAATAGGTTCCCCTAACGCCTCAATGCAAACCATCACCTTTAGAGGAAAACTTGTCCAACTTCATGAAAGCAACTCAATAAATTTTTGAGCAGGTTCGTGAGACTCAATAAGTCATGTTCAATACTCGGAGAGAGATGGCACAAAATCAGATCACCATGAAAAAAACACTAAAATTTCAATAAAGAACTTCGAGATGCAAATTAGTCAATTGTGTCAACAACTGGCAAGCCAAGCTAGTTCAAGTGAAAGAAAAAAATGAAACTTACAAAGCCCTTGAGTCGAGAAACATAGCGATTCCTTCAAATCCAAAAATGTGTGAGGAAGAAAAAAACATAGTTGAGCGAAAGAAAAAAGGTGAAAAATAGGTGGTAGTTGAAAATAAGGTTGAGGAAAAGTAAAAGAGAGAGAGAGAGAGAGAGAGAGAGAGAGAGAGAGAGAGAGAGAGAGAGAGAGAGAAAGGTGAGGAAGTGGTCGAAGATGAAGTTAGAGGATACACCCTTGATCAATTTATAGACAAAAACTTACCATGTAGGAGAACAAAGAACCAAATTTCGAATGACCCCAACCCGGAGCTACCGGACTTCATCAAACCACCTTATCCGATTTTGAAGAAACAGAAGAAAGAGATGGAAGTGGGTCAGATAAAAGATTTTATGAATATGTTGACAATAATACAGGTCAATATTCCATTTTGTGAAGATCTCGAATAAATGTCGGTTTATGCTAAATTTATGAAATAACTCTTGTCGGGAAAACGTAAGTTGAAGCATGATGAAACAATCATTTTGGCGGAAGAGTGCATTGTGATTATTCAGAGAAAGCTTCCACTCAAACTCAATGATCCATGTAGGTTTATTATTCCATGTTCAATTGGTTCACTAACTATTGATCATGCTTTATGTGATTTAGGAGCTAACATCAATCTTATGCTGCTTTCTATGATAAGGAAGTTAAATTGTGCTGAGCCAAAGTCAACTCGAGTGACTCTGACATTGGTTGATCGGTCGATCACTTACCCATATATAGTTCTTGAAGATGTCCTCATTAGAGTCGATGGCTTATCGTTTCCTGCATATTTTGTGATCCTACACATGCTTGAAGATTCCAAAACACTGCTCATTTTATAAAGACCATTCTTGACAACAGCTAGAGCTCTCATTGACGTAAAACTATGGGAGTTTCTATTGAGATTCAATATAGAAAAAGTTGTATTAAGTGTGCTTGAAGCTATGCGACATCACAAAGAGAATCCTTAATGTTATCAGACTAATGTGGTGGAAGAAAGTGTTCAAAAGGTCATTGCAGCAGAAACACCATCACCACTTATGGATCAAGATATGGTTAATTTAGTTGAAGAGGTGCAAGATGAATATGATCTAGAAATCGCAGAATGTTTACTTCAACTTCTAGCAACACGTTATATTCATGCCATAAGAAAAATTGAACAATTAGGCAAAATTAATAACAAAGTCAATCAATCGTGCCAGAAGACCTGAAATTGAAAGAATTTCTAAAACACCTAAAGTATGTATTTTTGGGTGAGAACCCATTGTAACCAACCATCATCCATAATACTTTGTCTACTCTAGAGGAGGAAAAGTTGCTACGCGTCTTAAGAAATAACAAGAAAACACTTAGTTGGAATGTGACTGATATGAAAGGTCTTAGCCCAACTTATTCAATGCACAAGATAAAATTAGAAAAAAAAGTTCAAGCATGTAGTTTAACCACAAATAAGATTTAATCATACCATGAAAGAAGTGATAAGAAAAGAAGTCTTAAAATTGCGTGAAGTAAGTATGATCTACCTGATATATGATAGTTCTTGGGTGAGCCATATGTATGTAGTCCCTAACAAGGGAGGTATGACTATCATTTAAAATGAAAAGAATGAATTAATTCTGACTCGAACTGTTGCAGGGTGACGGATGTGCATTGATTATAGAAGGTTAAACCAAGCAACAAGAAAAGATAATTTTCCATTACCTTTTATGGATCAGATGTTAAAGAGACTAACATCTCAAATTTGTCATTATTTCTTAGATGTATATTTGTGATACAATTAAATTGTTGTAGATTTTGCAGACCAAGAAAAGACTGCTTTCACATGCCTTTTGGAGTATTTGCTTACGGCATGATGCCCTTTGGTTTATACAACACTCTTGCTACTTTTCAAATGTGCATGCTTTCTATCTTTTCGGATATGATCAAGTGGCCGATTGAGGTATTTATGGATGATTTTTCTGTTTTTGGTAGTAATTTTGATAATTATCTTGCACACCTCAATGTTGTTTTTGAGAGATGTACCAAAACAAACCTTGTTTTAATTTGGCAAAATGCCATTTTATGGTAAATGAAGGTATCCTTACGAGACATAAAATATCATTGAAGGGCATAGGAGTGGATCAATCCAAAATTGAGGTGATTGAGAAATTACCTCCTCTAGTGAATGTAAGTTAGGTGAGAAGTTTCCTTGGACATGTCGGTTTTTACCGAAGATTTATAAAGGACTTCTACAAGATTGCAAAACCTCTTTGTAACTTGCTAGTCAAGGAAAATGATTTCTTTTTTGATGATGAATGATTTAAATCTTTATTTGTTATTAAATAAAAACTTGTAACTACTCCCGTGATTGTTGCACTTAACTGGGAACCCCCTTTGAAATAATGTGCGATGCAAGCGATTACGTGGTAGGTGCAGTTTTTTATCAACACCATGAAAAGTTTTTCCATGTGATATACAATGCTAGTAAGGTTTTGAATGAAAATTAGGTGAATTATACCACCACTGAAAAGGAATTATTGGCAGTAGTATTCACCTTGGAAATTTTTTGGGCGAATTTAATTGGATCAAAATTTGTTATTTTACAGACCACGTATCATTGAAATACCTGTTCAATAAAGGGGATTCAAAATCGAGACTACTCTGATGGATATTGTTGATACAAGAGTTGAATTTAGAAAAAAAAAGATAACAAAAAATGTTGAGGATGTTGTAGCTGATTACTTGTCCCGGTTGGAGAATGAGGAAATAACCAAGAAGGAAAAAAACATAAATGAAGGATTCTCGAATAAACACTTGATAGCAATTAGTGAATGACCTTGGTTTGCTGATATGTCCAATTATAAAGCCAAAAAAAGTGTTTCAGAAGACTATACTTGGCAGCAAAAAAAAAAAAAATTATATAAAGAGTCTAACCACTATTTTTGGGATAAGCCTGATCTATTTAAAGTTAGTGTTGACGGATTAATCTGCAGGTATGTTACATGTAAATAAGCAAAGGACATTACGTAGCACTACCATGACTCAACTTATGGAGGCCACCATAGTGGTGAAAGAACAACAACAAAAGTATTGTAAAGTGGTTTCTCATGGCCGAAATTATTCAAATATTGTAAGTCATATGTGCATGAATGTATCGAATGCCAGAAAATAGGTAATATTTCAAAGTGAGATAAGATGCCGCTTAAAGGTATAATAGAGGTAAAACCTTTTGACTGTTGGAGAATAAACTTTATGGGTCTTTTTCTGCCATCTAAATCTAATGTTTATATTTTGGTTTGTGTTGATTATGTCACTAAATGGGTTAAATTCATAATTTGTGTTGCTAATGATGCCTAACATGTTTCTAATTTTTTTAAAAAGAATGTTTTTGCTAGGTTCAAAGTCCCTAGAGTTCTAATCAGTGATGGGGGACACACTTTTGCAAGAAATACTTGGAAAGTGTATTGGCCAAATACAATGTGAAGCATAAAATATTCACATCGTGTCATCCTCAGACTTGTGGACAGGTAGAAGTGTCGAAAAGGCAGCTAAAACAAATTTTAGAAAATATGATTGTTGCATCTAGGAAAGATTGATCTAAGAAGCTAGATGACGTTATGTGGGCTTATAAAACAACATTTAAGTCTCATATAGGGTTGCCACCATATATGTGTCGCGGTGAGAATCAGATATTAAGCTATTAATTAACTTGAATCACAAATCATAGTTCACCACCGGTCTTTAATTTATCCAAGGGAAGGGAAAAATAACGAATAACCCATAAGCATGCAATGCAATGTAAAGCAAAAGAGAATCTAAGGTTCGGGGGTTGGTTATACCTAGGGAAGGTGCTAGCATCCTAAGTATCTGTAGTACTCTACAGGAACCTCTTATTTTATTGTGTTATTTGTTTGTTTTCTAATTGAGATTGATTGGGGTGATAAGAAGAGAAATGTTTTTTATTGTTTTTGTGAAAAGGGATAAAAGAAAAAGGTAGAAAAAGAAAAAGGTAGAAAAAGAAAAAGGTAGCTCGCTAGGATCATCGTAATCTTATGCCCACGTATCCTGTATAGGAATTCAGGGCAATCATAGTTCGGCAGACTACGGGAAAAATGTTTGTTGGTTGGTTTTAGGAGAAGAGACAAGTTATCATCTTAAGGAGAATACTCATCTAAACCACCACAAACATGTGGAAGAAGGATCTTTACTTCACATTGAGAGAAGGGCTCTGACTTGGATGTATAATCAACAAGTATGCCACATATCTCTCTCAAGTGGAAAAGAATCAACATCTTTCTTAACAATGTCATGGGGTAGGAGATTTATATCTCAACTAAGGATGAATCATGTCTAATCTTTCTTTAAGAAAAGGTTTTAAATTGAAAAAGCCAAGTTTCAAAAATTTTGAATGAGATTTGTGTTTTTAGTCTTATGAAAAGAAATTGAATATGCTTAAGATGTCTTGAAGCATTTGTTAGGAAAAAGTTTGAAAATAGTCAATGACCTAAGGTCAAGGTTTTTTTATTGAAAGAGGTTTTGAGTTTGAAAAGGGGAAAGCCTAATTGAATGTTTAAGTTGAAGATAATCCTAAGGGAGACTTCCTAAGGGATAACAAGTTCTAGGATTACAAGTCAAGGAATATAGGTACAAGAAAGTAAGGATGCAAATGCAAATGACAAAGATGTTAATAACAAGTCCCTCCCTTGGATTTAGGCAACATGATAACCAAGTATGAACATCCACTAAACCGAAGAGGTAAACATGAAAACATGGATTGACATAGGTCAACAAACATGTACAGGGAATCATGGATATACTTATTTACAAGACAAGTTTCAACAAAAACAAGTTTCAACAAGTTTAAGGATCAAGGCACGATTTGAAGTAAACATGGTACAACATCATTATTTACAACACAAAACATTCATCAATATGAGAACCAAAGATCAAGATATGGTTTCAACATTTTTAGGTCAAGGAAACAAGTCATAAGCACATGGACAAATTTGAAATCAGCATGAACAAAACCAATCATTTAAAGTATTCAAACAAGACAAAAGATGGTCATTAAGAACAAGCATGTTATCATGATCAATATCAACAAGTAATCAAAGAATTAAAGTCAAGAACCAACAAGGATCAACAATTCAAAATCCTAATCAAAAGATATGAATATCCGTATTCAACAATTTGAAAATACCTTTAACAATTAATGAAATAAAAGAAAAAGGCATGTGATCATGGGATTTAATTAATGGACAAGAGACAATATTTTTGGGTATTTAAAAATGGGAGTAATAAAAATAAGAAAAAGGAAAAATATTTTTTATGATTTTTTTTAGAGGTTTTGACTAAAAAAAGAAATAATTAATAATAATAATTGACAAATTGAAATAAATAAGTGGGCATAAAATAATAAATATTTTTGGTATTTTTTAATATAAAAAATAAAATAAGAAGAAAATAATTATTTTTTTTTTAATATTTTTTGTTAAAAATAAAGATGAAAGTTAAAACAATTGGAAAGAAAATAAATAGAATTTAGTACCATATATGATCAACCAATGCCCATTTTCATGGGGTTTTCACTCAACATATCAAGGCAAACACAATAGCAACTTGAATAGATAAAAATGAAGCCTTAATGAGGGTTTGAAATCAAGAAAGTTTACCTATTGGAGTGTGTCCAATGCACCTTCTAGATTATTTCCAGATCAGATGTGATGATGTCTACAGCTTCACTGAGCCCCCAAGAGTGTGTTGAAATGTTTGGTTTCAATGCATTGGATGAGTTATATTTGATATAAGGGAAGTGGAAAAAATCAGGAGATTCGAGTTTTCGACTCTTATGTGACAATAGATTTTAGTGAGAATATGATGTTTGGAAGAATTTCATGACCATTTCCCTTGAATTTTTCTTGAATTAATCCTCCATGAATCCTTGAATCTCCTCCCTTATTGAAGAACAAAAAAAGACTATATGTAGGATTCTTGATCCTCTCCATTCTTGAGTACCAGGACTGCCCTGAGTATCAGCTTCTAATTACAAATTTGCCACCAATAATTACAAAATTGCAATTAGTAGTGTAAATGAGAAGATCACTATTTACAAAATTGTCATTAAGCAATGCTGATCCTCACGCTGATCCCCAACTCCTTTTTGATAATTACAACTTTGTCATTGTTTGGTGCCCACGTATGGTATATTCCTTATTTGATCCCCAAGCATGTACAAATATTACCATTTTGCCATTGAGTGATGTTGATCCTCACACTGATCCTTAACTGCTTTTTGATAATTACAAAAATGCCATTGCCCTCCCTCTTGATCCTCGTGCACTATTATAATTTTTCCATTGCATTATTTTTTGATCCTCTTTGTGTTTCTTTCAAACATATGATTTTCTTTCTTCGATTTTCTCAACTTAACTTGACCAAACTCAATTAAGTCCCAAACTTTCTCGATTATTGACTCGAAAAGTTCCTAGTTGACCAAAAAAGTCAAAAGTCAAACTTTGACTTTGAGCATCTGTTGACTTTTTAGCAATTGAATCAAATTCTTCAACTATCAATAGATCAAACTTCTTGAACCATTTAAATCATATGAATGGGCCATAAAGATGCATTTGAAACCTTTGAATCACGTTCTAAGCCATGGGATCCTAGTAAACGTGAATTGATGCACACTCAAACTTGATTATGGATGGAGGAAAACTCTTGATCACCGTGAATGAGTGGAGGTTCTTGAGAAGTGGAGAGTCACACAAATCATTGATTGATCATTTGCTTGAACTTCTTGAAGTAAAACCCAACGTGAAGCTTCAAGAGGTGTTATTCCACGTGTAAGCAAGCTTCTGAAACTTCCCTTTAGCTTCCAGACAAACTCATAAGGCCAATGGAATCAAGGAAATGGAAGGGAAGGCTTTGAATAATCAGGTTCGAATAAAAGAGTTTCTTTGAAACGAGAGAGAGTGCTTTTGGGTTTGTGGCTGCTCTTGATCAAGATCCAAAGGTGCAACTGACTTTGACTTGAAGAAACCCTAATTCTTGATTAGGTGTTATGGAACCTTTGAGGAGCTCAATGTGAGGGCATCTTGTACTTGCCATCTGATGAGAATGAGCTTCCTAGGAGTGTGAGGACTTGCTTGACTGATGATGCCTTCAAGACTTGACTGTCTAATTCCTTGAGGCTTCTTGGAGCAATCCCTAAGTAAAAAATGAACAAAAAAAACAAGACAAAGAAACAATACTTGGGTAGTTATGCATGAAATGCTTGACCTAAAGAGGTGGAATCTTAGGGTTAAAAACTAAGGTGTGACAATATGTTTGTTCATGGAAAGACTTATCATTTACCAATGGAACTAAAACATAAAGTATATTAGGTAACCAAGTTCTTATATTTCAATGAAAAAACAGTAGGATGAAAAAGATTGTTGAAAGAAGCACTTTAGACGCAAGAGGAAAGCTAATGACCTCAAAGAAGCGCTTCATGGGAAGCAACCCATCAAAGTTTGAGTTTTTAGTTTTACATTCAGTTCTATTTTATTATTTCCCTTTTTATTTAATTTTTGTAATATAATCCAAGGAAGAGTACTATCTAGCTCTCATGAAAGCTCTTCCCTTTGTACTTCTCTTTGTTTTGAATTAATGAATCAATTTTCTCTTGTTGTTTCTTTCAGTTTTAACTTTCTACGTTACCAGCGCCAAGATGAAAAAGAAAAGAAAAAGTCACCAAAAAAATATTGAACAAAAGATATCAACATTGAAGTTTCCTTGCAGATTAAAAGTTGATGATGAAAAGGGAATCAAACTACTTGTACTCCATCTCCAGGCACATCAGCTTGTAAGGTTTGAGCCAAATATTTCCATTATTTACATTTATTTCTTATGAGAGTATCTATACATTAGTTATTTTAAGGAATGTGCATTGTCCTTAGTCTATTGGACTGATAAATACACACCGAGTTAGTTGTTTATGAAAACATTTGAGCCTTTTTAAGTCACCTTGTTTAATATTATTGTATCTCTTGTTAATCACTTTGAGCCTTATCCATTATTTTGGTGACATGGTCTGTTATATAGCCATTTGACTTGAAAGATCAAATATTTCCCCCCTCTTTAGAGTTAGGTAAAAACATTTATTTTCCTTGTCTGATGCAAGAGGATAAGTTTAGGATTGCTCTTGGAAGTTCACAATGTTTAAGTTTGGGGTTGGGGTACTAGAGACATTGGTCAAAAGAAGGAAAAGTAAAATAAAAAATAAGAAGTCAAAAATGACTTCTTCAACAAAAATTGTGAAAATAGAAAATAATGATGAATAGGACCAACAAAGTGAATCCTATAGTACCGGTTGAAAAAAGGGATATGAAAGGAGTTAGGTATAAGGAAAACTAGGTACCTAACTCCAAAGGTTTAAGCATAATATCCCAAATTATCCTACCCTAGCATAAATCACGTTACAACCTTGAAAATACCTCAAAAATATGTGTTTAAATATAAATTTTATTGACTCTATTAGAAATTTTACAAACTCATTGTTAAATGCTTTTGGACATTGATTGTGTGATTACTCGGTTAAATTGAGTGAATAAATGTGAGATGAGAGATTGGTTGAGTACTTGTGTGTTCAAAAGAACTTTTCCAAGTTAGTTGGATTAAAGTAGATAACAAAAGTGTTGATAAGAAAAATAAAGATGGTATTCATTGGCAAGGGTAAGCATTTTAATTCTGATGAAATGTTCAATGTGCAGTCAGGTTACTTTAAGGGTAAGCAACAAAGTAAGTTTAGGGTTCTGATGACTCTCGGTTGTTACATAAAAATTGGCGAGTAATTTCAACGGAATAGGAAGAATAATGGGCAAAAGTCAAGAAAAAATGTGGAATAATTGAACAAAGTTGCAAAAGAAAGAAATATGGACTTAATGAAAAATTGAAGAAAAAAAAGAAGAAAATTAACCAAGTTTACTTATGGAATTCTCGCGGCCGCAATGCTGACATCATGGGCGTGATGACGTCACATCACAATCGCTATGAGAACCAACGTGAGCGCGATAAAGCAAAAAGCCTGACACATTTTGCAGCTTTAATATAGAGAATTTAGAGTGCTTTTTAAGGGTTCTGATTTTGAGACAGAAAAGGACGGCTATGAGCTTTTAGAAACACGATTTTGAGAGAATTGAAGTCATTAGAGAGCATTCTTTTCCATAGATTTTGATGGGAAATTCTTATCAACTCACGGTAGTTGTTAAATTTTGTATAAGTTGCTACACTATTCTAGGTTAAGTCTTTTTGAGATGAAACTTTTTGTACTCTGTTGGATCATATGACTGTTTGAGATTAGTTGATATATTTATGTTATTACTATTATTTAATTATTCTTCATCGAAGTGTTTTTTGTGTGTTATTGAGCACACGAATTGATATCAGATGAATAGGGATTATTAACTGTGAGTCTACCGATCTGATCTAAGGCAATTATTCAACTTAGTAATTAAGTAGGAATAAGTATTTATAAGTTGTGGCTTTTGAATTAAAAAACTTAGAATGCCTAGTTTAACTCTGAATTGGCCTAAGGAGTTAGAGAATTATTGTGTAAATTAGTAAGTTGTACCGCAAAGAATTTAGTACAGTGACCTTGTTAATTCGCCGTGATATTTTAACATAATTATAATTCTTTTAATACACAATTCATCAACAGGTATAATTAGGAGATTCAATATAAAAGATCTAACACTACCACAGAAAACATATACAACAACGGTTGGAAAAGGGATAACATTATGCGTGACATGCCGTTGTTACGTAGGGTGTGGTTGTATACTCGCAACTTACAATCACGGTCTTACGACCATTGTAGCAAACCTAAATGCACGCTATATATGATCTCAGTTTCTTTAACTAACCGTGGTGGTATATACCTTTAGGCAAATAATATTTTATAACGGTTATTATAAATAATCGTTGTTGAAGGTACCCAGGGTTTATTATATAATATGTAGATTGCTTATTTTTCAATAAACCTCATAACAACATACAATCATTCAAATTGATGAAGAAGTATATAATCTGAAAATTAAACTATTCTTGAAATCCAACTTAAATAAGCCACTGTTTTCTGAATTGCATTCGTCTCATCATTCATCTCACGTTGTTTAGCCTATATAATGTGGCTCAATGGTCTAAGTCCTTCATCACACGAATTCCTTCTATTCTAGTTTAATTTTCATAATATAAATAAATTATTGTTATTCAAATTAAACTATAAGAGAAGATACAGATGTGTTGAATGACTCAGATTATTGACTCATATTCTCTAAGTTAAACAGACTGAGATGAACGATGAGACGGAGGCAATTCAAAAAACATTGATTGATATAAGTTGGCTTTCAAATACAACTCAATTTTCAAATCATAAGTTTCTATGTCAATTTAAATTAAATGTATTTTCAGTGAAGGGTTAGTGAAACAAACAATCTACATAGCATATAATAAACTCAACTTCATACAACAACATACAACAACACAAGATATTATGTAATGTTTTGAGAATTTTATAAAGACCAAACCATTGCTAAGTCACAAGAAGCTTCTTTCTTGTGACTTAGCAATGTTTTGTTCTTTAAATTCTTAAAACATTAATCAACAACAACAACATACAACATCACAACAACATACAACAAAATAATGTTCAAGGACAACAATAGCAACATACAACAACATAAGATATTATGTAATGTTTAAAGAATGCAATTTTTTTTTAACTAATCGTGGATTTGGAAAAAAATTATGATTTTCATCTAGTTTATGAAGCTATGAAGAATAAGTACAAGTTGAATGAAGTTAACACAATAACTTCATACTTCTTGTATTTTTCTTCATAGCTACACAAACCATATGTATCATAACCAAAGTATACGCTTTGTTAAGGTGGTGAAGACGAATATGAAAAAAATAAGAACATTCACAAAATAAAAAAATTATAACCCATTTTTAACAAGAAATGTAAACGAAATCGAAACATAAGTTTAATGAACGAACCTGAAATATGATTAAAGAGTATCATAGCGATTGATGAAGACGAATCTGAAGGTTTAAGAAAGTTTAAAGAGTGACATGGAGGCTAGGGTTATGTTATGAGAGAGAAGAGTGAAATATGTTAGAGTTTTTATTTGAGAGAATGATTGTTATGTACTGAACGATAGATACTTTCGCTTATAAAGTAAAAAGTATCATGTTTCATCACGGTTAGAAAGAAAAACCGTGATATAATACATAACTTTTACAACGGTTCTTTAGTAAAACTGTGGTTAAATCTCTCACAATTTATTTATTTATTTATGAAACCAATTGTTAGAGAGGTATTAATTATTGTTATTGTTATTTTTCATTACTGTTGTGATTGTTGTTTTTTATTTTGTTGGCTTGTACTGTTTTTTTTTGTAAAACAATAACATATAGTGATATAAATGAAATAGTATATATAACAATAATAACTATTTTCATTAAGAGGACCAAGAGGGCGGAGTACATAAATTATTTCATTACATATTCAATGTCGGAACAATAACCCCTTGTTAAGTGCAAATTTTGACTTAAATTGAACCATCTTTCTTGACAATTTTCAACTCAATTCTCATGTTTTCATAGATTTAATTCATGTTCTTGTGTGATTCTTTAATTATTGTGAAAATACCTTTGGTATTTGTAATTTGTGTGTTATTGTGCAGAAAAAGGCATTAAGTCATCAAAGAAATAAGACACAAGAAAAGAGATGCAAGTTGCCAGGAAATGAAGAACCTTCAAAAGTTCGCTTTGCGAACTTGCCAGCGAATATTCGCTTTGCAAACTTTCCAGCGAATACTCCCATACTTGAGACAGTAAGAAAAGGCACCTAAGTTCGCATTACGAACTTTCCAGCGAATGTTTGCTTTGCGAATAATTATTCGCATTTCGAACTTATGCAGAATCGCAGAAGCGGTTTAACTGTTCCTGAGGCACATCAGGTGCCTAATGTGGTGTTCGCTGGACGAATAATTTGTTCGTAGTGCGAACATGATAGATCCTGAATGTATTATATATATATATACATATATATATATATATATATATATATATATATATATATATATATATATATATATATATATATATATATTTCACACTTTTTAGTGGAGAGTTAGATATTTTTCAGCATAGAACTTTATCTCTCTTCATTTCAAGAATATTTTAGAGAGAGAAACTCAAACCCTAAGAGGGAGAAGGTAAGATCTTTGATCTCTTGTTGGGGTTTGGATGTAATCTTTTGATACCTTATGTATTTCATCTAATATATGTTTGTGAACTAGTTTTGATTCTCTATTGTTAGTTGTCTTTGATTGTTTATTTGTGGGTCTTGACAAAACTCTTTTCAAATCTTTGGTCGTAGATTTTCATCTATCAATGAGCAAACTTTTGACATGGTTTTGTGAGTTAATATTCATTTGCATCTTAGCTTTTTAGCATTGTGTTGATTGTTAGTTTGAATAGCTTCTAGTAATTAATGTAATAAAGACCGCGATAACGCTTGACGAACGGTATTGCGAGGATGCGTGATTATAGTGAGGAAGAACGATGTTCACATACATTTGGCAAATTAGATGAATACTTGTAAAAAGGGTTAATCATATATACATATTCTGATCATAGCTTTGTATATGAATTACTCATTAGTTTGATATGGATGTTATAGTAATATCTATTGGGTCTAGATGCCAAAAATGGATGCAGGCTTAACATTCATGTAGGTTTTAAATACTTTGTATTGATTGGTAATGTGCGAGAGCAATTATTGATCGGTACAAAATCACTCACAACATGAGGGGACCAGGAGGATATGTATGTCGTGAGTGATACATGAGGATATTAGACGAATGATTGATTTGTGTTTACTTGATTAGAAAAATGCATGTGTTATCAATTGATGAGATCCAATCCCAACAAGGTTCCGTTTATAATTCAGTCTTTACTTTATATTTTCCGTCTTTACATTTTCTGCTTTTATTTATGGTTCCTTAAACCTTTTAGCCAAAACTTTTGCACCACAAGCTTAGAAATATAGAGACCGTTGAACGACATTCTTTCCCTCGCACCGATCCCTGTGGAGATGACAAAACTGAGTACTTAATTAATTTTGCTGCTTTACCGCATCAACACCCCTACCAACAAAGGAATCTTCATAATCTATGACTCTCTCCTCACAACCCTCGTCAGAATCATAGTAACAAATCTTCCTGGGCACCTTTTTCTTCTTCTTTTTCAACTTCTTTTTCTTCTTCTTCTTGGTTTTCCTAATCCTAAGTGTATCCCTGACATCAGTTGATATAGATGGCTGGACCTCCTCAGTTGATTACTGATCATTGTGTTGTACTGTGGTGACTTCAGTTGAGATATTTATGTTAGCATTTTTAGATGGAGAACTCATGTTGCTATATGTAATTAAGAAGAATAGTTTTGAAGAAGTGGAAATTCATTATATGAAACTATGCCTTTATAGAAGAGGTTGAAGATGAAATATCTGATGATTTAATACTTGAAATGATTACTTCCAATGGTTGATATTCTCGAATGACATTGTGACCGTCTTGAAAAGTGAAGAAAATTTCCAATCATCATTATAGTTGGGAAGAGTGTTTCTCTCTTTAGGGAAGTGAAAAGGTTGTACATATAATATTACAATGGTTAATTATTAAATTTGTGATTAAATATTCTTCAATTTATTATTTATTTATGAATTTAAGTGACACACGCTTTTTGTAATAGAAGAAAAATGAAAAAAATGAAAAAAATATAGATGTTAGTATTCGAACCATGTACCACTCACTTTATCACCACAGTTTTGTCTATCAACCGTGATAAAATGACTTTCAAAAAAATAAACATGTATTAGGCGCATTCAGTTTCATATATTACAACTGTGAATGGAATGACCGTGGTAATATTATGTTACCGACTGTGTATTTTGTAGTAGTTGTAGCGAGCAATTTTGGACGCGGTTCTTAAGCGCGGTCGCTCTCTGCGGTTGAGCTTACTACATGTCGATTCATTTTTTATCCTATTAAAGCTGATGAAGGAAGGGAAATAGATGTCTCCAATTAACCCTGCTTTGCATACTGAGTTTAAACAGCGGTCTATTAGGTTACGGATGCGATCAATGTGGGGGGGCCTTTATATCGGTTATTTGTATTTTCGCCAATAATGATTTTTCTTTGGGATTTTGTTAGGATACTGCTTCAGATTATGATATATGGGATTTAGGGTTTTTGTTTAGTGTGCTCGCTAAGATTTTTCTTTCAATCTTATGCCTACGTATTCCCGTTTACCGAAACAGGGAAATCAGAGCGTTCGTAGTTCCTCCTATTCTATGGGAGGAAATGGTAGTTTTGGTGTCTTGTTCAAAGCCCAAGACGTGAAGCAAAAGGTGGTTTGTATCTTGTTCAAAGCCCAAGATATGAAGCTGAAGAGACTATTTGTATCTTGTTCGAAGCCCAAGATATGAAGCTAAAGGTGTTGGCCTTAGAGAGAATTTGTCATCTCTAAAGAGGGGTTTGTATGTCACAACTGTTTATAAAGAAGAATTACTTTAACCGGGATTTGCGAATTCGGCAATGCCATAATTTCCTTTATAGGGGATTTCCAACCTGAAGGAGAAGACTTTAACTCAGTTTAGAGCAATGTCATCTTTCCTTAGGAATTTCTCATGCTAAAAGAGGGACAGTGGCGTGGATGTAGATGATCCAGAGGCTTGCCGCTAACAGCGATTAGATGAAGGGGAAAGAGTTGTTGATGTTTGTGTACTGTGAATGAGGCACAACTTTGATGCTAAAAGGTTAATTGGATCAACCAGTGGTTTTCTTATACAAAGCCTAAGAGGAGGCTGATATGTGTCTCGTACAAAGCCCAAGAGAGAGGCTAAAAGGTTTTGACCCGACGATGGAGTCTTTTGGTATCTCGTATAAAGCCCGAGATGAAGGCTAATTGACTCAACAAGAGAGTTTTTTGTATCTCGTACGAAGCCCGAGATGGAGGCTGTTGTTTGTTGGGCTCAATAAGAACCTTTTTGTATCTCGTATAAAGCCCGAGATGGAGGCTGTGGTGACTGTTTCAGTTAAGTGACAGGTCTAGTATACTGATTTTGAAAGAGAAAATCAGTTCTTATGAGCAATGCTGTACTCAAGGATTTGATTCAAGGATCCGGGTTATTCCTGTTTTTCAAGGAAGTGGGAAATCCAAAGGGTATTGAGACTGTCCGAGTCTGCGGGTTTTCTTCCTATTTAACGAAGGGGTCACTTGAGAATGTCTTTGAGACTCAAGGAGATTAGACTGTCCAAGTCTAGAGTTTCATCTTTTGTACTATGCTTTGAGAAACAGTAGTAGACTCTTTGAAAGGACTGTTCTATGGAGATGATTAAGTTCTGTTCATATACCTTTAGGAGGTCGTCGGGACAATTTGTACGAAGCCCAAGAGGAGGCTGGAAACTTTTAAGAAGCCGATCGGTCCTTGTACGAAGCCCAAGTGAAGGCTATCATTCCCGGAGGAAGAATCATTATACGAAGCCTAAGAGGAGGCTGTGAATACTTCTAAGAAGCCGAAGGGTCCTTATACTAAGCCCAAGAGGAGGCGGGGATACTTTTAGGAAGCCTGTGGGTCCTTGTACAATGCCCAAGAAGAGGCCGATTCTTTTAAGAAGCCGATGGGTCCCCAAACCTCGAGAAGTTCAAGACAGGCTATTCACAAAGAATAGATCAAGCCAGGAAAGTTCGAGAATTTGGAAGAAACTCAAGAGATGCCATTCACAGAGAAAAGATCATCTCTGGGGAATAGAGTTTATTGACAAGTGCTTTTAAGAAGCCTGCGGGTCCCTAAACCCCGAGAAATTCAAGACAGGCCATTCACGAGGAATAGATCAAGCTAGGAAAGTTCGAG
Organism: Lathyrus tuberosus; assembly: GCA_022829125.1. Taxonomy (NCBI): domain Eukaryota; kingdom Viridiplantae; phylum Streptophyta; class Magnoliopsida; order Fabales; family Fabaceae; genus Lathyrus; species Lathyrus tuberosus. The sequence goes on from JALAZF010000034.1 coordinate 18,451,693, forward strand.
AATTTGGAAGAAACTCAAGAGATACAATTCACAGAGAAGAGATCATCTCTGGGGAGTAGAGTTTCTTTGACAACTTCTATGAGTGACAGTCTATGAAAGGGTTCACCGAGAATGCTGCCTTTCATGTCTCCATATTATTTAACCCCAAGAGGAGGGACGACTGTGTCTGGTAATCCTATGGGGATCTAGTTTTGACTATTTAAGAGTGATCAATGGGCTTAATGCTAGACGTAGTTGCCGGGGAAACTCTAAATATCTATACTATTATTACACAGTTGATATGAGTTTATGAAAGAAGACTTACATCGAAACAGCCCCACAATACAATTATATGTATATGAAAGCGGTAAATGAAAGCAATAACCACTTACTCGGTTGTAGAGCTTCCATGCTGTTTGGTTAGTTGTTCAACAAAGAAAGATTGAAAAACAACAGTATATTTCAAAATCAAAGGAGAAAGTGCTTTGAAAAAGAAAGATTTGGGGCTTACAGCTCAAGGAGAGGCCCAGAGTTTTATCAGTGATCACACTGTTTGAATTTGTACAGAGGGACTTATACAAGCGAAGGAGGCCCAAAAAATTGTTTTCTGTACAAGGGGATGGGTCTTACACTCTCTCAAGAGGCCCAAAGAGTTTTTAAGAAAGGAAATGGGTCTTACTACTCGAGGGTAGGCCCAGTTGACTTTTCGTTAAAAATGGCGATCGCGCCGAGGTTTTCTTTAACGCAGAGGGACTTATGCAATAAGTGAGACCCAAAATGGTTTTGGTTAAAAGGGGGTTGGGTCTTACACTCTATTAGAGGCCCAAAAGTTTTGAATGGGTCTTATAGCTCAAGGAGAGGCCCAATTTGTTTTTCAAAAGGCGACGACCGCGCTGTTTGTTTTTTACGGTATCGGGACTTATACAATACACTGAGGCCCAAAAATGATTTGGTCAAAAAAGGATTAGGTCTTACACTCTATTAGAGGCCCAAAGTGTTTTGAAAATGATTTATGAGGGTTGAATTAATCCAAAAACCCTAATTTGTTTTCAAAAATGTATTTAATTGAATAAAAATTCAATTAAAATGATCAAAATTGTTTAACATATGGAAAACAAATTGTGATCTTGGATTAATGCTTCACAAATTAAGTATTGACCTACAAAATAATTAGAAGGCATTAAAAGTTGCAAAATCAAGGTGGAAAAAATATTTTAAATGTTAAAAACAATTAAAACATTAATTCTTTGCAAAAATATCAATTATACAAAATAAATAATATTTTTGGGAGTTTTTGGGAAAATAAAATATTTTAACATTTTTGTGAATTATTAAAAAAAGAATCAACTCAAAATCATTAAAACTCAGAGAGAAATTAATTTTTGAATCAATTAAATAAAATCACAAAATTCAAATATTAGAATTTTCAAAAAAATGGCGCCAAGAACACCCAAGAACACGCGCGTGTTCTGGGCTTGCCCAGATTTGCATTTTCTCTCCAATCTCACTGAATACTTAATCATATCATGCAATCCACATACCAATCAACTCGTTTTAACCTCACGATCATGTCTATGACAATTAATTTCATTTAAATTAAACATATAACAAGAAATCATGAAAAATCCTCAAGAACCCTAATTTCTGCATGAAAGCTAGGATTTTTGATACACGATTCAAACAATCCAATTAATTGAGGGGAAACATTTCATGCATGATTATGAACATATGGCCAAATTATTGTGCAGCAAAAATTGCATGGATCATAGAGTTAGAAGAACTCATGCTTACCACTTGCAGCTGGTGATCGTGATTTGTGTTGGAGGTGTTACAGCTAGGTTCTAATGATCTGGATAGCTTCCCTAGGTGCCATGGAGTGTGTATGAATGCTTGGAATGGATTGAAATGGTTTGGAGTTGAAGATGGTACCTCAACTGCAAAACTGTCAAGAACTTGAGCAATTTGCTGGTGATTTTGTGAAATCTGTGTTCCAGATGTTATGTGAGTGTTTGGATCACTTCTATATGATGTATATGAGGTGTGTGTGTGTGATTGGTTTGATTGGAAAAGCTCTCAAACTCAAAACCCGAAAGTGACTTGCCTTAGAAGGCAAAATTGGAGTGAAAGAAGAGATTTTGAGGAAAGCATCTGTTTGATGGCTTTGGTGTACTCAAACTGATCACAATTAGCTCTATTTATAGTAGAGCAAGTTTGTTTTGCAAGGAATAGTGAATGGCAACTGCTGAGTAGGTTTGGCCAATGTTGGCAAATGAAAATCCAAGTCTCCTCTAGCCATTGACTAGAGGTTAGGGCACAGGCTGCTGGTTCCCTTGGTCTTGGATAAGTCTTGACTGAATTCAGTTGAGAATGGCTCAGTTCATGCCACCTTGATGCTTCCATTGAATGCTCCAATCCAAAATTGAAATCTTGTCCCTATTTTGGCAATTCTAGGTTCAACATGCTATTTCTTGTTCCAAAGACTTTGGAGGCTTGACTCAGTGATTGTCCCCTTTAGATTCAATCCTCAGAGGTGTCCAAGTGGATAGGAGCGTTTGGATTTGGCTGATTTTGGTAAATCGACCAAAAGTGCAAAATCTGCCTTGCCTTGGCAGATTTCAACAAGGCAACTTGCCAATGTCATATCTCATGACTCAAATTGAATTTGGTAATGTTCTTGGCCATTTTGGAAAACCCTTACATGATACAACAACTGTTTGAACATGTTTGGTTTTGATATCTTTTGAATCCAAGTGAAAAATCCCCCTACATTTGGTAAAAAGTAGGGTAAAATCTGACTTAGTGAAATTTTCACCAAGTGTTGGAACAAAGTGACTTTACTTGATTTTGATCACTCCATAACTCAAAATCCATGAGGAATTTGGACATAGGTCAGTATGAAGCTTTTGTAGAGGGCAATGAGATCTACAAATTAAGCTTTGAATGGGGAACAATGGCCTTGTCGTTTAGGAGTTATGGTCCTCCAAAGTTGGCCATTAGTGTCACTTTTTCCATAACGTAGAAATTTTTCTAAGTTTTTATGGTTACCCCTTTTACAAGTTATCCCACTTTCTTTGATTTTTCTTGATGAATGATGATTCAAATCATACATTAACATCATTTTAGGGTTAAAAATCCATTTTGGTGAAAAATCTCAAAAAGTCAAAGTTGACTTTTGTGCACAGTTGACTTTTTATCAGATGAATTCCAAACTGTGCAATTCTTCAGGAAATCATGTCCTTGACCTAAATCAAACTTGATGGACATGTTCCATGTGTGTCATAGGGTATATTGATTCATGTCCTAGGGCTTGGGAGCATGTCCTGGTCAAAAGTCAAAATTACAGTAGACTTTTCTCGCGAAACCCTAATTGTGGTGCAGATGAAATTGAGACTTGTTGCTTAAACTTCTTGGATTAATACATTGTTCCAAATGGATCAATATAGTTCATTAGAGACCCTTAAACCCTCTCTTGAGGTCTTGGCTCATGATTTTCCCCAAAAGTCAACTTAGGGGTGAATTAGGTCAAGAAACCCTAATTCCTGATTTTTAATGTATGCATCCCCTGAGGCAAAATTGACTTGATGGTTGGGTCCATGGGGTTCCATGGAGCATATTAGGTTGTGTTTTGGATCCTTGGCTCATGCCCAGAGGAAAATTTCCCTTTGGAGGCCCTGATCGACCAAAACCCTAATTTGGTGATACTGGCGATCTTGAGGCTTGATCCACCTAGAAGGGAGCAGCTTTGTGCTTAATCCTTAGAGTGTGAGTCCTTTTGATCCTTTGTAGTTACTTGAGAGGTTAGACAAGTTGAAGATCATGTCATTCCTTGATTGATCCTTTGTCTAAGGCTCTGAGAGGGCTTGAAACCTTAATTTTGATTGTAGTGGATGCTCACCCATCTTTGGGGAGACTGATGAAATATAATAGTTCCTCCATATTGTAATGATGATTTGCACAATAATGGGAAATCTTAGTGGTCAAAATTTCGGGTATGACAGTAGTGTAATCGCCTTTCGTCATCGATTTTAATCCGTTAATTTTCTCGTTCTTATTTTCTTACCCAATTGCTATAAAAAAAACCCGAATTATTTAGTTTAATTCAAACTGTTATTTCCTTATTTTAATTTGCAATTCTTTTGGAGACGAATTATTTTATTACTTCGATAAGACTGATACACTTGCTAGTTAAGTCCATTATATGACAACATGAAAAGACCTATCTATCTTTCTAACTCCTTTTAAAATATGAGATAATGTAGTCGCATTGTGAGATACACCGCTATCAAGAATCTATTGGATTTCATTATTACAATTACCACACATGCTTTCATGTAATCCCCTGTGATATCTTGTGCGTTTTTCCATTCAAGGCATGACCTATGACTGGTCCCTCAAGGATGTTTTTATTTGTTTTTTGTCCTTGAGCTAGATGTGTAGCATGCTGTCTTCCCTGCCTGTAAGCTGCATGTCGTTGAGTTCTTCTTATTTTTCAATTGGTTGAATATCCTACTATTTCAAAACATTTAACTTTAATGTGACCATTCTTACCATAATGATCCCATTTTAGTTTAGAATAATACTCCTTCTCTTTCCTCTTATTCGTTCTTGAGTGAAATGTTGAGCCTGATTCAACTTTATTTTCCTTTTCTTTTTTTGATGTGAATCACGATTCTTCTAGTTGAATTTGATTGAATACTCGTCGAAGATAAGACATTAGTTATATATTCAAAACAGTTCCCTAAATTTAACCACATTTCTTATTATCAAAGTCCCCAAGAAATAGGTGAACTTGTTGTTCTTCTTCCTTCAAGTTAATTCTTTAGTAACTCTATAATTGCACTCAAGTAAGGGTTGTAACTCACTCAAATCATCAACAAGACTCTTTATTTGGATATAGTAATCTGTTACTGTTGTGTCTGGTAGTTTCTGTATTAAACATAAATTTTCCTAGAACTAACGAATTTGTGGTGTGCTGATTTGAGCAAAGTGTTCTTCAAAATTGATCCACACATCTTGAGCTGTTGAAAGATGTGAAATGTTGTTGTGCATATTTAGTTTTGTCACATAGATCAACCATTTCTCACCATTGAATTTGCATTCTCCCAGTCATGATATTCTTTATATTAAATTGATGGTTTTTTTATGATTTCATAAATGAAACTTAGTTATGTCTTCGCACACAAAATTGTCTTGATTGATTTTACCCGCATACGATAACTCTCTCCATTCAGCAGTTTTGTCACGAGTGGAGTTAATGAAGTATCAAAGCTGCTTAAATGATAGAAATGTATATTTTTTGTTTTAGATTTAGAGATAATTTCTTTTTTGAATTGGAACAAGACTCGGATGCTATAATAAATAGTTAACAAAATGCTTGTAATATTTAAGATTGATTCAAATATAATAGGTATAAATTTTTATATAGACAACAAACATAACAAACTATTCTTAATAAAACTATATATATATATAACAAAGACTGAAATAATCCTACCTTTATAACTAACTCGATTTAATAAATATAAGATAATAACAACATATTATTAGCATGCCTAATTAATTCTATCTTGAATTTATTCACTAATATATTTTCACTAAGCATGAAATATATAAAAGAAAGAACTACATATACAATTATTTCTTCATTACATCAACCACTAACTACAATAAAGTATAAAACGTAGAAATTAAAATACATGGACAAGTATTTGGACCCGTTTGTTTTGTTTTTTTTTTAAAATGATTTTTATAGTATAATATAATTTTGTGGAAAATTTTTTGACAAAGAAACTTTTCATAAAAGCTTCAAATGAAAATTTGGTTTGAATAATTATTTTTAAAATGTTATTTTAGGTATTTCATTATTTTATCGAAACTTTTTTTAGATATCAAAATTTCAAAAAATCACTTAATTTTAAAGCTATTTCAAATAGTTTTTCATAAAAATCATTTTTAAAATACAATTTTTTGAAAAAATTGTGATTTTGACTATGTTTTAATTTTCAATAATGTATATTTATGTTATAGAATGTCAAAATTAATCTTTTAATTTATAAAAAACAAATTTAAAAAAACTTATAATATTTTGAAAAACATTTTTATACAATCCATTTTTAAAAATACAAAGAAAAAATCTATTTTTTTAAAGTTAAAACAATTTATATATGTAAATTAAAATGTAGAACGCAATATGTTAAGACAAACATACTTAGCCAAAACATATAGCTTGTGCCCTCATAAAACCCCATCAATATATATATATATATATATATATATATATATCCAAAGACAAGCCAACAACGTTTAGGTATGAAGATATTGTGCCCCTTTATTGCAATAATTGATAAGAAATTACAAGTAACTTGCAATATTGTATAATCTGAAAGGGCAAATTAGTTATTAGGTTTATGTTTTAAGAACTTTAAATAAGATATAAAAAGATCAACTTTGTGCAATTGGACTTTTAGAAAAGGACATGATCATAATTGAAAGTAAAGTATAGCCATTGTCTAGAACACACTTAAATTCATAATATAAGGGCCACGTAAACCAATCATGACCTTAAACTACTATGAATCAACTTCACAAACGTTGACAGGGAAAGAATACTCGTGCTACCAAAACTATAATATTATCCACACATTTCTTTAATTCTATTATTTTATTCTATTATATAATATTATATATTGTCCTCCTTATATATTCATTCATTAATGTGTGATCATTGGGAAATCAAGAAAGTAGAATGAATACCACAAGGAGTGGATGATTAGGTCTCTATGAACTATTAGGTTAGAGGTTTGGAAATAGAAACTTTATAGGTTTGTTCTTGTAATCACTCTCTATTCTTTTTTATTACTGTATTATTTTAAGGTTATTTTTAAATATTATTAAAATTAAAATTGTTGCCAATTTCAAAATTATTAAATGCGGTTCATTTTTAAGGAGGAACTTTGTTTTTCAATTTTAATTTTTTGTCAAATAAATTAGAAGTTGAAATTTCATCTTTAAAAGTGAATAAATGAGATGTCGCAAGTTAAAACCTATATTTTTAAAAGTGAATAAGTATGATTAGGAATGTCAATTTGCATCTTTTAACGGAGATCCTCGTGGAGACTATCTTTTCGGAACTCCGAAGTCAAAAAAATTTTCCCTCGCGGGGACGGGGATGGAGGTAAAAATTTCCCCGATGAAACTTCGGAGCAGAGATCAGGGAAGTATCCTCCGCCCCGCGGATTTCTCGAATTCGACCATATTATTAATTATCATTTTTATATATATAATATTATATAAAATATAATAATTATGTAACTGTGATGAAGACCTATCATGAAAAGTCAGAAAGATGGAGATGATACCATGACTTTCTTGGATAATTTCTTTATGTTTTGGTTTATTTATATTAACTTTGTCTAAAGTAACTTCAGTTATAACTTTTGTTGGGTGATTGTTTTGATATTTTGGATTCTCATCCAATTCTATTTTGCTATTCATTGTGGGATATTTATTAGCATTTTATTTTGGATATTTGATAATTCCAATTTGCTATTTTTTCTACGTATTATGAGATTATGCATGATAGCAAGAAAAATAATTAGCAACTACAATGTTTTTACATTTTTTGTTATTGATGCAATATGTTCTCTTTATTTTTAAAATAATAAATATGCAAAATATATGTTTAAAAAAAAAGAAAAAACAATGAAATGCTAATGTCACAATTTTGATCGGAAAAAAAAAAGATTTGAAATTTGTGGATCTTCGTGGATACTGTAGGGATCCGTGGGATGGGGATGAGGAAAAATTGGGAGACGGGGCGGGGAACGGGGAAGCATCGTCCGCACATTCTCTGACCCGTTGACACTCCTAAGTATGATGTCGCGAGTTAAAATCCGCTTTCGTAGTAGTTTGTCGTTGAATGGTAGAGCGAGTAGCTTTGGAAGCCACAATTGTTAATGAATTCGAATGATATATGTTTAAGAGGAGGTTGAATTTGGAGAGAGTAATTGGGAATGAAGATTAGTGTTTTGAATGGAAGAGATCCAATCTTCTACCGAAGAAGATCTGTACTTCTAACGAAGGAAATCTGATTATGGAAATTAGTAGGTATTAGAAATCGATTTCCACAAACAGCGTCAATGTTCCATAGCGGAACCATAATTGATTGGTAGTTAATGAAACATAGCTTGCTTGGTAGTCTTGAGCTTGCGTTGACCTTCGAGTTTAGCACTCCAACGCTCAAATCAGTATGAGAGTGAAAAGTAGTGTGAGAATGAGAAATGATTTGAACACCTCATAAATGACATATTTTTCTTCTTAAACATGAAAAATAGTTGATAACTGAAAGTATGAAGTGAGACGTGGATCGCGATCAACCGTCATAATGATCTGGCAGGTCAACAAGGTTCTCACATAGGGAATTGCCTGGTTAAAAAGGAAAAAGTTTACATATTATGCATTTTATCCCTTTCGCTTGGCCACTGAACCTTTATGCTTGAGCCTTGCAGGTGTTGTGATATAATTCAAGTTAGTTAGTTTGTTAGTTATATAGTTTGTTATAGTTACTTGGGTTACTAGTAACCGACTTGTATATATACATGTATATACTGTAATACAATTTTAATAACAATTTAATACAATTACTTTTCATTCTCTTTCTCATTCCTTTCTCACCTAAGTGCATGAGCACTAATAAATTGGTATATAAGGCTTCTGGTTCATTATTCTTGGTCGTGTATTCAAGAACTGCACGTCGGTGGTCGTGTTTTCAGATATCGTGAATCGTGTTTTCTGTAAAGATGAATGGTAGCAATATTATTCCTAATTCCCTTTTAATTCTTGATGGCGAAACTTGGACCCGATGGAGTAAACCGATGCAAACCTTATTTGATGTTCATGAAACCCTAGAAGTGGTGACTAATGGCGCTCCTGAGCTTCCTCACAACACAAACGATGCTCACAGAATCATTCACAAGGATGCCAAGAAGAAATATTACAAGGTTGTGTTATGTATTCAATCTGCAGTATATGCAGAAAATTTTAATCGGATTTCTCATGCTTAATCAGCAAAGGAGGCATGGGATATTCTTGTCAAGTACTACCTCCGTCCCTAATTATAAGACCCTGTTGAGTTTTTTTCTTGTCCCTTTTTATAAGGCCCTCTTCAACTTTCAAAGTGTATTAATTACTTTTTTTCCACACATACCCCTAATTATATTACATCTTTTTTTGCACTATGTAATAAATACAGTTACATACACATTAACTATTTCTCTCTCCTAAGGATAAACTTGTAAAATTATACAAAATAGTCAATAAATTTAATACTCTAACCAACTTTCTTAATTCCCGTAATTTTCTCAACGGGGTCTTATATTTAGGGACGGAGGTAGTATAACGAAGGTGGTGAAAAGGCTAAAGGTGTCAAGTTGTAGGAACTATGAAGGCAGTATGAGTTACTACATATGGGAGAAGATGAAAAGATTAAAGGCTATGTCTTGAAGGTGCAGATTCTTGTCCATCTCATGAAAGGCAATGGTGAAGTTTTAATTGATAAGATGATAATTGAGAAGGTAATGCGTATGTTAACCTCTCACTTTGATCACATTATTGTAGCCATTCAAGAATCTAACAATCTTGCAACCTTGAAATTGGAAGATTTAGTTGGTTCGTTGGGGGCACATTAACTAAGAATTGTAGAGAGGAAATGAGTTCAAGATTTGATACAAGCACTACAGGCCCAGACATGGAAGAAGCCTGGTAGTTATAACAAGTTCAAGGGAAAAGGAGACAAGACTTAGAGCAAGAAGTCTTGGGTGAACCCTTAAAAGCATAAGTTTGATGACAGGTGTAACACCCCAAACCCTGAAACTTATATATAAAGGATTTCTTGACAATTTAAGGTGTTATCAACGATAACCCTTAAACAAAACATAGACATTTTGAAAAGACACAACAGAAAGTAAACAACATACAACACATCTCATCGCATGCTCACCTTCACTTAGGGTATCATCGCAGAGGGATCACATTAATTCGCGATAATAAAGCATATTAACTTCAATTTGATCTTATAAAGACTTAAATTTTGCAAAATGATTTAAAAGGAGTTTCAATATCCAACTCTCGACAATTTCAAAATAACTCAGCATAACAGTTATTAAGCCTCAGCGATACAAGTAATTCAACATCAAACATAATAAAAGAAAACATCGTTCGCCCCCAGTGTTAGAGAATCAGAGCATAACGACTAAAAATGCGATAACTAATGAAAATAACTCTAAAAGTTATTTCCCATTCATAACAACAACGCTACTCCTAAGTATTTGCAAGATGTTCAGGGTGGACAACATCAAAGCAAATGAGGGGGTGAGAATTCACATTAATAATATAACGAATAAACCACAAGGTAGAATTCAAACATCTACACATTCAATCAACAATCAGACAACATCATTCTCACACCCAATCCATCAACATACACAAAGAAATAACATATTCATCATTTAAATTATGCAATGAGATTCAAAATTTCAACTAGACTCATATCCATGTGGTACCATATCATCATCAATTAGTTCAATTAGGAACCGAGTTCACCCAACTTGAACCCCAAATCCACCCTGCTTGGATTCAGGACAAGTCACCAATCCACCCTGCTCGGATTGTAACTTGCCCCTTTCATCATCAACAACAACATAATGAATGCATGTCACGAAATGGCAATTCAATAACAACATAATGTTTAAAATCCCCTCCCAACAATAAACAAAGCATGCATTGACCCAACGATAATAGTTCCCCTCTCGAACTATCATCCAACAACAACATACTCATAATTTAGCAACATAATCATGCTCATACAACCGTATATCATCATCACAATTCATAGGAATTAGCACAACATCATCATCACGTTTAAACATATCCATTATTCATCAAATACCATATAAATTCAATTAAAATTATGTTTAATTGTTAAGTCAAACCAACACATCATTTAAACAGAACTAAGTGAGCATAACAATACCCAAAACATCCAAAAAATTTGAGTAATTGAAATCTGCAACTTAATATCCTCTAAACAATCATCTGCGCCCACTGCAGACTCATGACAAGTTACCTGTCACGGTAGTGACACACACCATCAACCTCAAAACTCCAGAATATCACTCAAGTAACGACCGACTTGAAAGGCAAACCTGGGCAGCATGACAGGTTACCCGTCACGGCCGTAACGCCGTCACTGCAAAACGCATATTTTCTCATTCTAACCATACAAATTCGATACAGAAACATCACACATATGTTATATATTTATCAGTAATATCCAATTGCATCAAATCAACACTTTAAATTCATAATTTTCGTAAAATTATGTTATTCCCAAAACCTTCAAACACACAACAATGCTGAAAATATATTAACTCATCAAAACAGAATTCATCATACACCAAGGCACACGAATTTCGTCACCGTTTGTCATCACAAACAACAATTAAATTATAAATAACAAAATTATGTAACAATCCCAAAGGCCTATTAAAGATTAAAAAATCCTCAATTCTACCCCTCATGCATATACCCATTATTGAGATAATTCTCCCTCTTACCTGATTATCCTATAAGCTATGCCAAAATTCTGATTTTGATTCTCTAAATTATTCCAAGTTCTAAGCTTTCTCTCGCACTTCTTCTAGCCTCCTCTCTATTCTCCAAATTCTAATTTTTCGTATGATAGAAAAACTCCATAAAACTAGGTTATGCTCTAATTTATATCATTAGGGTAAATATTACTATAATTCTAATTCTGGCCCAACCTCTTATTCCTCTTACTCCTTCCAACTCCTCATAATTCACAATTTGGCCCTAAACCTTCCATGTTCTATTAATTAAATAAATCTAATACAATTCTATTATTTTAATTATTAAAATAAACTCTAATAATTTTAATCAAACTCTAATAGCCTCAAATTACTTTCCAAACTCTCACCTCAATGTCATACACCCCCACTACCCTTATTTATTTAATTAATATTATCCAATAATTAAATAAATATATGAAAATCATAATAAATCAAATAATTTTAATAAATCAAAAAATTGGGGTGTTGCAACAGGCCTTATGAATCCTAAAAAAGAGGAGAAAGAACCTCATATCAGAAAGACAAATAGAAGAAGAAAAGTGTGCAATGCTATAACTGTGAAAAGTGGGGTCACTTGGCCAAAAATTGCTTGTACAAGAAAGACAAGGAAGAGACAAAAGGCATGGATGATGAAGAAGCAAATATTGCACGTTAAGATTCAGATGATTATAAAGGTATGGTGCTTATGGCTGCAGTTGCAGATATGCACATCAAATCCAAAATCTGGTTTTCAGACACACACTGCTCGAATCACATGACTTATATAAGAGTGTGGTTAGCTTATTTTCGACGAGTCAAAGAAGGGCAAAGTCAAGCTTGCAGATAATAGCTCGTTGCAAGCAGAAGTTACTAGCAACATAGTTATTCAAATGAGTAATGGAGTAAAAGATATGATAAAAGATATACTCTATGTGAAGGGAAATCGCGATTCAAAATGCAGCGGAAATTAAAATTTCCCTTTAGCGATCTTTGCGAAAGATCGTGATCAGTGATAGAATGGTTACCTCTTATAACGATAAAACCTTTAATCAAAGGAATGATCACAAGCGATGTACGGTGAACAACGCCTCTACTCAGTCCACACGAATAGCTTCCTTCAGCCTCAGTGCTAGCTATTACGATTAAAGACTTTGAGTGAGAGATAGAAAGAAGGAAAATACGGCTAGGGTTTCACAACTGAATTTTCATCATGTGTTTATGCTTCTGCACAAGGGTTATATTTATAGAACCACTTGTGTGGGCTGCAAGCTAAAAAACCCACTTAAGTGCACGCACACCATATCTTATGATGTACCGTATATCACTTAAGCACGCGGTACCTTACCATAATCCATATTCCACTAAAGTGCACCGTACCTTACGGTGTTACATATTTACTTAAGTACACTGTACCTTACGACGTGCCTTATTTACTCCACCTCTTATCAAACTGTCCTTATGTGTGTGACCCTGTAGGATTTCGCGACATTGATAATTATATTAAATCATGCATTTAACATAATAAATAATGAGCGGTATCTAGCAAAACATCACTGCTACCCAAGTCACAAATTATTATGTGATCTGACAAAACCTTTTGTGATAGTGCTTGTGAGTACAATTATCCTTTTGCACTTACGTCTATATTGAACACAAGGCATATACCGTGTCATCCTTGTTCAGTTCAATATTGGGCCCTTAGCCATTTATCTTGTTAAGCAGGATGGGCAAATTCCATCTAGGTCACTCATGTCCCTCAGCATGCTTTATGAAGTACCCATCCTCTGTCTTTATAGTCATCCAATTACGGATAATATTTGATCAGCAATAAAGTACTTGACTCTACATCTAGGGTCCATAGTGGTTTCAGGTCGAAGGGTGGTATACACCACTATCACCATGAGAGTAACTTATGACACTTTGCATAACATTCTATGTAGTACTCTCATAGTGGATCAATCCAGTATAAATAATACTCCTAATATTCATACCTATGTTAAGACTTGATAATTCCTTATCCATGATCCATGAGATGTGATCATCAGTCTATCTACATAATAGTCTTAATGCTTTAAGGTTATCCCATTTCACATTAAAGCTCAACTACGGATACTTAAAGAGTAATGTCCTTATGTTTAATGGAACCTCATGATTAAGTCACACTTAACATTTCATTAAATGAACTAGCTATTCTAGGGACTTTATCACTTTGGAAAAACAAACATAATAAAGAAATGTCTTTGATTATTAATAAATAATTCGATACAAGTACCAAAAGTATTGGCCTCTAGGGCTTACACCAACACTATGTACCTGAAATGAGGTACAATCTGCTAAGTGTTGGAAAACTAGTCGAAAAAGGTTTCTCAGTGGTTATGAAAGATGGATCCTTAGAATTTTTCGACAACCAGAATAACTTGGTCTTAAAATATCCTGTGTCGAAGAATATAAAATTTAGACCACGATTAGTTCGACCACAAGCATAGTTGGTTGTGGCATTTGAGGTTTGGGCATTTGAATTTTAGGTCACTCAATCAACTGATTACTCAAGATATGGTAACTGGTATACAAAGTCTTTTGATTCCTAACAACCACTGTGAAGGTTACTTAGTAAGGAAGCAATCCAGAAAGTCTTTTCCTTTGCTATGCCAATAAGATCCTCCTGCATACTAGAAGTAGTACATTCAGATGTATGTGGCCCATTTGAGGATCATACCATTGGAGGAAACATGTATTTTGTCTCATTTATCAATGAGTATAGTCGAAAACTTTGGATCTATGTGATCATGTGCAAAGACGAAGTATTTTCAATCTTTAAGAGATTCAAAATAGTTGTCGAAAACTAAAGTGAAAAGAAGATCAAAGTTCTGAGAACAAATGAAGGTGGCGAAAACACATCCAAGATATTTGAGGAGTTATGTGCAGAACATGGAATTGATAATGAGAAAAATTCTCCTTACACACCTCAACATAATGGAATATCGAAAATAAGAAACATGACCATATTGGATATGGCTAGATACATGTTAAAGCAAAAGAAATTGCCAAAATCCTTATGGGGTGAAGCAGCCATCCCTGCTATTTATATTATGAATATGGGCCATACCAAGAAACTTAAGGACAAGGTTTTTAAAGAAGCATGGAGTGGATAACAAACATCAATGAGTCATGAAGGTGTTTGGATCTATTTGCTACAAACATGTTCCTTATGCAAGGAGAAGGAAGCTTGATGATAAAAATGAACCTATGATTCTGGAAGAACATCACAAGATTGAGGCATACAAGCTATTCAATCTAATAAATGATAAGATCGTGATAAGTTAAGACATTGTGATTGACGAGAACTCTTCATGGGATTGGAATTCAGGTGATGCAACTAACAAGCCATTGATGAGCTATGGTGTTTGTAACGCCCCAATTTATTTTAATTATTCTCGTAATTTAAAGTCTGTGTTATTGTGTGTATGTATGTGTTTATGTGTGTTGGGTTATGTTGGAATTGCCTTTAGTATGGGGCAGTGACCTTATAATTATAGAGAATAAAGTATTAGGGGTGTGTGGCCAATTGTGTAGAGATGAGTGATGTGGTTAGTAATTAATTATTAATGTTAGTTAGTAATTATTTGGAATAACATTATATGGATATTATTTGAAATTAAATAATTATTATTATTGACATTATTTGTTATTATTTATTTGGGAGAATAATAATAATAGAAATAATAATAATAATATAATAATATAAGAAATAAGGGAAAAAGGGAGAAAGTGGTTTTACATGAAAACAAGAGAGAAGAAGAGCTAGAGCAAAGGAGAAGAAGAGGGAGAACCTCCATTGTTAAGGATAAAGTTTTTGGCAAAACTCTAAGGTATGGGTGGGGTTCTAACTATCTATAGGTTGCCATGATGATTGGTGGGTAGTTTCTAACATGTAGGGTTTTGAATTTTCTTCTCTTTGTTCATGAATGTGATGATTTTGATGAGTGATTGATTCTTGATAATTCAATGGATTATATGCTGTTGTGTTGATTTCTGTTGAAAATTGTGTCTTGTGTGATTGTTGTTGTTGAATTCATTGGATTGAGAGGCGTATATTGTAAATGTGGAGTGTTGTACGTGCAATTCGCGTGTCAGAGTCGGAACAATGTTATGAACGATTTTGAAAAGGAAACTTGAGTTTTAAAAATTTTGAAAAGTGTATTTTTGCTTTGAAAATTGTTTTGGACGAATTTTAAGAAAAGCTGGTTTTGAAACAACTTAAAAATAAGTTTTGGTGTAAAAATATAGCAGAAAAAGTGGAATTTTGGGCTCTACTACGGCCCGTAGTGGCTGCTACGGGTGCCCGTAGTAGCCCTCTGGATTGGGGTGTAAAAAACGAAGAAAAAAAATGAGATTTTGGTCTGGGAGTGCTAAGGGTCATAGCCGCTGCTACGGGCGGCCGTAGCAGCTCCCTGGTTTTGTACAGTGAAATCGTTTTGGTCATAACTATTGATCTGTAAGTCTGTTCAAAGCGTCGTTCGAATCCTTGGAAAGCTAACGCGACGAAATACCTTATAAAAATGGGTTCTATTCCAGAAGTTGATTATTTTGTTGTGTGATGGATTAATTGTAATTGTAGTGGTTATGTTGTGATTCGATAAAACCTGAATTGTATCGTTGTTGGTTGCTATGATGCAAACTGTTGTTGTTGAGATGTTACAGTATGTATGTTAGTGTATGATGGCCAACATTGGCAGAGTAACTTGACCATGGAGGTGTTGGTCATTATGTTTGATGTTGTTGTTCTTTGCATATTGCATTGTTGTTGTTGTTTTGGTATTTGATTACTATATTATTATGTTGTTTCGCGATAAATACATTGTTATCGTTTGCTATGTTGGATGATGATGTTGATGAACTGTTATAGCGTTGTTGTTGCATGGTGATTCGTTTTGGTGCGATATAATGATTAAGATGAATATCATTATACACTGCATTGCGGTATGCTGTTGTTGAATGCATATCATGTTGCATAAGTTGTATGATAAGTCATGTGCCCATGTGGGGTGTGAGTGCCTTATCCGGATTCCTTGAAATAGAATTGTGTCGTTGTTGTTGTTGAGTTAATCGTGTGCCCACGTGGTGTGTGAGCGATTACGGGTGTTCGTGTGCCCATGTGGGGTGTGAGCGATCACGAATGTTGTGTGCCCGTGTGGGGTGTGAGCGACTTATATGGAAATTCCGACGGGAATTATGATCATGAAAAAGGGATCGAATTGGTACCATATGCATTGAGTCGAGTTGTGAGTCTCATTGCATTGTCTTGTAGTTGTGATCGTTGTTGTGTTTTGTTGATGGATATTGACTACATGGATGTATGTGTTGAATGGGTGACTTATGCATGAAATGAACTGTCCTTGCTAATTATCATGCTTTCCTTTATCTAGTTATGATATTTCACCCCTTCTGTTTGAATGTTTCCTCTACGTGGGTAACGTGCAGATAATCCGCAGTAGGAGATTTGATGTGAGTGAAAGATGAAGTCTTCCATTTATGCTTTTAGTGTCGGCGTCTGCTCTGATATGTAACACTGGGGTCTTTGGAACGCTTTTATGAGTATTTGTTTTGTTGAGAATTATTTAATTTTATTTAAGATTGATGTTGGCCGTGTTGCTTTAAACAGGTTATGTTTTATTACTAATGTGACGAAACTTTTCCGCTGCTTTAATAAAGATGAACCTCTGACATAATTTTACTATTCACAATTAATAAATTTCAAATTGTATGTGTTACATGTCGTATGTATGAGCAGGTGTTTGCTTGAAAGTAGCATCCTAAATGCCGTATGTTTTATTTTACTCTGATATTTTATTATAATTTCACGCGGGGGTTTTAGGGTGTTAAATTGTGGTATCAGAGCAGATCGATCCGTCCGGCCAGGTTGTTTAATTATGTTGTTCCCTAGTATGCAACATGTGTATGAAAACACTGTCGATGCTTGTTTTGCTTTCCATCTGCAGGTTGGGAATGAAACAAGTGGGGGAGAAGCGTCCGCTTCTCTTAGATATTCCCGTTGTTGAAGAGATTGGATATCATGTTACTGCATGAGGGAGTGCAGTGTTGGATTATTCATCTGTTTGAGAATGGTATGATCCTTGAGGGAAGACGGTCAGGTGTCCTCGTTGTTCGCTTCCTTGTGAGGGTGAAGGCGATGTTTTGGCTAGAGATTGGTCAGTAATGTATGGAGTACCCTGACGTGTTTCCTTAGGATGGGAACAATTTGTCTTCAGTTGGAACAAGATGATGTTATTCTTGGTACGGATTGGTAGGAGTTAAACCCTGTGTTTACCAATCGTTTGGATGAGTAGTGTAGTGTGCTGCTGATTTCAAGGATGCAGGAGTTGTGAAAGTTATGTTGTTTCCGAAACTGAAGGAAATACGGAGAGAATGCTATGTCAACTAAAGGTTTGTGCCTTAGGTAGCTTTGTGCACAAGATGCAAGGAACGTTAGTATAGTTTGGTAAAATGGTTTATGCCTCATCATGATTATCGACTATCTATTAACAAATTGAGGAACTGATCACCCTTAATCTCTTGTTGATAGTAGACGGGATCATGTTGGATGGAATAGACGTGTCTTGCCAGCTTAGATAGTGTTATAGAAATAGGCAGTAAAGCCACAACGATGGGCTGCCAGTTGTGCGTGATTTCTAGATGTGTTTTCGGATGAAATATTAGATGTGCCGCTAGAGAGGGAGGTGGAATTCTCTATTGATATTGTCCCTGGTACCAGACGTTTCTATGGCACCATACAGTATGTCAGCGTTAGAATTAGCATAATTGAAAGAGCAGTTAGAAGAGTTGTTGGAAAAGAAATTTGTGAGACCAAGTGCATCGCCTTGAGGAGCTCTGGTGTTGTTGGTGAAGAAAAAGGATGATAGTATGAGGTTATGTATAAATTACAGACAACTGAATAAAGTGACGATTATGAACAAGTATCCACTTCCCTGAATAGATGACTTGATGGATCAGTTAGGGGGTGCCCATGTGTTTAGCAAGATTGACTTGAGGTCGGGTTATCATCAGATATAAGGGAAGGATGAAGATGTTCAGAAGATGGCTTTCAGGACTCGATATGGACATTATCAGTATGTAGTGATGTCGTTCGGAGTTACTAATGCACCCAGTGTATTCATGGAGTATATGAATTGAATTTTTCATGCTTACTTGGATCAATTTATGGCTGTCTTTATTGATGACATGCTAATCTATTCTAAGTCAGAAGAGGAACATGCTGAGCATTTGCGGATCGTACTGCAAGTGTTAAAAGAAAAGAAGCTCTATGGTAAGGTTGTTGCTTATGCTTCGCGACAGTTAAGGGTCCATGAGAAGGAATTATCTAACTCATGATTTGGAATTAGTTGCAGCGGTATTCGTATTGAAATTTGGAAGCATTATCTTTATGGTTCCAGATTTGAAGTGTATAGTGATCATAAGAGCTTGAGGTATCTGTTTGATCAGAAGGAGTTGAATATGAGACAAAGAAGGTGGTTAGAATTCTTAAAGGATTATGATTCCGGCTTGAGCTATCATCCCGATAAAGCTAATGTCGTGGTTGATGCTTTGAGTCAGAAAACCTTGCATATGTCTGCGATGATGGTTAAAGAGTTAGAATTGATTGACCAGTTCAGAGATATGAGTTTAGTTTGCGAACAGACACTGCATAGTGTGATGTTGGGTATGTGAAGATCAACAATGAATTTCTTAATAGTATCGGAGAGGGTCAGAAGTTGGATGTGAACTGGTGGATTTGATGATTGGAAATAAACAGACAGAAAGTAACGAATTCAGAGTGGATGAACAAGGTGTGTTGAGGTTGCGTCATAGGATTTGTATCCCTAATGATTCTGAGTTAAAAAGAATGATTATAGAAGGAAGTCATAGAAGTAGCTTGAGTATCCATCCAGGAGCTACAAAGATGTATCAAGACTTTAAGAAGATATTTTGGTGGCCTGGATTGAAGTGGGATATGGCTAAGTTTGTGTATGATTGTTTGACTTGTCAGAAGTCGAAGGTGGAACATCAGAAACCTGCTGGTTTGATGCAGCCGTTAGATATTCCAGAGTGGAAGTGGGATAACTTTTCTATGGATTTTGTGACTAGATTGCATAATACTTCGAGAGGGCATGATGCCATTTGGGTAGTGGTGGATAGACTGATGAAGTCGACACATTTTATTTCGATTAATATTAGTTTTCCTTTGAAGAGGCTGACAGAGATTTATGTTCGGGTGATTATGAAGTTGCATGGAGTTCCGTTGAGTATTGTCTCGGATAGAGATCCAAGGTTCACTTCCAAATTTTGGGAGAGTTTGCAAGAAGATTTGGGATCGAAACTGAGATTGAGTTCAGCTTATCACCTGCAGATGGAGGGACAGACGGAGAGAACTATATAGTATTTGGAAGATTTATTAAGGGCTTGTGTGCTTGAACAAGGAGGTGTTTGGGATAGCCACTCGCTGTTGATTGAGTTCACTTATAATAATAGTTATCATTCCAATATTAGAATGGCGCCTTTTGAAGCTTTGTATGGTCGGAGGTGTCGGACACTTTTGTGTTGCCATGACTCTGGTGAGAGTGTAGTACTTGGACCTGAGATTGTTCAGCAGACTACCAAAAAGGTGAAGCTGATTCGGGAAAATATGAAAGCTTCGTAGAGTAGGCAGAAGAGCTACCATGATAAGAGGAAAAAGGATCTTGAGTTTCAAGAAGGAGACCAAGTGTTCTTGAGAGTCACTCCGGTGACCGGTGTTGGACGTGCATTGAAGCCGAGAAAGCTTACTCCTCGGTTTATTGGTCCATATCAGATTTCTGCAAGAGTTGGACCTGTTGCCTACAGAGTGGCGTTGCCACCCAATTTGTCGAATTTACATGATGTGTTCCATGTTTCACAGCTTCGAAGTATGTTTCGAATCCGTCACATATGATTCTGATGGATGATGTAGAAGTAAGGGATAACCTTACGGTTGAGGCTTTACCAATACGGGTTGAAGACCGCGAGGTGAAGCAATTGAGAGGTAAGGAGATCACTCTTGTGAAGGTAGTATGGGGAGGCGCTGCCAGTGGAATTATGACTTGGGAATTAGAGAGTAGGATGCGAGAGTCGTATCCAGAGTTATTCATACAAGGTAAAATTTTCGAGGACGAAAATATTTTAAGTGGGGGAGAGTTGCACGCCCCGATTTATTTTAATTATTCTCATAATTTAAAGTCTGTGATGTTGTGTGTATGTATGTGTATATGTGTGTTGGGTTATGTTTGCATTGCCCTTAGTATGGGGCAGTAACCTTAGAATTATAGACAATAAGATATTGGGAGTGTGTGACCAATTGTGTAGAGATGAGTGGTGTTGTTAGTAATTAATTATTAATATTAGTTAGTAATTATTTGGAATAATATTATATGGATATTATTTGAAATTAAATAATTATTATTATTGACATTATTTGCTACTATTTATTTGGGAGAATAATAATAATAGAAATAATAATAATAATAATAATAATAATAATATAATAATATAAGAAATAAGGGAAATAGGGAGAAAGTGGTTTTACGTGAAAACAAAAGAGAAGATGAGCTAGGGCAAAGGAGAAGAAGAGGGAGAACCTCTATTGTTAAGGTTGGAGTTTTTTGGCAAAACTCCAAGGTAAGGGTGAGGTTCTAACTATCAAAGGGTTGCATGATGATTGGTGGGTAGTTTCTAACATGTAGGGTTTTGAATTTTCTTCTCTTAGTTCATGAATGTGATGATTTTGATAAGTGATTGATTCTGATAATTCAATGGATTGTATGTTGTTGTGTTGATTTCTATTAAAAATTGTGTCTTGTTTGATTGTTGTTGTTGAATTCGTTGGATTGAGAGGCGTATATTGTAAATGTGGAGTGTTCTATGTGCAATTCACGTGTCAGAGTCGGAACAATGTTATGAACGATTTTGAAAAGGAAACTTGAGTTTTTAAACTTTTGAAAAGTGTATTTTTGCTTTGAAAAGTGTTTTGGATGAATTCTAAGAAAAGTTGGTTTTGAAACAACTTACAAATAAGTTTTGGTGTAAAAATATAGCAGAAAAAGTGGAATTTTGGGCTCTACTACGGCCCGTAGTGGCTGCTACGGGTGCCCGTAGTAGCCCTCTGGATTGGGGTGCCAAAAACGAAGAAAAAAATGAGATTCTGGTCTGGGAGTGCTACGGGACGTAGCCGCTGCTACGGCTGCCTGGTTTTGTACAGTGCAATCGTTTTGGTCACAAATTTTGATCTGTAAGTCCGTTCAAAGAGTCGTTCAAAGTGTTGGAAAGCTAACACGACAAACTACCTTATAAAAATGGTTTCTATTCCAGAAGTTGATTATTTTTTTATGTGATGGCTTAATTGTAATTGTAGTAGTTATGTTGTGATCCGATAAAACCTGAAACGTATCGTTGTTGGTTGCTATGATGCAAACTGTTGTTGTTGAGATGTTACAGTATGTATGTTGGTGTATGATGGCCAACATTGGCAGAGTAACTTGACCATGGATGTGTTGGTCATTATGCTTGATGTTGTTGTTCTTTGCATATTGCATTGTTGTTGTTGTTTTTGTATTTGATTACTATATCATTATGTTGTTTCGCGATAAATGCATTGTTATCGTTTGCTATGTTGGATGATGATGTTGATGAACTGTTATAGCATTATTGTTGCATGGTGATCATTTTTGGTGAGGTATAATGATTAAGATGAATATTATTATACATTGCATTGTGGTATGTTGTCGTTGAATGCATATCATGTTGCATAAGTTGTATGATAAGTCGTGTGCCCATGTGGGGTGTGAGCGCCTTATCCGGATTCCTTGAAATAGAATTCTGTCGTTGTTGTTGTTTAGGTAATCGTGTGCCCACGTGGGGTGTGAGCGATTACGGGTGTTTGTGTGCCCATGTGGGGTGTGAACGATCACGGATGTCGTGTGCCCATGTGGGGTGTGAGCGACTTATATGGAAATTCCGACGGGAATTATGATCTTGAAAAATGGATCTAATTGGTACCACATACATTGAGTCGAGTTGTGAGTTTCATTGCATTGTATTGTAGTTGTGATTGTTGTTGTGTTTTGTTGATGGATATTGAGTGCGTGGATGTATGTGTCGAATGGGTGACTTATGCATGAAATAAACTGTCCTTGCTAATTATCATGTTTTCCTTTATCTAGTTATGATATCTCACCCCTTCTGTTTGAATGTTGCCTCTACGTAGGTAACATGGAGATAATCCACAGTAGGAGATTTGATGTGAGTGGAAGATGGAGTCTTCCATTTATGCTTTTAGTGTCGGCGTCTGCTCTGATATGTAACACTGGGGGTCTTTGGAACGCTTTTATGAGTATTTGTTTTGTTGAGAATTATTTAATTTTATTTTAGATTGATGTTTCCCATGTTGCTTTAAACAGTTTATGTTTTATTACTAATGTGACGAAACTTTTCCGCGGCTTTAATAAAGATGAACCTCAGACATAATTTTACTATTCACAATTAATAAATTTCAAATTGTGCGTGTTACATGTCGTATGTATGAGCAGGTGTTTGCTTGAAAGTAGCATCCTAAATGCCATATGTTTTATTTTACTCTGATATTTTATTATAATTTCACGCGGGGGTTTTAAGGTGTTAGAGTGTTGATGAAGAAAGTAGTGGGCATGAAGAAATTCTAGTTCATGACATACCAGTCACTGTTGAAGATGAAACAGACAATAAGGAGGGAGTGGCTAGCATAAGCCAAAGACCTTAAAGAACCAGAGTTCTCCAAACAAAGCTTCAAGACTGTGAAATGGTTGGTGATGATGAAATCACACCAAATAGAGAATTGGTTCATTTCGCTTTACTTGCAGGTGTTGAACCAATCAACTATAGTGAGACATTAAAGAATAAACAATCGAAGGTAGCTATGGTCAAAGAATTACAAGCGATCGAAAGAAAAAATACATTGGAGCTAGTTCACTTGCCATCACACAAAAAAGCTATCAAAGTGAAATGGGTATTCAAGTTGAAGTACAATCCTGGTGGTTCAATTGCAAGACATAAGGCAAGATTAGTAGCTAGAGGATTTTTTTAGATAGCAGGACTCGACTACTCTGAAGTATATGCACCAGTAGCAAGATTGAAGACTGTGAGATTGGTGGTAGCATTGACATGCAAGCAGGGTTGGTCGACATTTCACTTATATATGAAATTAACATTTTGAATGGTCCCTTAGGTGAAGTCGTGTATGTCATACAACTTCATGGGTTTGTGATACAGGAGGAAGCAAGGAAAGTGTACAAGTTGCACAAATCCCTTTATGGTCTCAAACAAGCACCTAGGGCATGTTACAAGAAAATCGAATCATACTCAGTTGAATTGTGATTCATCAATTGCAAATCTGAGTATGGTGTCTATGTACAGGTCATGACACAAGATATAACCATTATATGCTTATATGTCGATGACTTACTTGCTAGTAACTGGAAATAACATGGAAAACTTGTTGAAGTTAAAAGAGTTGATGAAGAGGGAATTTGAAATGTTGGATCTGGAAAACTTGTCGTATTTCCTATGCATAGAATTTCAAATGACCAGGCAAGGTATGATGCTACATCAAAGGAAGTATGTAAAATAAATACTCAAGAGATTCAAGATGGTTGATTTGAATCCTGTATCCTCACCTATCAAACCAAATCTAAAACTGGAGAAACATGGAGAGGAGGATAAGGTCGATGTCACTTTGTTCAAACAAATTGTAGGATCTCTGAGGTATGTGTGCAACAGCCGACCTAATATAAGTTTCTAGTCAGATTGGTAAGCAGATACATGGATGAACCAAAGGTGTCACATATGAAGGCTGCAAGAAGAATCCCGAGATACCTAAAAGGGTCAATAAATTGTGGAGTCCTGTTTCCACGAGATTCTGAAAGCAAAGAAATTGTGATTAGTTGTTATTCATATGCTGATTGGTGTGGAGATAAGGAAGATCGAAGAAGTACACTGATTATTTCTTTCAAGTATTTGGTGCCCCAGTCTCATGGTGCTCGAGAAAGCAACCTGTGGTGGCATTATCATCATGTGAGACAGAGTATATAGCAAGATCATATGCTGATTGTCAAGCAATATGGATCAAATCTATGTTGAGTGAGATGAAGGTCAAAGTAAAGAAACCTTAGGTGTTGCAGATTGACTACAAGTCAACCATTAATCTTGCAAATAATCTAGTTCTGCATGGAAGGAGTAAACACATTGAGGCTAGATTTCACTTCCTGTGAGAGAAGGTAAATCAAGGTGAACTTGAAGTAAAACATTTCTCGAGTGAAGAACAATTAATTGACATTTTCACCAAAGGATTGAAGATCGACCGATTCCTGACTTTGAGAAAGAAATTATGAATAGTTCAGATCGATTATGATTAGTTTGTATTTAATTGTTTGGATTATTATTAATTAGTTAGTTAGATAGTTTGTTATAATTACTTGGCTTACAAGTAACCAATTTGTATATAAAGATGATTATAGTGTAATACAGTTTTAATAACAATCTAATACAATTATTTTTTATTCTCTCTCATTCCTTTTCTCACCCAAATACATTAGCACTAACAGTAAACGACCCAAACAACTATTATTATTCAATACTTCAAAAACATTAATTTAATAAAAATGTACTATCTTTTGATAATGTTTTTGTACTTTTTAATCTATATGAAAGAATCTTAAACTATATTCATTTCTAAACCAAGATACACCATCCTAAATTTTTGCTCAATCAATTATTTGATTTCTAACTCGACAAATCGAAATGGAGTCGAGACACGATCCTACATTTGGTGCTTTAATCCTTTTTTCATTGCATCATAAAAAGACATTAGCCGATAAATAAGGGATAAAAGAAGCATGAACGCTTAGCTGAATGAGTTGGTAAACGAATGATCAAAAAACTAATGTGTGAGAGATGATTGCAAATCATTTTTGGATAATGTCAAAAATTATGCTAATTCCAAGTTTTCATAAACGTAGTGTGGACTGTGGCAGATTAGTTGTCCTTTTCCAAACAAGTTTTATCTGATTGGAAAACTTTTGGTTAATTGCATTGCTGCGTGGCACTAACCATGCCATAAAATATTGATAATGTGACACAAGATTCAACTTTTGACATGGACTTTATAAATTGATTTCTCTATCTTTTTAAGAACCTAATTAGGACGAAGGACAAATAAATTCATATTCAAAAGTCAATAAAGCTACTAATGATTTAATCTGAGAAAAAAGAGAGTAACATTTTCATGGTCATTATGATTTTTTTAGGAGATAGCTAACCTCACTCTGTTGGAAAAACATCTTTTATAAAATTAAAAACGTTTTTATATTTTGGAGATATATCTCCAGACGTATTATATATATTTTTCAAATACATTCAAATTCAATAGCACTTTAAAGTTGTTCAAAATTTGTTACTGAGATGCATCTCCGTAATAATTCAATGTACACCACATACATTTTCTAATAAAATGTCTTAAATTGGTAAGAATTGATCTGGAGATGCATCTTTGTGTTCACACCAGATAAATTTCGGAGATGCATCTCCGTAACCACACCAAGTAGCAATTTCTGCATTTAATTTAGAGATGCTCTGATGAATTTGACTATATATTACTTTTTGTATAATTTAAACTGCAGGCATTTGGAATAATATGCAAATGACACACACACACACACACACACACACACACACACATATATATATATATATATATATATATATATATATATATATATATATATATATAAGGTAATAAATCCAGAGTACATATAAAGTCAAAATTCATTCTACAAAATAAAGTATATCAAAAAATAGTGCTCCTAATACAAAAACTAAAACTACTGCATATGATAGATTGTGGCCCCTTGTTCCTACGATGCCCCCATGTTCCTACGCTGCCTCCTATGCCTTCCACATAATGGCATCTATAATGTCCCTCACCACAGAGCCATCCCGAAATAGTCCACTGTCTATACCCGTTTGCCCAATCTATACAATACGACGACATGTAGGTAGCACATTAACATCATGATCAACCATAGCCTTCTCCTCTTCTAGTATTTCTTGATGAGCTGGCCTATGTGGATTTGTCGGAGTATCTAGTACCATATAAGGATGTGACACCTTAAAGTACCATCAGATGTAGCCATATACAACACTCCAGTCGCTAGGAGCTAGGTACTTTGTGTCTCATCTTGTACTAGATGATTAAGATAATCATGAAACATGGTATCCATATCTCATTGTTTCATAGCCGGAGGAGCAGGCAATGAAGGGTCTTTAGGAACAAGCTGCATGTAGCCGAACTGCCTCATGACATGCTGAGGCAGATGAAGATACGTCAAACGTAAATTGCAAGCTAACCAACTAGAGTATAAGAAAATGTCGTCCAAGGGATGCGTCTCACAATGAAGGACATGCACGTTGAATTGTATATCCTCTGCTACCATACGGTCAAGATACACTCTGTATGGATGCGTCACATGGTTCCCTCGAAGTGGGGAAAATGCCATAGCACATGACATATCCTCGATGTAGGTCAACGCATATGACCATCCAAATATGTATGGAAAGCGCTGGAGAATCTAAGCTTTGAAATGGTAAGTTTAAATAATTAGTAAAAGATGCAAAAATGGAAGTATATTTTAAGTATTACGAAAATAACCCTAAATAATGCAAAAATATTACCGTCAAAAGTGTGATGATGCCTATAACCTGCTTTGTTTTCCACATACAACCTTCACCTAACTTGAAGTACATGTATACCAAACAAGTGACCCCCTAACTGTACTCATAGACCCGCTCTAAGTCATCGAAGTATCGTAGGTATACCACATCGATATATGTGACACTATTGTCCACGAAGATGGTTGTGCCAACCAAATACAACATGTATGTTATAATAACACATACTCTATGGTGCACAGCCTGTTCAACATCACCAACAGCCTGCTATGCATTAAGAAATTATTGCGTATACACCTTCTCCATGTGCCGAAACCTACCATGAGCCCCTCGGGTGGCTTCTAACTCCATCTGGCTTCCTCTGGGTCATCTCCCAGATAGTCTACCAGCATCACCAGTGCCTCTTCTTTGTTGATCCTACTGTGTTATAAGAATCTTCCCCTGATTGGAAGATGCAGCAGGAATAAGACATCACCCAATATGATAGACATCTCACTATGTGAGAGATGAAATAATGACGTCTCTGAGTTCCATCTCTCTACAAACATAAACAACATACCATGCTTAAGCGTAACATAATTGTTCATGCTCAAATCTCTCAGCCCGGATTGCTATAACATATCCATAAAAAATGGTTGATTAGGCACATGTAGACTCATAATCTCCCACCCATGGTTGATGAATTTTAAAGCATCACGGTCCTGCAACAAAAATAAATAATCGTCAGACATTTATTTTCAAAGTAAGATGAAGAAGAGATATTTTTCATTTTATTTACATGGTTTACCTCACTGTCCCAGACATGTCTGGCAGTATGGTCTGGGTATAAAGGCAACAATGATGAGTCGTACGGGCCTCCACCAAACACATGTGGGGCCTCGGATGCCTCTAATGCATTAGTAGGTGACATATGTCTCCTACAGGATGTCCTAGTCGAAGATGCACGAACCCTAGATGTCGACCCCCTAGAAATTAATACCTCTGCAACGATCAGGCTAAAAGCAATGGCTGGGCTAGAAACAATAGGTGTCTGAGAGGCTTGGGATTTTTCCCTTTGAACCAACGCAAGTTGCACAACTCTGTTGTGCCTCAATCTATCTTGCCTATTAGTCATAATGCCTAAAAGAATAACACACAACCATTAGACAGATGAGACATATCAGATCAAGCCAAAAACACGAAGATAGTCAAATTTCGGAGATGCATCTCTGATTTCTGGGAAATTGTTTACCGTGAAAATTGGTAAACAACCGCTGATCTTCCAAATCTGACTTTGGTGACTTACAGGATCGATCAGATTGATCCTAGGACATGTGCTAATAGTTGATCTAAGTTAAATTCTAAAGCAATGAATACTTCGACAATACTCAAGAAGGAAAGATTGTTGAAAGTATAGTACAAGACAACACTTTAAAATGTAATGTTAAAAGGCTGGAAATGTAAAAGGAAGGGTCGAACGTGTGCAATAAAGATCAAAAGGTATAAAACGAAAATAAGTGCAGAAACGTAACTGGCTTCAAATAAAAGATAACAATTTAAGTAAAGATCAAAGTAAATTGCATTGAAGGATAAATGGTGTTTACATCACGTACATTCTCACAATACTCTTTTCTCAACACGCGGATACTTTCGAGTAAATTTAGAGTTACTTGTACAAAGTGAACACAACACCCCTAATCCTATTGCTAGTACCCTTATTTATAATACTAAAACTAAGTGCTATAAACTGCCTGAAACAATCAACAAATGACAAGTGTCATATTGCATGCTTCCATTGCCCGGATACACGCCACCTGTCTTTCCTCAAGAGCGAACCAAAGTAACTACTCTCTCCTTTATTTGAATTTGAATTCCCAGCGTCAGACATCATCGACATTCTCGGTCGAAGGTTCCCCCTTTAACTCTTAGAAATATTTTCTAAGTTCCAAAAGATCTCTTTTCCTCTTATGAGTACCTTCGACTCAAACCTATCACACAAATCCTGTCGAAAACCTTTCTAACCTTCTTCAAGATCCTAATATTCTCCTCAACACTTCCAACTTCATCTGGGCGTCGAATTTACAAGCTAACAAATTGCCCCCCAAAAATGTCTTTTTCGACAGTGCTGAAGAAAAAGGCATTTTTTGATAGTGTCCGTTCGATGCCATCTTTCGACCATGCATAGATGTTCATCAACACTGACTGACCCACGTTCCAAGAAACTATTCAGTTTTTTTTCAATCAAATTCATGACATCACAGCCTATTATGATTATGACTGAAACGTCCCCTCGTAAATCACATCAAGCCGCAAATCACCATAACCTCTCCTAAGGTCGAGGAGATCGTGGATATAGGTGGCAACTGTCACCGCCCCTACTTTGGCTCCTGGGAGGACACGTGTCCCACTAGCCTTAGCTCCTTAATGATGATTAGTGAGCCCTTTAGTGTTTCTAAAGCGCTTTATAAATAGTTTCTTCAGAAACTATTTTATCTTTTCCCACTCCCGAGTATCCACTACACACATTTTCCTCTCTCCAAAACGCTCAACCCTTCACCCATTTTCTTCAAGTTTTTTTTTCAATGGCTTCTTCAACTGCTACTACTCAAGACCCAAGGAAAAACCAGAAGTTCAAAGGACAAAAGGGCGCATCACTGCTTCCTCCATTTGCTGCGTTAAATGGACCCAAGGTGGTAAAGAATCAGCAATTCATTCCTGAGCCCCTCAAGGAGGAGAAAAGGCACATCTACGAAACCCAGGTACTGATTCCTATTACCGTTTCTGGGAAACCGTTAGCTTTATCTGGTCCTTTATCTTCTTTAGACACAGATTATATAGCCATTAGCGACTTCTTTCCATCCTATCGTAAAACCAAACCTCTAGGGCAGAAAGACAAAACTAGGGTAACCTCTGAACCCCATGACAATGTAGCCCTAAAGAACCTGGATTTGAAGTATCTGAATGATGGGTCTAGGCTATTTAGGGCAACTCCGTATTTTAAGGATTCTGACCTCTATTTGAACTGGTTGACTAAGTTAGAGAAAGTGAAAGCAGAAACCTAGAAGAGCTCGGGAATCTACGACTTGATCATGATGTCGAAGACTGGTCCGGCCTACTGTCCAACTTTACTGGTATCATCTTTGTATTTTTGGGATAGTACCCACTATACCTTTCATCTCCCTTGTGGGATGATGACGCCCACTCTGTTTGACGTAGCCGCTATCACAGGGCTAAAGCCTCATGGTTTAGTTTACGACCCTGAAATAGATGCTCTAGACACTATAAGGTTCGCCACCACCAAACACACTTATACTCACTTCATAAACCAATACCACAATAAGCAAACTGAAACAGTCGAAGACGAAGAACACATAGCATTTTTGGCTATGTGGCTTTCTCGCTGCGTATTCTGTACCAAATCCTTGCAAGTGGCAAGAAAATATCTGACTTTGGCCAATCAGCTACACCTTAATCGAGGCATCTGCCTAAGCGAAATGATATTGGCCAGTCTGTACGAGTCTTTGAGCGAAGGTGCTGGTCGTCTAAAAGACCAGGGGAGTAACGAGAACCTGCTGTTATCTGGACCATTTTGGCTCCTCCAGCTTTGGATTAATGCCACTTTTGAAGCCAGCCTCCCCAATAAAGGGTCTGTGGATGAAGATGCTGCTGATATTAAGGAAAGACGAGTCGAATGGGTTCGACTGGTGCAACTGACCCCAAACGAAGAAAGACAATCACTCAGGACGTCATTCTCTGGCTTCGTCAAAATGTTTGCTAAGCGCTATGAGTTCACACCAAGAATGGCGCCCTTTGCTGAACGAAAATATGAACCTGAGTGGTTTACCAGGCCATTTCCTCCTTCGTTCAAAAAATATGAAGAAGAATCGCAGCATGTCTGGGAGGCATTCCTGATCCCTCGACTTATCGTTCATCGACTCAACCCGCTAAAGGGCCAAACCTCTCTGATAGCTACCAACCCAATCTGGTCTCTCGACAATTTGGTTTGGTCCAGACGCTACCTAAGTGCCTGTATAAAAAGAAGGCCCACGTTATTCTTCCCAACACCATCTACGATGCCATACAGAGTTCGACACACCTTGCTCGACATGCTCATCGCTCACTCCTGACTCCCGTCTTCTTTGAACCTTCTCACCTCTGCACCCAAGAATTCCACGACTGGTGGTCGACACATTACTCTGTGGAGTTCCTTGACGTCTCTAGCTTTGCCCAGTTGATTGACCAAGCTTTTGTTAATGTGTAGGAGAAGATCAAGAAAGGTACGTCCATTCATGTTAAGGAGATTCACGCCTTCCAGAAGTACTTTGAAACTATTTATCGACCAGATGATATTAGTCGGACCGTCCGCGAAGCTGCAGTTACGCTGAAGGAGAAATTTTTAAAGAAAATGGAGAGTTTGAAACTCCCCTCATCCGTTCCTCCTGAGAAACGCTATGAGGTGGCTTTTGCACTACATCCTCCCAAGACTCCTCGACTGCAATCTGCTAATTTTGGAGTGGCTCTTGCCCCTCCATTTCCAGATTGGTTCATCTGTGGGGATTCTATAAAGATCCTTTGCCAGCAGTCGAAACCTAAAGCTCAGCGGGTGGTTCCGACTAAGCATACGCTAGACAGTTTCAAAGGACACCTTCATGTCGGTATCGAAGATGTTCGTATCGAATCCGAAATACATGAAGGTTTGGATTCTTCAATTCTATGCTCTTTCACTTGAACTTTATCATTACTGACATGTGGTTACTTGGCTTATTTCGCAGCTGTTCCCAAAAAGAACACCCCTTAGCACCTAGTCGAAGCCAAAGGCGAAGGCAGCAAGGTACGTCACACACCTCTCCTTTCGTTGATTATTCCTTCTTCCCCTAATGTTTCTCAATTTCAAGCTTCTCGCAAACCACCTCTGACACCTTAAAGGAAGTAAAAAAGGGGCACTGCCCAAATTATCTTCGATTCTGAGGATGAGGACCAGTCTCCTCCTAAAGACTTGAAGCTCAAGAAGCGAAAAAGATCAAACCAAGAACCTAGTGCTGGTGGTGGCCACTCTGAACCTGCGACGGTTAAAGTCCCCAAAAAGAGCACTACTCCAAGTAAAGCCGCAGAAGGCCCTTCTGGAACCGCCTCCAAACCAGCTGCAGGTCACGCCGAAAGCAATAACTCTAGCCCTGATGCCGAAGGAGTCAAAGTAACTTGTCATACTTTTCTCTAGATAAAACTTATTTACCTCATTTCCCTTGATCTAACTTGCATCGAACTGAATCGGGCTGATACTAGTGGTTCAAAACCAATGATGGATCACCCTCCTTCCCCCACCACTCTCCTGAATAGCCAAGGTGAGCCTACATATCACCCCACTTCTGACTTGGGCTCTGGAATAAGTTCACTAGGTGAAATTAACAAGCCTGGTTTTGAAACAGCTCCCCCTTTGCCAGCAAAGACTGCTACGCAGCAATCTCAAACAGATGGCTCCGACCATGAGGCAGATGACGTTGTTCAGCAGGATCCTGCCACAGCGAATCCGAAAACTGCTGCCATGGGTGAAGACCCAACCCTGGTCGATGAAGAGGGATCCCCAACTGACGAACCCATTGGGGCTGCCAATATTAGCCCAGAAGGAGAGGAAGAGATGGAAAAATATGATGATGAGATCATGCACCAATCTGAACTTGATGGCCACGATGATGACAATGAAGATGAAGACAAGATGGATAAAGATGAAGAGGAGGAGAATAAAGGTGAGGAGGAGAAAGCTGACAAAGGACCTACCAGTGAGCCAACCCATGTCGAAGCCATTGTTACCCCAACACCCACTGTTGCGACTGATGGCAAGGCCACATCAACTGTGTATGGAGCAGGCCTTTCTGAAAAAGAGCTCGATGCATTGAAGGCTAGTAATCCTTGACAATACATAAAGATCCTTCTTGGGCGTCGAGGAAGCTCATCTGATAAAACTCTCAGTGCTTCGACTACCTCTGGGGATCAGCCTTCGAGCAAACCTGAAGACAATATCCTTCTGAAGATCAAAAATAATATCTTTAAGGGTGACCTTTTCACACTCTTGCAGATGGATGATGTCACTCATCTCTCTCTAAAAAACCTCCTCCAACAAGTCGACATCCATGCCATTTCCCCAGAATCTGCCAACATCATCTTAGAGCTTGGCGCTATGATTGATCAAGTCCATGGCGACCTGAAACGCCTGCCTCAAATCGAAAGGGCCATTTCAACTGCAGCTGGAAGTGATGCTGCCGCTTGGACTGCTGCCACCGATTCTGAGAATAGAGTAGCAGAGTTGGAGGAAACAAAAGAAAAGAACAAGCAAGAAATCATATCCAATGAAGAAAGTATTGCTTCCTGGGAGCGAAAAATTAAGAAACTTCGAGCCAAGATCTCAAAGGCCAAAAAACGTAACGCTGAATTGTCTACCTTCGATGAATCTGACTTGTCGAAAGAGCTTGAAAGTGCCATAAGTTTTGCTGAGAAAGCTCAACGACTGAAGAAGGAAGTTGCACATTTAAAATCTGACAAGGCCTTGTGTGAAAGGCGTCTTGATCTCCAGAAGTCAAAGTACTTGAAGATGAAGGAGAATATCCCCTTTTAGCTTGTTATTTCCTTTGTAATTTTCAATTTGATGCTCCCTGGCCCTTTGAGGCTTTTATATGTAATGATTATTAAGCCATTTTGGCATTCATAAATACCATTATTGGATTTGCCCTTGTTACGTCGAATTACTCTTTAACAATTTTAATTTCTTGAAGTGCTGGTTTATATTTTTTCAAATACTTGCCATTTACTTTCAAGATTCTTTTATCCTCATTTAATTCTTCAACTTCATAGGCTCCATTAGAAAATACTTGCATAATTTGAAATGGGCCCTCCCATTTAGGGGACCATTTGCCCAAGGCTCTAACCTTTCGATCCATAGGCAGGATTACCTTCCAAACTAAATCTCCCGATGAAAAGGTCTTGATTCTGACCTTTTTATTATAAGACTTCTGCACTCTTTTCTTTTGTCTCTTTAAAAGTTCTAATGCTTTAAGTCTTTCCTCGTCCAGATCTACCAGTTCGTCTAACATCATATTCCAATAAAGCTCAGAAGGAATTTCATGATGTCTCTGAATCCTAGTCGACTGGAGGTATATCTCAACGGGTAACACTGCATCGTGACCAAAAGTCAATCGAAAATGAGTAGTGTTGGTTGCTTCCTTGGGAGAGGTTCGACATGCCCACAGAATCTGGTCCAATGTCCTATGCCAATTTCTAGGCTTTTTTCCCACATGTTTCTTGATCAGACAATCACCACTTTATTAGCTGCTTCGACTTGACCGTTGACCTAAGCATAATAAGGTGTAGAGGTCAAGAGTTTGAAACCCATCTCTTTTGAAAACTCCTGCATCTTTCGACCAGTAAAGACTGATCCTTGATCTGTTGTGGTCGTTTATGGGATTCCAAACCTGTAAATGATGTATTTTTGAATGAACTCGATCACATCTTCTTGATCCACATTTGGTAAAGGTACCGCCTCGATCCACTTAGTAAAGTAGTCGATCCCTACCAAAATGTATCTCTGATTCTTGGAGGATGCCGGTCGAATCTCTCCAATCAGATCCAAAGCCCAACCTCTAAAAGGTCATGGCTTGACTATGGAATGTAACTCACTTGCAGGGATATGATGTATGCCAGCATGAACTTGACATTCTTGGCAACCTTTAGCGAATTCAATGCAATCTTTTAGCATCGTAGCCAATACATGCCTTGTCAAAATAATAGCCACTTCATCTTATGGCCTACCTGATGCGCCTCGCATGCCCCACTATGGACAGTAGAAAGGGCCAGATATGCTTTTGTTTCACTAAGACACTTAAGTAAGACCCCCTCAGGGGTCTTTTTAAACAATTCATTGCCTAGAAGGACATAACTTAAGGCTTGATACCTAACCTTTCACTCTGTGGATGCTGTCGGGTTTTTCAAATACTCAACTACATGCTTCCTCCAGTCTTTATCCATCAAGCTGTCTATTGCGAAAATCTCAAAATTTTCTTCGTCAGCATATCCAAGCTTTGTCACTTCTAAGTCTGATGGGCATAATCCAACAGATACCACTTTACCTCTAGCTTCGATTGCCTCTTGTAACTTTTCCTTCAAAACCTTATACCCAGAAGCAACCTGAGCCAAGTCATTGCCCACTTGTTTCTCTAGTCGAGGTATGTGTCGAATGCTCACTACTTCGAATCTCTTCAATAGTCTGTTGGCCACTACGAAGTACATGATAAGATTCTCCTTAACACATTTGCACTCCTTTGTAATTTGTTTTATGACCAACTCTGAGTCTCCCATTATTTCAACTCGAGTTTCCCCCAATTCTAACAGAATTTCAAGTCCAGCTATTAAGGCTTCATACTCAGACTCATTGTTGGAACAAAATCCTTCGACCCTGTACTTGAATTTTGTTGGAATTTTATCTGGAGAAATAATCAGCACACCTACACCTGTGCCATCTTTGTGGCTGGAGCCGTTGAAGTATAACTTCCAAGGTTCTAATTCGACATAATTCAACATGCTTTCGTTTATGGAGTGGTCGACTATAAAGTCTGCTACCACTTGTCCCTTAACCGCCTTCAGAGGCTTATACGTTAAAGAGTACTCAGTCAGTGCTAGTGCCCATTTACCGATTCGACTATGCAAGATAGGTTTTGACAACATGTGCTTAATAACATCGAAATGAGACGAAACATAAACATCAACTGGCTTTATATATTGCTTTAATTTTGTACAAGAGAAATACAAGCATAGGCATAATTTTTTTATCACGTTATACCTAGTTTCCGCATCATTCAAAACTCCACTGAGGTAGTAAATGGCTATTTCGACACCATCCACATCCTTTTGAGCCAACATGCTCCCTATGGTTTTGTCTGATGCAGCTATGTACAATCTCATACTCCTATCCCTACAAGGTGGGGAAAGAATTGGGGGATGACTCAGGTATTCCTTGATCTTGTCGAAGGCCGCCTACTGCTGCTGCCCCCATTCGAATCCATCCTTATTGAATCGAAGCAATGGTGAAAAGGCCTGCGTTTTTCTGCTTAGGTTCGATATGAATCTCCTCAAGAAATTGATCTTGCCCAACAGCGACTGCAGCTCCTTTTTCGTTGATGGCGTTTTCGCTTCCATGATGGCCTTGGTCTTATTCTGGTTGATCTAGATCCCCTTTTTATGGACAACAAAGCCTAGAAAATCCCCTGCCTACACACAAAACGCACATTTAAGAGGATTCATTTTCAGACCATGCCTTCTCATCCTTTCAAAGGAGTGTCGAAGATGGTCTAAGTGACTCTTCCCTGAAACAGACTTAACCACTATATCATCGATATATATTTGCATGAAAGTCTCTATATAATCATGGAAGATAGTGTTCATTGCTCGTTGATATGTTGCCCCAGCATTTTTAAGGCCGAAAGGCATCACCACCCACTCATAGGTGCCTAAGGCTCCAGGGCAACGAAAGGTTGTTTTGGGGACATCATCTTCAGCAATGAATATTTGGTTATAGCCAGAGTACCCATCTAGCATACTAAGATACTCATGTCCTGCGGCGGAATCGACTAACATTTCTGCCACAGGCATGGAATACTCATCCTTAGGAGTTGCAACATTTAAATCTCTAAAGTCTATGCATACTTGTAAGGAACCATTCTTTTTAATAACAGGTATAATGTTAGCTAACCATTCGACATACCTGGCAGTGCAGATAAATTTGCATCGAAGGAGTCTTTCGACTTCCTCCTTTATCTTCGAGAGAACTTCTGGGGCAAACCGTCTTGGATTCTGTTTGACTGGCTTCTTCCCAGGCTTGATCGGCAACCTGTGTTCGACCAACTCTCTACTCAAACCGGGCATTTCATCATAGTCCCAAGAGAAACAGTCTTTAAACTCCTGGAACAACTGGGTAATTTTGACCTTAAGTTGTGGGTCAAGCTTGGCACTAACATATGTTGGCCTTCTGGTTGCCCCTTCGCCTAGGTCGATTTCTTCTAACGGATCTTACGCTAGCATCTTAACATTGTTTTCTAGCGGATCTTTTTCAAATCCCAAAGGCTCATCGTCATAAATAGCGTCAAGCCTCTGGCCTCGTTCTACATCCTGAACCTTATAAGGTGGCTCTGGGTCGAAGTCCTTACCAGGACCTTCTTGGTGGAATTCAGGATTGGCTTCGCCAGCCATGTATTCTTTAGCAGCCTCCAAAGCCGCTTGTAGTCTGGTTTTAGCCACGTAGGCCGAAATTATTCTCAATGCTTCAAACTCAGTCATTGCCATTGAATTCACTTCCCCACCCTGTGGGGTCTACTGCAGGCTCGCCAAGGTACGGAAGTCTTTCCCATGGCACCTCCTTATCCCAACGGAAACCCTCGACAGGATGTAAGTATAATGAGCAAAATGTCTCGTCGTCTGGGACAAACTCAAAATCTGCTGGACCACAGGGGGCAATGTGAGCCAAATGTTTGTCGAACTGACGTCTGTCCACATAATTGATTAGTGCTTTAAAATACCCCTGGTCAGCCTCAATGTTTTCGACTATGCCGTCTGGTCTCCAGATGGTGATGCGTTGATGCATCGAAGATGGCATTGCACCAATGCCATGTATCTATTCTCGTCCTAAAACCAGATTGTAGTTGGCTTTTGTTTCCACTACCATAAAGACAGTAGGCCTAGTGATTGTTCCCACTGTTAAGTCGACTTGTATCACTCCTAAAGTAGAGCCAACTTTTCCTTCGTAATTCGAAAGAACCATGTTATGTGGCTTAGTGTCAGTATCGTACTTGCCAATCTTGCTCAGTAAGAAGTGTGGCATCAAGTTCACTGTTGCGCCACAATCGACTAATATTTTATTTATTGGCACGTTCTCCACCTTGCCAATAATGTAGAGGGGTTTTAGGTGACTCCTCATTTCCTCTGTGGGTCACTCGAAAAAAGCGTTATGCTCTTCGACACACCCTTTGTTCATAATATAGCAGCATACCGGCTTGTGTGCTGCCATCTTTGCCTCAGTGCAGGCATCTAAATCTTCGACTTCTGTGAGTTGGTCGAACTCTCTGGGCATCACAGATACCATATTGACTATGATATCAAGAGAAGCGTCAGATTCGGAATCAAAGTTGTCTCTTATCTCGTCATCCTCTTCGACAGTCTTCTCAGGTTTATCCTCTTGAGAGGCAAACAGTTTTCGTCCTACAGGTATTTTTTCATCAGCCTTCATTGGATTCCTTTCATTATTGTCAGTAGGGATATTAGTACTGGATTCTCCTTGATCCTTCGACTGAGCCTCCTTGAGAGCCTTCCTTCGACGTTGCTCTCTCCTCCATAGAGATCGCGACATCGGGTTCTTCTCCTTTTAGTTTTCAGAAACATATGCCAATTTGTTAGAGGTCTGAAACTCTTTTCGATACTCTATTGAAGAGCCTCTGCCCACATCAAACTTCTGCCACTTTTTCTGACCTTTTTCCTTTCCTTCGACAGGTTTCATCTAGCTCCCTATTGGTGCATTGCTTGTTGGTTTGAAGGTACTGGGTCTGGCCCCTGGGAACTATGTTTTTCCTCCCAATTGTGTTGAAGACGACCTTCTAGGGTTGAAACCCCTTTGACCATGAGATAATCTCTGCTCCCTTCTTTCTCTAGCCTTCCTAATCCCCTCAAGATTGTGAGCAGCCTTTTGATCAAAGATTGCACTGCATCTGGGGCAAAACATGACACCTGATCCCTTCTTTTGGCAGCAGTGAAGGAATTCAATGATAGTTTTATCCTGTTTTGGATACGCCACTTTGTTACGCTCTTCTTGGCGGCTTGCTTCGTCCACCCCATGGTCTGATGTTGCGTAATTTCGACCATATTAATGTCCATGTCGACATCAGCACTAAGGTCCAGATTGCAGAAGTCCACATCAAGGTCCTCAGCAGCCTTATCCATCTTAATGCAACTCTCAGCAGTCTCTTTAGTAACCAGCATCATGTTGGAACCCTCATTGATCCCATCATTTAAACCCCCAGTGGCCTCGTCGAAGCTATCAACGGCCTCTCTCATGAGTTTCTCCATAGCATAACTATCAAAGTCTTCAGTGACCTTGGCTAACACAACTTTGTTGGCGAAGTCTTCAGTAATTTCCACCATATTGACTGAACGGTCGAAGTCATCAGCAACCGCAACCATATGTATCTCTGGCTCAGCATAATGAGCATCTGCTGTTTGTAATAGGTCGGAGTCAATTTTCATCTTACCTTTGCTCTTCTCTCTGAATTTCAGCCCGCCCTCCTGAATAGCATTCTGCACCAGATCCCTGAAAAGAAAACATTGAGAAGTTTTATGACCCAAAAAATTATGGTACTTACAAAATCCTCTCTTTTTCTTTGTTCTAAAGGCGGCATTTTAGCGCTAGGAGGCACTATCATCTGCCCATCTTTTACCAACAAATAAAAAATTTCGTCACATTTGGTGATATCGAAAGTGTATGTTTTCTTGGGAAACTTATCATTCTTTTCAGATTCGCCAGAATTTTTTCCAGTCGAAGGGGCTAACATTTTACAAGCATACGGAGGCCCTTGCTTTAACTCAGCAATGTCTACCTCACTCTCGTCAAAGTATAATGGTTCATCGTACAAACCTTCGACATCCTCATTATATTCAACATAAGCTACCTTTTTCCCCTTATTGAACTTAGCATTTTCATCTTTGAGACGTTCTAACTGTCAAACCCTATCAGCCAGTTGGGCCATGTCTCTCAGATACTGGGTATCCAATTTCTTTCTAATAGAGTAATCAAGGCCACCAGCGGCCATTTCGACCAGTTCATGCTCTGACACTTGAGTAAAACACCTAGCCTTAAGTAATCGAAACCTGTTTAGGAAATCGTCTATTGGTTCAGTGAACTTTCGCTTTATGCTGGCCAACTCCTTCAAACTAATCTTAGTTTGCCCCATATAGAATTGTTCATGGAACAAGCGCTCTAACTGGGTCCAATTACAGATTGAGTTAGGAGGTAAGGTTGTAAACCAAGTAAAAGCATTTTTTGTGAGAGAACTTGGGAAATATTTCACCCTAAGACTTTCGTCATTTGCGATCTCTCCAGCCTCGATCATATATCGGGCTACGTGTTCGATAGTAGATTCAGTTGTATCTCCTGAGAACTTGGTAAACTTTGGGACCTTCGTCCTAGGAGGTAATTCTGATTGCAGGATATAATCCACTATGGGTGAGGTATAGTTTGGCCTAGTAAAGCCAAAATTCACCCCATTTTGAGCCATTATTCTTTCGACCATGGCTGCTAGGTTGTTATCCGCTGCTATGTTGTTACGTCGAACCTGTTGTACAACCTGATCAGCATCTTGGTTTCTATTCACTATCACTACCCCTTGTTCCCCTTCTTCTGGAATTGGCCCTTGGTTCCTAGGTGGTTCGACTCTGGGGAGTTCGACTCTCGGGGGTTCCAGGTTGGCCTCAGGCATAGTCTCTAGGTTCCGCCGTGGGATATTCTCCACCACAGTCGCACCTCGTACAGGGGCCGGCACCCCCATAAATTCTGCCATGCATGCCAATTGCACCGTTAGTTATTGGTTGGTCTGGGTAGTGTTCCGAATCAAAGGCTGGAAAATTTCCCCCATATTTTGAGACAAAGTTTGTACCATTTGTAGATTACTCTCATCCATTTGTTGTCTTAAACATGTTATAGACGTGTTTGTTAGACTAGGACCTTGAGTGGAATATCCTATACCTACACTTTGGCTGTTTCGACCCACATTTATCCCAGATCCCGACCCCTGTAATGGCGAAGACATTACATTGTCTGAGAATACTAGGGGGGCATTTTGGAGGCTTTGCATTATTGACGTTGGCATTCCATAAGGTGAATTCCTTGGTAAAGGTTGTGAAAATCCTGGAGGGGGAAGATGCCTAAATGTCAAAGCTCCTCCTGGTGGAGTTTGGGGGTTAGATGCTTGTGGGCCTATGTACTCCAAAACAGGTTGAGTGTAAGCCCTTATATATGTCGACCCCGGTCCTGTCGTTGATGGGTCGGACATAATAGGAGGTGGGATCGGCTCTTCTGTCGAAGGAACTGGGGGTGGTACCACATCATTCCTAGACACATTTTGAGGGTTTGTGTTACTAGGTTGGGCATTCAGATTACTTGACTGTGGATTAGAACCACTCCCTTGAGGATTTGGATTGTTTGGCTGACTAGTGTTCGTCGCCATTTTTCTAGTATATTTTCTTCTTGGTCTTTCTTCGTTTGTATTGGCTACCCTACCACTTCTTAATAACATGCAACGAAGCTTTTTAAGGAGAAAGAGATTGATGAATGATGATTTTCAAAATTTAGAAAAAATCTTTATATAGTTAGCACTGTCCCACTGGGCGTGCCAATTTGTTTACCATGAAAATTGGTAAACAACCGCTGATCTTCCAAATCTGACTTTGGTGACTTACAGGATCGATCAGATTGATCCTAGGACATGTGCTAACAGTTGAACTAAGTTAAATTCTAAAGCAATGAATACTTCGACAATACTCAAGAAGGAAAGATTGTTGAAAGTATAGTACAAGACAACACTTCAAAATGTAAAGTTAAAAGGCTGGAAATGTAAAAGGAAGGGTCGGACGTGTACAATAAAGATCTAAAGGTATAAAACGAAAATAAGTGCAGAAACGTAACTGGCTTCAAATAAAAGATAACAATTTAAGTAAAGATCAAAGTAAATTGCGTTGAAGGATAAATGGTGTTTACATCACGTACATTCTCACAATACTCTTTCTCAACACGCGAATACTTTCAAGTAAATTTAGAGTTACTTGTACAAAGTGAACACAACACCCCTAATCCTATTGCTAGGATCCTTATTTATAATACTAAACCTAACTGCTATAAACATCCTGAAACAATCAACAAATGACAAGTGTCATATTGCATGCTTCCATTGCCCGGATACACACCACCTGTCTTTCCACAAGAGCGAACCAAAGTAACCACTCCCTCCTTTATTTGAATTTGAATTCCCAGCGTCAGACATCATCGACATTCTCGGTCGAAGGTTCCCCCTTTAACTCTTAGAAATATTTTCTAAGTTCCAAAAGATCTCTTTTCCTCTTATGAGTACCTTCGACTCAAACCTATCACACAAATCCTGTCGAAAGCCTTTCTAACCTTCTTCAAGAGCCTAATATTCTCCTCAACACTTTCAACTTCATCTGGACGTCGAATTTATGAGCTAACAAAAATACGTTGCAACTTTACGAAGATGCATTTCCTTAAGGTTCTGCAACTCATATCTTGTTAATGTAGGACATACAGTTTGACCCATCAGCAAAAATAATGCATTTTTCAATAAAACACTCTATCAAACACATTGTTAATATAAATGACATATCTAAACTACCTATTGCATAACTTAATGCTCAATTTCTACATATGTTTATGGAAAAGGAAAAAACTTTAGAAAATAAAAAACTTACCAAATGTGACTGAAGTTTGATGTTGATAAAAGAAGACTTGGAAGTTTCTTGAATGATTTTAACTGAATGTGAGTTGAGAGATTTTGAGAGATAAAAATTGGAGAGTATGATAGTATTATGAGAAGTGAGGAAGGAGAAATGGTTTTGGCGCCCTTTTGATTAATTATCGTCAGGATATTTATCTCTGAAAGTAAGAAGTGTACAATCTAGATGTTGAATGTTTACGGAGATGCATCTTTGTAATTTTTTAATGTAGCCTAAGGGCCTAAGTCTTAAACATTTATGTTTTGGGTGCGTCTGGAGACGTATCTCCGAAATCTGGGAGCATTTTTTATTTTTCCATAAGGTGTGGTAGCAATCCATAGGGTGTCTTTAGCAACTCTCTTTCTTGATACATTTCTCCATCAAAACATTTCTTCAACTTTAAACATACAAGAGTGTTAAATTCTCTTGAGAAAAATATATTTGTTGTTTATTATAATTTTCTACGATTCAGTTGATTAGTCAATATAATTGCATGCAGAAAATGTCAAATTTATAAGAAAAACGTATAAATTACATAATTAATTAAGTGGTTGAATGTAAATGGTTAAAAATCAACAAGTTATATAAAACTAGAAAAACATAAATTTTATTAATTAAAACAGTACATATTTAAATTAAAGGCATGCGTAATGTTTTAAAAAAAACACTTTTAGTCTTCCTATTTTAGTTTTAAGTTTTAATTCATCCATTTAAAAATTCAACAATTTTGTCATTTTAAAAAAAAAGCCAGTCTTTAGTTCCCTTATTTAATAATTCATGAGATTTTACTGACCCCTTTCGATTCAATTTACATAGTTGACACGTTCATTTAATGCGTGCAATTAAGTGTCATTGACATTGTAGTGCCAACTACGTCAAAATTGACAATTCACTGAATTGAAATGAAAAATTGATTTTATAATATAAAATAATACAATTAATAATTAAAATATTATTTTATAAAACATTTTACAATAAATGAAACGTCGAACATGCAAATCGAACATTTTCCCCTTTTCTAAAACCTAACAATGAAGAACCCTAAATTCTCAATCGTCTTTATTCATAGATCGTATTCCTTTCTCAACCGTTATCGTTTCTCAATTGTGTTCGTCTCAATTGTGTTGCTGAATCATATTCAAGTGAAAGTCACATTTTCTCATTCGTTTGCAAATGACAAAACCTTGCACTATGTAAGAGCAATGAAGAAGTAAAGTTTTATGTCATGTATTTTTTGGTATAATATGGTCCCCTATTTGAACTATGTCATTGTACACTTCATTTTCCTCAATTGTGTTCTTGTTTATGTTTGTGTATATTATACTCCCATATCATTTTGTGTTGTATATTTTACTCCCTCATTGATTATGTTGTTTAGTATGTATGTTGGTGTCTCTATTATTTATGTCGTTTAGTATGTATGTTGTGGTCCACATTGATTAAATTAAATCATATTATTTTAAATTACTGTACAAGTCAGTTTAAAATAAAAGGATTAGGTTAAGAATACATTATATAGGTGAACTAGTACAAACACATGTTAAATGATATATTAATGGAAAGGCTTTATAAATGAATTGGATGTGGGGTGTTAATTATATGTTATATCACTACTACCTAAAAGTCATTTCACTACGAATGGAAAAGGGATACCACCACACTTATCCAACCATGGTGAGGTAGAGGGTGGTTGTAAGTATTAGGGGTGTTAAAAACCGAACTGGCCCAATAGAAAACCGCAAACCGAACAAAAACAAATCGAAAGCCGTAAAAAACTACTTTTGGTTCGGATTTGTTTGGGCCCTTTTTTTAACAAAACTACGCGGTTCGGTATGGTTTGCGGTTTGTATTTTTCAAATCGAATCAAACTGCATTATTTTATAATCCAAACCCAAACCGAAACCTATTATGCCTTAGTATTACGGTTATGAATGATTTTCTCTTCCTCACACTTAGAATTTAAGTTTCAGCCTTCTCAAATCTCTCCTATCAATATTACGCCTTCTTTGTTAGGTACATCTCTCATTTTCTTCACTAATCTATACTCTATTACATTCTTTCTTTTTCATCTTCTCATTTTAATACTACTGTTCTCTCTT
Source organism: Lathyrus tuberosus (assembly GCA_022829125.1). Taxonomy (NCBI): domain Eukaryota; kingdom Viridiplantae; phylum Streptophyta; class Magnoliopsida; order Fabales; family Fabaceae; genus Lathyrus; species Lathyrus tuberosus. The sequence continues at coordinate 18,496,670 of JALAZF010000034.1, forward strand.
CCAATTTTATTTTACCGAGTTAAATATACAACACCCCCTACAATGTATGTGAGTTTCGATTTACCACCTTATAATACTTTTTGTTTATTTCCCCCCTGTGATATATTTTTTTTGTTTTACCCCCTAAGTGTGCAATTTGAACACTGAATCTGGGGGGTAAACCAAACAATATATATTACAGGGGGATAACTTTGACACTTATGGGGCAAAAGATATAGAATTTTAACACTGAATTCCCCTAACATTTGAAGATTCTCACATTTCTGACCTTCATCACATCCAGTCATCAAAAAAACTGATGTGACATCTTTTTACTGATGTGTATGGCCAAGTGGCTTTTTATTTTAATTTATTATTCTTTTTAATGCCACGTTGGCATTGTATTTTTTATTTATTATAAGTTTTGAAAATTTAAAAGATGCAAAACTCTAAAATGTGAGGACAATGAGTGTTGAACCCATGACCTCCCATCACCACCCAATATGGACTACCACTAGGCCATATTATTCTTTCTGAAATGTTAGAGGAATTCAAGCAACTTTTTTTACGGGGTTTTTTTTCAAAAAACGCCTATATGGCAGGGGGAGAATAGGTATTAACCCAATTTTTATTTATTAAATGGGAAGTTGTTGCCCAAATATGATGAGTTTTGTTGTTATTTCGTAATGTATATATAACTAAACAAAAAGTTATGTTGTCCTTTATATGTGTATGTATGGCTCAATAAAAAATGTGTAAAAAATCGAACCAACCGAATCGAACCAAACCACATTAGTTTGGTTTGGTTTTATTTCTAAAAGCCAACTGAACCAAACCAAACCACATGTTTTTTTCTCTTGCAATTTGGATGATTTTTAGCTTCAAAACCACCCAAATCGCACCGCAAACACCTCTAGTAAGTATGATGTTTTCCACCACAGTCGTGCAACCGTAATTATAAACTAGGTAGTATGCTACCTATCACAAGTTTTACATTAAACAACCATAGTGAAATTCTAAACACTTAACTCTTAACAGTGGTTGTGCTAAACAACTGTTATGATATATACACATGCTCATTACCAATGCTCATTACAAATATAACCTTTCAATCAAATATAGAAATTAATAATATGACAAATTAAGTTATATTATAAGAACATGTTACATTAATCAATGCTATACAAGATTTCTTCAGTCCAGTATCTGCATTTCGCACTTTAACAGTTATATTTTATTTCAATGCTCCTAGTTCTTAATCCTCCTCTTGCTTCACATATAATTCATTTTTCAAACAAAATTAGAGATGGAGAATTGGGCAGTTGAAGAACTATAAGCATTAAGCCAAGTTCTAACTATTAAATAGTGAAATGCAGATAATGGACTAAAGAAATCACGTATAAAATTAAATAGTGAAATGCAGATAATGGACTAAAGAAATCACGTATAAACATTGATAAGTGTAATTTTTTTTTCTAATATAACTTAATAGCCCGTATTATAATTTTCTAATTCATTACGGAAAGTTATATATTCCGTAAGAGATTGAGAAATTCACTGGTGTGAATTATTCGGTTTGTGGCGCTTGAAAATGCAAGCCCTACTAGTTCAACAAAGTTTATTAGAAGCATTGAAAGAATTAGAAAAGATGGATGTTTCCCTAACAAAGAAGGAGATGACGGCGATGATCAAGAAAGCCCACTGTGTCATCATATTGAGCCTTGGTGATAAGGTTCTCTGACAGGTCTCTAAGGAGAAGACAGCAGCAGGTGTGTGTAGTCGTCGGTTTTTTCCTGGTGACGCGACCACCTTACCGCATGATTGGTGCTACTTTCTAATTTCTGTATTTATCCTATGAAGTTGGTTAAGGAAGGGGAAGATATCTTAAACTAACCCTGCATGAAAAATTTTTCTTTAACAAATGCTAAGAGATCGGGGATCGGGGTCTGATTATACAAAGGGAAGCTATTAACACCCAGTGTATCTATGGTAATCCATAGGAACCTTCTTTTACATGTATTTCTGTTAACTTGAAATGCTTTCTTGTCTTTATCTACTGTGGATTGGGAAAATTTATCCTTTGGGAGGTTTGAAAGAATGTTTTTGTTGTTTTTGGATTTTCTGTTGTTTTTGGGAAGGTACTGGACCTAAAGTCTTAATTTGTGTGCTCGCTAAAATTTCGCAATCTTATGCCTACGTATTCCCGTAAAGAGATTTGGGAAATCAGAGCAATCGTAGTTCCTCCTATTTCTATGGGAGGAAGGAAATTTAATGTCTTGTTCAAAGCCCAAGATTGAAGCTATCTGAGTATTTGTGTCTTGTTTAAAGCCTAAGATTGAAGCTAAAAGGGGTGACTGAAAGAGAATTTGTCATCTCTTAAGGGAGATATCTCACTTATTCATCACAAATGTTGGGTAATTGGCTATAAGGGAAATTACTTTAACTGGGATATGAGAAATCTAGCAATGCCATAACTTCCTTTATAAGAGAGGTGCCATGAAGGAAGAAAGCTTTAACTCAGTGTAGAGCAATGCCACTTTTTCCTTATGAGTCTTTCATGCTAAGAGAATGACATTGGCTTGGATGTATAGAATCCAGAGGCTTGCCACTTATAGCTGTTAGATGAAAGAGTAGTTTTAACCATGATAAAGGAATGAATCCAACTTGGATTTTGAATCAACAAGTGTGTCACTTACAGCAATTATATCTGGAAAAATGTTTTGATTGTTTGTTTTGATATGTGATGTTTGGAGGATATATCTTCATGCAGAGATGACTCATGGTCTCTTCTGAGGGGATGTTGATTTTTGTGTGCCTTGATCAAAGCCCAAGGTTGAAGCTAAAGGAGAATGACTCCACTGGGGAGTGTTATATCTATCTTGTACAAAGCCCAAGATTGAGACTGACTGGGGAAAATTCTTATATGGAGCCTAAGAGGAGGCTATCTCTTGCTGAGGATTTATGGAAATCTAAGAGTAGGTCCAAATTGTGTTAAGGGGAATCCGAAGGGATTTACTCTTGCTGGGAATCAGGGAAGAGTTAAATTATCAGATGCCATGAGGCTCTGATTCTATTAGGGATTTGTTGAGTGTCAATTGACCCTGGCTAGGATGTTTAAGGTGAAAGTTTAAACCTTGTTGTGTGTCAGGGGAGTTTAAAGATGAGTTTGAAAACCTTAGAGATTTTTAACTCTTCTGGAGACTGGTGTATGGGTAAAATGATCAGGGCTTTTCCTATGCTTTTAGGAAACTTGAGGGTCTCTGGGTGTTAAGTCCAAAGGAGATTATGATAAGTGAGACTTTCCAAGTCTATTTGAATGAAGCCCAAGAGGAGGCTGAGACTGTCCAAGTCTCTCAAGAAGTAGTAAGCTCTGGTGTAGAGAGGGGTCTTTGTATGATGCCCAAGAGAAGTATTTTGGTTTAAGGGATGAAGATCAACCCTAGAATGGTATGATGTTCTGGAATTTTGACTCTCCTGGGGATTAAACTAGTAGAGATAACAAATTTATATCTTATGCCTTTAGGAAGCCTTTGGGTCCTTGTACTAAGCCCAAGAGGAGGCTGGGGAACTTCTAAGAAGCCTGTTGGTCCTTATACAAAGCCCAAGAGGAGGTTGGGAATACTTCTAGGAAGCTTGTGGGTCCAAGCCAAAGAAAAGTTCAAGGAAGGTTTCACTGGGAATAATCTTTTCTTATGTTGAACAGTTATAAGGTTTGAAGATATTCAAAAGAGGTTTCACCGGGAATTAATCCTCTCTGAGGAAATGAATTTCTTATATATATATATATATATATATATATATATATATATATATATATATATATATATATAAGTTTTGACAGTCTTGAGAAAAGTTTCACCGGGAATAATGCCTTTCTCTGTTCCATATTGAATAAGCCCATGAGGAGGCAGAATGTATTGAGGGAGTTTCCTGTGAGGGAACTAGTTTTGACTAAGTTAAAAGTAACCTCAGGTTTGACCTATGTGTAGACCTAACTGCTGGGGAAACTCTAAACAAATGTGCACAAGAATATATACAAATAAGTGCATTGACAGGTATATAAATAAATATGCATTAAAAATAAAAGATGTTGGGTCTTACACTCTGAAAAGAGGCCCAAGTGTATGGTGATTGATTGTATGATTTTAACTGTATGATTAAGATTTCAGGAAATTGAAGAAAGTTTTGAGAAAACTTTGAATTTGAATTTGAATTAAAAGAAATATTTTTGAAAGAAAAGAATGTTTGGGGCTTATAACTCAAAGAGAGACCCAAGTGGTCTAAGAGCAGTATCACCAGGAATAATGCTCCTCGTAGTACCAGTTTAAAAAAAACAGGCAGATGATTTTGAAAACAGAGGTATGGGGCTTACAACTCAAGGAGAGGCCTATGGAGGTTGGTTATTGTTTAAAAACAAAGTTTTATGGACAAAAGATTAGGGCTTATACTCAAGGAGAGACCCAGATGATTTATTTGAATAGGCGACGATCGCTTCGCGGTTTTGAAAACCACAGAGGGACTTATACAACAACTGAGGCCCAAAAATATTTATTTACAAAAGGGATGGGTCTTACACTCTTCAAAGATGCCTAAAAGGTTATTTTTATACAAGAGTTGGGGCTTATAGCTCAAGGAGATGCCCAGATGAAAAATAGCGATCACACCGTTTATTTTGAAAATCGTATCAGGACTTATACAATGGCTGAAGCCCAAAAATATGTATTTACAAAGGCGATGGGTCTTACACTCTATAAAGAGACCCAAAAGTGTTTCAAATGAAGTTTGAAAAAATAAAATTAAGGAGAACCCTAATTTTAATAAAAAAAAACAATTTTTTCAAAGAAAATTAAATAAAAATGATATAAAATATCAACTATACTTAAAAACAAGTTGTGAATTTTAAAAATTGTTTTGAAAAATCATGTTATGTTTATATGAAAGTGTGAAATTAATTTGAATTTGAAAAATCAATAAGAAAAATTTCATTAAAAATGTTTAAAAACAATTAAAATGAAATTCTTTACAAAAATTCAAACTATATTAAATAAATAATATAAATTTGATTTTTTTTTGTAGAATAAAATATTTTAACATTTTTGTGAATTTTTAAAAAAAGAACCAATAAAAAATGATTAAAATTGAGAGAGAAAATAATTTTTGAAATCAATTAAGAAAATAACTTAAAAATTCAAAAATTCAAATAATTTGAAAAAAAGGCGCCAACGGTCACCTTCTTCTTCCTCGTGACCGCGCCATGGACGATTTGCAAAACCTCACTTTTATCTCTGATTACTCAATGATTTTGCATGATTCAAATATCAATCTCACTCGTTTTTTAACAAGGATTCCAACGGTACCAATTAATTGCATTTATATTAAGTGTGGAGTGAGAAATTAAGTGATGAACACATGAACCATAATTTCTGCAAGAGCACTATGAAATCCTATACACGATAGCTACAAAGCAATTGATTGAGGAGAAACACTCTACATAAGTGCAGAAACATGTTTGTAACTTGAAAACACAGTTATGATGCATGGATCCTAGAGTTTGAGAGTCCAGGCTTACCTCTTGCAAGAAGAAATCGAATTGTGTGTTGGAGGTGTTACATATATTGTTTGATGACTTGGACAGCTTCAATGGACCTTATGTAAGGTGTTTGGAAGCTTGGAATGGATTGAAACAACCTGGATCACCTTGTGGCAACTCAACTGCAAATAGGCCTGAGTTTGATTTGGAGCTTTGTGATTCTGAGGTTACAAATGTGTGGGAAGTGTTTGGATAGCTCACATATGATGTATATGATGTGCCTACAACATTGGTTTTGATAGAATTGCTCTCTTTTTGAAAATTCGAATGTTACTTGAAAAAGAAGCAATTTTTGATTTTTGAGAGTGAAAGGAAGAAGAGCATGTGTTGTTATGCTTTGGTGTACTCAAACTGATCAGAAATGATCCCTATTTATTGTAGAGCAAGTTCGTTTTGGGAGCAATAGTGATTGGGGCTGGATCACCCTATTATCCATTGAGTTTTGTCATGTAGCCAAAGTCTCCTCTAGCCATTGACTTGCGTCAATGTTGTGGACTAGTACATGCCAGCTCTATGCATCCATTCAGTGCTTCATGACAAAATTGGAGTTTTTGGAAATGAACCTTGAATGCCACATGCCTAAGGGATTGGATTTTTGACTTGGTTGCCTTGTGATCAGATTCTTCATCATTCATGTTGATTTTGTACAGAAATATAATGATGCAAGAGTCCAAAATTGGCTCAAGAAATCGTGGGATACAAATCATGTACCAATGCTGTTGTGTAGGCAGGGCGAAAAATGCCATTTTTGGAGGCTTATAACTTCTTGCTCAAGTTGAACCATGGGAGGTTCTTGTACTTTTTGGAAAGCCCTTATATCATACTTTAACTTTGGTCTTGAATCATCTTGGATCATAATGAAAAATGGCCTCAAAGTTGGGGAAAATACAAAACTGATTCTGTCCAAAAATTTCACTAAGTGTTTGAAAAATGTCAATTTTTCATTTTTTGTGATTTTGATCAATCCATAACTCAAAATCAGTGAGGATTTGGAATATGTTGTAGTTGACAATCTTGAAGTATGTAATGAGAGCTTTCATTTGAGCTTTGGATGGAAAAAAAAAGGTTACTTGGATCACAAGTTATGGTCTTGCAAAGTTGGGTAAAAATCATTTTTTTCCATGACTTAGTGAAAATTCAAGTTTCTTAAGGTTACCCCTTTTGCAAGTAACCCCACTTTTCTTGATTTTTCTTGATGGATGATGATCAAAACCATAAGTTAACATTGTTTTTGACGTAGAGAAGCCATGTTTGTCAAGAAATCCCAAAAGTCAAACTTGGTTTTTTTTTTTGCACAGTTGACTTTTTGTCAGATGAATTTCAAAATTTGTGATTCCCTAATGAAATCAAGTTCTTGACCAAATTCAAACCTAATGGATGGATTCCATAGGTGTTTTAGAGTGTCTTGAATCATTTCCCAAGGTTTGATATCATGTCTTAGTCAAAAGTCAAAGGTAGAGTTGACTTTTTCTCAAAAACCCTAGTTTGTGGTCCAGATGAATTTGCATCTTCATATTGCTCATGAACCAAGTTCTTTGTGTCCATTTGAACTTGTAAGAGGATCAATATAAGATATTTGAGGTCTTCAAAACATTTCTTAAGGGCTTGGCTCATGCATTACTCCAAAAGTCAACTTAGGGGTGAATTAGATCAAGAAACCCTAATTCCTGATTTTTGAAGAATGCATCCCCTGAGGCTATTTTGAACTTATGATTGGATCCATGAGGTCCCTTTGAGCTTCTTGGATTATTTTTTGAAGTATTGGCTTATGCCTAGATGAAAATTTCTCTCTGGAGGCATTGGTCGACCAAAACCCTAATTTAGTGACACTGATGATCTTGAGGCTTGATCAACTTGAGATGTTGCATTTTCATGCTTGATTCTTCATGTGGGAAACTTCTTGATCCTTTATGGATGTTTGAGAGGCTTGGCAAGTTGAGGATCATGTCCATTCTTGATTGATCCTTTGTCTGAGTACTCTGAGAGGGCTCAAAACCCTAATTCTTGATTAAAGTGAATGCTCAACAATCTTTGAAAGAATTGGTGAGGTATGAAGGTACATCCATATTGTGGTGACGATTTGCACAATGATGGGAAATCTTGTAATCAAAATTTAGGGTATGAGAGTGTGTATGGCAAACTCGAGGGTCTATATCTGACCAAATCCTTGGTCAATCGTCTCTACCTGAAGCAAGCTTTGTATTCATTCAAAATGAGTGGAGACAAAGTCTTGGCTGAGCAGCTGGATATATTCAACAAGTTGATTCTTGATCTTGAAAATATCGAGGTCAAGATTGATAAAGAAGATCAAGCGTTGATGTTGTTGTGTGCTTTACCAAGATCTCATGCTCACTTCAAAAAAAATATCTTGTATTGAAGATAGTCCCTGACCTTTGAAGAATTTCAATCAACCTTGTACTCGAAGGACCTGAATGAAAGAAATGAGCATAAACCATCTTTTATTGGTGAAGGTTGAAGGTGTGATAAAAGCACAAGAAAGGGGGGTTTGAATTGGGTTTTCAAAATGAAAGCTTTTTGTGAAATTCAAACAAAGATCACAAATAAACTAGCAATAAAGAAAGACACATGATATATCCCGGTTCACTTGAAAACTATCAAGTTAATCCAGTCCACCCGCCAAGGTGATTTCGCCTTATACACAAGGACTTAATCCACTATAAGCAAATTGATTACAACTACACTAGCAACTGCTGGTAACTAACATACACAGACTAACTGTCTCTTCTTAAGGCTTCTGACCCAACTAGTCCCTTAAGGAATACAAATAATTGTTTGATCAAATATAATGTTTACAATGAAGTGCTTAAACATAAGCTGATATAAGCACAATTTCTAGCTCAAACTAACTTAGAGAAAATCTTATAGTATGTTCAATTTTCTTCTTTGTATTATAGTGATTTACTGTTCACTCATGGATTTCTCTATTTGTATTTCTGTGTTTCTTTCTCGTAAAAATTAGTGTCTCAGTATATATCTTTTTCACACTTCATGTTACATGATTCTTTGAGTGATCAAGTCTTTATATAGCCAAAAAAAGATACGTTGAAGGGCAGATCAAGAATATCAGTAAAATTGCTGGCGACTTGAAATAATGTTGTTATGCTAGGATGATAATTGTACACAAAAATTGTCCTTTGTACCACCAAATCAAGGTAGTGGAATGGTAGTGGGAAAGAGCGTGTTTGATATGTACTATGTACTATTTTCCCTCGCAAACGTTTCATCTTCTTCTATTCATCAGAGGCTTCTGAATTGATATGGTTGACGCATGATTAGAAGAATATTTCACTAGGTCTTCAGAGTCTTGAGCCTTCAGAACTTGTTTAGAAGAACCTTGTCTTCGGAGTCTTCAGCACTCCTTCTTCAGTACCCTTGGCTATCAGAAACTTAAGTCTACAGAGTCTTCAGAACTTGTTTAGCAGAACCTTGTCTTCAGAGTCTTCAGAACTTGGTCTTCAGAAACTTAAGTCTTCAGAGTCTTCAGAACGTTGTTCATCAGAACCTTGTCTTCAGAGTCTTTAGCACTTAGTCTTCAGAAGATAAATATCAAAGTTATATTCAGAGCCAGAACCTAAGAGAACATTGCAGCAGCAACGTATTGTCTTCTTAGAGTCTTTCTGAAGCATAGTAGATCAGAAGCAATCTTGCTTCTTTGACGCAGAAGCGACTTTTGAATATTTGAGAGTGACGTTCCACATGATCTCTATCAAAGTCAGAGCTATATTTATCAGAGTCAGAATTATCTTTATCATAGTCAGAACCTATTTGTCAATACTTTAGAAAACAAACATTAGAGTACCAAAATTGTTCTCACACAAATACAACTTTGTTATTATCAAAACTTAGAGATTTCTTGCCGAACCAAATCTTGTTCTAACAATCTCCCCCTTTTTGATAATGACAAAACAATGTATTTTGATAACACAAATTTGTACGATGATAATAAGAATTGACTCAGATAAGTTCAAAGTAAACTTCCCTTTATCAAGCTCCCCCTAATCTAAGACTTAAAGAAAATCTTATCAGATTTGGGATACAGAGCCTGATTGCAAAGGTTTAGTCAGATCTAAAATATCAAAGCTTAATTATAGTGGTAATGCATTCTGATAACAGAGCATGATTATGTAAATCAGAGCCTGATTGATATCAGAGTCATTTTGCCAATATAAATATTGTTCCTGAAAAGCATTCTAAGAAAAATTTGCAATTAAAGTGTTAGAACGTTAGAGCTATGTTTCTGAGACAAGGTATTTATCAAAATAACTTTCCATTTTAATACTCCCCCTTTTTGTCATAATCAAAAAGGGTAATCAACGATTAACGTAAGCATTTTGATTTGAGAGAATTTAGATAAGTTAAATCCAGTACTTCTCCCCTTTTTATGGCAATCATAATGAAATGTAATAAGATAAGATAGATGCAAATAAGGATAATTCTTCATTTATTAAAAACAAAATGCCAGGGGCGCGGTACAGGAACAGAACACAAAAATAAAAAACAAACAAACAACAAGGACAACAGACAGAAACAACCATGATGAAAAGATAGACCAAGCAATCGAGAGACCAACAGAAACACCCACCAACCAGCTATCACAAATCCTCCACCTCATCAACCCTTTCACATCTTTCTTCATCCGTAGCATCCTCCGATCCTAGTATTCTAGCTAGACTGATGATTTCAGCCTTGAAGAATAACTCAGACATAATTCTTTCATAAGGTATGAAGAACTTGTATTGATTTCTAGATATTTCAAAACATTTCTTCAGATGATTGAAGATGGTTTGAGGAAGGTTCACTTGGACGTTGTACATCATGAAATAGATAAACAACTTATCATCATGAGTCAAGGTGTTTTTGGCCACTCCTCTGGGGCGAAAGTTGGTAAGCAGGAGTTGAAACCACAATTTTCCGTCGGGGAGGAGTCCTTCAGGATTATAAGGTTCATATCTGTTTTGAGACACATCATTAATTCCAATGAGATCCTCAATAAAGGAATAATTCAGATGGAAACCTTCAACAGTGACTCCAGATTGAACACAATTGATGGCTTGGGCTATGAAGGTAGGTGTTATGATGACCGGAACACTGAAAACAGAAGACCAGACAGAATTGTTGTCTTCTTCAATCCGTGCGTATTTCCAGAATTCTATCACCATGACATAATAAATGGGTCCATGCAGGATTACATAGTATCCTGACCACCCTTGAATTTGCATGTTGGTGGATATGTAAATGCCTGAGTCTCTTAGTCTTAGGAGATTTGGCCTTTTCTCATTAATGACCTCCATAACTTCATCATTGCCAGTAAAAGTTTTGATAGACATGGTGAATGAAGAAGGATAGGAATGAAAAGCAAGTTTAGGAACAGATGAATAGTTATGAGGAGAAGTTTGGTATATAAAGAGAACAAAAAGTGATAGCAATAAATAGCAATAAAGATTATATGAATTGAAATGAAGAATTCATCATTTACAATACTAGGGATACAAACAAGAACAAAGAATGATAAAGGAGTGTATCAGTTTCCAAAAGATCACAGATCAGGTATACGTTATTTAAATCTTGACATCAGTAAATAAATACGAATAAATGTATACTTGAAAGTGGAAGGGCAGAATCTGACAAAGAATAAAGGTTGGGAAAAGAAGTGTTTAGTTTCAAGAAATCTTTGTCTTACACACAACTTTAAGAATGCATAATAAGGAAGGAAGACATAAAGATTTAGACAATTATCAAGTAAATTTTCAAATCCAATGCGTTAAACATGATTATAGGAATATTAAGGAGTAATTACTTAATACCTAGTCACACGAAAACATAATGCTCGAGGTGTACCTTCAACAGTAAGTATGATTTGATTTTAGACAAGTGTCACAAATAATCATAACCGTTTGTTTTTCAAGAGAGCACGTTTGATATTCCCAAAGTCAAGAATACCAAAAGGTATCTGACTGTACTAGTTTCTGATCAGGACATCTTCTAACTTGTAGAAGTATCATGAATCAGAAGGTCAATAATAAATAAAGCACTTTGCTTAACATCAGAATCTTATATCAGAAGTTTTGGTGACTTGGCACATTAAAAAAATCATCTTCTCATTCTGGACAAGGTTTAATAAATAGGTTTTCCATAATGAATACGAATCTATCTTCAGCAAGGAGTTTTGTGAATATATCAGCCCACTGGTGATCTGTATCCACAAATTTTAACTGAAAAGTACCCTTCTGAACATAGTCACGTAAAAAGTGATGTTTTATTTCAATACGTTTTACCCTAGAATGTAGAATAGGATTCTTAGATAAACAAATGGCAGAAGTATTATCACAGAAGATAAGAATATTACACTCGTGTATCTGATAATCTTCAAGATGATTCTTCATCTAGAGTATCCAAGTACTGCATAGAGATGCTGAGATATATTCTGCTTCTGCAGTTGAGAGAGCAATTGTTCATTGTCTTTTGCTTGCCCAGGAGACGAGGTTACTTCCCAGAAACTGACAGTTTCCAGAAGTACTTTTCCTTTCCAATCTGTCTCCAGCATAATCTGCATCATAGTAACTATAAAGCTTGTACTCTGATGTTTTCTTATACATCAAGGAATGGTTAGTTGTTCCTTTTAGATACCTTAGGATTCTCTTAACAACAATTAAGTGAGTTTCCCTTGGATCTGATTAGAAACGAGCACAAAGACATACGCTGAACAGAATATCTAGACAAGAAGCTGTCAAATACAGAAGAGAGCATATCATTCCATGATAGAGCTTCTGACAAACCTTTTTACTTGCTTATTCTTTCTCCCGAATGCATGTCGGATGCATAGGAGTATTAGCATGTTTACTTTCTAACATATTGAATTTCTTCAGAAGTTCTTTTGCATACTTGCTCTGATGAATGTACGTTCCTTCTGGACGTTGATCAATCTGCAAATTGGTGTAAAGGTTTCTGTATAATTTATTCCTTCTTGTTAACTATAACCTTGTGCAACCAGTCATGTTTTATTTCTTACGACCTCACCTTTCTCATCTAACTTGTTTCTGAATACCCACTTTATTCCAATGACGAGGACACCTTTGGGTTTCTGGACAAGATCCCAGACATCATTTCTGGTGAACTGATTCAGTTTTTCTTGCATGTCCAGAATCCACTCATTTTCCCTAAGAGCTTCATCAACTGATGCTGGCTCTATCAGAGACACCAAACCCATAAGAGTTTCTTCAGAAGGTTTGAATGATGAACGGGTTCTGACTGGATCAGCTTTGTCTCCTAGAATCAATTATTCAGAATAAGAAGTCTTTAGTCTCTTCTTCTTCTGAAGAGATGGACTATTTCCAGTTTCTGGTAAGGTTGTATCTAAATCTGGAGAGTCCGCATCTTTGTCTACTTCTTTTGAATCTTCTTCTTCTTTAAATTCTGATAAGGTAATCTTCAGATCTGCAAACTTTTCAACTAGCTTTGGCTTTTCAGGGTCAAGCTTATCATTGAATCTGACATGAATTGATTCCTCAACAATTCTTGTTTCTATGTTATAAATTTTGTAGCCTTTGGAGCGTTCAGAGTATCCTAACAGCAAACACTTTTGAGCTTTGGAGTCAAACTTCCCACAATTCTCTTTAGTGTTCAACATAAAACAAATACAGCCAAAAGGATGAAAATATGAAATGTTGGGTTTTCTATTCTTCCACAATTCATAAGGAGTCTTACCCAGAATAGGTCTTATTGAAATCCTGTTCTGAATGCAACATGTTGTATTTACTGCCTCTGCCCTGAAGTGCTTAGCCATGTCAGTTTCTTGGATCATGGTACGAGCCATTTCTTGCAAAGTCATATTCTTCCTTTCCACTACTCCATTTTGTTGTGGAGTTCTGGGACAAGAGAAATCATGGGAAATGCCATGGGAATAAAAAAGATTCTAAAAGTATTTGTTCTCAAATTCTCCGCCATGATCACTTCTGACTCTGACTATTTTGCAATCCTTCTATATTTGCACTTGAGAGCAAAAGGTAGAGAACACAGAATGAGACTCATCCTTGTGTTTCAAGAATTCTACCCATGTTCAACGACTATAATCATCAACCATTACTAATCCATACTTCTTTCCACTGATTGAAGTAGTTTTCACTGGTCCAAACAAATCAATGTGTAGAAGTTCTAGCGGTCTAGAGGTAGACACAACATTCTTTGCTTTAAAGGAAGTTTTAGAGAACTTTCTTTTTTGACATGCTTCACAAAGAGCATATGAAGAATACTTCAGATTTGGCAAACCTCTGACAAGTTCAAGCTTATTTAGCTGAGAAATACTCCTCATGCTAATATGGCCTAAACGTCTATGTCATACCCATTGCTCTTCATTAACAGACATTAAGCATTTGACATTCTGTTCACAAAGATCAAAAAGTCTAATTTTATAAATGTTGTTTTTCCTCTTTCCGACAAACAGGATTGAACCATCTTTCTGACTTACACCCATACAAGATTTTTGATTAAAGATGATATCATAACCATTTTCATTGAGTTGGCTAATTAACAACAAGTTATGCATCAAACCATCGACCAAAAGAACATCAGTAATAGAAGAAAGGTTACCATTACCAACAGTTCCAGAGCCAATGATTTTTACTTTCTGGTTTCCTCCGAAACCAACGAAGCCTCCAGGCTTAAGTTCCCGACTTTGGAACATATGCCTTCTTCCCATCATGTGTCGCGAGCAACCACTGTCCAGGTACCATGATTGGTGTTTCAACTGAGCTGCTAAGGATATCTGCAACATAGATTATCTTGTCCTTAGGTACCCACTTTCTGGGTTCTCTCTTGTTAGTTTTCCCAAAGTGTTTAACAACTTTGGGCTTATACGCAATAGGATAATCAAGTGGAATTCGTGCATGATATTTGACTTTAGAAATAGATTTCTGTGTCGGTGGGGATTCTTGTGTAAACTCAGAGCAAACAATCTTAGTGCCAGAAGGCACAAAATGGTCATAGAGAGGTTTCGGTTTAACAGGTTGACTTTCGTCAATTTCAAATCTTTCTTACCATTTATACTAACTCCATAGATCATGGAAGCTATTCTGCTTCTATCTATTCTTTTAGCTAGAAAACACTGGAATGCTCTATCATACTTGTTGATACAGCTTGTGTCAGAGACATTGGAGATTAATTCTTCTTCTAATTTAGCAATTTTGCTTTTCAGGGCACAATTACTATTTTTTAAGGAAAAAATGTTTTCATTTAGAGAAGAATTATTCTGCTCAAGCTTATCTTTTTCTTCAGAAGCAATTACATGTGATCTTTTAAGATCTTTGTATTTACTCTAAAGAGTTTGATACTTTTCCAGCATTTCTGAAAGACATGACTCTAATTCACAACGAGAAATTTTAGATAATACCTCTGAGTCTCAGTCAGAGTCAGATTCTAGTTCCGATGATATTTTGTCTTCTGGTTCTCTAGAAGCTTCATCGTCAATTGTTGCTACTAGCGCAACATTTGCTTGTTCTTCATCAGAGTCTTCTTTTTTAGAATCAGAGTCGTCCCAAGTTGCCATTAGTCATTTCTTTTCTTTAGAGAAGTTTTTCTCAGGCTTCTTGTCTTTCTTAAGCTTTGGACACTCATTCTTGTAATGACCTGGCTCATTACACTCATAGCAGCTGACTTCTTTTCCAGAGTTCTGCTTCTTTTGTCCAAATGATGACTCAGAGTGGCCTTTGTTTCTTCTTGATCCTCTGAAGTTTCCTTGTCTATGCTTCCAGAGTTTGTTGATCCTTCTGAAGATAAGCGACAACTCATCTTCTTATTCTTCATCAGAATCTTCTGATTCTTCCTCAGCTTGATAAGCCTTTGCCTTTTCAGGTTTAGACTTAAGAGCAATAGATTTAATTTTCTTCTGAGGTTCATCTTCTTCCAACTCTATCTCATGACTTCTTAAAGAACTTACAAGTTCTTCAAGATTTATGCTATTAAGATCCTTGGATAGCTTTAGAGTTGTTACCATAGGTCCCAATTTCTTGGGAAGACTTTTGATGATCTTTTTAACATGATCAGCAGTTGAGTAATCCTTGTCCAGAACTTTAAGTCCTGCGACTAGCATTTGAAACCTTGAAAACATGGTCTCAACTGTTTCATCATCCTCCATTTTGAATGCCTCATATTTTTGGATTAGGGCCAGCGCCTTTGTCTCCTTAACTTAAGCATTTCCTTCACGAGTCATTCTCAGAGAATCAAAAATGGATTTGGCAGTATCTCTATTTGTTATCTTCTCATACTCAGTATAAGAGATAACATTTAGAAATATGGTTCTTGCCATGTGATGATTCTTGTAATCTTTCTTTTGTTGGTTGGTCATATCACTTCTAGACACTTTAACACCTGTAGCATCAAATGGGTGAATGTATCCATCAACTACCAGATCCCAAAGATTTATATCATAACCAAGAAAGAAACTTTCAATTCTATCTTTCTAGTAGTCAAACTTTTCACCATCAAAGACTGGTGGTTTGGCACTGTAATGATATTTCTCTTCTACAATAGAATTAACATTGGGTGTAGCCATGATATCTCACACAAATACTAGATCGGTATTGAACACGGTGAAGTGTTGATAAATATTTTTATCACAATCAGAACCGGAGCTCTATGCCAATTGAAGGTGTGAGAAAAACACAAGAAAGAGGGGTTTGAATTGGGTTTTCAAAATGAAAGCTTTTTGTGAAACTCAAACAAAGATCACAAATAAACTAGCAATAGAGAAAGATACATGATATATCCTGGTTCACTTGAAAACTATCAAGTTAATCCAGTCCACCCGCCAAGGTAATTTCGCCTTTATACACAAGGATTTAATCCACTATAACCAAACTGATTACAACTGCACTAGCAACTGTTGGTGACTAACATACACAGACTAACTGTCTCTTCTTAAGGCTTCTGACCCAACTGGTCCCTTAAGGAATACAAATAATTGTTTGATCAAATATAATGTTTACAATTAAGTGCTTCTACATAACCTGATATAAACACAATTTCTAGCTCAAACTAACTTAGAGAAAATCTATACAGTATGAACAATTTTCTTCTTTGTATTGTAGTGCTTTACTGTTCACTCATGAATTTCTCTATTTGTATTTCTGTGTTTCTTTCTTGTATGAATCAGTGTCTCAGTATATATCTTTTTCACACTTCATGTCACATGATTCTTTGAGTGATCAAGTCTTTATATAGCCAGAAAAAGATCCGTTGGAGGGCAGATCAGGAATATCAGTAAAATTGTTGGCCACTTGAAATAATGTCTTTATGCTGGGATGAAAATCGTACACTGAAATTGTCCTTTGTACCACCAAATCAGGGTAGTGGAATGGTAGTGGAAAAGAACGTATTTGATATGTACTATGTATTATTTTCCCTCGCAAACGTTTCATCTTCTTCTATTCATCAGAGGCTTCTAAATTGATATGGTTGAGGCATGATCAGAAGAATAGATCACTTGGTCTCCAAAGTCTTGAGTCTTCAGAGTCTTCAGAACTTGTTCAGCAGAACCTTGTCTTCAGAGTCTTCAGCACTCCTTCAGAACCCTTGGTTATCAGAAACTTAAGTCTTCAGAGTCTTCAGCACCCTTGGTTATCAGAAACTTAAGTCTCCAGAGTCTTCAAAACTTGTTCAGCAGAACCTTGTCTTCAGAGTCTTCAGAACTTGGTCTTTAGAAACTTAAGTCTTCAGAGTCTTCAGAACGTTGTTCATCAGAACCTTGTCTTCAGAGTCTTCAGCACTTAGTCTTCAGAAGATAAATATCAGAGTTATATTCAGAACCAGAATCCCAGAGAACATTGCAGCAGCAACATATTGTCTTCTTAGAGTCTTTCTGAAGCACAGTAGATCAGAAGCAATCTTGCTTCTTTGATGCAGAAGTGACTTTTGAATATTTGAGAGTGACGTTCCACATGATCTCTATCAGAGTCAGAGCTATCTTTATTAAAGTCAGAATTATATTTATCATAGTCAGAACCTGTTTGTCAATACTTTAGAAAACAAACGTTAGAGTACCAAAATTGTTCTCACACAAATATAACTTTGTTATTATCAAAACTTAGAGATTTCTTGCAGAACCAAATCTTGTTCTAACAAAGGATTGTCCATAAAAGAAAAATTCACAAAGAAAGATGGTATGTTTGAGAAGGAGAAGGGTAAAGTTCTACATAATTCTTATGGTGGTAATGCTCCTACAATTAGGTGTTATCATTGTAAAAACGAAGGAAATACAAGAAAGGTGTGCCCTGGATGTGTGAATAACCATGGTGGAAAAGATAATGGTAATGCAGCCATTGTGCAATATGATTATGAATACTCTGATGTCCTGGTGGTTTCAAGTAGCGACTGTAGCTAGAACTGGATTGTGGATTCAGGTTGTACTTTGCACATGACTCCATACAAAGATATGTTTGAGGAATTATGTGAGATCAGTAATGCTGGGAAATAACAAAGCTTGTAAAATTATAGGTATTGAATCTATGAGAATCAAGCTCCAAGATGAGTCAATAAGGCTATTGATTGATGTCAGGTATGTGCCTGACCTTAAGAGAACTTTTATTTCTCTATGAGAATTCGACATGAAATGATATGTTTTCAAAGGAAAGCAAAATATCCTAAGGGTAATGAAGGGGTCGAAGGAAGTCTTGAGAGGTGTAAAGAAAGAAGGCTTGTATACCCTTGAGATTGATGTTGTAAGTGATTTAGCCTTTGTGGCATCCATAAAACCCATGTCGAAGACTGAGTTGTGGTACAAGCGACTTGGTCATGTCAGGGAAAGAGGCATGGTTAAATTTTCAAAACAAAATCTGCTATGTGGTGACAAGGTTAAAAAATTGAAGTTTTGTGAACCTTGTGTATTTGGTAAATCCTGTAGGGTGAAGTTCAACAAAGGAACACAAAGAATATATGGATCCCTTGATTACATTCATGTTAATCTTTTAGGGCCTGCAAGAAGTCTTTCAAACTAAGGTGCAAGATATTTTCTATCCATAGTTAATGATTACTCACAAAAGTTATGGGTATTCATTTAGAAAGTTAAAGATGAAACTTTTGAAAATTTCAAAAGTTTGAAGACTCTGGTCAAAAACCAAACTGGCAAGAAGGTTAAGAGGTTGAGGATTGATAATGGTCTTGAATTTTATAATGAGGCTTTCGACACCTATTGTGTTGTGTCTAGTATTGTAAGGCACAAAACTACCGTGGGTACTCCCCAACAAATTGGTTTGGCTGAAAGGTTTAATCGAACCATTCTGGAAAAAGTGAAGTGCATGTTGGTTAGTGTTGAATTAAAGAAGGTGTTTTGGGTTGAGGCAGTCATGATTGCAGGTTACCTGATAAATTGGTGTCCCTGGACGGTTTTGGGGATGAACACACCTGAAGAAGTATGGTCGAGACATCCATCTAATCTCGACAGACTTAGAGTATTTATCTGTGTAGCCTATGCTCACATTAGGAAAGACAAGGTCGAACCTAGAGCTCTAAGATGTATGTTTCTTGGATACCCTGAAAGAGTCATAGCCTATAGGCTGTGGTGGCTAGAGTTAGGTCCTAAGAGGTGTATCACAAGTCGAAATGTAGTTTTCAATGAATTAGAAATGGCGTTCAAGAAAACTGATGATGTTGGTCCAAGTACAAAGATCTTTGTAGAAAAGCTGGAACAAGAAGAGATTCATGTTGAGGTGGAGCATATTGATGCTCAATTTCAAAACCCAAATGAAGTCGAAGAAGAAGTAGAAGTTGCTGACGAAGTTGAGGAGATTAATAATAACTATCTGTTGGAAAGAGACGGGTTAAGAAGAGTCAGTAAGCCACCTCAGAGACTTGGTTATGCATATCTCATAAAATTCTCTTTAATCTCTCCATGTGAGTTTCTTGATAAAGAACCTAGAGACTACAAGGAAGCTGTGAGGAGTTGAAATAAGACTGAATGGCTGAAATCCATGGATGATGAGATGAAATTTCTTCATGATAATAACACTTGGGAGCTTATTGAGAAACCTGCATGGGCTAGGTTAGTCAGTTGTAAGTGGATTTTCAAGGTTAAGGAAGGAATCGATAGAGTGATGTCGAAGAGATTTAAGGCAAGGTTGGTTTTAGGGGGTTCACTTAGAAAGAAGATGTCGACTTCAATGATCTGTTGTCACTAGTTGTAAATCATAGATCCATTCGAATGTTGCTTACTACGGTTACAAAGTTCGACCTAGAACTTAAACAGATGGATGTGAATACAGCCTTCTTGTATGGTGATCTAGATGAAACAATCTTGATGAGTCAACATGAACGGTATGCATAAAAGGGAAAGGAAGATTATGTGTGCAAGCTAAATAGGTCATTATATGGCTTGAAACAATCTCCTCGACAATGGAACAAGAGATTCAACAAGTTCATGGCACACATTGGTTTCACTAGGAGCCAGTTTGACCATTGTATTTACCTCAGATTTTGACATGGAAATTGACTTGTTATTTTTATGCTTTATCTGGATGTCATCCACATAGTAGGTAACAATGTCGAGGATATTATGAAGGTAAAGGATGAACTCGGTAAAGAGTTCGACATGAAGGATCTAGGATCTTCCTTTAGGATTCTTGGGATTGACATCCGGAGAGATAAAAAGCAGTCAAGGTCATGCTTATCTCAAGAGACATGCCTGAAGAAGATTCTCGACAAGTTTGATATGTCGAATTCAAAGTCTGTTCTAACACTGACTAATCCTCAATTCAATTTGAGTACGAATAAAAGTCCTAGTAATGAAGTCGAAAGAGTCTATATGAATATCATTCCATATGCTAGTATAATATGTTTTTTGATGTATGTTATGGTCTGTATGAGGCCATACGTAGCGTACAAAGTAAGCATTGCAAGCAAGCATATGGTCAATCCTGTGAAGGCGCACTCGCAAGCATTAAAGTGGATTTTAAGGTACATAAATGGGTCTTAGAGCAGAGTCTTGATTTATGTTTAAGCCTGTGGTGATGATAGCAAAGTCGAAATCGAAGGATTTGTCGACTTTGATTTTGCAAGTTGTATAGATTCCAGTAAATCTATTTCTGGATATGTGTTCACTTTAGAAGGTTTTTCCTTATTAACCACTGAAGCGGAGTATATTGCCCTCACTGAATTTTTAAAAGAAGCATTGTGGCTTGAAGATTTTGCTAAGGAGATGAAACTTCAAGGTTGAGTTATCACTGTTAAATGTGATAGCCAAAGTGCAATACACCTGTCGAAAAATTCAGCCTATCATGAGCTAACCAAGCACATCGATGTGAGGCTGCATTTTGTCACAGAGATAATCGAGCGTGGAGAAGTCTAAATGCTGAAGGTTTCGACTGATGACAATGTTGATGATATGATCACCAAGACATTGTCAAGTAACAAGTTCTTCCACTCTATGCAGTTGATAAAGTGGCATGATGAAAGCTAGTTTATTCGCTTAATGTTGTAGACTTTGTTCCAAGGTGGAGATTTGTGGTATTTTGGATCGAACTCTAGTCTCGACAAGGATAACTTCATGTTTTGACAGGAGTTATGCATACTGTAGTTGAAGTAGTTCAAGCATGTTGTCGAAATATGCTAGCTTATTGTTTAAGTTAGCATGTCGAATTGGGTCAGTATGTTGGGCCAATTGTTTAGTATTAGTTGAAAGTTAGGGTTTAATTTTCTTATAAATAGCATACTAGTCATCACTTCTCCATCAATCCCCGATAATCTTAATCAGAGGGAGAAAGTGGTCTGGTTGAGATTCAATTGTAAAGATTGTTCCTTAATGTGCAATTGAATCAAGATCCAATTTTAACCACTTTGAATTTTCTTTCTCTTCTCTTCTCTCTTTTCTTATTCTCTGTGGGTTTTTTTGTTGATCAAGAAATCGATCATCATCTGTTTTCTGGGCATCGATTTCAAAACAGTTATTTTAGATATTTCATTATTTTATTGAAATATTTTTTAGATATCAAAATTTCAAAAAATAATTTAATTTTGAAACTATTTTAAATAGTTTTTCATAAAAAACATTTTTGAAATACAACTCTTTTATTAAAAAAATTGTGATTTTGATTATGTTTTGATATTCAATAATGTATGTTTATGTTCTAGAATATCAAAATTAATCTCTCAATTTAAAAAATAAATAAATATAAAAAAATTTATAATATTTAAAAAACAATTTTATAAATTTCATTTTAAAAAAAATTAAAGTTAAAACAAATATGTCCTAACTCTATCCATTTTTTTAAAATAAAAATCTTATTCATCTTTTAAATGGACAATACAACACAACTCATAAATCAAACCTCAGATCAATCACTTCGGAATACAATAAAAAAGTGACAAACATCATGCAACATGGCATTTGATAATTGCAAAGTTAAAAAGTGGAAAATAACAAACATTTAATCCAGAAACACCAGATAGTGTAAGGTACAATTGTTGGTTTGGACCCACATAAAATTAAACAACAGAAAGAGGCACATTACACTTGCATACTCCACAAGCATGGTGTCGTGTTCTGACATGTAATTGAAGTGACTTGATCAAGTGATATCTATTAAGAGAGTGCCACTACTTTATTGGTTCCATAAATCATTTCCCTTTGTTCCCTTTCTCACAACTCAATTCTAAATTTTAATGTGTAGGCCATGTTACTGTTAGTCCATATCAACAAGCAAGTTGTGCTACTTTGAATCACTCAACTCACGTGCTACTGTCTAAAACAAAGTAACTCGCCAATTTAAAGTGAGGTTAATTATCATCATACGTGCTTCACCAACAATCTCTATTAGTAGAAGGGAAAAGGGACTACTCTCACGTAACAAAATGAAATATTTTAACCTATGTTATTAATGCTTGAAATTTTATTTGGTGCCAATATGCGTAGGGAAATTAATTGTCGACTATTTAAAAAGAACTTTTAGTTTTTAAATCTTTAGAAAACTAGCAAAAAGTTAATGTTATTAACTTATTTTTTAAATTTATTAAATAATTAATATATGAAATATATACAAGTTAGATACATATTAAAAAGGTGATTTTTTTTTATAATAAAAGAAAGCCTTGCAAGATTTGGTATAATTGTTGATGTGCCTTTGTAACGTAGCTGATGAGAACCTCGACCACCTGTTTTTCGAGTGTAGCATCACGTAGCAAATCTGGTAGCACATACTCCCTCTGTCTCATTAAAAATGTCTTATTTGTACTTTTTTTCTTGTCTCAAAATAATTGTCAATTTACATTACTAATGTTGTAATTATTATTATTTTTTCACTACTATATCCCTATTCATTAAATATCACTTTATTCAACTACTTTATCAACCACATTTAATAGGGGTATTTTAGTAAATGACATTAACTTTTTCACTACAACCGACACATCTAATCATTTTCTTAAGAACCACGCATTGT
Organism: Lathyrus tuberosus; assembly: GCA_022829125.1. Lineage (NCBI taxonomy): Eukaryota > Viridiplantae > Streptophyta > Magnoliopsida > Fabales > Fabaceae > Lathyrus > Lathyrus tuberosus. Next base: position 18,519,680 of record JALAZF010000034.1, read on the forward strand.
TCAAATAAGACACTTTTTATAAGACGGAGGGAGTACTAAACTGGTGTGGTATTCAACATGTACCTAGACATTGGTTGACGATATAGGACTTAGAAAATTTTTGAGGGAGATACTCACAAAACACACACGATTGTTTGTAGAGAGATAACTGATAGTATTATTTATAGAGATTGGGGATCAAAAAAGCTTAGGAGACATATAGCCTCTTTAATGATATAGTTTTTTTTGATGGTTGGATCAATTTAATGATATAGTTTTTTGATGGTTGGATCAATTGATCACCTTGTAATTATTTGCTTTTTGAGTTAATATATATCTTTTGATTCAAAAAATCAGAGTTAATAATAGTGCGAATTTTTAATAATTATTACCATTTAATACGTATAAAAATAAGAGAATTTTCAGATTTCAACGCCTTTGTATCTCTTCTAAATTCTAATGTATACACCTCAAGAGAAAAAAATGTGAATTTCATTAGGAGCAATGCTATTCTTACACGTGTGTATATTAAATACTTACATCAAATACTATTTATGATATTTATACCGTAAATAGTGTTTTTATTATTTTTGTAAATAAAAAAAAATTATAAAAAAAATTTTATTTTTAAAATTATTTTTATAACACAAATATAAAGTTTGTGAATAACCAATTTTATTATTTCATTAACCATAAAATATTAATTAATAATCACATATTTTACTTATAATTTATTAATCAAATTTATTACTTTATTAACCAATAAAATACCTAACATTTATCAAATTCTGATATTAAAATATGAAATATAATAACCAATTTTTACACGCTATTATAAATCAAACTAAAATGTTTATGAAGAGAAACTATAGGTCCTCACATACATTCTTTTACATTGAGATCACCATAAAAATTAAAAATTAAGTGTGTTTAAGTAACATAATATATTTTAATGAAAAAATATAATATTTTGAAGAAATTTAAGATGATTTGTACGAAATTTATTATCTGGGTGAAAAAAATATGAAGAATTGTTAAAATCATGAAAAATTACGAGGTATTTTACTCAAATTAAATTTAATAATTTTAAAATTACAATTAAAATCAAAGAATTTCAAATTTCTCTTATAATTTATAGAATTTGAATATCAAATTAGTCCCATATTTTTCAATAATTTAAAATTATTTCTACAATTTTTTAAAAATTGCAAATTGATCTATAATAATTTTCAAATTGCTCCCTTTAAATTTTAAAAATTGCAAATTGGCCAATATTTTTAAAATTTAAATTTTGGTCCAAAAATTTTAAAATTTATAACTCTCAAAATTTAATAACAAATAATTGTAATACTCCGTCCAAACAAAAGATTTTAAAAATTAATAAATTTCAATTGAATCAACATTTCTGATTGCCTCATCCAAACACACTTTAAAATTGTTACATTAAAAAGAAAATTAAAATTAATCCTTCATATTTATAATAACATTTTACTTTCTTCCCAACTACTCAATGGAGAACGTGTATTTAAAAATGGCAATGGCTTATTTGACCACAATTATATGTAGTCCAGTATTTGCCATAAATTCCACCCCTCTCATTGTTGATGCCCTTGTTCTCACATTGTTTCTTACCAAAAAAGCACAATGTAATCAATTAAAGAGAGCATCATCAGGAAAAATACCCAAGTTCTAAACTAAAAGCAATTTTTTTCTTAAACATGCATAATTAGTTTAGACCTCATCAAGCTGAACTTTGCATGGGCCCAAAATATGAAGTGTCAAACTAATCTAGATCATTATATTTCCTCAATAGGATAAACAAAATTAGTTCCATGTTAACTTAGATACATGATAACATCTGGTGCAATACAGCAAAAAAGAAACAAAGATTTGTCTATCGCACCTTCGGAACTAGAGCTTGATTACAACTCCTTCAAAAATTCCATCGGTCCTAAAGTTAGGTTCAAAGAGTCTTGGATCAACAGGTCCTGGAAGATTGAATGAGAGTGTGAATGGTCCAGGAGAGCATAACTGCTGAGTTTTCATCTGGAAAAAACGTGACTGTTTCTCTATAGTTCTTCCACCAGATAACAGCCCTCTGATCTCAACCTTTCCATCTGATTCAATATCACAACTAAACTGATCTGCAAAAGAGGAAAGCCAGATTATAGAATTTCTTGTTCGGGGCTAAATTAGCAATTATTAAATATTGTTTTTCATATATTAAAAGAAATTCCATAACGTTAAACTTTGAATTCTTTTAAAGATCACAAAAATCGCCCTGGATAGTTTAGGTGTTCTCGCTTCTCAAAATTATTGAAGTTGCTAAGTATTCTTAGCAGCACTCAACACCAACCAAATATCTCAAAGAAATATTCAAGACTTTAGAATTTCTGATGATAAGGCATGTTAAAAATGCAGGCTATTAGGTACTTTATCGATAAACATCCATGATTTTTGACCAAGATATATTAAAAAGAAAAGAAAAAAGCATTGCCTCTATAGGTCTAATACATGAAGGGTCCATTTCCACAAAAGATAATCAAAGATAATAATATAAGTAGAAGAAACATGAGTAATTAAAAAAATGAGAAACATACTGTACTCTCTCTTGACACCTGGTAAGGAAACTCGAAATAGATATGCCACTTTACTAATACCAATATCCACAACGCCAACGGACGGACCGAGTATCCCTCTCTTCGCTGTCCCTGTTACAACAACAGAACAATCTTGCACACAATCGTCACCATGAGGTAACGAGATAAGCGGCATCATTGAAGGCCCATCAGAATCACACATCATATTGGAAGAAGGATCACCACTAGAAGTATTCGGAAATTCCGACATTAAAGGAGTATCCCCACCAGCATACTTTCTTGTACACTCCGGTTGAAACTTCTCCGACTGCGACCCCTCATTGTTAACACATCCACTATCATTATCATTATCATTATCACTTTCTCTGCTCAACCGAGGGTGAATCCGAACACGAAGACATTCACTTAAATCCAACTTGAAGGTACTAACACCGGTTAACGACCTAAACCTATCCAAATCCTCGTCTTTAACACACAACGTAACAAGAGGATCATCAATCAAAACAACCCCTTTAATAATTCTAAAGCTATCAGGAAACCAAATCTGTGGATGAAGATTCAAAGGGAAAATATTTGTGAATTGTTGACAACCCTCTGAAAATTCAGAATTGGGCAAATCCAATTTTCCCTTTAAATACATATGAAACATGTTAAGATCTAATATAAGTTCAGGAAGTGCATTTTTTAGGAGATAGTAATACAATTTCTCTAAGAGAGGAATTGAAACATAAGAGGAACCTAAATCATTGGAACTATAAGGTGGTAAACCTGAGAAAAGTCTTTGAAGTGATGAACATTTAGGATTATCAGACTTAACATCAGGTCCTAGGTAAGTTGTGATTATGAAATCAATGAGGAATTTTCTGTCACTTACAATGATTTTTGTTGGTTTGATTGTGAGAGATTTTCGCTTGTAACAGAGGTTTTTTCCTTTGAAATCCATGGGAATTGAAAAACCTAAAAATGAAGATGAAATGAATCACGTTAATGGATTGTTAGAAGCATTTTTGGGAAAAAATGAAAACCTAGGTGAGTGATTGAGAATTGAGATGGAGAAAAATGAAAAACTTACAGAATGTGGGTAGTTAGAAGAAGAAGGAGAGAGAGATTTGATGGAGCTTGATGAAGGGTTTTCCTTCCTTCAAAACAGTTTCGAGGTTTCGAGGGTTTTGACTTTCTACTTATGACTTCTCACTCTAAAGGTGCCTCTCATTTTGTATTTTCACCTTAATAATTAAGAATAAGCTAATTTGTGTTGTAAGAGATAGGTTAAGAAATTTTAAAATACAATGTTAGAAGTGAGACTATTAGTGTGAAATTAGTTTATGACTAACGCTATGTTATATGATATTATAAATCGAACGAAATGTAATGGAGTGGAATGAAGCTGAGTGGGATAGAATGAAGTGGAGTGGAACAAAGGTACCATTCTACTCTTTTAAAATTTTAGGATGAAATAAGTTGTTCATTTCACCCAAATCGAAGGGGAAGGAATATGGTGGTAAGTGATGAAATGAAATGGAATTCATATCACTCTATTTTTCTCCGCTCTATCCGATTTTAAATAATCTAAATAATGGAATAGCATTACATTCCAACTCATTCTGCTCTGTTACATCCAATTTCATCAATCCAAACAAAGTCTAAGAGTATATTGTTGATAAAATTTCATTAATGAATTAAAATTGTATTTGAGAGGTTTGATATTCCTCTATTATGATATGACTTTTTAGTAAATTTTTAGATTTAGTTCTATTATTCGAGCTTCATTTTGGAATTCTAGAGTTGTGGGTGTTGTCGTTGAAAAAAACATAAGAATAGAAGGAAGAATCGTGATGTTGAAGAAAATTGTGTAAGAAAATCACTAAAAGATTGAGATAAAATTGACCGAACAAGAAGATTGAGACAAATTTACATAGCAAGAATCGTGTTTCATACTAATGTGGTAATCATGTTAAAGGAATTGCTTTAAGGCATAAAAATCTCGTCAAGTTTACTATCTACGTGTAAAATTAATGTAGAATACCAAAAATGATATGCATCTTGAATTCGATATATAAAAAGAAGATTACAAAAAAATGACATGCATCTTGAATCCAATAGAGAAAACATTTGGAGATTTTGTAGAATGTCTAAATGGCACGTAAACACACAGAAAACATTGGAGTCAACAAACAATAATAAAGATGGAGATCCAGAAAAGAACTGTTTTGTTCTGCTCTAGGAATATACGATGATCATAGAGGATGAATTTGCGTTTCGTTGTAGTGGCTCAAGATTTCTAATGCGCTAGAGACGGGGCTGGTCTACAAGGTTAGCACTCACCCACTCAAAAGTTAATAAATAATTTAAATACTTAAATGTAGGTTTGGTTTATTCTTAAAGTGGATTTCACCATTTATTTAGAGAGAGAGAGAGAGAGAGAGAATAAGAGAAAAAAGTTTTTATGTGAATTGTTTTATTTAGGACAAACCCAATTGGCATGTATTTAAAATAGATTTTTAAATCCCTAAAGAAACTAATATTAGGGTTTCAGAGAACTGTAATAGAGAAGAGGAAAAGACACAAGTGATAGATAGTGTAGCCAATCTTATTTGTTTGAGCTACAAATTTAGTATGTTGTTCTTATCACTTATTTGTTTTATTTATATTTTTGTTGAGTAGTTTTACCTTCTCTTAGAGTAATTTTGGTATACCCATATTTTGTGGAAGATTTGTTTGGAGTGTGTTTTCCCACCTTTATGGTTTATTTGTGAAGATTGTTATTCATTAGTGTTACTAGAAAGACTTTTATATGCTCATTATTGATATCGTGGAAGGTTTTACTGGGCTACGTCCCGTAGTTTTTATTCTCTCACTTTGATGGAAGTTATCCACATTAACATTTTGTGTTTTGGTTATTTTATTTTTTTCTGTTAATATTAGTGTGCTCTGGAGTTGGTTTTGTTGATTTTCTTTTAAATTGCACGGGTTTGATAAAAGTGTTTCGCGAGAAAAATGTTCTGATTATTTGATAATTTCCTGTCGTACCTCGAAAAATGAGAACGACCTCGCGAAGCGCAATCGCACGCTCACAAGATGGACTTAACAGAGTCGCCACCAATCTTTATTTATTCCCATAGAGGGAAAGGGAAAATATTGAATAAAACCCCTAAAAGAAAAGATAAGGATATGTTAGGTTAGTTGTGCATGTTAGTGTTGGTTTAAAAGTTAGGCTTCTCGATTTATTAAGAGGGGAAAGAAAGGAGAAAGGGAACCTAAAGGTTTTTATTACTAAGGGGCCTGACAAGATCTCGCAATCCTACTTCTACGTATCTCAAAAGAGAAATCAAGACACATGTAGTTTTGGGTAAAAAAAAGGTTTGTTTGTTAGTCGATTTTAGAGAAAGTTATCTTGTATTAATCGACGTAAAAACATTGGTTTACCCAAAATACGTGAGGAGCAGACGTTTACACCACATTGAATGGATTTACAAATCTCATTCACGCCACTTATCTCAACTCAACGGTTGTGAATGAAGCATTGTTTTGCATCATCTTAAAACAACATATATTTTGTTTTTGAAAAGGTTTTTGGTTGTGCCAAAAGACAAAAAGTTTGAATTGGTTTAGTGTGCTTTAGGGTTGATGTGAGAGTTCGGAAGAGCGAGAACTACATCTCGTGTCCTTACTTTCGTGAGACGTTGACTACACCCCGCTCCTTTTTCATCTTTATTAATGAAAAGTGTTTGAATATTTTTAGATGTTTTGAGGTTTTGATTAAGAAAATGGCTCAATGTTGGATCAAGCTTTTATTCATGATTATGAAAAGGTTTGAAGTGATGGGAAGGGAAAGGTTGATGGCAACGCAAGAAGCAATCGACTTATAAGTTGGGTATGGCTTGATGGTTTTAAAAAAGGGGTTTGATAATGGAATGAAGTTGAATGGTGATCAATTGGTGTTGACCAATGCTTTTGAAAATGAAACTTGGTATTGACCAAGTTCATTGATTTTTGAAAGATTGATTTTATATTTTTTTTAATCTAATTAACTAACTTCTACCTAAGTAAGAACAACACAAACAAAGAGATATAACAATTACAAATAAGGGTGGTGGTACATTTTGACAATTGGAGAATATAATTAAAATGCGATAAAGCTAATAAAAATAATAATATTAAACAAATTAATTAAACAATAAATAAAAGCAAAATAATAATAATGACAAAGATATAAAGATATAAAAAACAAACACTCTCATCTTAAGGGTAAAATTGACATTAATATATATTTTTATAGATTTTTTTTAGACATTGAGATTTTTTTTTTATATTTATATATGTATTTTTTTATAAATATTATATATTATTTAAAAGAAAGAAAAAAAACCTAAGTATCTAAATAAATAAAAATCTACTAAAATAAATATTTTTTTATCATTTTTTAATTTGGAGTCACCATTATTTTACGAAAGTAAATGTAAAGTTCTAATAAATAAAATAAAATAAAATAAATAGAATAATAATAATAATAATAATAATAATAATAATAAAGTAAATAGAAATATGAAACAAATGAAATAACCTCTTTGTTTAAGTTACCAAAAGAGATAATCATGAGAGAATAATTATACCAAGAAAAGAAAGAGCTGAAGAAAACATGTGAGTATGTGTGCAAGGCAGAAGCAAAGTACCAAGTTGTAAGCTCAAAAGAAGATGCTTGATGCTCAACCAAAAGATAGAGCATGGCTCTACAAGAAAAGGAAAAAAGCATTAAAAGAAGCTTTTAAGCACAAAACTCATGTTGATACGATGAAAATCTCTTGGAGATCATTCTTAAGATAATTTTGTAAATTAGCAAGGAGATATTGTTCATATCTTGCTAGAAAATACTTTTGTGTTATTCTACTTCAATTTGTATCATCTGCTTGTTAAGAAGCAATTCTATGTACACACATTTGTAACATTTTTCAAAGTGGAGATTCCTTAAGTGACTAAGTCATTAGTCTGGATACTTGAGAAGCCTAAGTTGTTTTCTAACACTTAGAGGTTGTAATCTTTCTAGATTATTGGATTAAATCCTTGTCTAAGGCGAAATCACCTTGGTGGGTGGACTGGAGTAACTTTGTTAATAGTGAACAAGGATAAAAATAATTATATCTATTTTTTATTCTCTTGTTAGCATTGAAGTTTGAATTTTCACAAAAGATTGCATTTGGTGAAACCCAATTCAAACCCCCATTTCTTGTGTTTCTCGCACCTTCACTTGGTTCGGGTCCTTCGTCAGGGCCTGGGATCTCACAATCTTTTATAGCCATAATATCTTCAAATGGAAAATCAAACTTCAATGACTCAAAGTCTTCAACAGGCTGGTGTGCAAGGTACTCAGACAACAAACACCCTTTAATAGCTTTCCGGGTCACGTAGTGGATGTCATACTCAGGCAATAACAAATACCAACGGGCAAGTCTTCTAGTTAAGGCAGACTTTTCAAAGATGTACTTTATTGGATCCATCATTGAAATCAACAAAGTGGTGTGAGAAATCATATATATCCTGAGACGTTTGGCGGCCCATGCTAGAGCGCAACAAGTCTTCTCCAAAAGTGAATATCTTATTTCACAATCGGTGAACTTTTTGCTCAAGTAATAAATAACATGCTCCTTTCAGCCGGTTTCATCATGTTATCCTAGCACGCACCCCATGGACTCTTCAAGCACGATCATGTACATAAAGAGTGGCTTCCCTTGAATAGGCGAAATCAAGATAAAAGGCTCTTGCCAGTAATCTATAATCTTCTCAAAAGCTCTTAGACAATCAGGATTCCATTCAACTGCTTGATCTTTTTGAAGCAACTTGAATATGGGTTCACACGTAGCAGTCAAATGAGAGATAAACTTGGAGATGCAATTCAATCGTCCAAGGAAACCTCTTACTTCTTTTTCAGTGCATAGAGCATGAATTTCTTTTATTGCTCTAACTTTATCTGGATCTACCTCAATTCCTCATTGACTAACGATGAAACAAAGTAAGTTTCCAGATCTAACATTGAACGTGCATTTAGCAGGGTTCAAACGTAGTCTAAAATTTCTGAGGCGCTTAAACAGCTTCTGCAAGTGGTCCATATAGTCCTCTTCATTTTGGGATTTAGCGATTGTGTCATCGACACAAACCTCAATCTCTTTGTGCATCATATCATAAAAGAAGGTAACCATCGCTCTTTGGTAGGTTGCCCCTGCGTTCTTGATACCGAAAGGCATAACCTTGTAGCAATATGTTCCCTAAGGGGTGATGAAAGTGGTCTTTTCCATATCATTAGGATCCATCTTGATCTGATTGTATCCTGAGAAGCCATCCATGATGGAGAAAACAATAAATTTAGCGGTGTTGTCTACCAAAGTGTCAATGTGTGGCAGGGGAAGTCGTCCTTTGGACTATCTTTGTTTAAATCCCTATAATCAACACACATCTTAACCTTGCCATCCTTTTTAGGTACGGGTACAATGTTGGCTACCCATTGAGGATACCTCAAAACTACTAGGAAACCCACGTCAAATTGACTCTTGACCTCTTCTAGAATCTTCAGAGCCATGTCTGGTCTTGTTCTTCTGAGCTTCTACTTTACTGGCGGGCATTTTGGTTGAAACGGTAGCTTATGCACAACAATATCGGTATTCAACCCTGGCATATCCTGATATGACCAATCTTTCTTTGATGCTTGCCCAAGCGTGGCTCCAATCTTGACCTCTTTCTTCTCTTCTTCTATGCCAAGGTTGATTATCTCCATCGACTCTTGATGTGGCTGGAGGGATTTGGATTCGTGCTCGAGCAGCCTTGCCAATTCATCAGGAATATCACAATTTTCCTCACCCTCTTCTTCCGCTTGGTAGATAGGGAACTTAAAGTTAGGACGGGGAGTAGATTCATTGGATTCAACAAATTTATTGATTATTCTGCATGTTTTGGAATGATTGCTTTTTATTAAAAGTGGAAATTAAAAAATTCAAATGAAAAATGTTTTTTAGTAGTTTTGAAAATATTGTCATTTTCTTAAAAAGAAAGAGAAAAACAATAAAATGAACTACAAGAATTTAACAAAATGCCTTTTATTCATCATGATGACTTTTTAAAATGGAAAGTGGCCCTACAACATGATCCATTAGCCTTGGGCAGAGCTAAGGATTTAGAAAACAAAGGAAAACAACAATTACTTTGACATGGGAATAATTTCAGGAATCTCAATTGCTTCCCAATTGGTTAAAGTTGATTCACACTGATACACCAGATTTGACATGTCTTCATCTTCGGTGTCTTCTTCAACTGCGCTGACTTGATCTCCATAGACATAACATGCATTGATGAATACTTCTTGAATGCTTCGCATTCGATCCTTTGTAGGTATCGGGGCTCCTTCTTTGACAGATGGCTTGTACCCTAAACCAAAATGGTCCTTCTTCATGCCGATATCAATAACTTGTCCCCAACCTTTAGGACTACCATTCTCAATAGTTGACTTTGTACTCTTCATAGATGCGAATGATGGTTTGACCTTCTCTACAAATTATTTCACTTCCACAAAAATGGCATTGTCTATCTCAAGAGCTTGGAAAGAAGTTTCCAAAGCGTCTTCATTGGCCTCAATGTAACAGAACGAAGAGAGGTGACTAACCATAAGATCTTCTTCACTAGAGACGATTACTAGCTTGTTGTCGACGACAAACTTCATTTTTTGATGTAGGGTGGAAGTTACTTCCCCAGCAACATGTATCCATGGTCTCCCCAATAGGCAACTGTAGGCGGGATTAATATCTATGGCCTGGAAAGTGATGTTGAAAACATGTGGACCAATTAAAATAGGTAACTCCACCTCACCAATGACAGTTTTTCGTGACCCATCAAATGTTTTGACCACTAGTGCACTAGGTCTCATTTCTGATCCTTGAAAAGCTAACTTTGCAAGTGTCATCTTAGGTAGAACATTGAGGGAGGACCTTGTATCTACTAGGAGTCTTGCTAAAGTATCCTCTTGGAACTTCACCGGCACATGCAGAGTGCGATTGTGATTCTGTCCTTCTTTTGGCAGTTCTCCGCCACTGAAACTCAGAGTTTTGTAAGCAGTGATATTGGTAACCACTCTATCAAATTGGTCAACCGTTATATCTTGAGTGACATGGGCTTGCGCAAGCACTTTTAGTAATGCATTCGTATGGGTTGGGGAACACATAAGCAAAGATATAATAGTATTTTTTTATGGTGTCTAGTGCAACTAATCAATAACTTTGTAATCACTCTTTTTTATGATATTCAATAACTCTGAATCTTCACGAGATTGAACCACATATTTCTCCCTATGAGGGACCATAATTATAGTTTCTTTAGGTGGCGCTTGAGAGGTCACAACAAACTATGGAGTGTAAATTCGACCACTGTGAGTCATCTTGCTCGTCCCTGCAATATTGGTGACATCAGTACCATCATCCTTCAAACTCTTCTCTTTTCCATCCACATTAGACTCCTTGTCAATGACAATAACATCGCACTTCTACGGCACTGCCTTGGTACTTTCATAAAGGAAAGGACTGGGCATGCAAATAACCATGGGTGTTAGGTGATTAACTGACTGGACAATATCTTTACTTTGGTAAGTTATAACAACTGGCTCTGGCAAATTGAAAACTGGCTCTGGAACATTAAAAACTAGCTTTGGCAAATTGAAAACTGGCTCAATCACTGCCACTTCATCTCTTTTCACAAGGCTACTAACTTGTTACAACCCTTGGTCAATTAGGTCTTGGGAATCTCGTTGTACCATCTCACATCCTCTTGGATGGATGGCACAATCTACATAATCTTTATGACAAACCTTAACCAATCCAGCTACTATCAGCTTTGCATGGAATGCTGGCAGAGGGTCTTGATATTTGCAATATCTCTAATCAAAACATCATCAGATGCTTCATCCACCGCATTAACAGTTCCATGTGCGGGCAGAGGATTATTTTTAACATTCGATCCAGAATCCTTGAACGAAAGAATCTTCTTCTCTATCAAATCCCTCACTATGTGCTTCAAAGTGTAACATCCTTCCAAATCACGCCCATGTGCACCCTCATGGAAATGGCAATGGGCATTTGGGTTATACCAAGGAGGTATAGGATCTGGTGGTGGACCCAAAGGTCTAGGAACCACCAATCCTTTTTGCAATAGAGAAGGATATAACTCAATGTATGTCATCGAAATCAGACTGGAATGAAGTTTAACACCTTGTCTTCTATTCTGTACTGGTGTATTCTGATGAGGAGCTTGAGCTATTGGTTATTAATATGTTAGAGCTGCAGACGCTGGTTGATATACAAGAGTATCCTGAGCGGGTTGATAAACAGGTGTTTGCTGAACTAGTTGATACACAGGTATTTATTGTTGATTGAAAGATGGAACAATGGCCTCCTCATATGGTTGCTGAGCATACTACATAGGGTATATTGGTTATTGCTGAGTGAATTATTGTTGTTTCTTTTTCCATGACTGATTCCTTCCTCGACTGGATGAAACAACATTTGTCTCTCTTTCTTTCTTTTCCTGAAAATTTCCAGAAAACTTCTTAGCATTGTTGTTGTTGAAACTTCTAGCTGACTGATCATTTTTCCATTCTTCAAATTAAGTTCGAATTTTATACCCACAGCGACCAAGTTAGAAAATCTCGTTGACATATTACCCATCATTCTCTCATAGAACATTGGTTGTACGGTATTTATAAACCAATCAGCTAGCTCTTTCTCTGCCAAAGGTGGCCCAACCTGAGATGTCATCTCCCTCCAACGTTGGGCATACTCTTTGAATGACTTGTTGTCTTTTTGAGACATGTTCAACAGTTGTCTCCTATCGGGAGCCATATCCATATTGTACTTGTAATGCTTTATGAAAGCATCATACAAGTCTTGAAAGCAACATATGCAACTTTGGTCGAGACTTAGGTACCACTTAGAGGGGGCACCCTTCAGTCTGTCTTGGAAACAGTGGATCATGAGCTTCTCGTTTTCAACATGAGCGGCCATTTTTAGGTAATACGTGACAAGATTGATCTTAGGACAGGTGTGACCTTCATATCTGTCAAAGTCGAGAGTATTGAATTTTGCAAGAGTTACAAGATCAAATACAAGACACATCTCCTTAGCAGCAGCACCAAAAACTTGATCTCCTTCCATTGCCCTCAGTTTCTTCTCAATAGTCCGAACATCCTCTTTAATGCCCCTTATATCTTCATGTATTTCTTCTTACTCGTCAACATTTCTGGAGCGTGTTGTTGATCTTCAAAGTAAGGTTGTATGCGTGTATGAACAGCTGGAGGTGCATAAGCATGAACCATAAGGTAAGCCTCAGTGGCTATTGGTAGAGGAACAAATTATTGAGTGGATTGCACTACAACAGGGTGTACTTGAGCTTGGGGTGTGAAGTCGGGTGGCAAACAAAAAGGAGGCCATCATGAAGGTACCGTCCTTGCGGGTTGAGGCTCAAGCATTGGACCAGCGATTTCTGAGATGACTGTTGGCTACATGTCCATCTTGGCCTTGATGACTTTCAGCATTTCCATTATCTGACCTATGATCCCTCGAAGGTCTTCAAGTTCTGAGCTGATTCTCACCAACTCTTGCTCTTGTTCTACCATTCTTTGATGAGCTTGGGCTCTGGTGTTGTACCGATGTTGAGGACTCAGTGTGGAACTGGAGGAAGACAACAAAATGAGCTTTTTATTTGAAGAATGACATGAATGCATTGATGCATATATGGATGCATTTTTGTGTGCAAAGCTCTTAGTTATTCTTTTTATTTATTTCAGTAATATTAAAACATTTCATTTGCAAGAATTTTAATTAAGGATAAAAGGCAAGACAATAGATGAAATCCAAAATGAGAACTTTCATTAATTCAAATATTCAAGTAAAAGTACAAAAAGTCCCAAGCTACATTCAAAAAGACAAATTAATTCAAAACTTAAGTACGCACAATCTTATGCTCCAACTCGCCCTTTATGATCGTTGTGAGATCTGTGGAAAGCTCCTTCACAATCTTCTTGCAATACTTGACAAAGTTGAAGACCTGAGGTGGAGTGTTCTCTTAGCACATGGACCAATTGGCTTCTTAAAGCTTTTTGATAACACATGCATTTTCATCTAGGGCTGCTCTGGCTTCCCCATATAACTTCCTCCAGTAAACTCAGTCATTTTTCAAGAGCATGTAGGCTACATCCTCCTATTAGCTTCCCTCAACTGGTACTCAAAGTGGAGACATCTTCTCACAGATTCCTCCTTTCGAACGACCTCATGAGACAACTCATTCTTGCACTTCTTGCGAGTATCCTTAAGTTCGCGGATTTAAGCTCCATAGTCATGCTTGATTTTACTCTTCTCCACAAGAGACTGATTCAACATTTTTTCCAACTCATGAATTTTGTATCCATCTTTCTTGATCTGTTCATTCTTGGTTTGGACTACAAATGTATAACCCATGAGGATGTGATCAAGATCGTTATTTTGGTCTTCGAATAGGCTAGCCCTCTTGTTGTCTTTTAGTTCCTTGGCTTTCCCCTTAAGTTCATCCTTCAGCTTTTCATTCTCCAAAGAAATTCGGCCCAGTTTAACCTTAAACTCAGTATTATCTAATTCGAGCTCCTTAATCTTGGCATCGAGATTTTCAATGTCCTCAGGCAATATAAGTTTTGGCTCGGGAACTAGAGGGAAGAGAGAGAGATCAAAAGAGTATGGAAGCTTGATGATTTGAAATCTTTCCTTCACCCACCGGACGTAAGGCTCCTTGGGAATTACATTCCTCTTTCCAAATTCTTTCCCTTTTCTAAAATTGTTTTCCAAGCTTTTCTGACCTTCTTCATATCTGGATTGTTCACCCCCATATAATATAAGATGAATGGTTCTAAGGCTTAGTTTTTAGAGGTAGGCTCATAGCATAACCATGTTGTCTCAAAGATAGAACAGGGTTGTAGTTAATGCAACCCCTAGTTCCCCCTAATGGAACATTAGAGAACTCTCCACACCTCACGATAATATTCTTAGTCTCCCAATCCCTTATATACCACTTGATATGGTTAACGATAAGAGATCATAGCTTTTCTGACCACTTCATATTTTTAGACACAATCGGACCTTCCTTCTTCAAATGCATCATTAACCAAGCGTGCAAGAGGGGAGCACAACACAAGAGATTCCCTCCTTTCTTCTCATGACGATCATGGAGGGAGAAGTAAACATCTGCTAGTAGAAAGGGCACTGGATTACCAGTGAGAAAGATTTCCACAATACTTGATCCACGAAGTTCTCCAGATTTGGGAAAAAAACTATCCCATAAATCAAGAGATCAAGAACGACATAGAAAGCATCCCGGTTTTTCACCTTCTCAAACTCCAAGGCTAGACTTTCCAGAAATTCTATATGAAATCCCTTGAAGCCCATTTCTTATCCCAATTGGCAATTACATAAGGGACACTGATGTTCAGAGTTGAAGCTATTATTTTAGGAGTGACATCTTCTTCAAGCTTGGGGAAAGGATTCCGCTTCTTCAAACTTCGACCCAATATCCTCTCAAATTCTTCCAATGTGGGCGCCAATTGGAAATCATAAAAAGTGAAACAACGTAATGGAGGATCGTAGAAACGAGCCAAATTGAAATGGCATATAGGTCCACTGTCTTGTTTAGGATGCTCAACTAATTCCCATGTTCTTTCTTAAAACCAGTACACATGGGGGGAGTCAACTTGGAGCTCAATGCCTTCAAAACGTCAAGTTTTGGATTCTTGTATTTGAATGTGTATGTAAGTCTTTTTTCTGGATTCATATTTTGCTTGCAAGATGTCTTAAATTCCTGAGATAAACAACAAGTAACTAAGAGCTTTGTTTTTTTTATGCACATGTAATGCATGTAGTTGAATGCATGTTTTGGGTTCAAAAAGTCCGAGGTACGGATGAATCCTATACCAAAACGGGTTCTCACTAGGCGTGATCTAAGGTTTGAAAGGGACCCCAGATTCATAGATTCATATGAATGTTTTCCACCCATGGCAGCTACATGTTGGTCGTCCACTCCATCAAATGAATCTAATATGGGCGAGATCTTCGTACTGACCCTTCAAAATCTACCTCTCGGGGGGCCCGTACTACACGACCATCAACTTTGGTTCTAGACAAGGTTCCCAGAGTCATAAATTCAAATGAATGTTTATTGCCAACAACAACTACATGTCGGGCGTCAACTCCATCGAGAGAATCTACTCTGAGTGAGATCTTCCTACCGGCCCTTTGAGATCTACCTCTCGGGGGGGCCTCATTACGCGACCATTATTCCTAGTAGGCCAAGGGTTTAAGGTTCTACAAAGGTTCTTAGAGTCATGGATCCTTATGCAAATATCGAGGCCAACGACAACTACATGTTGGACGCCAATATTCTCAAAGGATCTACTCTAAGTGAGGTTCTCATGTCGACCCTAACGAGATCTAAATTTCATGGACCCATACGAATCAACCATTGTCCTATCTTATATTTTTACTCAAAGCTCGGGTATAAAGCGTTTCCCTCAAGGTTTTGTAATCAAAAATCCAAGTACCAAAGATCCAATCACAATATAACAATATAAAAACAATAAAAACATAAGATAAAAGAAAGCCCAAACAAATAAACAAACATAAACACACACACAAAACCTAACTAGGCTTGACTCACTTAGGGATAGGACTGCTCCTAAGTAGAGTCTCCATCTGTCGTACCTCGAAAAATGAGAAAGACCTTCCAAAGCGCAATCGCACACTCGCAGGATGGACTTAACAGAGTCGTCACCGATCTTTATTTATTCCCATAGAGGGAAAGGAAAAATATCGAATAAAACTCCTAAAAGAAAAGATAAGGATATGTTCATCACAACCAATATCAGGGTTCGGGAGTCGGTTACGCAAGGGGAAGGTATTAATACCCCTCACGTCTGTTGTACTCAACAGGAACCGTTAAGTTAGTTATGCATGTTAGTGTTGGTTTAAAAGTTAGGCTTCTCGGTTTATTAAGAGGGGAAAGAAATGAGAAAGGGGACCTAAAGATTTTTATTACTAGGGAGCCTGACAAGATCTCGCAATCCAGCTCCTACGTATCTTAAAAGAGAAATTAAGGCACATGTAGTTCTAGGTAACAAAAGTTATCTTGTATTAATCAACGTAAAACATTGTTTTACCCAAAACATGTGATGAGAGGACGTTTACACCACATTGAATGGATTTAAAAATCTCATTCACGCCACTTATCTCAACTAAACGGTTATGGATGAAGCATTGCTCTTGCATCATCTTAAGACAACATATCTTTCGTTTTTGAAAAGGTTTTTGGTTGTGCCAAAAGGCAAAAGGTTTGAATTGGTTTAGTGTGCTTTAGGGTTGATGAGAGAGTTCGGACGAGCGAGAACTACATCTCGTGTCCTTACTCTCGAGAGATGTTGAATACACCCCGCTCCTTTTTCATCATTATTAATGAAAAGTGTTTCAATATTTTTAGATGTTTTGAGGTTTTGATTGAGAAAATGGCTCAACGTTGGATCAAGCTTTTATTCATGATTATGAAAAGGTTTGAGGTGATGGGGAGGGAAAGGTTGATGGCGACATAAGAAGCGATCGACTTACAAGTTGGGTATGGCTTGATGGTTTTAAAAAAGAGATTTGATAATGAAATGAAGTTGAATGGTGATCAATTAGTGTTGACCAATGCTTTTAAAAATGAAACTTGGTGTTGACCAAATTCTTTGACTTTTTGAAAGATTGATTTCATAGTTTTTTTTATCTAATTAACAAACTTCTACCTAACTAAGAACAGCACAAGCAAAGAGATAGAACAATTACAAATAAGGGCGGAAGTACATTTTGACAATTGGAGAATATACTTAAAATGCGATAAAGATAATAAAATTAATAAAATTAAACAAATTAATCAAACAATAAATAAAAGCAAAATAATAATAATGACAAAAAGATATAAAGATATAAAGAACAAACACTCTCATCTTAAGGGTAAAATTGACATTAATATTTTTTTAGACATTGAGATACTATGTTTTTTATAAATTTATATATGTATTTTTTATATATATTTTATACACTATTAAAAGAAAAGAAAAAAACCCAAATATTTAAATAAATAAAAAGTTACTAAAATAAATTTTTTAATAATTTTTTAATTTGGAGGCACCATTATTTTACAAAAGTAAATTTAAAGTTCAAATAAATCAAATAGAATATGAAACAAATTTGGAGTCACCATTATATATATATATATATATATATATATATATATATATATATATATATATATATATATATATATATATAAATTGAATCTGAATCATTAGATTTTAAAATAAATGGTGAAGATTTTGTGTGGTTTTTGTTTTTCTCTCTCCTCCATTATTAAATAAATGATGGAGGAGATAGAATAAAAACTGACACATAATCTCCATCATTTATTATAAAATCTAATGATTCAGAGTCATTCTTATGTACTCATATAAAATGAAATTCTCATATGATATGTCTCATATATATATATATATATATATATATATATATATATATATATATATATATATATATATATATATATACACACACATACATATATATATACACACACACACACACACATATATATATATATATATATATATATATATATATATATATATATATATATATATATATATATATATGTTCTGGACTGGACCAATGGCTAGAATTGGCCCAATCCGCCTCTGCTCTAGAGCGGCCCAAATTGCCTAAGTCCAATCCACAGAGGGGCAAAAGTGACCTTTCTACCCCTCCGACCGGGCAAGAAACGCAGCGTTCCTCCCCGACGTTGATGCCCGTTACACACGGCTTCCTCGCTGCCCGGACAACAAAGGACAGGTGCCCGAAACTGCGTTTATGCCCGACATAACGGCTAATTTCGAGCACCCTGCCCGGCCTAACGGCTAGTTTGGGCAGTTACCTATTCTTTGGGAAAAACAGTTATTTTGCCCCAAAAATAGAACCGTTGGCCACGCGCTGGGGGCTCTATATAAACCCTCTCGCTTGAGAGGGTCAGGTATCCAAGATTCACCCTAAGAATTCGTACTTTGTACTTGCCCCTTTCCTCTGACCCTTTCTTACTTGAGCGTCGGAGTGCCTTGCAGGTACACCCCCTCTTCCTCTCCATACGACCAGCATCCCTGACGCACTTGGCGGTCTGATTCTATAGGATCTGATCCAGCCTTCACGATCAGTGGCGCCGTCTGTGGGAAACTTTGTTCTCCCCTTCTTTCTTTAACCGAAGATCAAAACAACTTTAGAACATCATCACGATCATGGCCTCCCAAGATCGCACCCAGGATGCTCTTCATTCCACCATCCTCCCCGTCAACAAATATGACGTTGACGACCAATCATCTCTCCTCCGAGATGCCTGTTTCCTTAGGGATGGAGCCACCGCTTCTCCTTCCCCAACTTCTGCTGATCGCAACAACGATCAACCGTCTCTCGACCTTCAGCCCATTCCTGTTCCGCCCAACGCCGACCCGGCCGTGGCAGCCCTCCTAGAGGCACTCAACAAAACCAACACCCTGATCCTGCAGCAAAACGAGAGGATCAGGGCACTGAAAGAGTCTCACCGTCCAAGATCCCCTCCTACGCGGAGGAATCAGCAACGATCAAGAAGCCTGCAACCCCGGAGAGAAATCGACCGAAGACTGCGCCAAGAGCACGATCCTCGCGTAGCCCGAAAGCGCGACCAGATCTCCCCACGCGACCAGCATGCTAATGACCACAAAATGACTCGAAGGAACAAGGAGTCTCCAATCAAGTCCAAAGGACGGACACGCTCACCTTCCCCGCGAAGGAACCGCTCACCTTCTCCTCGAAGAAACCGCTCACCTTCTCCTCGAAGGAACCGCTCACCTTCTCCACGAAGGAACCGCCGACGCGAGCAACCTGTCCGGTCACCATCATACACCAGTTCCAGTGACGACGACGAGCCTCGCAGCCCGTTGTCCCAGGAGATCCTGGCCACCCATCTCCCAAAAGGCTTGGAGAAACCCCCGTCACTTGGCACATACGACGGGACCACTGACCCAGATGAGCACATCGAGAATATCGATGCCCTCTTAGACTACCGCAGCGTACGAGGCACCATCAAATGCAGACTGTTCCCGACCACGCTTCGGAAAGGAGCAATGACATGGTATAAACAACTGCCCGAGGAGTCCATTACCTCGTGGAAACAGCTCGGCAGGATGTTCTCGCGGCACTTCACAGCATCTCGCTGCCACCCCAAAACTGAGGCCTCCCTCGGAGCCATAATCCAGAGGAAAGACGAACCTCTCCGAGCATACATCGAGAGGTTCAACAAGGAAGCAGTGCAGGTTCCGACGACGGGCAAAATGAAGAAGTTCCTGCTCGAGCAAGGGGTCCTCCCGGACTCCGATTTCGCTAAACCCATCGGCCTCGCCCCACCGGGGAATTTAGACGCCCTCCTCCTCAAAGCCCAATCTCATATCCAGTACGAGGAGAAGATTGCGGCCTGCAACGTCCGAGCATCGCGCCGCTAGGAGAATGCCCGGGCCGCCAAAGGAGAAGAAGCCTCGACATCTCGTCGGGGTGAACGAAGACACGGGGACCGTCCGAGGGACTCCCGCGACAGCAAGGGACCCTCCGGGCGCTTCCACGACTACACTCCCCTGACCGTTTCCAGGGAAAAGATTCTATCCGAGTGTGCCAATTCGGAGTTCAAACAAGCCGGGGTCCGTTTCCCCAAACAGCTGCCGAACAGACCAAACGTGGATAAATCGAAGTACTGCCGCTTCCACAAAAGTCACGGCCATACTACAGAGGACTGCATCCATCTGAAGGATGCCATAGAGATACTAATCAGGGACGGGCACCTGAAACAGTTCGCAAAGAAGAAGGACACTCCTCGACAAGACGCCCAGGAGTCCAAGAAGGTCGAGGAAGAAGTACCCTCCTCGGACGACACCAACGTACAGGTGGCAATGTCCATATCGTGGCCAGAGGACTTCTACGTCCCGGACGGGCTCAACACCCCTGTTTATTTCGCGGCCCACAGCCCGTGGGAGACTTTTACTTCCGCCATGGTCATTTATGGCGGGGGATTCAACAAAGTCACTGTGGGCTCTGTGAAACGGAAGTTCGACCACCTGATCAACACCAGCTCCAACAAAGTGACGACGCTTGATCAGGCCCAGAAGGGCTCCATCCCAATCTCCTTTTATAAGGAGGAACTCCTCGGCGGGTCCCCGAACTCCAGCATACCTCTGTTCGTCAGAGCCCGGATGGCGAACTTCGACGTTTGCAGAATACTTGTCGACCAGGGCAGCTTGGTCGACATCATGTACTCCCAGCTGTTCTCAACACTTCAGTTGGACGAATCTCACCTCACTCCCTACGTGGGATCCGACTTGCAGGGATTCAACGGGTCCGTAACAAAGCCGTGGGGTTACGTCGAGCTGATCGTGACCT
The DNA here is from genome assembly GCA_022829125.1 of Lathyrus tuberosus. NCBI lineage: Eukaryota > Viridiplantae > Streptophyta > Magnoliopsida > Fabales > Fabaceae > Lathyrus > Lathyrus tuberosus. Next base: position 18,540,786 of record JALAZF010000034.1, read on the forward strand.
TCGGATCAGCAGAAATGGCCAGATCTATCAAGGTGCAATTTCTGGTAATCGATTGCCCGTCACTTTACCAATGCATTTTTGGAAGGTCAACTCTAGCCGAGTTGGTAGCAGTGCCATCGACCGTCCACCTGAAGATGTAATATTACACTTCGAAAGGAATGGTCGCCACCCTCCACGGTGATATAGAAGCTGCCCGACGGTGTTTTAAAGCAGCTACAAAGGGGCTCAACGCCATCGCGCCCAAGCCTAAAGCGTCGAGCAAGCCAGCACTGACGAGCAGCTCCGAGGAGGCCAAACCTCTGTCCCAGGTCGACTCTATCGACCTCGACAGTCGCTTCCCCGAGGACCAACAGGAGGAACGAGCAACTTCAGCCAGCCCATCCGCGTCATCCAGCAGCAGCTCCCATCCGATGCGCCCAATCCCGGATGGCAACTTTGAGCTAGTCCTGTTCGGCGAAGACCCCCAATGGGGAGTGAAGATCGGAGCAGACCTGCCTGACGTCGCGAGGAAACAGCTCAAAGCGTGCCTCCGAGAGAATGCCGACCTTTTCGCGTGGAGCGCCGCGGAAATGCCCGGCCTGGATCCATCCGTCGCATGTCACCAGCTGACCATTGACCCGGCCATCAAGGCCGTAGCACAACGTAGGAGGAAGCAGTCTCCGGAGAAAACAGAGGCTGCTGAAAAAACTGTAAAGGACCTCCTCGAGGCCAAATTTATTTCGGAAGCCAAGTACACCACTTGGCTGTCCAACGTTGTATTGGTTAAAAAATCTAATGGAAAATGGCGCATGTGCATTGATTATACCGATCTCAATAAGGCATGCCCGAAGGATGCCTACCCACTCCCCAATATTGATAAACTTGTTGATAATTCTGCTGGTTTTAAACTTTTATCGTTCATGGACGCCTACTCGGGCTACAATCGAATCCCAATGACAATGTCCGACAAAAAGTATACGGCCTTCATGACCGAATCAGGGAATTATTACTACAACTTAATGCCCTTCGGCCTGAAGAACGCCGGAGCAACATACCAATAAATGATGAATAAAGTATTTCGGGGAGAAATAGGCGACATGCTCGAAGTATACATGGACGACATGATCGTAAAGTCCCACGAGGAAACCGATCATACCGCCCACTTACGAAAGGTCTTCGAACAGGCCAGGAAATACAAAATGCATTTTAATCCGGAGAAGTGCACGCTCGGTGTCCGGGCAGGCAAATTCCTCGGCTTCTACCTGACGGAACGAGGAATTGAATCCAATCCCGACAAATGTCGGGCATTCTCCGAGTTTCCTACGCCTAAATCCAAAAAATCCATCCAGTCCCTCAACGGGATGCTCGCGGCATTATCTCGTTTCGTGGCCAAGTCCGCCCAGCACGCCCTACCATTTTTCAAGCTCCTCCGCAAAGAGGCTGCGTTCGAATGGACCGAGGAGTGCGACAAGGCCCTTCTCCATCTGAAACGAGCATTCTCAGAGCCACCGGTTATCTCTCGCCTGGACAATGGCGAAACATTGTACCTATACCTGGCCGTAGCTGCCGAAGCAGTGAGCGCCACCCTCATCCGCGAGACACCTGACGGGAAGAAGCCCATTTATTTCACGAGCAAGGCGCTGCAAGGACCATAGTTGCGTTACCAGCAGATAGAAAAAGTGGCATTAGCCCTCATCAACGCAGCCAGGAGGTTGAAACACTACTTCCTGGCTCACACGATCGTGGTTCGGACAGATTAGCCCATAAAGCAGCTACTCGATCGTCCAGATATGGCCGGCAGAATGCTCAAGTGGTCGCTGGAACTATCCGAATTTGACATTTAATACGAAGGCAGAAAGGCCCTAAAGGCCCAAGTCCTGGCCGACTTCGTCGCAGAAATGACATTCGCGGACTTCCCCGCGAGCGAAGCGCGCAAATGGACCATCTTCGTCGACGGTGCTTCGAGTTCGGCAGGAAGCGGCCCGAGCAACATACTGGAAAGTGACGAAGGGACTATCGTCAAGGTATCACTCACACTGTCTTTCCCAACCTCCAATAACCAGGCTGAATACGAAGCCTTCCTCGTTGGGCTATGCCTTGCCGAGGACCTGGGAGCGGAAGAAGTCGTCATCTGCACGGATTCACAACTCGTGGCCCTCCAGGTCCGAGGTGAATACCAAGCCAAAAACGACAACCTGACCGAATACTTGGCCCTGGTAAAGAAGGAAATGACAAAGTTCACAACAGTAGAAGTGAAACACGTTCCCCGCGAACATAACGTACGAGCAGACGTGCTGTCTAAACTGGCCAGCACAAAGAAGAAAGGCGGAAACAAATCCGTCATACAGGAAGTACTTCCTCGACCCAGCATCGAGAAGGCCTCCCCGACACTCGACGTGCAGGTGATCGGCAACAACAACTGTTGGATAACCCCAGTCTATAACTACCTCGCCAAGGACGAACTCTCGTCCGACCCAAAGGAGGCCAGCATAGTCAGGCGAAGAGCCTGCTCTTATGTCTTGGTCGAAGACAAACTATACAGACGGGGATTCTCCATTCCGCTGCTCAAATGTGTCGAGGAAGAAATGGTCGCGCACATCCTGCGTGAAATCCACGAAGGAATCAACGCCCAACATCTCGGCGAAAGGTCCCTTGCTCGCAAGGCTCTCCGAGCAGGATACTACTGGCCGACCATGCAAAACGACTCGAAAGAGCACGTGAAGAAGTGCGACAAATGTCAACAGCACGGGGACATTCACCTGGCTCCATCCAACGAGCTCAAGGCTATGTCCTCCCCGTGGCCATTCGCCTGGTGGGGCCTAGACATCCTAGGACCCTTCGTGGTAGGATCAAGTCATAACAAGTACCTCATAGTGGGCGTAGATTATTTCACAAAGTGGATAGAAGCAGAAGCTCTAGCCAAAATAACTGCGCTCAATATCCTGCGTTTCTACAAACGAAACATCCTTGCACGTTTCGGTATTCCACAAGCGATAGTAACGGACAACGGGACGCAGTTCACGGACAGGAAGTTTCAGGACTTCGTCGCCCAGCTAGGCACGAAACAACACTTCGCATCCGTCGAACACCCTCAAACAAACAGGCAAGCTGAGGCGGCTAACCGAGTCATCCTTCGAGGCCTCGAGCGAAGGCTGGACGAAACAAAGAAGGCATGGGTCGAGGAGCTACACAGCGTGCTCTGGGCATGCATAACAACTCCCAATTCAACGACCGGGGAAACACCTTTCCGTTTAGCATACGGAACCGAGGCTGTAATTCCCGTCGAAATTCACGTGCCCTCTAGGCGGACAGAGTTGCCCCTAGACGAGGAGATGAACGACGAATCTTTAAGGGAAGAGCTCGACCTCGTCGAGGAAATCAGAACCGGGGCAGCTCTCCGCGAGGCCTCACTGAAACAAAAGATCACCATTAGGCACAACGCCAAAGTGATACGACGAGAGTTCGACGTGGGAAGCCTTGTCCTAAGAAGAAACCACAAAGACTCTCGCGAAGGCAAACTAGCAGCCAATTGGGAGGGACCTTATCGCGTCCGGGCAAAAACGAAAAATGGGGCCTACTACCTAGAACATATCACTGGGGAAGAACTCGCTCGGCCATGGAACGCTGAAAAGCTAAAACAATACTACAACTAAATCCTCAGTCCAACTCGTCGCGACGACGAACGTCAGCTACCGACCACTATGCACGTCTAGGTACAAGCGTCGCATATGATTAAAGCATAACCTCGCTCAGTAACGAGTCGGGTAATTGCTCGACAGCGGTCCTCGATCGAGCACCGCCGTCGTCAAAGTACCACGATTGGCAGAACCCCAATTCGCGATGGGACGTTCACGCCGTGAACTCAGGCCTCAAATGCGACCTGAGCTCCGCTCCCCGCCAGGATATTCCTCGACAGTTCGACCAGTTCCCCACACTGCCGAACACATCTATTACGAGCAACCCCCCAGAAATAGTCACACAAGTCAAGAACCCCCTATTACGGGTGGACATACATTCACAGCATGCATACAACACTTAGCAAAATAAAAGCAAGTAAAGTCATGCAAATAAAAGAACTAAATAGGCGATAATTTAACAAGTGGCCGCAAGGACCACAATTGTACCTTGTTACATAAAACGGGGGCCATGCCCCCCAAAAATAAATTACAACGGCACGCAGGCCGGACAAATTACAACAAAATAACAAATTCCTCATTCATCAGCGTGCTCGGTTGACTCTGGCTCGGGTCCCTGCTCCTCTGCGGGTTGATCCTCAGGGGTAACAACGAGGAGACCTTCGGGCAAGACAATGCGACCATCTTCAAGACGCGCAAGATAGTGAGTAGCCTCGGCAGAGATCTCAAGCCCAGGGTTCACCACCCGCAATTGAGCCACGGCGCTTTGAAAATACTCCTCTGCCATGGCGATGCCATCATCTTCGGCCAGCAGGATGCGGGCAACCAGCTCAGACCTAGTCTTCAACTCTTTTACATCATCCGGTTCGTCGGCACCCGGGGCGCTGGCCGCCATCAACTCTTTGTTTAGCTCCTCGACAGCCTTTTTCTCCTCCGCCAGCTTGGAGACATACTCCTTCAGCCTGGCCGTTTCCTCTTCGGCCTTCCTCCGAGCCTCGCGGACACTCTTAACTTCCTCCTTGAGGGCCGCCTCAGAAGTCCGGGCAGCTTTAAGTTTGGACTCAAGTGCAGAGTTCCCTTCTGCATAGACAGCAACCATCTCCAACATCCTGACCAGGGCAGAAGCATCTTGGGCCACCAGCACCCTCTTGCTCGGGCGATCCATGCCTTCCAAGCAAAGGGATTCTGCCCGGGGGACGACCAAAGAGTTACCTTCAAAGAACCTCCTTTCAAGGATACACGGAGGGAGCTCAAACTTCCCTTTCTCCGGCACACGGGTAAGGTCCACAACATCTAACGTCCTTGGCCGCTTCGACCTCCTGGCCAAGGGCAGAGGAGATCCCCGTGGAGCAGGAGAGGGAGAAGAAGAGGTTCCCGCGACAGCTTGAACAAGAGAAGGAGCACGGGCACCAGCAGGCCGAGATTTAGGAGGAGCCGCTCCGGCTTTATTCCTCGCCATAGCATTCCTCACCACACGATCGCGAGCCTGAGGCATCTCACCTACACAAAGAAAAAAATGAGCACGTTAGCTACGGGGAAAAGAGATAACATAAGCAAAATCTAAATTACTAAGACTACCGAGCAGCTTCTCAGCGTCCGCGGGAGTCTTGCACTCCAGCAGTGCATTGACATTGACGAATCTGCGCTCAACTCTCTGGCTCCCATCCTCCTCGAAGATAGGGTTGCCCTTGCTCGTCCAGCAACTTGCAAGACTGAAGGAGTTGACCCAATTCACCAGCCTCTCGTAAGCCACGGCGTCCTGCCCGCGCAGGTCGCTCGGCTGGAAAACATAATCGCTGGGCTTCTTGGAGAAATGATCAGGTGCCCAGCGTGGGGAATCTGTAGAGCCTCTGTCCAATATACTTCCCCTCCTCGTTAAGCAGCTTGTTTCCATCCTCGTCAACCTCGATTTCCCAAACATATATACTGTCCTGGGCCACCTCGGACACGGGCTCAACGACGAAGTACCGCTCCTTGAAAGTCCGGATTGACTCCGTGAATGGCTTGAATAGTTTGCTGGGCTGCTTCAAAGAAACCCATCTGTACTTCTTCCCTGTCACTTGCCTTTGAAGATGGAAGACAGCAAAAAACAGAGGGAGAGTAGTCCCCAGAGAGAGATGCTCACACACCAATTCAAAAGCCCGGATGAAGGCCAGCGAATTAGGGTGGAGTTGAGAAGGGGCCAACTTCTGATGCTCGAACACCGACCGCTGGAAATCAGTGAAAGGAAGCCTCAGTCCCAGCTCTTTAAAAGCATACTCGTACATGGTAAAACGGTCCCCGAAATCCGTGCAGACCCGCTCGCTCAAAGTTGGGAAGTGCACCTTCCACTCCCCTTCTGGTCCTACCTCCGTAAAGACGTCCGCCAAAGACTTTGCGGACGCAGAAATGTGTTCGGAAGGTTCGGCCACCTCCCACCCCTCCGCGGAGAACCCTTCAATATCATCCTCCTCCATATCATCCCGAACCTCCTCTTTCTCCCCGACATTGCTGGAGGAACTTGAAGCCGCCGAGCTCGAAGCCGTCGACCCACTACTTTCCTCGGAGCCAGTTTCTTCCTTGGACGTATCTAGAATAACTTCTCCGTCTGGCCCCGTCGCCATTACGATCACCTGAAAAGCAGAGAAAGACAGTGAATTCGACAGCAAATCAAATCCACCCTTCCACTATTAAATCAAGTGAAAGGGCGCACAAAGGGCTGGGGACAACGTCCCCGACCTAAGCCCTAACATCGAAAGAAAAAGTAAAACCTCCCCGCGAGGAGATGCTCGAAACGTTACTGGCCTCTTCCGAGGAGCTTCCCCGTACTCATGCCCAGATTCCGTTTGAAGCTTCACCGGAATCTGGAAACGTTCTACCGGAAAATTTATCACTCTATCAGAAGATGAACAAACATGGTGGTCACGCATGCACAACTACCGCAGCCACGCCGTGGACCATCCCACTCGCTGAACGTACTACCTACTCCGGCGAAGTGCTGGAGGCAGCAAAATGACAGAACCGTCGTGCGCCACCAACAATCGCGTGGAAAATCGCACGTTTCGTCCTCTAAACTAGCCCTAACCGCATGCAAATCTACCAGCCAAAAATGAAAGGGAGTAAAACAAGTCTTAAATCAGAAAACTTACTTGATTCGAGTAGAAGAAAAAGGTTGCTCGAAGCTTGAAGTGGTGGCCGGAAGCACTGAAGACGACGACGAATAAGAGCTTAGAAGAGACGAAAAGGAATTAGAAAGGAAAAAGTTTCAAACGAAACGGCTTCCCCCCTTTTTATACAAAGGGGCACGTGCACACACGCGCCCGTAGGCCATTATGGCTATCCGCTAGCCATCATTGCCTATTAACTGCTACACTGAGCTTTAGGTACACGTTGCGCCCCAACGTTTCAAATTCTTTCTATCCATTAGTCTCCCCGTACACCAGGCAACATGGTTACGACCACGAATTTCACGAACACCAGGGTTCACGAGCACTTCAAGACAACCTTCCTCGCCTACAAACGACGACTCTATCCTAGCTCCCCGGAGCAACGAGCAGTCCTTAAGTCATCACTCCCATGCTCGGGAGCAACGACTTGGGGGGCTCCTGTTCTGGACTAGACTAATGGCTAGAATTGGCCCAATCCGCCTATGCTACAGAGCGGCCCAAATTGCCTAAGTCCAATCCACAGAGGGGCAAAAGTGACATTTCTGCCCCTCCGACTGGGCGGCGTTGATGCCTGTTACGTACAGCTTCCTCGCTGCCCGGACAGCAAAGGACAGGTGCCCGAAACTGCGTTTATGCTCGACATAACGGCTAGTTTCGAGCACCCTGCCGGGCCTAACGGCTAGTTTGGGCAGTTACATATTCTTTGGGGAAAACGGTTATTTCGCCCCGAAAATAGAACCGTTGGCCACGCGCTGGGGGCACTATATAAACCCTCTCGCTTGAGAGGGTCAGGTATCCAAGATTCACCCTAAGAATTCGTACTTTGTACTTGCCCCTTTTCTCTGACCCTTTCTTACTTGAGCGTCGGAGTGCCTTGCAGGTACACCCCCTCCTCCTCTCCATACGACCAGCATCACTGACGCACTTGGCGGCCTGATTCTACAGGATCTGGTCCAACCTTCACGATCAATATATATATATATGGGGATCAACTTACTTCAAAAATAAGTTTTTTTTAACTTACTCCACATCATAGCCTTTAAATTGAATTTAATCTAATGGTTAAATTAACATTTTTACTTATAATCATTAGATTAAATCTAATTTAAAGGCTATAATTGTGGAGTAAGTCATAAAAATTTACTCTTGGAATAAGTTGATCCTCATTTTATATATATATATATATATATATAAGTGCTAAAAAAGAAATAAAATAATCATCAACTGTTTCCTCCCTTTTGATTTTACGCTTTCAACTCTCCCTTAGATCTACACGCTTCCTCAAAACACAACTCTTCCTCTTTCCCCAAAAAAATATCGTTCTCTCATTCTCTTAATCAACTCCCCCAAAACCAACAAACTGAAATAGGAAAACATCCCACCTTAATCTCTATCACCCAAACTCGACAAACAAAATACCGAATTTGCAAGTGAATCAATAAAAATGACAATCAAACAAACAGAGCAAGTATGAACGGAAAAAAAAAGGGACAAAGAGATACAAAAATTTCATTAGTGTAAAAAGAAAAGGAAGTTGTACCTACACGAAGGAAGAAATATGCACGAACGTCCTGATATTTCCCCTCTTCCTTTATACTGATTCTACAACCTTTGTGTTAACGTTGTCTATTATGGTGCGGCTAGAGTTTTGAAATTTTTTTCGTCTGTGTTCTTTGAAATTTTTTTTTTGTCTCTTTGAAATTTTTGGATCCTTTTTATACGAAAAAATTAGGTTTCTTATGTGTCATACCCCAAATTTTACCCTCAGATCCTCTGGTCATTGTCATATCATGTTTAGGTCATCTGTCTTAGCATTTGCGGTCATTTGGTTCATTAATCATAGTCACGTATTTTTCGTCTAATTGTTGTCATTGTTTCCTTCTATTATTTATTCAAGTATTTTCATGAGCATTTAGAACGTTTTCTTTTATTTAGAATTTTAATGTTTTATTATTTTTAGTTTAATTGTAATTTAAATTTGCTTTTGATTTTAGTCTAATTTAATTTAACTAGCTTTATTTTTATTTTAGTTTAACTTTAATTTGAATTTACGTTTGGTTTTAGTCTAAATTAATTTAACTAGCTTAATTTTTTTTATCAATTTTAGTTTATTTTTAATTTTAATTATTATTTAAGTTTACTTTTAGGTTTGTGTTTATTTATTTATTTTTCTTCCGTCAAAAAAATCATAAAGATATACTTAGAAATCCTCTTTTCTTTTATTCATAATACATTATAAAATACAAAAAAAATTCAAAAAAAAAGAAAAAGAAGTAACAAGTTCTCTCTGCATCCCTCAAACCCATCCATCCACGCGACCTACATCACCCTGCTACAAAACTTTGACCAAGTGCTTGCCATATTCACCAAAATGCAACCTTGACAAATCTGCACATCCTGAGACACAGACCTGCTATCAAAACACTGCATCTACAATGTTCAAAACCTGATACCAACAACGACCTTACACCACAGCAATCCAAAAAATCTGCGAAAGATAAGGACAGATCAACACAGTTTTCTGTTTGAATTTGTTTTAAAAGAGAACAGAGAGAAGTCAATGAAAAAGGGGAGGGGAGAGGAAAAAGAAACCAGAAAGGAAAACACCTTCAATATTAAATCACCAAGTCCTTATTTCCCTCCGTCTCACTTATCACAACATTTCACGAGCCCTGTTTTCATTTTCACCATCAAACATCAACCTTCTTCATTCCAAAACCCATCGACACCACCACCATAAATCATTCTCAATCAAATCTCCTTCTTCTTTTCACTGAACCGCCTTCTCCTCCATAAACCAAAAACAAACAAATCTAAATCAACCACCAGCTCCTCCATCACTTTCCATTCGTAGCACCATACAACCCTCACGAAACAACAACAATATCCATCGCTGCCACCCCATTCTAAACCTTTCCATCATCGACACACAAATCCCTTAACATCAACATTTCCTCCAATCTCTGAATCTTCCCTCACATGCGAATCAACCTGTACAACAATCACAACCCGACCCCAAACAGAAAGGAGATGGAGAGAAATTAACCTATTGAAACTCAAACAAATCGCACCTGAGACGGAGGCGGAACCGCCACGAACCCCATCAATTTCAAAACGAAGCAGGAGGAAAAGAAAAGAACGAAACAAATCCAAACATGAACCCGAATCGGACGAGATTGGAACAAAAGGGTGATCGTTTTACTGTGTTTAACGAGTTTGTTGGGTCTGGGTAGGAGAGAATGGAGGATCGCGTTTGACCTTTCAGATCGTGTTATTTTCCTTTTTAATTACTCTGAAATAAAAACCAGGTTCTATGGAGGAATCTTTGTTTGATCCATCATCGGGCTCAACCCATTTGGCATTTTTTTGTTTGTTCGCCTAGTATCTTGGATGAGCGGGCTTCGGTTAAAGCTTATGATGATTCCTACTTCACACACTCCCTTTCATTTGCAAATCCCCATTCTGTTTTTATATGTTCTTTATTTTAGTTTAAATGATCTAACTTTTTGTCAATACATTTTTTTCCTAAATTGTTTTTTGTGCTTAATATGTTTTAATCTAATTATTGTGGTTTTCTCAATTAATTTTGGTTCGGTTTTCAGTTCTATTTCGATTTTGGGCCCATGATATATAAAAATCATGACTTGGTGGTTTATTTCAAATCACTAAATATCTTGATTTATATGAGGCCATTTTTATTTTGCCTTTTAGTTGGTCAATGAAAGTCTAACAAAAAGATTATCGATTTTATCGAGTTAAATCTTGATTTAGACGAGACCACCTTTAATTTCATTTCGACTCCATTTCCTTCATTATGGGCCAATGACATACAAAAAATCATGACTTGTTGATTTATTCTAAATCACCTAAAAGTCTTGATAAATATGAGGCCACATTTTATTTTCTATTTAGTTGGTCAATGAAAGTCTAACAAAAAGATTATCGATTTTATCGAGTTAAATCTTGATTTAGACGAGACCACCTTTATTTTTCATTTTGATTTCATTATCTTTATTTGGGCCAATGATATAAAAAAACATCATAACTTTGTTGATTATTTCAAATCAATAAATTTTGATTATATGAGGCCATATTCTTCTTTTTTTTTTGTTGGTCAATGAAAGTTAAAAAATCTAAGATTATCGATTTATCGATTTAAATCTTGATTAAGACGAGACCAACCTTATTTTTCATTTCGATTTCATTATCTTTATTTTGGTCGATGATATAACAAACTTCCAGGTTTGGTTAATTTCATTGAATCGACAAAACTTTGATCGATATGAGACCACTTTCTCTTTATTTCAGTTTCATTCACTTTTTAGTCGATGAAAGTCAAGAATCATTGATTATTGATTTCTCGATTAAATCATGATTAAGGCGAGACAATTTCTATTTCATTTCAATTTTTAATTTCTTTGAATACTTCATTTCCCCCTTTGGTGGGACTTGTACATATTTTTTGATAAAGTCTTGTGGACAACTATTCTGTTATGACTGTGGTTGCCTGTTTCATTTGACACATCCTCAATACTCTTCCAAAGGAAAGTCCTCCTAAATTGACTCATAAGTCAATAAACAAATCATCCCACCTTGGCCTCATAAGAGCCTTTCCCTTTTCTTGGCCTCATAAGAGCCGTTGAATCATAACTTAGCAATAGGTTAGAGTTTTGAACTCTATGTGATTCTCACCATCATGAGAACTCACTTTCCCCACTATAACTTAGATTTAGAGAGTTTCTTAAAACTCTAAGTGAGCTCATACTCATTTCCCCTTGGAACTTTGGCCATAGTCAATGGTTCCTCAAATTCATCCTTAGTTAGGTGAACTACAGTTGCTCTGATTCCTTAGTCAGATACGTAGGCACAAGATGCAACGTCTTGGCGAACAAACTTAGTGTACATACTTTTAGGTCTTTACCTTAGCATAGATATCTTAGCAAGTAAACATAACATAACACAAACTAAACAAGAGGTTCCTGTAGAGTACTACAGATACTTAGGGTGCTAATACCTTCCCTTTGTATAACCAACCCCCAAACCTTAGATCTCCCCATTTAGGTTTTTCTCGATCTTGAACCTTTCCTTTGGATAAACCAAAGTCGGTGGTGAACTTCAAAGTTTTGCGATGCAAGTTAATTAATAGCTTGTTATCCGATTCTCGCCGCAACAGAAATGGCGACTTCACTGGGGAAAAGCCTTATTTTTTAGGGTTAAGCCCACCTTGTTTTGTTTATGTTATTTATGTTGTTTGCTATACTTGTACATATCTGTATATATCTCTATACCTGTTTTGCTTGGGATCTTCTGTGTGCACGGTGCTACTTTTGAGTGGTGAGATAAGTCCTAACCCGGACTTGAGCGCACTTGTTATAGGACGATGGTATATTCAAGGAGGCTTTAAGGGAGTCGATTCCTGAAAAAGTTGACTTGAGACACCATCACTCAGTTGAGGCCCTCTTGAGATTTTAGTCATGTTGAACGACTCTATTCGTGAAAACGTGTTACTCTCGACCTAGGTGCCCTTGCTATTGAGAACCGTAGTTACCAAACCCCACTTGGCCTTTTAGGATGTAGTGCGGTGACCATGATGGAGTCTATTTCTGAAATGGTTGTCACGCGATACTACACTCAGACGAGATTCTCTTGAGAATATTATTGATTACCGAGTTAGTTGGGAAGTCGATAATATCCGAAAGATGGATTGTCGACTCTGGGAACTTTTTAGAACCCTGTTCTGCAGATGAAAACCCATAGTACACACCTTTTGGGATGGGTAGACCATGTCTCCATGCTCGTGATCTTCAAACCTAAGCCCTCTCTTGTTTGCTTGTGCATATCTATGAATATCTGTATATGTGTGTTTGTGCATACATTCGTCCATTCATGACAGCCTTTCGGTTTCAAGGAATTCAAGTGCCTTTTCCTTTGTAAAAATCAATAAAGATCATGGTTTTTAAAGCAAAACTCTTCAGCTTTCAAAAAAAGATATTTGCAACTTGCCTTTGAGTTCCTTGAAACCACTTGGCTTGCATTTGCATTGCATGTGCATCGTCATCACATTTGCATTGCATTCGCATTTCTTAGCCTTGAGGCTCATCCATCCTTTGTCCGTAACCTAGCAGTTGACTTCCTGAAGCCCTCATTGGACTTGAAGTAGCTTTTGAAGGATCGTGAACTCAGAAGAACAGAACCAGTTTGTGACCAGAGCGGATTTTGACTTGTTGAGAAACCAATTGGATCAGATTATAACAGCCTTGGCGGAGAAAGATGACAATATTCAGAGGACTCCTGTGAACAATATCGCTCAAGCTCAATCGGTGCAGATTCCTGTTGAGACGAGTTTGGCAAACCAAGAAGGAAATTCCAGTTCCCCGAAGCCAGTAAACTTTTGGCTGTTTAGCATTTTGTTGTATCTTCTTTGCATGTTTGAATATGTTTTTTTGCTTATAAGCTTTGTTGTACTTTCAAATTGGCAAGATTAATGAAGTGTTTATGCATCTTTTGTTTAAGTCCATTCGTATTTACTCATTCTTTTTCTTTTACTGTCATAAAACAAAAAAACAAAAAACAGACAAATTTTTTTCCAAACTTTTGTTCGAGCAAAGATTGGGGAGGATGATGAAAACCTCATATTCATAATTGATGTGGTATGCTGCCAATTAAACCTTGTCGAGGATGTGAGGCATTGTTTTAATTCCCAAACATTGGAGAAATAAGGAAGTTAATCCTTTGTCAAACCCTTTGAGCCTAGAAGTAGGAGTTTTCTTTCCTTACACAAAAAACCCTTAATCTCAACCTTGGGGCGGGTAGTTCTCAGTTTTACTTGGTTATGTATTCTAATGCAAGCGCTTCATGCAGGACACTAGTCAGCTCTCTCAGATCAAATGAGTTAACATTATATAAGTTGTTCCTCCAAGCTACAAATAAGGAAAGATCGTTGAGAAATCCTTAATCAAAGGGTGAGCCGAGTCCCTTTCAAGGTAAAAGCCAAGAAAGATGGGAAGCCCAAAACTTCGCCTTATACAAGAAGGTTCATACAACAATCAAGACAAAGAAGAGTTCCCACAACCTCAATCAAGCAAAGAGAAGGTCTCATAAAGAAAAAGAAGAGGTCTCAAAACCTCAACAAAGAAAAAGAAGAGGATCCATAACCTCAAGCAAAGACAAGAGGGGGTCTCAAAACCTTAGCAATAATGGATAACCAAATGTTACAAGGGAGCAATGACTACCAAAGTGTCTGAATCATCATCAACTATCATCAATTCATTCCTAGTCTATATGAACTTGAATGTATAGCTTGAGTTAACTGAGTGTAGGATTGGAGTTCATCACGGAGTTTGGGTAGGGATAAATAAACTTTGAGCCTTTATCCTTTGTTTCATGAACCGTGAACCAAGCCACATGACAACCTTTAAAAGACCTAATTGAGGTAAGGTTGTTTTGAAAGCATACTACAGCAAGGTTGAGTAACTTAACTCCTAATAATCTTTGCTAATTGTGTGTGTTGATCACTTCATCTGTCATTCTGTAAATGGCTAGATCCACCTTTGTTATTGATTATTTAAATCATTCCACCGTGTGTGTATCATCAATAAACTTTGTTTTCAAAAGCTTGCATGAATATCGCATTGAAATTGCTAATTTTTAATGAACAATACTTGTTTGCAAAGACAATTAAATGTCAAAGGAATCCCGATAAATGCAGTCAGCTAGGGACTTTGACTGGATAAAGGAAGCTCAGCCAGGGATAGCCAAGCGGGAGGATTCACCAATCCACCATTCCAAGAGCTATCGAATCAGGGGCAGAATTCTTCAAGTTCAGAATATTGGGGCAAGTCTTCTCCAGGTCATCTTATGACAAGTTTGGACTCTAATGACCCACCAACAGGGGCAAGTTTGTTCCCCAGTTGTTTCTACCACAGTCTAGAGGACTTTATATCGCGAATATCGTTAATCAGGGGCAATCAGGTCGAGATTCCGTAAATCTCTAAAAGGTCAATCAGTCTGGGGCATCTCTTTCACAGATCAGCCAGTCTGAAGAACAAGTTCAAACACTTTGTCGTGCAAACGCTATTAATCTGGGCCAGTTACATCGAGATTCAGAAATCTAAGAGTTTGAAGATATTGAGGCATTTCGTATGCCGATTCTTCTGTAAAATCCTCTTGGTATCTTCTTCCAACATACCATGTAATATGGGGCAGGGAAGATTTGAAGATTACCTGTTGTAAGAGCCGTCGTTGATTATGGTGATCATCATACAAGTCAGGATGCAGAATTACCCTATTCTTGTGATATCCTTTGCCAGCTTCCCAGTAAATTGTTACTTCGGTCGAGCTTGGCCAATCTCCATGGATCTTCCTCCTCCAGTAAGGAAATCAAGCTCATGATGGCAATCCTAGTGAAGTCATGATGTTATACCTCAGGTGGAATACTCTTTTCCCAGTGAAGTTGTTGATCCTACTTATTCATCCCCAGTAATGGTCCAATCTGATGAGTTTGGCTGGGTATCCTTGTCGAGATGTTTATTTCATCTCCAGTCTCGTTTCCTTTTGTCTGTTTTGTCAGCATAAGCATAAGCATGACATAAGCACCCATATGCATAGCATCTTAGCATTTTGATGTCTTCCTGGTGTTTACCTGTCTTTGGTTCACTTTGGCATTTATCTCCCCAAGTGACTGGGTTTGTCTATTCACTCCAATAGAGTTGTCGGCACTAAGCATAAAGTGCCCATCCTTCTAAATTCCCCACAGAGATTGGTTCTCGTGGATGATGGTTGGTTCAGTTATCTTTTCCACATTTGGATAAGATAAATCCCCATTTAAGTTCATTCCTCAATTGGAGTCTTGTTTGACCGTTTCTTTCTAGCTTGTTCCTAGATTGAACTCTAATCACTGGCAGGTGTGGTTTCTGAGCCCATCTTAAACGTGCATTTATTTTGCACTGTGTCTCGCAAGAAGCATCTTTTACAGATCCTCATTGAAGACAATTATTTCTCCAGCAGTGTTGTAATATCAACATCTCTTTGGAATTTATACTCAACAACAAGTGGCAATCTCCTTGAGAAGCTTGTTTTACTATCAATACCTCTACAATGATAAGTGACAATCTCTTTCCCGAGAAGCTTATCCGTCCTTGGTTTTATTCATACTTCTACAGTTACCCATGGTGTTACCTTCAGTCAGTCACTTTCCATCAACCTGTTTGATGTGATCCCTATTTGAGGTATTCCTTGCCGTCAACCTGATTGATGAGGTGTTCCGAGTTCAGGTTCTGTACCCTCGAATATGTATTATTTCCTTCCCGTCAATCTGTTTGATGAGGTGTTCCGAGTTCAGGTTCCGTACCCTCGGATATGTATTATTTCCTTGTCGTCAATCTGTTTGATAAGGTGTTCCGAGTTTAAGTTCCGTACCCTCGGATATGTATTATTTCCTTGCCGTCAATCTATTTGATGAGGTGTTCCGAGTTCAGGTTTCTTACCCTCAGATATGTATTATTTCCTTGCCGTCAATCTGTTTGATGAGGTGTTCCGAGTTCAGGTTCCGTACCCTCGGATATGTATTATTTCCTTGCCGTCAATCTGTTTGATGAGGTGTTCCGAGTTCAGGTTTCGTACCTTTGGATATGTTTTTTTTTCCTTGCCGTCAAACTTCTTGACGATGTGATCCCTATTCTGGTTTCCTTTCCGTCAAACTTTTTGATGATGTGATCCCTGCTTTGGTCTCCTTGCCGTCAAACCTTTTGATGATGTGAACCCTCAGATATGCCTTCTTCCTTGCCATCAAACTTTTTGATGATGTAAACCCAGGTCAAATATGAACCTAAACTTCAGGTTATCGTGAACCCGTTGTTTGAATCCAGGTCAAATGTGAACCTAAACTTCAGGTTATCGTGAACCCGTTGTTTGAATCCAGGTCAAACGTGAACCTAAACTTCAGATTATCGTGAACCCGTTGTTTGAACCCAGGTCAAATGTGAACCTAAACTTCAGGTTATCGTGAACCCGTTGTTTGAAATCAGGTTATCGTGAACCTAAACTTCAGGTTATCGTGAACCCGTTGTTTAAACCCTGGTCAAATATGAACCTAAACCAAATTTAAAATCCAGCTCATACTGGTATTCTTCATAATCCAAATTGTTATCTTATCCAACTCAAATTGGTGTATACTTTGCATGAAACTTCTGAGTCCAATCCTTGTTGGCACTTTAATCTGGTTCCGAGCAGAAGTTCAGTCATTATCATTATCTCTTTCAAAGTCCTTATGATTGATCATCATTTGGCGCACGCAGAGTTTGTCTCTGTCTTTTCTGGTTTTTCTTGAAGATCCCGTTTGAACTCTTCAGTATAAGAAATCCCCAGAAAATCTTTGTAGGATGTCTATCCTTTTATTTCAAATTGATCCTCCAGTGGAGATCATGTATTCTTTCTAGTTTCATGCCCAGTAAGAATGTGTTTCATTTCCCCAGTGTCGTCCGGTCACATATGAACTTGTCGTCCATCTCCCTGGATCTTTCCCCAGTGAAGAACACCTCTCTGGCTCCTATCTCCAGTGAGGACCTGTAGGGTTTCCCTCTCAGTTTTATTCTTCCATCCCAAGTGTTGCCTCAGAGTCTCCCCAGTGAGTCTTGTTTTTTGTTGGTCAGCCTGTATCCCCTTTGAGTCTTCCTCGTGGATACTAACCTTTATCTTTTCCCAGTAAGCTCATCTGTGGTTGTTTGCTCTTTACCTTTAGTGTCTTGTTTGTCTGCATTTTTGCATTATCATGACATCATATCATCATACTAAAACCTCATGGCATGCCAGCATTATAGGTTAGTTTTGTCCATAACATTGCATATCAGTGTATCTAAGGGCAAAATTTTCGGTTATCTATATTTAAATATCTTTCACCATGATTTCATGAGGATCTTCATCTCTCATGTCATCCGGTGAAGATATTTAAATAGGGGCAACTGTCATACCCCAAATTTTACCCTCAGATCCTCTGGTCATTGTCATATCATGTTTAGGTCATCTGTCTTAGCATTTGCGGTCATTTGGTTCATTAATCATAGTCACGTATTTTTCGTCTAATTGTTGTCATTGTTTCCTTCTATTATTTATTCAAGTATTTTCATGAGCTTTTAGAACGTTTTCTTTTATTTAAAATTTTAATGTTTTATTATTTTTAGTTTAATTGTAATTTAAATTTGCTTTAGATTTTAGTCTAATTTAATTTAACTAGCTTTATTTTTATTTTAGTTTAACTTTAATTTAAATTTACGTTTGGTTTTAGTCTAAATTAATTTAACTAGCTTAATTTTTTTTATCAATTTTAGTTTATTTTTAATTTTAATTATTATTTAAGTTTACTTTTAGGTTTGAGTTTATTTATTTATTTTTCTTCCGTAAAAAAAATCATAAAGATATACTTAGAATTCCTCTTTTCTTTTATTCATAATACATTATAAAATACAAAAAAAATTCAAAAAAAAGAAAAAGAAGTAACAAGTTCTCTCTGCATCCCTCAAACCCATCCAGCCATGCGACCTACATCACCCTGCTACAAAACTTTGACCAAGTGCTTGCCATATTCACCAAAATGCAACCTTGACAAATCTGCACATCCTGAGACACAGACCTGCTATCAAAACACTGCATCCACAATGTTCAAAACCTGATACCAACAACGACCTTACACCACAGCAATCCAAAAAATCTGCGAAAGACAAGGACAGATCAACACAGTTTTCTGTTTGAATTTGTTTTAAAAGAGAACAGAGAGAAGTCATGGAAAAAGGGGAGGGGAGAGGAAAAAGAAACCAGAAAGGAAAACACCTTCAATCTTAAATCACCAAGTCCTTATTTCCCACCGTCTCACTTATCACAACATTTCACGAGCCCTGTTTTTATTTTCACCATCAAACATCAACCTTCTTCATTCCAAAACCCATCGACACCACCACCATAAATCATTCTCAACCAAATCTCCTTCTTCTTTTCACTGAACCGCCTTCTCCTCCATAAACCAAAAACAAACAAATCTAAATCAACCATCAACTCCTCCATCACTTTCCATTCGTAGCACCATACAACCCTCATGAAACAACAACAATATCCATCGCTGCCACCCCATTCTAAACCTTTCCATCATCGACACACAAATCCCTTAACATCAACATTTCCTCCAATCTCTGAATCTCCCCTCACATGCGAATCAACCTGTACAATAATCACAACCCGACCCCAAACAAAAAGGAGATGGAGATAAATTAACCTATTGAAACTCAAACAAATCGCACCTGAGACGGAGGCGGAACCGCCACGAACCCCATCAATTTCAAAACGAAGCAGGAGGAAAAGAAAAGAACGAAACAAATCCAAACATGAACCCGAATCGGACGAGATTGGAACAAAAGGGTGATCGTTTTACTGTGTTTAACGAGTTTGTTGGGTCTGGGTAGGAGAGAATGGAGGATCGCGTTTGACCTTTCAGATCGTGTTATTTTCCTTTTTAATTACTCTGAAATAAAAACCAGGTTCTATGGGGGAATCTTTGTTTGATCCATCATCGGGCTCAGCCCATTTGGCATTTTTTTGTTTGTTCGCCTAGTATCTTGGATGAACGGGCTTCGGTTAAAGCTTATGATGATTCCTACTTCACACACTCCCTTTCATTTGCAAATCCCCTTTCTGTTTTTATAAGTTCTTTATTTTAGTTTAAATGATCTAAGTTTTTGTCAATACATTTTTTTCCTAAATTGTTTTTAGTGCTTAATATGTTTTAATCTAATTATTGTGGTTTTCTCAATTAATTTTGGTTCGGTTTTCAGTTCTATTTCAATTTTGGGCCCATGATATATAAAAATCATGACTTGGTGGTTTATTTCAAATCACTAAATATCTTGATTTATATGAGGCCATTTTTATTTTGCCTTTTAGTTGGTCAATGAAAGTCTAACAAAAAGATTATCGATTTTATCGAGTTAAATCTTGATTTAGACGAGACCACCTTTAATTTCATTTCGACTCCATTTCCTTCATTATGGGCCAATGACATACAAAAAATCATGACTTGTTGATTTATTCTAAGTCACCTAAAAGTCTTGATAAATATGAGGCCACTTTTTATTTTCTATTTAGTTGGTCAATGAAAGTCTAACAAAAAGATTATCGATTTTATCGAGTTAAATCTTGATTTAGACAAGACCACCTTTATTTTTCATTTTGATTTCATTATCTTTATTTGGGCCAATGATATAAAAAAACATCATAACTTTGTTGATTATTTCAAATCAATAAATTTTGATTATATGAGGCCATATTCTTCTTTTTTTTGGTTGGTCAATGAAAGTTAAAAAATCTAAGATTATCGATTTATCGATTTAAATCTTGATTAAGACGAGACCAACCTTATTTTTCATTTCGATTTCATTATCTTTATTTTGGTCGATGATATAACAAACTTCCTGGTTTGGTTGATTTCATTGAATCGACAAAACTTCGATCGATATGAGACCACTTTCTCTTTATTTCAGTTTCATTCACTTTTTAGTTGATGAAAGTCAAGAATCATTGATTATCGATTTCTCTATTAAATCATGATTAAGGCGAGACAATTTCTATTTCATTTCAATTTTTAATTTCTTTGAATACTTCATTTCCCCCTTTGGTGGGACTTGTACATATTTTCTGATAAAGTCTTGTGGACAACTATTCTGTTATGACTGTGGTTGCCTGTTTCATTTGACCATCCTCAATACTCTTCCAAAGGAAAGTCCTCCTAAATTGACTCATAAGTCAATAAACAAATCATCCCACCTTGGCCTCATAAGAGCCTTCCTCTTTCATTGGCCTCATAAGAGCCTTTCCCTTTTCTTGGCCTCATAAGAGCCATTGAATCATAACTTAGCAATAAGTTAGAGTTTTGAACTCTATGTGATTCTCACCATCATGAGAACTCACTTTCCCCACTATAGCTTAGATTTAGAGAGTTTCTTAAAACTCTAAATGAGCTCATACTCATTTCCCCTTGGAACTTTGGCCATAGTCAATGGTTCCTCAAATTCACCCTTAGTTAGGTGAACTACG
Organism: Lathyrus tuberosus; assembly: GCA_022829125.1. Classification (NCBI taxonomy): domain Eukaryota; kingdom Viridiplantae; phylum Streptophyta; class Magnoliopsida; order Fabales; family Fabaceae; genus Lathyrus; species Lathyrus tuberosus. The sequence continues at coordinate 18,561,622 of JALAZF010000034.1, forward strand.
GTTGCTCTGATTCCTTAGTCAGATACGTAGGCACAAGATGCGACGTCTTGGCGAGCAAACTTAGTGTACATACTTTTAGGTCTTTACCTTAGCATAGATATCTTAGCAAGTAAACATAACATAACACAAACTAAACAAGAGGTTCCTGTAGAGTACTACAGATACTTAGGGTGCTAATACCTTCCCTTTGTATAACCAACCCCCGAACCTTAGATCTCCCCCTTTAGGTTTTTCTTGATCTTGAACCTTTCCTTTGGATAAATCAAAGTCGGTGGTGAACTTCAAAGTTTTGCGATGCAAGTTAATTAATAGCTTGTTATCCGATTCTCGCTGCAACATTATGAATTTGATACTTTGTGTTTTTCTTGTGCTGATGCATCCCTATTCATATTGTTGCTTGAAATGAGATTAGGGTTTTGGTGATTGAATAAAATATGATTTGAAATTGTTCAATTTTTGAGTTTTTATGCAGATCCTGATCAAATATCTGTTTAGTTTCTTAAGTTATGATAGTCAAGATATTGCTTTTCTATTTTGATTTTTTGGTTCATGGGATGTTTTTAAGAAATGTGTTAACTTTGTTGTTCTGCTTCCCTACTGCAACAGGACAATATTCTAGGCAAATAAAGATAGAGCTCCTGCTAAAATGCTTACGACAAAATTAAAATAAAAACTGCAAAGCTTGGAGGGTCCTTACAATGGAACTATTTTTGTTATTTTTTGGTTAATGTAAACAAAATGAACTTCTGAGAAAACTTACTGATTTTTTTTTATCCTTTTGGCTTTGTTTGGTTTTATGATGTAAAAAAATAAAATAAATAAAATGAAATGAAATGTAACTTATGTATATATATTTTTTGAATTTTAATATAGAACAAAGTGTAATTTTATAAAATGTGACAAAAAAATACCTAAATCAACATAAGTAGAATCAAAAAAATAAAAACATAACTATGATTATTTCTTAACCCTTATCTCAATTAATTTTTTAATCAAATATTATTACAACTTCTAGTCATACAATAAAAACCATAAAAAAAAATTTAGACTCATAAATCAATTAATCTTTCTTGCTAAAACTTAGTAAATTAGAATTAACACAACCCAAACCAAATAACACATATTTTGAAATGCAATATAAAGACATAATTATAACAATTAGATCAAAATTAAACCTTAAATAAAGTCATGAAATAAATCCCTATACGCCCATGCTAACAAATATTCAAAATGATGCAAGACAAATACCAATTATGGACATGTAACGTAACAATATATGAACAAACAAAATGTATGATTGACATGGTGTATGGTAGGTAAATGCATGAATGCAGTGATGTGGTTCTGATTGATATATAAAAAAAACAACTAGCAAACCTAATTAAAAGATCATCATCAAAACCTTAAGTCATCAGTCTGATTACAAACATGTAATGAGTAGATAAATGCATGGACTACCAGAATAAATAAATCAAACAAGGTGACCAAGAGTTCTCAACTTTTAATCCTGATTTAGACCTATATGACCAAATGAATGGTCATAAAAATTAAATAAAAAAATGGGATACAGTGAATGAAATGACTGGATATGAGTGTATGAGAATGAATGAATGCAGATGAACTAAAATGGGCTAAAATTTAGGGTATGCCATTTCCTAACAAAGTGGTATGAAGAGCTCTGGTTGACTTATTTTGTGCATTTTAAATGGAGAAAACTCAAGAACCCAATATGATTAAACTTAACTCTACCAATTATACACTATGGAAGACTCTTATGAAAGATATGTTATACAATAAAGATTTGTATGATTTCATTGAGGGAGAAAAGGGTAAACCAAGTGATAAGTCTGATGTTGAATGGAAGAAGATGAATCAGAAGACAATTGATATAATCAGACAATGGTTGGACTTTAGTGTATATCCACACGGTGAAGTAGAAAATGACGCGCAAAAAATGTAGAAGAAACTAAAAGAGTTTTATGAGTACTAGAACATGCAGAATAAGTTGGATGATGATTTGCAAGCCTTATTACTACTTAGTTCTTTACCTGATAATTTGGAAGTTCTTGTTGTGACACTTACTAATTCAACTTTGAATCGAAAATTGGTAATGTCAATGGTTAAAGATAGCATGCTTAATAAAGAAGTTAGAAGAAAGGAACGTGATTTGATCGTTACTTCTAATTAGTCTGAAGCTCTAGTTACTGAGTGAATTAGGAGAAGCAAAACCAGAAATTTTCATAAGTGTGACAAATCTGAGAGTCGCGGCAAGTCAAGAACTAGAAAAAAGATTATATGCTACAATTGTGACAAGGTGGAGCACATAAAAATTAATTGCAGGTTTCTCAAAAGAGAATACTCATGGGAAAAAGATGAAGGTCATAAGAAGAAAATGATAGAGACACAACATCAATTGCATGTGACAGTGATGTCTACATTGTTTATAATGATAATTCCGTAAACCTTGCATGTCAAGATTCAACTTGGATTATTGATCCAGGTGTCTCGTACCATGTTACTCCTAGGCATGATTTCTACTCATCTTATACTGTTGGTGATTTTGGAACGGTAAAAAGGGGAAGTTATGAAGTTTGTGAAATTGTTGGTATGGGAGATGATTGAGTTGCAACTGGTGTTGGATGCAAGCTTAAATTGAATAATGTGAGATATGTTTCTGATATTCATATCAACTTGATTTTTTTCAAAGCCATGGTGATTCGTCACCATTTGTGTTAGATTTATCATCATTTGAATGTAAAAAGCATGTGACTTACTGTTGGTTTTGTAGTAGTTTAGGTCTGTTTTTAGTAAATTTATGTCATGTCTTGATCTACAGTGGTTTATTGTTTCTGAGTTATTTTATGCACTTAAGGTAGTGTTTCATGTGTTCAAGGTTCTGAAGAGACATAAGGAAAATGATCAGAGAAAAATCCAGACGAAAATGAATTAGTAGAAAGAAAAAAGAGAAAAATGTGCATCTTTTGCCCATACGCGTATGAGGGAGCTCATACGCATATGGACACTCCTCTCCACCATGAGCTATACGTATAAGAGCATATAGGGTACATAAATCAGTCCCCTTGCCTGTAGGCGTGTGAGGAGTTCATACGCGTATAAGGCTCATAACTCAGACTTCCAAGGCCAGGCCAAACCATTACGCGTATGTGTCCAGCCATGCCATACGCCTTATCCAGGGCCATACGCGTATGACATAGTGTAAAAAAAGGCTCATGCACATATTAAAGATGGCGATACGCGTATGGCATGACCCAAATCATAAAAATCCCAGAATTTCCCTATTTATCCAGAGAACGCTAATTGTCAAAGGTTGGACGATTTTTCACTGCAGAAACACGTTTTGAAGGCTAGAGATCTCAGATTTTCGTGGTGGATCAAGATTTTCATGAACCCTAAGTGATTGAAGACTTAATTTCATCTCATTATCTGTAATGCCTACACTTTGTATTCTGTTTTTTTTTACTATTATGAGTAGCTAACCCCCCTAATGCTAAGGGGTGTCCATGATTCAGATTTGTTAATAATTTCAATTTAAAACTTGTGATAACAATAACTTTATTACATTTGATTTACTTTCAATCTGTTTTTTATGCTTTCTCTATCAAAAAAATTGAGTTTGATTTATGGTTAATCTTTAGGCTGGACCGCCATTGTTAACGCTCAATTGAGAGTATTTTGTAGTAGATATCACCAAGGACTAAGGATACCCTATGGAAACCAGATTATTCTTGATAAAGTAATGCTTAAATTCATCTGTAATTCACTGTGAACATTGGAATTAATTTGAATTTTAAAGGTTTTCTCACTAAGCACTTAGGAGTAAACATCCTTAAGAACTAATAATCAATATTTTGAAATAAGTTGTTGCAAGGTCAGGTCAACATTGTTGAAGAATCCAATCATACTCATTTCCTTGCATGTTCGCTCAAATTACTTTAAACCATTCAACAACTCTCTTTATTATTATTTTTTTTTTATTTTCTATTTCTAAAAACAACAATTCCAAAACCCCAAGTTTTTTGTTTGACTGATTTAGAACACGAACTATGTATCGTCAAGCAGTCCTTGAGATCAATATTTAGGATTTTCCATTATTACTACATTGACAGATTAGTACACTTGCTAATTCACCGATCACATGGATATTAAAGGTCATCACACTTACTTTGGTAGTGGCGATATATGTGAAATTACCAAAGGATCACTAGTGGTAGCAAAAGAGAAAAGTCTCACAACTCTTTACAGGGTGCCTTAAATGTTATGCAAGGAGGAAGTAAATGCAATAGAAGATGCACATCTAGTGATTTATGGCATACACACCTTGGTCACTTATGTGAGAAAGGACTCAATATTCTTGCAAAGAAAATTTTTCTTAAGGTGAAAGGTATTCATCTAAAAACATGCACTCGTTGTTTTTTTAGTAAGCAACTGAGAGTTTACTTTATTAGTAATGGTCCTCATAGGAGACCAAATAGTCTAGATTTAGTTCACACTGATGTTTGCATGGTGAATGGTAAATCTTTAGGTGGTAAATCTTTAAGTGGTGCATTATATTTTTTTACTTTTATAGATTACCACTCTATAAAAGTGTGGGCTTTTGTTTTGAAATCTAAAGACCAGGTACTCGGTATTTTCACGCACTTTCTTGCAAGTATTAAAATAAATAAAAAAGAAGGAAGTTGAAATGTGTCAGAGCTGATAATGATGGTGAATATACAGGTCCATTTGAAGAATATTGTAAAGAACATGGAATCAAGCTTAAGAAGACTGCTCCTAAGACACCTCAATATAATGGAGTTATAGAAAGAATTAATTATACAATTAATGACAGAAGCTGGTGTATGTTCTCTCAGGCAAAGTTATCAAAAGCCTTTTAGGGTGAAGCATTCACAACTACAGTGGACTTGATCAATCTTTCTCATTCTATTCCACTTGATGGTGATGTTCCAAACAGAGTATGGACATGAAAAGATGTCTCTTATGGTTACTTGAGACTCTTTGGTTGCAGAGCTTTTGTTCACGTCACAAGAGATGAGATATCCAAGCTTGATAAAAGATGTAAACAATGTATGTTTGTAAGTTATGGTCATGAAGAGTTTGGTTATAGATTCTGGTAGGGGTGTTCATGGGTGCGGGTCGATCCACGAATCTGCTAACCCAAATCGAACCAACCCATAAATTATCCGAACTCATTTATTTATGGGTATACCCAGCCCATACCAACCCGTATAGTTTTGGTTCGGGTATCGGATTTAAGCTTTCCAACCTGCGGACCTGTTGACCCAACCCATTGATGTGCCTTTAGTAATTTTTTTTTTTTTATTATTTTAAATAAAAATATAAAATTAATTCTCTCTTATAACAATAATTTTCCAAAAAAGATTTATTCTCCATCAATAATACTACTAGACCAATGAGTTTACGTAATTCTAAGATTAAATATTATTTCTTATTTCCTTTTGTATCATTTCCAACTTATATATTTTATGGAAATAACGTGTTTTGTTTAATTTTATACTATTATCAAGTGTCATGTCATGCTGATGAATTTTATTAGATATTATATGATGTGTTTCATAGAATTTGATTGTTATAAATGAGTATGATTGTATTGAGTTGGGTTATATTTTTTAGAACCGACAAAAAGAATTATTAAAAAATACTTTTTATTTGAAACACAACCCGTGAACCCAACCCAACCCATAAATGAACGGGTCGATTCGGTCGGTTTTGACAATGAAATTGCGAGTTGAAAGAATAACCAAACCCATTGAAGTTTGGACGGGTTGGGTAACGAGTTAGGTCAAACCCGATCCAACCCAACTCGTGTAAACCCATAGATTCTGGGATCTAGTTGACAAAAAGATTATTAGAAGTTGTGATGTCATATTTCTCGAAGATCAAACTATTGAACATTTTGATAAAACAGAGAAGTAAAAATCTGATGGTAGAAGTTACATTGATGTTGTGCCTAAACCTCCTAGTGGAAATTTTGTTGATGAGGGAGATATACTGATAGATGATGATAATGTAACCAATGATCAAGAACCTTATCATAATGAGCAAGTTTAAGAGGCTTCACCTGAGCCACCAGTTGAACCCGAGTTGAGAAGGTCTACTAGAGAGCATTAAGTTTCTCAAAGATATCCTTTATATGAGTATGTGATGATCACTGATAATAGAGAGCCAAAATACTAATAAGAGGCCTTTTCAAATGTTGATAAAGAAAAAGGGTTGAAGTCCATGCAAGAAGTGATGAATTACTTGCATGAGAATCACATATTTGAGTTGGTGAAATTGCTTAAGGGTAGAAGAGCACTAAAGAATAAATGGGTATACAAGATAAAGTCTGAAGAGAATAAATCTCAACCAAGATACAAATCAAGATTGGTTGTGAAAGATTTTAATCAGAGAAAAGATATTGGCATTGAAGAATTTTGTTCACCTGTGATGAAGATGACATCTATTTGAGTTGTGTTGGGATTACCAGCTAGCTTGAATATGGAGGTTGAATAGCTTGATGTGAAGACTGTTTTATTTCATGGTGATTTGGAGGAAGAGATCTATATGGAGCAACCCGAGGGTTTCGAAGTCAAAGGTAAAGAAGAGTTTGTTTCTAGATTAAAGAAAAGTTTGTATGGACTCAAGCAAGCTTCACGAAAATGGTACAAAATGTTTGATTGGTTCATGGAAATAAATTGTTATGGTAAAACCATTATTAATCATTGTGTGGTTGTGAAGAAATTATCTAATGGTGATTATATTATTCTCTTGTTATATGTTAATGACATGTTAACTTTTGGTCATGACATTAAGAAAAATCAGAGCTTAAAGAAAGAGTTAAGCAAGTCTTTTGCAATGAAGAACTTAGGTCCTGCACAAAAAATCCTTGGCATGAGAGTTTCTCGTGATAGGAAGAAAGATAAACTATGGTTGTCTAAACACAATTACATTGAGAAGGTGTTAGAGAGGTTCAACATGAGTAGTTCAAAACTTGTGAGTACTTCAGTTGCTAGTCATTTCAAACTGAATTCCAAGCAATTTCCTACAAGTGAAGAAGACAAAGAAGATATGAAGAATCTTCCTTATGCATCTGCAAGTGATAGTTTGATGTATGTTATGGTATGCACACGATAAGATATTGCTCGTTTTGTTGGTTTTGTTAGTCGGTTTCTATCTAATCCTGGTAAATATCATTGACAAGTTGTGAAGTGGATTCTCACATATATTAGAGGAGCTTCTAGAGTGTGCTTATGCTTTGGGAGCGGTGATCGTGTGTTATATGACTTCACAAATGCGGATATGGCCGGTGATTCCAAAAAAATCGGCTTCTGGATACATGATGACTTTTGCAGGGGGTAGTGACTTGACAATCAAGGTTAAAAAGTGTGTTGCTTTATATACTACTAAAATTGAGTATATTGTTGTAACTGAAGCGTCTAAAGAACTTTTGTGGATAGAGAAATTACTACAAGAGTTGGGTGATAAGCAAGAGAAGTTTGTTTTATTTTGCGATAGTCAGAGTGCAATTCATTTTGGTAAGAACCTGATGTTTCATTCTAGATAAAAGCACATTGAGGTGCAGTATCATTGGATATGAGATGCATTGGAGACAAAGTTGTTTTCCCTTAAGAAGATCCGTATTGATGAGAATGGTTCTGATATAATGACAAAGACTTTGGCTGCAACAAAGATTATTAACTGCAAGAAGAAGGCAGATATGGTGGAACAACTCTTTCCCACTTGAGTCGTAAAAGGGAGATTTGTAGGGTGAATTCACTCTTAAAGTTTATTTAGAAAAATAAAAAAATAATAATAAAAGAAAACAAATATTTTTGGTGTGAATTATTTTATTTAAGTCAAACCCAATTGGCATTATTTAAAAAGAAATTTTTTATCCCTAAAGCAACACAACAAATAAACAACTAAAATAAGGGTTTTAAAGTACTGCAATTGAGAAGAAGAAAATGCACAAGTGATATATAAGCATGGACGGACCCACATTGTGGCATGGTGTGGCTATATATTATATATATAATTAATTACTTAATAATAAAAATATTTAGATAATTATTATAAAAAAAGAATAATTGTTATGCACCTTCAGTGTAAAATATGTGAGAGCAAGAGTTGTCTCTACAAGTCAATATATGTTTTGATGATAACAATATGTATTTGTGAAAGAACCATTTTATGTTCTAACGTGTGTTGTGTGCAGATCATATTCATAGAAGTTATCAGATCCAACAAGCACCAACCAGATGAGCGTAATTGATAATATGCGAAGTTACTATATGTGACACAAGTCGCAAGAAGCAAGAATGCTTCTGTATCTGATCGTGATCAGTCAGATCCAAGGATGCTGATATTGCTGTTGCAATGCTCTTGTGAATGCTCTCTGAAAGTGGTCGAGATTCTGAAGATTGTGAAGCTTCGGAAGAAGAGAACTGAAGTGCTGAAGACTCTCATGACTTGAAGTTCTGGAGGCGGAATGCTCTGAAGACCAAGTGCAGAAAGACTCTGAAGAGTTATGAGTTCTGAAGATTACGGTTCCAGAAGTCAAGTGCTGAAGACTCTGAAGATGGATTCCTAATGGACAAGTTCTGAAGTTTCGGAAGACTTGAAGACGTAAAGGATAATGTTCTTAAAGACAAGTGTTGAAGTTCTGAAGACTGATTCCTAATGGACTTCTTCAAATGACTGAAGACTTGACGTATCAGATATCCTGTTAAGAAGACTCTACTCATGCTTCATTAATTTATCATCAGAAGCCTCTGAATTTTGGAAGTCAAATGTTAACTTTGTGAGAAACTGTACACGATGCCCAAGAAAGATATATCCCGTCACTTCTCCCACAGAAAAAAGGAGATGTGTCAGTACAGCTAGTTATTACGCAACATCTCTTTTCCAACAGCCAACAATATTTCTAACGGCTATAATCCTATTGGCTATTTAAAAGGAAATAGTTCTCGCTTCTAAGTAGTTGGTCGATTAATGATCTTAACAATTCCATTATTCATCCGTTGGATGTTTCATTCATGAATTGACCAAGTCATTGGGTGAAGATAGCAACAACGATGAGTTCTCGTTGTAACACTTAGAATATCCAAAGTTGTCATCAATTTACACATGACCATTGTTGTTGAAGCTCAAAGATCATCATTCAACACAACAACAATGAATTGGTACAGAAGTTGTTGATGAAGAAGACAACATTGAAGACCAGTCAAGTCATCAACCCACTTTCTCGTCAGTGCTACATTGAAGATCTGAAGCAAGGAGTTATTGCTCAAAGCTTGCTCACCCAAGAAGACGAAGAAGAAGAAGATCTACAATATGTCAACCACTGTCAAATCATTATACATCTCTGTAGTTTCTTAGGATAAGCAAGGAGTTGTTGCTCACATCTTGCTCGAACACTTGTGTGTTCTTTGTACTTAAACTTAGGAGTCATCTGCTTGTTAATAAGCATCTTTGTAATCTCATGTATAACAAATTCTTGGTGAATTAGGATTCCTTGAGTGGTCAGTGTGACCGGAGACTCGAGAAGACAATGGCAAGATGTCATTGTGGGAAAAGCCTGAAATAGGGTCAGTAGCGTTATATTCATTGCGATGAATCCCTGAACATCTAGCTGTGAAAGCCTAGCAGTAGATCTTCCGAGATTGGAACCTTCAGGTCAATGTTCGTTATATTCATTAAGTTGAATCCCTGAACGGTTCATTGCATGTTAGTCACAGTGCGGCTGTGTAAGTTGTGAGTCACCGGTTGTTGCCCGTGCATCTGTAATCGAGATTGATTATAGTGGATTAAGACCTTGTGTTCAAGGCGAAATCACCTGAGGAGGGTGGACTGGATTAGCCTTTGTGGGGAACCAGAATATATCGTGTGTTCTTTAATCTTATGCTTGATGTCTTGTTTATATTTCTATATTGAGTATTAGAACCTTACACAAGCAAGTCAGAACCTTGCAACTCTGATAAGCTTCCGCTCTGCAAGTTCTGAATGCTACACATAATGTTCAGGCTCTTGCTGGTTCTCATGCTTCATGCATTGCAAGTCTGAATGTAACTTCGTTAGTCAGAGTCTCTCAATGAACTCTGATGTTATCCTAAGTGCTTTAACGACAAGAAGCAAAAAGTTGTTAAAAGAGTAAATACACAATTCAACCCCCCTCCCCCCTTTCTAGTGTCTTTCTCGCACCTTCAATTGGTATCAGAGCTCCGGTTCTGTTACTGATGGATATCAAACACTTAATAGTGTCAGAAAAGGATCCGGATGTGGTGCGTAGAAATACTTTGGGTAAGATTGAAATCCACTTAGAGTTTCTGTAGCAGTTCAGAAGTTGACTATGTACAAAATTGTAATCAATCTGAAGTACTTGAGCAAATCATTGATTTTGTAAGTTGTGCAGTTGTTGAACAACTAAATCTTACTTACTTAAAGCCTTAATGAAGATTGAAGAATCAACTGATAAGATAAATTCATCAGATAAGAAGTAGTATATGTTGAATGCTTATCTTGAATGATATGTGTGGATAGACCACATATCTGCTCAAAGTTGAATCATCAGAAAACAAGAAGTCTTGTTTGCTGAAGACTAATTCTTTGTGAGTTTTGAGATGTTTTCAAGAAACGGATTAGGTCCACCCTTGACTTTCTCGTTCAAAAAATCATTCAGAACTTCTTCATGTAAAGAAGATCGATTGTTCTATGACTTTGAACTTCAGACATAAAATCTGCTGAAGTCAGAAAACTGAAGAATATTCAGGAAGAAGAATGTTAAGGATTCATCAAGTTCTTGCTCAAGAATGAACTCTTAAGTTTTTATTGAATCAGCATAATCAAATTCTGACAATTTGATATTATGTCTCAGCTGATTCAAATGATTAGTAATCAGATCACTATCTGATAAGTTGTTCAGAACCTCTCAAGCACTGGAACCTAAAGATGTCAAACCAGACACTAGAATTCTCTACTCGAGTAAAAAAAAATTTAAGTTACTGATGTCCTTCAGAAGGAAGAAATCAGTCAACATTCTATTTTGAAGTAGATATGTTGTTAGTCTCTGATGAGTTAACTATGCACTAGTCAGATGTGCATTGTGAGATCAAGATGTTGAATTTATTTATTAACTCGATTGCTTTTAGCACCGTGGTAAGCGCTTGATCCTATACAAGAAGTGTGTTTAATATTACGTACATGCTTGATGATACTTAGTTCTGAACAAGATTTACATTTGGCTTAAGAAATAATTCAAATTGCTATGAGTTCCAAATGGCTACTTCTCATTCTGAGAAACTGACTCTGGATGGCAAGAATGCTCAAATCAGAACCAGATCAACGTGCAGACCATCAGAAGAAACATTCTTGAGAATAAGTTTCACTAATCAAACTAGCAATGGGTGAAGAAGCTCTTATGAACAAGAACTAAGTTCTAGCTATGGAAGAAGAACTTAATCAATTCTCAAAGATTGATGTTTTAGAATCAGTTCCATAACCTAAGAATGTTCATTTGAACTCAGTAAGCTCTCAAGAATAAGAAGAAAGAAGAAGTTGTCAGAAACAAGGCACGACTTATTGCTTAAGGAAACAGTCAACAAGAAGAAATTACTCACAACAAAGCTCTTGCTCCGGTCGATTAGATGTGAAGAAATATGATTATCAAATTCCATTTTTGAAACCAGAAGATAAGTGATCCTGAAGAATTCAAGAATCCTCAGCAGCTCACTCAGAAGCTTGCAGAATCTAAAAGATGGCATTTAAAAGCTCAGAAAGAAATGCATTGGTATGGTGAGAAGATTCCAAATCCTTCAGAAAGATAAGATCAGAGTCAAGATGGAAAATCTCAGATAAGTCTGTATAGATCCAAGTATCTTCAAGATACCATTCTTTTTTCACTTATGACTCATTAAAACTTGTGATAACCAACTGAAACAATTTTTTTGTGTTAATTTGATATGCTTATACTCAGTCCTGCATGTATCTCTTAATTAAATAATCTGAAATATTGTTTACAAGAAAGAAATCTTTTAACATAGCCTACACTCAAAAGTAACATCATAATAACTGCGAATCTTTTGAAACTATAACATATCTCTGACAACATAATCAATTCTGAAATCCTAATATACAAATCTATGATTTCTCCTAGACTAGGCACAATTCATCTTACCCTTTTGCACGTATAAAAATGCGTCTCCCTATCAAACGATATTCCTCAAGCCTCTCCTTATAAAGACATAAGTGTCAAAACCCTGTTGTCCATCTGTAGTCATGTCTCCACACACTTTTCTTGGTAACCCAGATCTTCTTGAAATCATTCCTGAAAAATAATTTGTAATCAATACACCTCCTCTCTCGAGTCGCATTGCTTGCAGTATAGCTGAAGTACTTTACTCGCAACAATGGACTAGGTACTCCATGATGCTAGAAAAGCCTATCTATGTCAACCTAGTCAAGGATTTCTGGAAACATGCTGAACTTGATCTTGAAAGCAGGTGCATCACCTCTTTTGTTTTTGATGTCCCAATTATCATCAACCTGTTCTCAGTCACTTTTGCAACAGGATGTGAGGATGTTGGAATCCCTGTTGATTTTAATAAAAACAGATTCTTTGCCTCTAAAAACTTTGCATCCCTTCATGACCTGTCAGTAAGATACATACCCTTCAATCCTGAAAATCTCCTACCCGTTCCTAAAGCTAGGTACAAGCTCATGTTGTCTAAATTTCTTCCCAGAGGAGAAAGTCATAACACAATCAGATTCCATGATCATGAATTCATTTATTTACTAATGAATGGATTTCAGATAAATCTGCCACACACTATCTTCAACTGTCTCTGGAAAACCATCTCTGAGTCCAGAAATCTCACAAAGTCCTACATCCCTTATGGAAGAGTTTTGTCTGAAATTTTCCTCAGAGATGGAATTGTGGACATGATCAAAGAAAGAATTAAAGAAGATGGTCCTTAAGACCTTCTAGAAAACTGCTTGTTGAAGACTAAGTGTGGAATTTTTAGTGTCTAAGAAAACTATCTCTATTTAATCTATGTCTGGCTTCTGTTATGCATTAGTTTAAGTCATAATTTGTTAAGGTAGTTGTATTTGAGTCTAGTGAACTTTAAATTATTAGGGAAATATATGTCAAACCTATTATCTAAATTAATGAAATACCTTTTCTTTGGTTTCCAAGAACATGAGATTCTCTCTCATAACCAACCATAAAGTGGAATAAATAATTTGACAAAGCATTAATTGATATTAGCTATTGAAAGATTTTTGAAAAATCTTTTAGTGGCTCAAGAAACCGTCATTATTAAATTATCAGCCCTTTGGCCACTCCCTGCAAAACAAATTGTTAACACAATTATTCTTCCCAAATAAATTGACTGTTTCATTTTTTTTCCCACACGATTACGTCTTTTAGAATACCCTAAGTAATAATGACTACCTAGGGAATAGTAAACCCAAATCCTCTTGTACCAATTCAGTCCTCACCATCACTCATCTATAAATACTAGGAACCGATACTTCAATCTCATTCCATTCCTAATCTAAAACTGATATTCATATAAAGCCTCTTGTGTGCTAAATCAATGGCGTCCCCAACATATAGAGGGAATGTAGAAACCCTAGAAGTTATCCCAGAGAAAAGACCAAATCTAGCTAGACTTCAAAATAATGGCCTGTAAGAAGCATGCAGATTCAATCATGGCATGGTTGTTACTCACTGCTAAACGGCCCTGTCTTTCCAGTTCTTGTGAAAGAATTCTGGAAATACGCCAGAATCAGTAATGATGGCAACACTATCTAGTCTGGAGTATATCTCCTTCCAATCACTATCTTCATTCCCTCATTAGTGAATATCACTAATTGTGTCACCTCTGGAGTCATTGTTGAAGACTTTCAATCTGACTTGGGCTTAGTAGAGAGATGCAAGGTTTTATTTAATGATTTGGTTCCTTATGAACCAAACAACCTTGAGAAGCTTCTTCCTTCACCCAGAACATGGTTCAGATTCTCTCCAACCAACCTTCGTCCTCGTGCAACTACAAGAAGCACGTTGTCCCAAGATGACAGAGTATTTGTCTTCCTCCTAACACACCACTTTAGTATCAATCTTCCCAAAACTATCTTCAATCACCTTAAACATTCTATCCGAGTTTCAAGAAATCAGTTGAACTCTTACGTTCCTTACGGGAGGATAATATCTGAAATTATGCTGAAAGAAAAATTCTGGGGGTTAATAAGCAGACTAGGACTAGGACCCTCAGTAACTGAGACCAGATGTGATAGAGTGGATAATGTTGAGGATTTTGATGCTTAAGTCTTTGTTGTCTTTTCAATAGTGTGTCACTTATCCTTTTATGATATTTTGTGTTGATATATTTCCATTTCATGTATGATCACTAATGAATCAATGACATCGCCTTATATGTTGGGTACTCTAAAACTAGTTTAATTAAGGTCGTGCTCTTAATATCTATGTCTTGATTACCTTTAGGATTAAGCTCACCTAAGCCTTATGGTTTTAAAACTACTTTGTGATTCTGAGTTAAAATTTCATTGATAAATCTGATCTACTGTGTCTATGACAACGCCATATATGATCTCTACAATGATATATCACTGTTCTTTATCATTTTGACCTAAATATGTGTAATACTTAAATGATACATCCTTTGAGTCTATTTATGTTCACCATCTTATCAATCTAGTGCTTAAAGCCTAAATGCTCAGATGCTCTATAACTTTTTGATGATATCAAAAAGGGGGAGAAAGAATATGATTTTGATTGATGAATATGAATATTGATATTGATTGAAATTCTAAAGAAAAGAAAAGAATACAAACTCAAACAAGTAATCAATCATTTAAAATGCGTTACTACTGGCGTCTGTTGTTTGATGTTATCCAAGGAACTCTAAACAAGTTCACTAGGCATTCTAAGACAGGTTAAGAAAGAATAACGATGTTAGTCATATGATAGAAGTTGTACACTTCATGGTTCAGAAGCTGTAAGTTGTCTGAGAGTATGAGATTCAGAACGCAAGAATCAAAAGAAGAAAACTCTGAAAGCAGTCAAGACAATATCTACATCTCAAGATGCTTATTCAGAAGAATTGTGCAAATCAGAAGTCAAGAACTGTCTGAAGATCCCGATTGAAGATCCAAGAAGAAGTAGTTTTGATGTCTACCAAGAACTCAATTAAGAAGAAATAATTTGGTATTAGACTAAGTCAACAAATGGTAATCAGACTCAGTACACACAAAGATTGGTATCAGACTTAGTCTGCAGTAATATCAATCAGAGCTAAGCTGTATAATGCTTTCAATACCTTCATTGGTGTCAATCTCAGCACTCTAAGGAAATACCCTTCAAGTAGTATAAGAAAAATACATTCACTTGGTATCAGATTCAACTTACTCTGGTATAAGACTCAACATATCACGTGGTATCAGACTAAAATCAAATAATGTGTACCAGATTCAGAATCAAGCTTTGATAAACTACTGAGTTGTGACAGTAACAAGGTTCTGAGATGAAGACCTGTGTTCAAAAGTCAAACTCTGAAAAGTCATGATCTTTATTGGTGATTAAAATTTAATATTCCTGAACCAAGTTCTGAAGATCCCAATATCTGATTTATGGAAATTAGGGGGAGACTACCCAGAAGATTCAAATGATAAATCCTATAATCTTCACAAAGTCTGAAACTCAGGGGGAGTTTCTTAAAATACAGTGTCTGATAAATAGCGAGGCTATGTTATCAGATAAGAACTGATATGTTTGTGCTTAAATGAATCTACGGAAAAGTAGAAATGCTTCAGAAGTCTCTGAAGATTACAAGCTCTGATACGACCACAAAGGAACTGAGTTTTGAAGATCTGAAGATGGATGTTCTAATGAACTAGTCCAGATGCTGAAGACTCTTTGTTTTCTTAAAGACGAGATATAGAAGTAGTCCTTTTCTATTCTTCGTTCTGGCAACTCAAGTTGTTATTCTGTATGTCTTTGGATCATATAAGATTCTAGATGATCACATATAAAACTTTGAGGATAACACATTCAGGGGGAGCTGTTGTTCCGGACTCTGAATATGTTTGTTTGGTGATTACCTTGAATAAAATGTTCAATCAAAATACTTAGTTTTGTCATCATAAAAAAGGGGGAGATTGTGAGAGCAAGAGTTGTCTCTACAAGTCAATATATGTTTTGATGATAACAATACGTATTTGTGAAAGAACCATTTTATGTTCTAACGTGTGTTATGTGCAGATCATATTCATAGAAGTTATTAGATCCAACAATCACCAACCAGATGAGCGTAATTGATAATATGCGAAGTTACTATGTGTGACACAAGTCGCAAGAAGCAAGAATGCTTCTGTATCTAATCATGATCAGTCAGATCCAAGGATGCTGATATTGCTGTTGCAATGCTCTTGTGGGTGCTCTCTGAAAGTGGTAGAGATTCTGAAGATTGTGAAGCTTCTGAAGAAGAGAACCGAAGTGCTGAAGACTCTCATGACTTGAAGTTCTGAAGGCGGAAGGCTCTGAAGACCAAGTGCAGAAAGACTATGAAGACTTATGTGTTATGAAGATTATGGTTCTAGAAGTCAAGTGCTGAAGACTCTGAAGACGGATTTCTAATGGACAAGTTCTGAAGTTTTGGAAGACTTGAAGACGTAAATGATAATGTTCTTAAAGACAAGTACTGAAGTTCTGAAGACTGATTCCTAATGGACTTCTTCAAAAGACTGAAGACTTGACGTATCAGATATCATGTTAAGAAGACTCTACTCATGCTTCATCAATTTACCATCAGAAGCCTCTGAAGTTTGGAAGTCAAATTTTACTGTTGTGAGTAACTGTACACGGTGCCCAAGAAAGATATACCCTGTCACTTCTCCCACAGCAAAAAGGAGATGTGTCAATACAGCTAGTTATTACGCAATGTCTCTTTTCCAATAGCCAACAATATTTCTAATGGCTATAATCCTATTGGCTATTTAAAATGAAAGAGTTCTCGCTTCTAAGTAGTTGGTCGATCAATGATCTTAACAATTCCATTATTCATCCGTTGGATGTTTCATTCATGAATTGACCAAGTCATTGTGTGAAGATAGCAACAACGATGAGTTCTCATTGTAACACGTATAATATCCAAAGTTGTCATCAATTAACACATGACCATTGTTGTTGAAGCTCAAAGATCATCATTCAACACAACAACAATGAATTGGTACATAAGCTGTTGATGAAGAAGACAACATTGAAGATCAGTTAAGTCGTCAACCCACCTTCTCGTCAGTGCTACATTGAAGATCTGAAGCAAGGAGTTGTTGCTTAAAGCTTGCTCACCCAAGAAGACGAAGAAGAAGAAGATCTACAAGATGTCAACCACTGTCAAATCATTATACATCTCTGTATTTTCTTAGGATAAGCAAGGAGTTGTTGCTCACATCTTGCTCGATCACTTGTGTGTTCTTTGTACTTAAACTTAGGAGTCATCTGCTTGTTAAGAAGCATATTTGTAATCTCCTGTATAACTAATTCTTGGTGAATTAGGATTCCTTGAGTGGTCGGTGTGACCGGAGACTCGAGAAGACAATGGCGAGATGTCATTGTGGGAAAAGCCTGAAATAGGGTCAGTAGCGTTATATTCATTGCGATGAATCCCAGAACATCTAGCTGTGAAAGCCTAGCAGTAGATCTTGCGAGATTGGAACCTGCAGGTCAATGTTTGTTATATGCATTAAGTTGAATCCCTGAACGGTTCATTGCATGTTAGTCACAGTGCGACTGTGCAAGTTGTGAGTCATCGGCTGTTGCCCGTGAATCTGTAATCGATATCGATTATAGTGGATTAAGACCTTGTGTTCAAGGCGAAATCTATAACGCCCCGTTTTTATTTAATTATTATTTGTAAATATAATAGTGAGTTGTTGTAGTTGATTGTATGTTTGTTGTGTATTTGTTATGTTATATGTACCCGTAGTGAAGGGTAGTGGCCTTAAGATTGAGTCTTGAGGGTCGTACTAGGGGTGTATGACCGAAAACGTAGAAGTTGGTAGTGTGGAGACTAAAATTAGTTAGACTTATTTAATTAATAATTGCTTAACTATAGTGTGAAATGGACGTTAGTAGAATGATATAATTGACAAGAATTATTATTATTAGTATTTAGTTGGATCCAAAAATATTAATAATAATATAAGGGAATAAGTTGGAAAATTAGAGGTGTAGTGAGTGGAAGGGCATAGTGGTAATTGTATGAAGATTAAGTGAGGGCAAATGAGGCAATTCATTATTTGGAGTATATGTGAGAATGAGAGAGTGTGAATTCGTTATTCATTCTACGTAAAAGTGAAAGAAAGTTGGAGAGCAAAAGGGAGAAGAGGCTAGGGCAAGAAGAATGAGAGGAACCCATTGAGGAAGAGGGAAGCTCATCAATACAAGGTAAGGGTGGGATTTCTTTAATCTCTCAAGGGTTAGATGATGTAGGTATGTGGGTAGGAATCATTAGGTTGATGCCATGGATTGTAGTTTGTGGATTAATTGGGGTTTTTGAGAAGAATCTATAACTAAAATGTTTGGGATTGATGAAATTGTTGTATTCGAATTGTTATGATTGTTGTGAATAATGTATATGTGGTGTAAATGGGTTTTAATGACTTAAACTGGGGTTATTGGGGTGAAAAATGCAATTTAAAGGTGTGAAATCGCAATGGGAGAAGTGTTGTCATCGCAGGCACTTTTGGCTGAATCGCAGAGCCCGCTTAGCGCGGTCCCCTCGGGCAGCTCATTTTAAAAACTTCGAAAATTCATAACTTTTGACTCGTAAATCCGTTTGGGTCGCCGTTCGAATCGTTGGAAAGATTACTTTATGTACTTTATGTTAAAATTATTTTCAATGATAGATTTCCAACTATTAGACGCGCCATATGTGTTTTCGTGTGGGTTCCGATGTGTTGAAATGTGAAATGTGGGAGTTAGTCGTAGGAATGTGTGTTGTGATTGTTGCTTATGATGTCGCGTGATGTTGTTGATAAGTTGTTGTAGCATACCATGTGATTGTAATCGTTGTTGCTTATAATGTTGTGTGATGATATTGTTGACTAGTTATGATATCAGGTATTGTGACTTAACGGATAAATGCAATAGTTGTTGTTTATGAAGTTGTATGATGTTGTTGTTAAGTTGTTGTGGTGTAACTTGTAAATGCACTAGTTGTTACTTATGCGGTAGTATGATGATGACATTGAGTTGTTACGGCATGTTATGCGGTAGGCATGTTTTGATGAGCTATATGCATGTTTCGATAAATGCGTGTTGATTGTCGGGTGGTATTGGCATGATGATGAATATGTTATGTGCGTGCATGAGTCGTTGTTGTATGTTGTCATTGATTGTGCATGACATGTGCATAGTTGTGGGATGGCGTGCCCAGGTGGGGGTGTTATCGTCTATCCGAATTCCTTGATGGAATTATTGTTGTTGGCGTGATTGTGTGCCCAGATGGGGTGTAAGCAATCATAGTTGTTGGTGCGATCATGATATAGGGGTCGTACGTGACCATGAAATAGGGGCCGTTGGTGTGATCATGAGATAGGGATCATACTTGACCATGAAACAGGGGTCGAGAGTTCCGACGGGAACTGTGATCATGAAACAGGGATCGATATTGGTACCATATGAATTGAGTCTAGTTGGTGTCTCATTGCATTCGTTGATAGTTGTGTTGCATTATGCTTTGTGTGATTATCTGTGTTTGTGTTGAAGTGTGTGATTCTCGTTGGAAGTTGTGATTGGATGAACTACTTGATGATTTATACTCTTATATTTATATCATCTTTCTCTTTTGTTTGATTTGAGAATCTCACCCCTTCTGTTTGAATGTTGCCTCCACGTGTTTACGTGCAGATAATCAGGAGTAGTGTAGAAGTCGTGGTCGGTGAAGACGAGGTGCTTCACTTTAGTTGGCGTCTGCTCTGATATGTAACATTAGGAGTCGGGAACGCTTTATGCATATTTTTATTTGTTAAAGAATTATTAGTTGTTTATAATACGAAAACTAGTTTTGATTAATTGAAACCGTTATATTTCGTTGATCACAATGAAGAATTTCCGCTGTGTAATAAAGATGATTTTTGGATTAAAGATGCATTAATATTTATTATATGTTATATGTCTTATTTATGAGCAAGTTCTTTTTAAAAGTAATACCCTTTTATTCTGAGTTGTTTCGTTTTACTCTGATTTTTTTATTAAATTATTCGGGGGAATT
The DNA here is from genome assembly GCA_022829125.1 of Lathyrus tuberosus. Lineage (NCBI taxonomy): Eukaryota > Viridiplantae > Streptophyta > Magnoliopsida > Fabales > Fabaceae > Lathyrus > Lathyrus tuberosus. The sequence continues at coordinate 18,581,934 of JALAZF010000034.1, forward strand.
TAGGGTGTTACAAAGTGGTATCAGAGCAGGTCGGTCCGTCCGGCCAGGTTGTCTAATTATGTTTTTCCCTAGTATGCGACATGTGTGTGAAAACACTGTCGGTGCTTGTTTTGTTTTCCATTTGCAGGTTGGGAATGAAACAAGTGGTGGAGAAGTGTCTGCTTCTCTTGGATGATCCAATTGTTGAGAGATTGGGTACTAAGTTGCGGTAGGAGGGAGTGCAGTGTTGGATTGTTCAACTATTGATAATGGTGTGATCCTTGAGGGAAGACAGTCAGGTATTTTCGTTGTTCGTTTTCTTGTGAGGGGGAAGGCGATGTTGGGGCTAGAGATGGGCCGGTGAAGTGTGGAGTATCCTAACGTGTTCCCTTAGGAGGTGCACAGTTAGCTTTAGTTAGAACAAGATGATGTCATTTTTAGACAAATGGGTGGAGATAAACCATGTGTTTACCAATTATTTAGACGAGTGGTGTAGTGTGTTATTGAGACAAGTATAGCTCCGGTGTTATTAGTTAAGAAGGAAGAAGGTAGTACGAGATGGTGTGGGAATTACCGACGGTTGAGAATAAATATCCATTTCAACGGGATTGATGATTTGATGGACCAACTGGTGGGCTAGTGTGTTTTCGGTATAATGGAATTGAAGTCGGATTACCTTCAGATTTGGATGAAAAGTGAGGATAGTTGGAGAATCTTAGAAGTAAGAGAAAGAGGTGGAACTCATGTTCACCATTTCCAATCTTCATTTTCGCACTTAAGGAACATCCTACACTAAACAGGTGATAACGTTTCGCTAGTAACTCCGATGGGAGCGATTCTAGACTTTTTGGAAAGCTGGCGAAATTTCCTACAGTTTTCATATAAACTTTGTCTTCTACATGTTTTTGAAGAGGGAGAAAAACGCGCTTGAAGATTTGGGTCTGATGCTGAATTTGGTGAGGACAGGTATACGGGATTCCTTGACCAGCCTCCATTGCGCAGGTGATAATTTTTTAATCGAAACTCAGATTAAAGCGATTCTTGAATTTCTGGAATCTACAGGAAATTCCCTTCAATTTGGCATATAATTTTGTACCAAGAAAGTCTGTATTGAAGGATATAATTGCGTTTGAAGTTGAGTGAGTCTTGCTGAAAGTGGGTAAAATGAGGCCAGGTATAGGATGTTTAGTAACAGGACGGAGGTGAGGACCTCAGAGAAACCCATGGAGATGCGGCGTATGCCAGTTGAGAATGATTAGAGTGGAGAGATTTTTGAGGAATGAAGAAGGTTAAATAGTAACGTGGATTGTGTGTCATTGATGACGTGGTGTCAACATGTGTCAGGAAGATTTTGGAAAGTTTCTATCACCAACCCGATGATGAGATGGTACTGTTAAGATTGTGATTAGGATGAGACTAAATGTGAAACTATACAGATCATTAAGATTGTGAAATTAAAGAAAGGACGAAGGATTTATTAGTATTGTTAAAGTCCTCTATTTGGATAAATGTTTCATTTAGAGCGAACCGATTTGGATTGTACTAGAAGTAGTAGCATTTCCGGCTTTGGGAGAATAGTTAACAACTGTGTTGTGTTACAAGCGTATATAGGAGAATATGTAATGGATTCCGGGCGTTTATATGTCATTGACGAGGTTGAAAAGAAGGAAATTAAGAAAACGATTGTAAGCCTTAGAGAGATGGTGGAGCATTATGCTTAAGTAACTTTGGGCACGAAGTAAAGGATGTTATTGTAGTTGGGTAATGATGATGTATTCCACCGTTATGGTTGACAACTACCTATTGACAAATTGAGGAACTGATCACCCTTAATCTCTTGTTGATGGTAGATGGGATCATGTTGGATGGGATAGATGTGTCTTGCCAGCTGGTATAGTATGTACATTGAATTGTTTGAAGTCGAGCCAAGTGCTTATGGATTGTTTGATTAGTCGATGCAGATTCCTATATCTGAAGATGAGGCGGATTCGAGGCTTTTGTATGTTGATCAGACGATGTTGATAGTTACTTATCAGAAGCAGAGAACAACGTGTTGACTAAAGATATGCCAAGGGTGTCGCCGTGGAGAGCCTTATTATTTTTAGTAAAGAAAAGGATGACAGCATGAGGTTGCGTGTGGATCAGTGAGTAGTATGGAAACTCACAGTTGTGTCCGGGGTAGCTTGAGTTTTGATTTGAGATGAATCGAGAATCCGATAGACATGAGACTTGAAGCATTAGAAAGATGATCCAGTGAGGGAGTAAATGGAAATGCGAGACCATGATTCAACCAATGGTGTTTGGTAGAGGATTGTAGTGACTAGTACGCCTTAAAGTGTGTGTAGGGAGTATGGATCGTATCTTCCATACTTATTTGGATAAGTTAGAACTGGTGTTCATTGTGGATGTTCAGATCTATTATAAAAACCGGAAGAAGAACGTGTAGAGTAATTGAGAATTCAGTTACAAGTATTGAAAGAAGTGGAGTTATATGTTAAATCATCAAAGTTTGATTTTTGGTTAGTAGATATGAGTCTACTTGGTTGTGTTAATTCAGATGAGGGTATTGTTGTGGATCCATCCAAGTAGATGTAGTTCTACAATGAGGAAGCTCTGCAGTGGATTATGGGGAGTATAATATTCTTGGACTTAGTCGGTTATTACCATGGAGTTTTGTAGCAGGAATCGCGAAGGGCGCTTAGCGCCGTTGAGCGCGCTCAACGCGGTCTGGAAGACTCTCGCCCTCTCGAGGCAGAAGCGAGCGCGCTTAGCGCGAGTCGGATCCCGCTTAGCGCGGTCTGGGAGTGGAAAAGGTGATTTTTCTTGTCGAAATTAATAGGAAATATGTATCCTTATGCGGTTGTGGTATTGGGATGCTGTTATGTGTTTAAGATGAGTTTAGACAGTGTGATAATATAAGATGGTGAAGTTGTAGCTTATGTTTTACGATAGTTGGAGATTCATGAAAGTATCTATCCTATTCAAGATTTGGAATTGGCCGAGGTTATAATGGTGTTAAGTATCCGGGGGAATTATTTTTATGAATCTAGGTCGAAGTGTTTAGTAATCACAAGAGTGTAGAATACCTGTTGGGTCGGAATTCCCAATTAGTTAAGTCGAAAGTCGTTTCTTATGTCTGCTTTGATGGTCAGAAGTTGGATGTGAACTTGGTAGATTTGATAGTTGCGAGTATTCGAGTGCGTGGCGAAAGCATGGTATAGTGCAAATTGTTCTTACGTGTGTAACAACGATGCTGGTAGTTTGGTTACATTGAGGTTGTGTTATGGACTTTTGTGTTTTTATCTTTGTTGTTGCCTCGTTACCTATGGTGATGGTTCGAGTGCGAGTAGCTAATTCCTATGATGGGGAATTAGGGGAGTGTTGCCTATGGTGATGGTAACGATCGTGTTGTGTTCTGGTTCATGGTGAACCTGTGCGTTCTTAACTTGGTTATTCTTTGTGTCTTGAGTTAGTCGTCGAGTGCATTGCGTGAGCATTGCATCTTGTTGTTGTCATTAATAAGGTAGTTTATTGTTTTGTGTTAACCGCGGTGTTGCCTTTCATGGCATGGGGATTAATTAGTCGGATACGAGGACGTATCCGGGGTAGTTCGCATCAGGTGAATTTTCGAGGACGAAAATATTCTAAGTGGGGGAGAGTTGTAACGCCCCGTTTTTATTTAATTATTATTTGTGAATATAATAGTGAGTTGTTGTAGTTGATTGTCTGTTTGTTGTGTATTTGTTATATTATATGTACCCGTAGTGAAGGGTAGTGGCCTTAAGATTGAGTCTTGAGGGTCGTAGGGGTGTATGACCGAAAACGTAGAAGTTGGTAGTGTGGAGACTAAAATTAGTTAGACTTATTTAATTAATAATTGCTTAACTATAGTGTGAAATGGACGTTAGTAGAATGATATAATTGACGAGAATTATTATTATTAGTATTTAGTTGGATCCAAAAATATTAATAATAATATAAGGGAATAAGTTGGAAAATTAGAGGTGTAGTGAGTGGAAGGGCATAGTGGTAATTGTATGAAGATTAAGTGAGGGCAAATGAGGCAATTCATTATTTAGAGTATATGTGAGAATGAGAGAGTGGGAAGTCATTATTCATTCTACGTAAAAGTGAAAGAAAGTTGGAGAGCAAAAGGGAGAAGAGGCTAGGGCAAGAAGAAGCAGAGGAACCCATTGAGGAAGAGGGAAGCTCATCAATACAAGGTAAGGGTGGGATTTCTTTAATCTCTCAAGAGTTAGATGATGTAGGTATGTGGGTAGGAATCATTAGGTTGATGCCATGGATTGTTGTTCATGCATTAATTGGGGTTTTGGGGAAGAATCTATAACAAATGTTTGGGATTGATGAAATTGTTATATTCTAATTATTGTGATTGTTGTGAATAATGTATATGTGGTGTAAATGGGTTTTAATGACTTAAACTGGGGTTATTGGGGTGAAAAATGAAATTTAAAGGTGTGAAATCGCAGTGGGAGAAGTGCTGTCATCGCAGACACTTTTGGCTGAATCGCAGAGCCCGCTTAGCCCACTCTAGTCCGCTTAGCGCGGTCCCCTCGGGCAGCTCATTTTAAAAACTTCAAAAATTCATAACTTTTGACTCGTAAATCCGTTTGGGTCGTCGTCCGAATCGTTGGAAAGATGACTTTATGTACTTTATGTTAAAATTATTTTCAATGATAGATTTCCAACTATTGGGCGCGCCATATGTGTTTCCGTGTGGGTTCCGATGTGTTGAAATGTGAAATGTGGGAGTTAGTCGTAGGAATGTGTGTTTTGATTGTTGCTTATGATGTTGCGTGATGTTGTTGATAAGTTGTTGTAGCATACCATGTGATTGTAATCGTTGTTGCTTATAATGTTGTGTGATGATATTGTTGACTAGTTATGATATGAGCTATTGTGACTTAACGGATAAACACAATAGTTGTTATTTATGAAGTTGCATGATGTTGTTGTTAAGTTGTTGTGGTGTAACTTGTAAATGCACTAGCTGTTACTTATGCGGTAGTATGATGATGACATTGAGTTGTTACAGAATGTTATGCGGTAGGCATGTTTTGATGAGCTATATGCATGTTTCGATAAATGTGTGTTGATTGTCGGGTGGTATTGGCATGATGATGAATATGTTATGTGCGTGCATGAGTCGTTGCATGTTGTCATTGATGGTGCATGGCATGTGCATAGTTGTGGGATGGCGTGCCCAAGTGGGGTGTTATCGTCTATCCGAATTCCTTGATGGAATTGTTGTTGTTGGCGTGATTGTGTGCCCAGATGGGGTGTAAGCAGTCATAGTTGTTGGTGCGATCATGATATAGGGGTCATACGTGACCATGAAACAGGGGTCGTTGGTGTGATCATGAGATAGGGATCATACTTGACCATGAAACAGGGGTCGAGAGTTCCGACGGGAACTGTGATCATGAAACGGGATCGATATTGGTACCACATGCATTGAGTCTAGCTGGTGTCTCATTGTATTCGTTGATAGTTGTGTTGCATTATGCTTTGTGTGATTATCTGTGTTTGTGTTGAAGTGTGTGATTCTCGTTGGAAGTTGTGATTGGATGAACTACTTGATGATTTATACTCTTATATTTATATCATCTTTCTCTTTTGTTTGATTTGAGAATCTCACCCCTTCTGTTTGAATGTTGCCTCCACGTGGGTAACGTGCAGATAATCAGGAGTAGTGTAGAAGTCGTGGTCGGTGAAGACGAGGTGCTTCAATTTAGTTGGCGTCTGCTCTGATATGTAACATTAGGATTCGGGAACGCTTTATGCATATTTTTATTTGTTAAAGAATTATTAGTTGTTTATAATACGAAAACTAGTTTTGATTAATTGAAACCGTTATATTTCGTTGATCACAATGAAGAATTTCCGCTGTGTAATAAAGATGATTTTTAGATTAAAGATGCATTAATATTTATTATATGTTACATGTATTATTTATGAGCAAGTTCTTATTGAAAGTAATACCCTTTTATTCCGAGTTGTTTCGTTTTACTCTGATTTTTTTGATTAAATTATTCGGGGGAATTTAGGGTGTTACAAAATCACCTGAGGAGGGTGGACTGGATTAGCCTTTGTGGTGAACCAGGATATATCGTGTGTTCTTTACTCTTATGCTTGATGTCTTGTTTATATTTCTACATTGAGTATTAGAACCTTACACAAGCAAGTCAGAACCTTGCAACTCTGATAAGCTTCCGCTCTGCAAGTTCTGAATGCTACGCATAATATTCAGACTCTTGCTGGTTTTCATGCTTCATGCATTGCAAGTCTGAATGTAACTTTGTTAGTCAGAGTCTCTCAACGAACTCTGATGTTATCCTAAGTGCTTTAACGACAAGAAGCGAAAAGTTGTTAAAAGAGTAAATACACAATTCAACCCCCCCCCCCTTTCTTGTGTCTTTCTCGCACCTTCAAAATATTTTACACGGTCATAACATCATAATCATTCATAAGTAATACTTTATATATAATTAAAAAAAAGTCAAACATCTACAAAAACTTGATGGTTATGATTCATTGACGGTGTAAAACTTCTTTACACTGTCAGTGCATTTCAATTAAATTCAAAAAAAATATAAACAATTCACTTTTATTTATTTCTCATAGTAATTCTTCCTTTCATTTTTCTCTTTCTTTCAGAGTAATTTCTTTTTCTTTTCCTTTCAAACCTCACAATCTCTCACACTTGTTTCTTACTCTCATATTGGTTAATCCTTTTTTATTCTAATTTATTCACTTGATTTGATCGTATTTATTTATGGGTGATTGAAAATCAAAGATTAAGTGAGTGTTTTAATTTTTCCTTATTCTTTTTTCTTTTTTGGATTGAACCCCAAAAACCCAATTTGTTAAAAAAAAAATCAATTTTCTCAATTTCTCCTAAATGATTTTCTTTATAATCAATTGATTTTATTCTTCTCTTTATAGTATGAATAACTTTATCCAAATAATTTTATAGATGTGTCGAAAGTGGTGTTGCGGCATTAGCTTCATAATTATCTTAGAAATGTTCAATGTTATCCAAAATTTGCCAATTTAAAATGACTTTCATATCTTTATGCAAAACTTGTGAAAAAAATAAGTACAACACATTTGATATTTTTTATAAGCTTATGAAGTTGACTTTAGTCTTACCGGTAGCAACTCCAAGCGTGGAAAGTGTTTTTTCAACTATAAAGTTTGTGAAGAGTCAGCTATGTAACGAAATGAGTGATTAATGACTAAATGATCGTCTTGTAACTTTTATAAAAAAAGATGTTCATGAAACAACTTACAATGCTGCTATTTTAACTCATTTTCAAGAAAAGGATAGTGGTTGATTTTCATTGTAAATGTACTTCATTAAACAATATTATTTCTTATTCTGAATATAATTTAGGTCATACATTTTTTTTATATTTAGCCACACCAATATTTAATGTCTGGATCCTTCCTTATAAATAAGTGAAAAAAAAACTTTTTAGTTTGAGCTATAAATTCAATATGTTGTCCATATCACATAGTTAGTTTTATTTATATTCCTGTTGAGTAGTTTTACCTTTTCTTAAACTAGTTTTGGTATATCCACATTTAATGTAGGAGTTCTTTGGAGTATTTTTTTTCTACCTTTATTGTTTATTGGTATATACTCATTATTGATATAGTGAAAGGTTTTACTGAACTAGTCATGTAGTTTTTATTCTCTCACTTTGAAGGAAGTTTTTCACGTTTAATGTTCTTGCTATTTTATTTTTGGTCCAATACCTTTTTGGTCTTATATTTTAACATCGAGGTTCATTTTGATCCTTTAACTTTTCAAAAGGTTCTATATTAGTCCTTTTGTCTAGTTAGAGACCGAAAAACTAGGAAATTGATCGCTAAATGTGTCGTTAATTAGACAAAAATGACTAATATGTTTTGAAAAATTAAGGGACTAATATGAACTTTTTTAGAGTTAAATGACTAAAATGAACTCCTAGGTTAATATACGGGACCAAAAAAGATATTAAGTCTTAACTTTTTTGTTATTATTATTGTTTATTGGAGTTGATTTTGCTTGTTATCTTTTAAATTGCACGGGTTTAATTAATTGTTTTGTTATTATTATTGTTTATTGGAGTTGATTTTGCTTGTTATCTTTTAAATTGCACAAGTTTGAGAAAAGTGTACCTAAAAAAAAATATTCTGATTTTTTATAATTTTCTAACACTAAAAAATGACGCATTTTCATCTTGGGAAGGTGGATGACAATTGCACATGTGGGATGAGGCAAACCTTGGATTGATTCCAAGAGATTAACATGATATTCTCGAGTCAAGATGGATACTTCGCGACCAAGAGAGAAATGGGGTTGTCTACTCTTCGTGCATTAGCTTCTTACTTCACTACTGAATTTTCGCCCCAAAACAAGAACCATAAACATAAGGATGAAAGAGGAAGTGGAATCTGATAATTTTTCTGCTGGTGCAATTCTGTGTTGCGATCAAACATTTGATTTTGATATGAGATGATGTAACCATAAGTTCTGGAACAATTTAGAGTCAAAGGTAAGGGAGAAGATCTGGGGAGCAATCTCAAACCTTGGGGTGATGGCGTGCGACAAATCTAAAGATTATCATAGCAAGATTGCTGATTTGGAGGCTGTGGATAAAAACATATTCAACGGTCAGAAGGTGCTTTTTAAATATGTTCAATGATTATTGGATCATTGAATATTAGAGGGGAAGGTATTTTATCCAAAAGAAGAAGAGTCAATGAAATCATTAATAAAGGGAAAGCTGACATATTCTTTATCCAAGAATCGAAAATAAGTAAGGTGAAGGATTCTATTATCAGAAGTTTGTGGAGCCATGGTGATGTTGGTTGGTCCTTTAGTGGTGCTCAAGGTCAACCAGGAGGTTTAATCACGTTATGGAATGAAGATTCTGTTAAAAAAAATTGTTCGTTTAAAGGAGAAGGGTTCCTTGGTATTTAATTGGTTTGGAACAAGGATATCTATTGCGTGATTAATGTTTACTCAGGTTGTGGTTTGAGCAACAAAAAGAAGCTTTTGAGTGATCTGGTCAAGATAAAAGCTAAGTTATCTGATGGATTTTGAATCCTGGGTGGAGATTTTAACGCTACTGCATTCGCTTCAGAAAGAAAAGGGAAGAGCAATATTGTCAGGAATTCTGAAAAGTGTGATTTCAAAGCTTTCATCACAGATTTGAATGTTGTTTATTTACCTGTTGTTTGGAATCGCTTTTCATGGTTCAGCGGAGATGGTAAGTCGATGAGCAGATTAGACAGATTTTTAGTTGAGGCCTCTATAATTCAAAAATGGGGAGTGGTGAATCAGAGGATTGGTAGGAAGGATATATCGAATCACTGTCTGATCTGGCTGAAGATTTGTTTTATTAATTGGGGGCATAAACCTTTTAAAACTAACAATTGTTGGTTCGACAATCCTGGGTTGTTAAAATTTGTGGAGAAGGAATGGAAGGAGATGGACATTCGATGTAGGAGTGATTTTGTTGTTAAAGAAAAATTTAGAGTTCTGAAAAGTAGCATTATCAAGTGGAGGTCAGGGGTGTTCGGTTGGTATGATCTCAAAATGGATAAGGAATTAGAGGTGATGAATCAGGCAGACCTTCAGTTGGTATCCGTGGGGATTCTGATGTCAAATAGGTGGTTGATAAAAGAGTTAGGGCTTGTAAGGATTTTTGGAGGAATCTTCACATTAAGGAGAATATGCTTAAGCAGAAATCTAAAGTTAGATGGTTAAAGGAAGGTGATATTAACTCTAGATTCTACCATAACTGGATTAGAGGCAGTTTGAGGAGGAAGTTCATAGGTAGGGTGGATACGGTTCATGGTACGGTGGAGTCGGTGGAAGGAGTGAAGGATGCAGTGAGAAGTTTTTTTCCATGAAAAGTATACTGAACACGATTTTCACTGACCTGTATTGGAAGGATGCCATTTTGGTAAGCTATCAGAAGAGGATGTGGTTTATTTGGAAATGCCTTTTTCAGAAGAAGAGATAAAGAGTGCGGTGTGGAGTTGCAATGGGTCAAAAAGTCCAGGTCCTGATGGGTATAATCTTTTGTTTATCAAGAATTGCTGGACTATTCTGAAGGACGACATTGTGAGGTTTGTTAAAGATTTTCATGAAAATGCTTATCTCTCTAAAGCGAGTATTTCGTCTTTTTTAACCCAGATTCCTAAAGTTGATAACCCGTTGAATCTTGGAGAATATAGACCTATATGCCTGGTAGGGAGCTTATATAAGATAGTGGTGAAATTGTTGGCGGCGAGATTGAAAATGGTTATAGGAAAATTATTTCTCCGTGTCAGTCAGCTTTTGTTCCGGGGAGGAAATTATTGGATGATGTGGTAATAGCGAACGAAACTATGGATAAGGCAACTAGAGATAAGAAGGATTGCGTTCTCTTTAAAGTCAGCTTCAAAAAGGCTTATGATTGTGTAAGCTGGAATTTTCTTCGCTTTATGTTAGATAAGATGGGTTTTGGGAGAAGATGGATGAGGTGGATAGAGGCGACTATTTTCAAATGTTATTTATCGATTCTGGTCGACGGAAGTCCTACGGAAGATTTTGTGGTGGAAAGAGGGTTAAGGCAGGGAGACCCTCTCTCCCCCTTCCTCTTTGTCATTGTGGCGGAAGGGTTAACTGGGTTGATGACCAAGGCAGTGGCTTTGGGAAACTTAAAAGGATTCAGTGTGGGAGAATGGAATTTTGTGGAAATGATTTAATTCCCCGATGACACTTTAATCATTGGAGAAAGGAGCTGGAAAAACCTTTGGAGTATAAAAGCGATTCTCAGAGGATTCGAGCTTTTTTCGGGGCTGAAGGTGAACTTTATCAAGAGTATGTTAATTGGCGTGAATGTTAGTCCTCATTTTCTATTGGCAGCTTCCACTTTCTTAGCTTGTAAGGTTGAAAAAGCCTCGTTCACATTTCTTAGAGTGCCTATTGGGTTTAATCCAAGAGGAATACTTGGATGGAAACCGATTGTTGAGAAGTTCAAAGCGAAGTTGGCTTTTTGGAAGGCTATACTTTTAACTATGGTTAAAAGATTAACTATTATTAACTCGGTGATGTCTAGCTTACCTATTTTCTGGTTCTCTTTTTATAGGGCTCCGGCGTTGGTTTTAAAGGTCATTGATAAAATTAGAAGCAGGTTTATGTGGGGTGGATCAAAGAAGAAAGTTAAAATTCATCGGATTAAGTTTGTTTGTTTGCCGAAGGATAAGGGAGGTCTAGGAATAAAAAGAATGGAGGAATTCAATCACGCGCTCTTGGCTAAATGGAAATGGAGGATTTTAGATGATCAAAAATCTCTTTGGAACGATACTCTTAAAGCGAGATATGGTTTTATAGAGCAACATGTGATTTTCGACAAGTTCCTTTCAAGGATTTCCTCTTCTCATTGGTGGAAAGACATCATTAAGAGTGAGACTTTTACAACTAACCATGGGTTTTGTTTTGCAGATTACGTTCATTTTGAATTAGGGGCTGAAAATTCAATCTCGTTTTGGACGGCAAAGTGGCTTAATGGACAATCTTTGGCTCAGTCTTTTGCTGACATGTATCACTGCAGTTGCAGAACTACTGTTTCAGGACAGTCAATGGGAAATTGGGACAATGGTGCTTGGTATTAGGGAAATCTTGGTATTTCAGGATCAGCTGGAGAAAGCGGATAAGATCTGTGAACTTCAGACTATGTTGAGCGGCTCGAGTCCTGTGTTTGGGAAAAAGATGGTATCTCGTGGAAAGTGGGAAATTTTGTTGGTTCTATTGTAAAGGAGGCATACCAGTTGATGATTGATGCCAGGCCTGCAGTTAATTTGTTCGAATTTCAAAGGAAAGTGTTTGTTGTTCTTTGGAAGATCAAGGTTCTGTATAAAGTTACTTGTTTTGGTTGGAAGGTTTTTTGGAACAGAAACGCAACTAAGCTAAAGCTGGCGAAGAGAGGATTTGTTGAGTTGAATCCTTGTGTTTTTTGTCAGAACGCGGATGAAGACGTAATTCATTCGTTCTTTGTTTGCTCTCCGGTTCAAGCAGTGTGGGAGAGGATAGGGGACTGGTGTGGTATAGGAAACTTTTTTGCATGTAATATCTGTGAGTTTTTCTTTGACTGGTGTGGATTAGGAACCCAAATAGAAGGCAATTTGAAAGTTGAGTCTTTTTAAATCATTATTTGGTGTATCTGGAAGATTAGGAACAACATCATATTTTCTAAGGGGGTTTTCAATTTTAATGACTTATATTGTACTATTAAGATTTTTGGCTAGAAATGGTCAAGAGTTGGCAAAATTTTCTGTCTCAACTTTAATTTTCAATCATTTTGTATGAATCCGTTAGGGAAGTAAGGTTGATCTTGAGTTGGTAGAGAATTTTCTTGTTTTGTTTGGTCTGTGTTTTATTGGTGGTTGTAAAAGTTTGAACACCCTTTGTATTCTTCTTTATATGGCTTTTAGAAAGGAAAAAAAAAGGATGAAGGAGGAATAAAAACAAAGAATAAGAAGTGATAAGGGTAGAAACAAATCAAAGAGATAAATAAAAGTCAATATTAGATAGAAAATCAATAAAAGAATCAAGAATAGATGAAAAGAAACAAATATTTAAATCAGTAATCCCAATTTGATGCAGTGAGTCAATATGTGACTGCTTTTTATCCCAAAATAAGATCTAGGAACTGGAGAGTTCACTCCCATCATCTCTCTCAACAACTGGTCATGAAAGAAATGACAGGAGGAACAAATTGGATTCAGAGGAATCTCAAAGGATACTTTTTTCTATTGAATAGTTCTTTAATCTTGATGACAAAGTGAATGGTGTGAAAGGTAATCGAATTATCTCTTATGCAATACAAAACTATGCACAACAATTTAAAGGGGTGAAGTGGTAGAAAGTAGAAACCACTATTCAAATATTTTCTTAACAGAACCTTACAACAGGGTATCATTATCATTATACAAGTAACACTGCAACACTGCGAGCAACTATTTGTTAGGTTGTAATCCAATTGACCATTGAAATGTTTCTATTTCCATTGCTTAGGTCTTGTGATCTTCAAGAGATTATACATCGGTGCTCTGTCGATGAAGAGTCTTCTCCCACCTATAGTTGTGGACTCGTGTTTCCATGCAGGTCCAATAAGCCATGATGCAGCAATTCCACCAATCAAACCTCCTATCTGAAAAAGTTTATGTTAAGGGAAGCGCTAGCAATAGAAAAGAAACTATGCACAAGGTTACATTGGTTTTGTAACAAGCATGAAATAGGTTACGTTGTATAGCCAGCGATTTTTACTAAACAAAGGAACTGAGAAAATGAAATATAAGAGCGTTAAAAAATATATGGAGGATAACTCCTACACTTACATGTCCCCAGTTGTCTATGCCATTTGATGATAAACCAATGACCTGCACCAGAAATACTTGCCCCGTTACAACAGTGACGGGAAAGAAAAACAGTAACCCCTCTATAAGTCACATGTTATGATTTAAGTTAAAAGCAGAAGTGACACAGGGAATGAGACCTTTACCATGTTAAGGGCAATTACTTGTACAATGTGCTGCAGGTCTTTTCTACCACCTCCTACAAGGTCTTTGTGCCTTAAAACAAACACCGCAATTGATCCAACCTGAACCATTACAGCTCCTTAGAAATAAAGAGTGAAGAGAAAAGAACAACATCTCAGACGATGTACTTTATAATTTAAGAAGAATGACTAGTTATGATAAAAGCCCATAAAACATATGATGAAGCAAAGTTGTGACAAATGAAATATGAAAAGAACTCACTAGTCCAAAAATTGCTCCTGACGCACCTACTGCAGGCATTTTGCAGAAACGATAACTCATAGCTGAACCTGATTTTCTAGAAATTACAGAATTAGAATATTTTCGAGGTAAGCACTTTCATTGGCTATTGCAGGAAGAATATAAGCGGTTACTTGCAATTGAAGAGGCAAAGTACACTGCAAGAAATCTTCGAGGACCACTGAAGCTCTCAACCGTTGGACCGACTGAATTTAGGGAATAACAATTTACCTGCAGAGAATTCATAACAGTTTATCTTCAATTTTCAATAGCAAACGAAACCAAACATAACAGAACAAACCTCAAACAGCTAAATTCAAACCCTACCATAAGGTGTCCAATGTTTGCATGCAGAAAGGAAGACGTAACAAGTCTCCAAAGTTGTCCTTTGTCAATGAGACTGTTTACCTAGTAACATACACAACTAACATGTAATAACGATCCACAAAACATAACACATCTATTCAGATCAGATTCTTACCTTTGCTCCCCACAACAAAAGGCTCCCTTGGGTTGCAAATTGCGCAAAATAAACTCTGTAAACAATTAATAAACAACATAATCAATAAGCCCTCTCGCCAAGTGGTAACTAAATTTACAAATAGCGGTAACATCAGCTAATAAAACTAGAAAGTGAGAATCGCAAGTACATCATAACAAATAATGAGGTCATAAACTTAATACACCAATTAAGTGAATATGTTCATACTCACAAAACATTGGCAGCAAGGAGAATATTTGTCAACTTCCTTCCACTATATGGATTTTTTCGGGACATATTCGAGTCAGCATTTCCAAAGTGGGCTTGAGGTCTTCCCCCGTTAAAGAAAGAGAAACTAGTTGAACATGTGGAGGTCAAACCATCACTTGAGAATTGAAGATAATTCAATCCTTTGTGATGAAGGAATCTTTGAGACCATTTGTCTTTCAATCTAAGCACAGGAGCAAGTTTCTGTTCATCAAGAGAGAGACATAATAGAAACAATTGGTAAATTTCAAAAACACCAAAAATACAAAATCGAAGAAAGATAACTATAAAATTCAATGGTTCCTATAACCTAAATAAAGAGAAGAGAACTAAAATTACAAGTTCAGTTTTTTTGTGTGCAGTTTGTAGCAAAAAGAGGTAAGTAAAAAGGAGACCTTGAAACAGGAACGGAGTAAAAACTCAAGGCGGAGATGGTGGGACAGACGGTGGCCGAAGTGGAGAGACGCGGCGGTGGCTATGATATCAAGTGGGGAAGGACCGACCTTGCAAACCGGTGACAGAAATGGCTGGGGCATTAACATTTTCTTTACACTTTTCTGGTTCCACCGAATAATAAACTATTTTGATTTATTCTGAAGTGTTGAGCAATTAACTTCTTTAGTTGAATATTATTTTTTAAAGTATTCACTATTTTATGAGTTTAATTACTATGCATCGATAGTGTAAAAAGTTTTACACTGTCAATACATCACCGTTATTTGTTTGGATTATTTTACAGATTATTAAATTAAAAGTCAAACTCCTCTTTACATCTAACAGTTATAATTAACTAACAGTGTAAAATCCTTTTACACTATCAGTGCATTTCAATTAATTCCCTATTTTATTACTTCTTCGATACTCTATTTAATTTAAAATGGTGGTTTAAATTTCTTTTCACATAGATCAATAAAAATATATAATAATATTGTAAAACATTATATTTTTAATAAATTAATTTTAGTAATGTGTTTGAAGTTTTGTGAAAATAATAATTAAAAAATAATAATATTTTTTAGGTGAACACTCCGATACAATTTGAGAGTTTTTTAATGCATCATTCAAGTTTTTTAGGTACCATGTGAAATTATTTTTTTGCTCCCTGATTTCGGATGTGCACATCCGGACGCACAAAATTTTTAAAAAACGCTGAAGTGTTTCGGATATGTATATCCGGAAGCAATTCTAATGTGCACTTCCGGAAGAATTTCTTATTAGTTCGCGTCAGACCTTCTTCCTCCCACTCATTCTTTAATTTTTCATTTTCCAAACTCTCTCAAACTCTCAAATTTTCAATCCCACAAATCTCGATTGTTTCCACTCGAGTTCGGCGCAGAGCAACTTCTACAACGATCAAGACACTTCAAATCCTCTATATCTCATTTTAATCGGTAAGTTTTCAAATTTTAGAGTTTCGGAGTTATTTTCGAGTAATCGATTTAGAGTAGACATTTAGGTGTATAAATTGTTAGGTTGTATGAATAACATAGGTTAGAGACAATGTAGGTCTTTTTTACTTCTTCAAACGGACGATCAGGACATTAAAATGCCCTTTTGCATGTTACAGTGGCCATGACTGTCATTTTTAAACTTCCAAAAACGTACCGGATGTGCAGATCCATAAATATTATAACGTTTATTATTCTGGGTGTTTCCAGATGTGCACATCCGGAAGTACTCAACGTTAAAAATTATGTGTCCTTCCGGATCTGCACATCCGGAAGACTATTTTTTTTTTGTTTAATTATTTTTAAAAAAAATCTAATTTATTTATTATGCTTTGCAGATTAGATGGCTGGCAGAGACGATCGTACCATACATGGACGGACAGCTCAACACGCATCTGTTCAACGTGAGCGGATGCAGTCTACAGCCGAGGTTTCCGGCGCAGAGGGAGTTAGGGTAGCCCCTACAGCTGAGGGACATCCTACACCACAGCCTACACCACAACCATCCACATCACAGGTTCAGGCCACTTCCACATCTCAGGTACAGGCCACTCCCCCTTCAGCCGCCGATTCTACATCTCGGAGGCGTTGAGATTCTGCTGCTAGTTCATCAGGGTCCCAACCCGCACGCAGGCGTCGTCTGGAGACTCCAGCTCCATCAGCTGCTCCTCCTCGTTCCCCTGTTCTTGTTCCTGTTCCAGAGGGTGATCACCCAGCACATGAGGGTGTTGACGCTGATGACGATTTCGATGAGCTGGACGGTTACCCTGGGGGACCGTCTGATATGTCCCTACTCGTGGGGTACTCTGAGCATACTGCCAGATATGTCTAGCTAGGGCAGGTAACCTTTCTCGGTTTATTTATAGAATTGTATTCGTTGAAAATATGTTCATTTGTAACATTGTTTTATTTGGAAATTTTCAGGAGAAGGATTCACAGAAGTTCTATAATCATGGGGGAAAGGTTATGGACATGCTTGCGGTGCTTCCAGGGGATGAGTGATTCACGTCTGCACTTGCTACCTCTGGTCTTAGAGGTCTGTCTAGGATTGGGTATCCCCAGATCATGTACGGTATGCTGATGGCCTTTGTTGAGAGATGGCACCCTGAGACATCCTCATTCCATCTACCGTACGGCGAGATCACGATCACACTCGATGACATCTCGTGCCTTTTACATCTACCGATCACGGGTACCCTTCTCTGTCACGGTAGGATGTCGAAGGAGGACGCGATGGAGATGCTGATTGAGGAGCTTGGGGCTACCCCAGAGGAGGCACTTGTGGAGTTGACGCAGTTGAGAGGCGCACACGTCCGGTTCTCCTTTCTGACACGCAGATTTACTGCGGCCCTTGCAGAGGCAGGACGGGCATCAGGTGATCCAGCTGAGATGGCGATCCACAGGCAGCGTGCCCTGAGATGCTACTACTTGTTTTTGCTCGGCACGCAGGTGTTTGTGGACACCAGCGCCTATTATGTTGATGTCGTCTACCTCAGGTACCTTTCGGATCAGACAGAGATCCACGGGTACAACTGGGGGGCGGCTGCGCTGGCATACACCTATTCCAGACTCTGATGGTTGTCGTTGGGCAGCCAAGACTGTGGCAGACAGTTGTACGCTATACGTGGTAACAATCTAATATTCTAAGTGATTTTTTCATTTCTTTTCTTTCTATATTCATTATAATGTTTGACACCCATATTATGTTTTTCATTTCAGGCGTGGATTTTACAGCACTTTCTCAACATTACTGGTTGGGGGTGTCGACGGGTACACTGAGGATATGCCACGTGCTGCTGCATTTGTCCTGCTCAGAGGAAACCAGGTGCCGGACCCCTACAGAGTGTATCTTGATCGGATGGCTGCTGAGGACGTTTTGTATGACACCTATGTCGTTCACCGTATGACGCGCCCATTCGATGAGGTTTGTTTTTTCTCAAGATGGTTGGCATGCAGCTCGACTGTTACTGCCCGATACCTGCCGGAGCGCGTCTTGCGTCAGTTCGGTTACACGCAGACGATCCCTAGGATGCCTCATGAGTCTGCTCCTCTAGGCTTGACCCGCAGGCAGATAGATGACATATATGCTGACTTTCAGTCCCACTTGGTACCGGAAGAGGCTCGGGCGACCAGAGCGGAGAAAGACTGGAGCGTTGCTGCCGGGTACATCGTGTGGTTCTACATCGTCTCACACCCATGCATGGTGCCCACTGCTGAGGGATCGCCACCCAGACCTGCTCATCAGGAGATATTAGAGGAGCGGCAGTCTCAGTTGGACCACACTCAGGATGTCCTACCATGTTGTCGTCAGATAGAGCAGATAGCGCAGTAGGCCATTGCGGACGGCCACCTCCCTGAAGGCTCTGGTGTCAGACTTGCCGTGGACAGGATTATTGCGATTGCTCGAGGGGCACTTCAGTACCGCAGACATCGATCCAAGATGGCGGGTAGGGGCAGAGGAGCAGGGGAGCCAGGAGACATTCTTCGCCATACGCCGTAGTTTTTTGTTTGATGTATTCTATTTATATTAGATGTATGCACTGTATTTTGACAGAGGTTTATTATATATATATATATCATTTTATTTTATATATTGATGTTGTCAAATGTATATTAAGTTGCGACGATATATTAACATATGCGACCAAACAACAAAACCGATTTTTTTTTAATTAAGTTCTGCTGTTTTTCGGATCTGCAGATCAGGAATGTTTCCGGATGTGCACTTCCGAAACGCATCAGCGTTTTTTAAAAAAATGGTGCGTCCAGATGTGCACATCCAGAATCAGGGAGCAAAATCAGAAATTCAGATGGTGCCTAAGAAACAATGGTGGTGTGATAAGAAATCCTCTAAAATTTTTAGATTTGGTACCAAAGAATTTACTACGACAAATATTTTAAAATGGAGGGAGTATATTATAAAACTTGATTATATTAAAATTAAAATAGAGAAACGAATGTTGGCTTAATGTCAGGGTAAGTTTCAAAGTCGAGTTGAAAAATCAATCTTTCAAATTAATCAATTTCTTATCAATTTTGTTAATTTTTAATGACAACAATATTTATAAAAAAGAAGAGATGCTTTTGTTTAAGACTCGAGTTAAAATATTAAATTTAAAATTATTATTTCATTATTCATTGTGACAGAATTTAAAAAAAAAAATTAAATATTATCTTATAAATTACTGTAAGATATATTTCTAAAATTTATATATTCTTTGTTTCAAAAAATATAAAATATAAAATCGTTTTATAAATAAAAATTGGTTTTAAACTGATTTATAAACACATACTTATTCTAAATCATGTTTAAACTCAATCGAAATCACTTTAACAATTAATTATTAGTTTTTATTAACATGAGACAAAATGTATGGCGAGTAACAATTAACATGAGAATAAAGTACGTATAGCAGAGATGAGAATGTTGTATTGGATATGTGGTATAGTTATATATTCGTAAATACCTGTCAATGGCGAGGATGTTGTGGCCACCCATAAAGGGTGTCACCCTTCTACTCCCTGCAATTAGGGGTAACCTCGACATTAACGCCCCCTCTCGTCTCGTCGTGAAAAACATGTGAAAATGCATGTCTTGATTAGAGGGAATTCATAGATAACATACAAAAAATCTTAAGAATACATAGCATCTCAACTCTCTCTCTCTCTCTCCCTCTCTTTCTAGCAAAAAAATGTAACGCCTCGAATTCAATTAATTAATTAAATTGGATTATTTAGAATTGTATTTGATTATTTTTTGTTTGGTGTGACTTTGAATAAAATCATGTGAGTATATGTGTTGTGTATGGTGTAGTAGTATTAGTAGGGTGTGGTGAGAAATAAATGTTTGGTAGAATGAGTAGAAAATAACTAGAATATTAGCATTTTAATAAACAATAGAATATAGTCATTTTATTTAATTAGAATAATGAGAATTGTTAATCATTAGACTATAGCTATTTTATTTAAATTGTTGAAATAAAATAGTAGGAATAAGGAGAATAATAGTAGCATTTTATTAAAAATAAATTAAAGCCAAGAGGGGCATGATGATAAATAAGAGGATAAGTAAGGGTATTATTGGAAGTCTCTAAATAAAGGGGATTAGATTACTAATAAAGAGGAGTTAGTAGGAGTTTGGGATTAGAACGTGAAAAATCAGAATTTGGTGAGAAGAGAAGGAGGCTAGGGCATAGGAAGAACCCCATTGAAGAGCTTTAGGGTCCGTTTGGTTCAAAGAGGGGGGGGGAGGGAATTTAATAGAGGGGAGGGGGGAGAGAGAAGCGGAGGGGGGGTATTTTAACTAAATGTATGTTTTGTTCAAAGAAATTGAGGGGAGGGGAAGAGAGAGATTTTTAACTACATATATGTTTGGTTCACAAGGGGAGGGGAGGGATTTTAAAACCAAATTACATTTTTATCCTTACGAATATTATCACTCGTGTTTAGTAACACTAAAAACAATACTAGATAAAAATAGTTTTGAGTAAATTTCACCAAATAAAAACTTGTTTATTCATAAACAACACAAATTGAAACAAAATATTCAAAAACATATTAAAATGTAAACAAAATATTCAGAAACATATTAAATTGTAAACAAAATATTCATAAAAGTCATAAGGCTATTATAAGATGATAAATCGGATAAGCCAAATACCGTTTGCGTTATCACTGCTTTGCGTGCTTCAAGTGGACACTAGAGAATCATTCTAAATTTGTCAGCATCTTTCATGACAGTGTAATATATTTGAGGCAATGATTTTGCATCACATCCACACTCCTTTATTAAATTCCAAGTTTCTTCCCCTGAAATTGGAGGCAACTCATATTTTTGACGCTATCTCATTATTTCATTTCCTTCTCGTATTACGGCGTTTCCTTCTATTAGTGCATTTGCAACCAAGACAATTGATTCTTGGAGTTCAGTAATATCCTTGTTTGTATCTTTGTTTTTAACCACTTTCATTTTCTTCCTTTTACTACCACTTAAAGGATCTGGGGATTGTGTTTCAGGTACAGAAAAATCGTAAGCATCATCAAAACTTTCCAAATTCACCTCATTCCGGACAACATGGTCATCAATATCTTGAATAGTTTCAACAAAGTCGTCATTGGTGACCGATGACTTTTGTTTTCTTGTCTCTTTTAAAGTTTCAGATTCCTCTCCATCAGCTCGGTTAGGTTCGTAAAGTATCACCATTTTCCCATAATTTGGAAGTGGTACATTTTTCCAATTTAATGCTTTTGGTTTTGACTGAAAAAGTATGATAAATAAAAAATATAAGATTAATAAAAGTTATACAATTATTGATTAATAAAATATTTTAAAATAAAAAAAAAAGTTCATTAAAAGTTACCTCAATTAGAGCATCCCAAACTTCTGACTCGGCATCCCATAATTGTGTAGTTGAATTCCAAGAAAATCCACTCATACCACCTTTAAAAATGTCATAATATTCAGTGAAATTTTTTTTCAAAGTTTTCCAACGGTTTTTTATCTTCACCTTGTCAACTTTGTTTCCAAATAATGCACGGAGTTCAGCTGCAATATTTTCATATGCTGATGTAGTGAATGTACCATTAACTTTGTTACCTTTTTCATATTCATGCATAAAAGCATCAACAAGAGCATTATCCATGACTCTATTCTAAGTCAAAGTTCTAGAATTACCACCATTAATTGGTAGTTGATTTTTTGATGCCATAAACTATGAACATGAACAATTATAACACAACAAAGTTAATAAATATAATTATTAAGAAGTCTCAATATCACAATAAACATCATAATAAATTTGGTACTACTTCATCAAGGAGCAACAAACATAAAAGTAATAATATAAAATACAAGTCACACTCTTTAAGCTAAACCGTTATTTTGATAATTTAACCACATTTGATGTGCTACACTATCTTTTATAACCCCGTCCAGAGCAAGCTCATCTTTATCACTTCTTAAACCTTGTTGATTGTCATGAGATACATTTTGATTTGCAAGTTCAGCATCTACTTTAGCTATAAGGTCTTCATTCGGGTCTACACTCCTTAGATAATTGTGAAGAATGCAACATGCAAAAATGATTAATTTTTGAGCTTTGACTCCATAATTTGGCTCTGTTGAATTAGATAAAATCTCGAATCTCTTTTTCAACACACCAAAGGCTCTTTCAATTGTATTTCGTAAAGACAAATGTCTAAGATTAAACAACTCTTTATAATTTTGGGGTGGATTTCTAGCCGAATATTCTTTCAGGTGATACCGAACTCCTCTATAAGGTGTAATTAATCCACTTGTCAACATGAATCCAGAATCAACAAGATAATATTTTCCTATAGTAAAGGTAAATAATAAATGTGATAGTTTAAAATATATAATATAAATAAGGGTTAATAGTCATTTTGCCCCCTGCCATATAGGCGCTTTTCGAAAAACCCCTATAAAAAAACTTGCAAAAAATACCTTAACATTTGAAGATTCTCTCAATTTTGACCTTCATCACATCCAATCACCCAAAAAGCGGATGTTCAAAAGATGTTGGAGATGAAAATAGAACCCATGACCTATCAACAAAAAGCATCACTCACTACCACTAAGCTATGTTGTGTTTTATGATATTGATCGTACCTGGATCAGACAGTTTCTGGTGGCCAACGACGTCTGTTGAACTTTAGCTCCGGTGAGGTTGAAAGACGGTGGGGGGGGGGGGGGGGTGTACCTGCAAGGCACTCCGACGCTCAAGTAAGGTGGTTGTCAGAGAAAAAGCAAGTACGAAAGTGAGAGTAAGAAAGTGTGTAACCTGACCCTCCCAAGTGAGAGGGTATTTATAGAGCCCCCAGCGCGGGGCCAACGGTTACTTGCATTGGGCTGGATTGCCAGGCCCAATCCAAGTCACTGCCAGGGCTTACGTGGCATAGTGAAGACCAGCACGTGGTCTTCGCCCTGGGGTAACCGTTCCTAGATCTCCGAAATTAGGGCAGACCGATTCCATCGGGAGTGGAACGGTTACGTGAGAACGTGTCCTCGCGGGGAGGACTCTTGCACGGCGGGGAGAGACGCGTCCTCGCTGGGAGGACTTGCTGCGTGGACGGAGATGACTCCTAGCGAGGAGCAACATCCTCGTGTCGAGGAGGGGGATAACTCCGGGGAAGGCTCAATGCTTCTGCCCGAAGCTTTACCCCATTTGTGCCTGACACTGTGGTGTGACACTTGCCCGACACTGGCTTGACTAAGTCCTTCGTATGGACCGCCCCAGAGCGTGTGGGCTGGGCCTGCTCGAATGTGGAGCAGGTCTCCGGCCCAGTCTGGAACAAGAGCCCCCCAAGTCGTTGCTCTGAGACGTCAGAGTGATGACTTAAGGGTCCAGGTTATGTCGAGGGCGTGCTCGTTCGGGAAGAGGCTTCGAGAGGGGAGCAGTTGGTGAACCGGGCAGAATGAATAGGCATGCTCGTGCGAGACTGGCCGTAGAGGAGAAAAGTCGCGGGGATACGAGGAGTCACGGCCGAGGCGAATGAAGAGACGCGTGTGAGGGAATGAACAGACGTGCCTGGGGAAGCGTGCGCCACGTTGTAGCGAGCGATTTTGGACGCGGTTCTTAAGCGCTGGTCGCTCTATGCGGTTGAGCTTTAACTACAGGTCGATTCATTTTTTATCCTATTATGAGCTGATGAAGGAAAGGAAATAGATGTCTCCAATTAACTCTGCTTTGCATACTGAGTTTAAACAGCGGTCTGTTAGGTTGCGAATGCTATCAATGTGGGGGGGCCTTTGTACTGGTTATTTGTATTTTCGCCAATACGGTTTTCTTTCTCTCTTTCTAGGACTTTATAGCGGGGAACAAGGATTAGGATGTTAAGACTAATGCTTTTGATAGATACATGGGAGTATGGGATTTTGGGTTTTTGTTTAGTGTGCTCGCTAAGATTTTTCTTTCAATCTTATGCCTACGTATTCCCGTTTACCGAAACAAGGAAATCAGAGCGTTCGTAGTTCCTCCTATTCTATGGGAGGAAATGGTTGTTTTGGTGTCTTGTTCAAAGCCCAAGACGTGAAGCGAAAGGTGGTTTGTATCTTGTTTAAATCCCAAGATGTGAAGCTGAAGGTGTTGACTTTAGAGAGAATTTGTCATCTCTAAAGAGGGGGTTGTATGCCATTGTGGATGTTTTAGAGGTTAGACAAGTTGAGGATCAAGTCATTCCTTGTTGATCCTTTGTCTAAGGTTCTGAGAGCGCTTGAAACCCTAATTTTGATTGTAGTGGATGCTCACCCATCCCTTGAGGAGATTGATGAGGCATAAAGGTACTTCCATATTGTGATGGTGATTTTCACAATGATGGGAAATCTTAGTGGTCAAAATTTTGGGTATGACACACGTGTCACACCTCATTATTGCATAGGGCGGTTACCCAAGGGTAGCGTACTCGATTGCCTAGGGACTCCTCGAAGCTCGTGAGGGGCTTATAAAAGGGGCGAGTTCGTGCCATTTGCACGTTCCCACCTTTTTCACTCTGCATCTCATCTAGTCACCGTTACTGCTCCGCCGCCGTGTACTGCCGTTTTTGATGTTCTAGTCCGCTCTCCACTGCTCAAGTAAGTTCTTTATCCTTTATGGTTCATTTTGTTTTATCTTTTTTAGTAGTTTTCCGGCGAGTAGAGGGTATTCCCGGCGCTCCGTTAGGGTTCCGCCGGGAACAGCGGGATGTTCCTAGGGTTCCGGTGGGTTTTGACGGTGGTTTGGGATGAACATACCCAGGGCAAGATGAATGTCCCGAGGACTCTTATGAATGTGCCGAGGACGCGCGATGAATGTCATGGGGAAGTGAGATGGGGAAATCAGGGAGCGAAGAGAGAAAGGACGGGGTGACGGCCTTGGGCAGTTCGCCGAGTCCCCTAATATTTTCTTGCTCGCTGCCCTTTCACTTGATCTGCGGTGGAAGGGTGGACTTGGTCGTGACCGACGAATTCACCTGTTTCCTCTGCTTTTCAGGTAAAAATGGCCGCGAGGATTCCGGGGATTCTCTACGTAGACACCGAGCCCGACGTGGATGGACCCACTCAGATCCCCAGGGAGGCGATCGTGCATCCGGCAGCCGAATGGGCTGGGGAAGAGCCTCTGCGTCTAGGGTCGTGTTTCTCGGTTAACGACACAGACGCGTTCGCCTTTGTCGAGAATGTCCCCGAAGGAGAGGAGGCCACATGGACGGTTTACCAGCCGCGGGTACACCATCGCATCTGCTCGAATTATCGCGGGCTGCGGTTTCCCATGTACGAGTTCGCCTTTAAAGAGGCCGGTATCCGCCTCCCCTTCAATAGCTTCTAACTAGGGGTTTTCAATCGTCTGCACTTGGCGCCGTCGCAGCTTCACCCCAACGCGCTTGCTTTTATGCGGGCGTTTAAAATCGTCTGCGACTATCTCCAGATTGGGATCACCCTCGAGCTCTTCTTCCACGTCTTCCATTTGCAACGCTCAACAGACAATGGGCAACATAGTTGGGTTTCTCTCAAATAACCCAGGAAGTTGCTCAAGGCATACGCGAATTCAATAAGGGGCTTCAAGAGAAGGTTCTACTATGTCATGCCCGCAACGCACTCGGCCGTGGGTACACTTTATGACATTGTGCCCGACGGATCTGGGGGAGAGAGGTTCATGTCCAAGTGTCCCCTGGAGTGGGAGGACGCCCACTTCGCGCTCAGCACCGAGGATTACGTCATGAAACATAGCGCGCTGTCGGAGGATGACAGGGGGGTGTATGCCACGTTGGTCGCCTTTGTCAATGGTTTCAACCAGGCAGAATGCGTCGGTAGGGATGGAAACTTCCTCCTCGACTCCCAAGGGAGGGTTGTGCGAGAGACTCGCTATATAAACACCCGGGGGCTCCTCGAATACAAGTCTCCCGACGAGGCCAAGAGGTTCTTAGGTGGGATTTCCTCGCCCTGTTCGGGCCTTTATTTTGCTTTGTCTTTGTGCTAACTTTTTCTGTGTTTTCTCTTGCAGCTCAAATGTCTAATGCCACCGAGCGTATCATGAAGTTGGCCGCCGAGCGGGCACCCAAGCGCACCAAGACCCGTGTCCAAGAGATTATCCAGACTGCATCGCCGGTTGGAACGACGAGTAGTTCCTCCTGGCCACAATGCAGCCAGTCACCTCCCCCGGAGAGCACCCCTGCCAAGAAAGCAAGGACCGAGGGGCCTGTCCTCGTGGATCTCGTGGACCCTATCTCGCCGGAGAAGTTTCAGATGCCCGCTTACCATCTCCAGCAGAATTTCTTCGGGGGAAGCCCCCCTGTCATCGCTGACGCCGAGGTGAAGGCGGTTCTGGGTATGGACGGGGCGGCCAGGAGAGAGGCGCTTGTCGAGGACCTTGCAGCCATGATGCGGGTCTTCGAGATTGCCTTGATATTGAACGATGGGGCCCCCTCTTCCTCCGAGCTAAAGAAGCTGAAAGACGACTACGCTGCCCTCGAGAAGGAGAAGGATAAGGTCGCGGCTGATCTGCTGAAGGCCCAGGCCGAGTGCGAGGACCACGCCAATACCCTCCGCGAGCTGAATGAGGTCAAGTCTGCCCTGAAGGCGACTCAAGAGGAGCTTGATCGCTCTCGGGAAAAGGTCGGGGAATTGGAGGCTACTGTGCGTCCCGCGAGAATGAAACTCCCGTGGAGAAAAACTTACCGACCGCGCCGCTTTGATTGGAAAAATTCGGGAGCTTCAGACAGATAGTCTGGAAGCTCTGGAGATAGGCTTTAAGAATGCTGTGGAGCAGATCGGCGCTGAGAATCCAGGTGTTTTGCTGGTGCTCGACAGAATCAACTCGTTCCTTCATGTGGTCGACGACAAGCTTAATCTTCCAGAGGAGGGGGAGGAGGAAGATGGAAGGCGGGCCGAGGATGACATCGTTGTGTAGCTCTTTTGGTTGCTCGACCTGCGCACCATTTTTTTTTTGTAATGATTTGTGCCCGGCGTATGTGCCAGGGGCTTTTTTGACATATTTGTATTATTTGTACACTGGGCTTCTGCCCGTTTTAATGTACCCTTGTTTACTTGCTAGTATTGTTTGCATGGTTTGAATTGTGTGTGATGTATTATTTGTTACACTTTATTATTGCCTAAGTAATAAGGCTTTTGGATTTGCTCGACCTTGATAGTCCCTGACCGCGTGGAGAGCTGGTCGGGCGGTCGAAGGCGTATTCCGACCTTTAACGAGGCTAAGAGCTCGGTCGAGGTCTTAGCTTCGTGGCATGAACTTCCCATCGCGAGCTGGGTGTTCTGCCCGATTGGTACAACGACGGTGGGCCTCGGTTGAGGTATCCCCGTCGGATCAAAGGTCCTCGCGCATACACAACGCGGTCTCTGACCATCGTGTTCTGTGTAGGGGTGTCGCGCTCGTACCTAAGCAGGTCCCCGTGACCGCGGTGCTAGTGAGCCGCGGGCAGTGCTTAACTGTAGTACTGTTTGAGCTTTTCAACATTCCATGGTCGAGCAAGTTCCTCCCAGTGCAGATTTTCGAGGAAGTAGGCTCCTGTCCCTGTTTTCCCGCGGACGCGGTACAGGCCCTCCCAGTTCGCGACGAGTTTACCTTCTCGCGAGTCCTTCTGGTTCCTGCGTAGGACGAGGGTGCCTACCTGAAAATCACGTTTGATAACTTTGTCGTTATAACGTAGTGTTATTTTTTGTTTAAGTGACGCTTCTTGGAAAGAAGCGCCTGAGCGTGTTTCTTCAACGAAGTCGAGCTCTTCCCTCAAGGCCTCGTCATTCGCGTCCCCGTCGAGGGGGGCTTCTGTCCTCCTCGAGGGTTCCCTGATCTCCACGGGGATCACTGCTTTCGTTCCGTAGGTCAAACGGAAAGGGGTCTCCCCGGTCGTGGAGTGTGGGGTCGTCCGGTAGGCCCAGAGGACGCTGTGTAGCTCCTCGACCCACCGTTGTTTGGAGTCGCCTAGTCGACATCTCAATCCTCAGAGAATTACCCTGTTCTCTGCCTCAGCCTGTCCGTTTGTTTAGGGGTGCTCGATCGACGTGAAGTGCTGCTTCGTGCCCAGTTTGGTGATGATGTCTTGGAAGTTCTTGTCGGTGAACTGTGTTCCGTTGTCAGTGACAATGGCTTGAGGCATGCCGAATCGGGCGAGGATGTTTCTTTTGTAAAAACGCAGTATGTTAAAGGCCGTGATTTTGGCCAATGCTTCTGCCTCAATCCACTTCGTGAAGTAATCCACCCCGACGATGAGGTATTTGTTTTGATACTATTCTACGACGAAGGGGCCAAGGATGTCCATCCCCCACCAAGCGAACGGTCACAGGGAGGATAGCGTTTTGAGCTCGCTGGGCAGAGCGAGGTGCATGTCCCCGTGTCGTTGGCATCTGTCGCACTTCTTGACTGTTGCATGGTGGGCCAGTAGTACCCTGCTCGAAGCGCCTTACGGGCTAACGAGCGGCCGCCGAGGTGCTGGGCGTTGATTCCCTCGTGTATTTCCTGGAGAATGCCGGGGACCTTAGTCTCCTCGACACACCTGAGGAGGGGGATAGATAACCCTCGCCGGTATAGCTTATCCTCGACTACAGTGTAGGACCACGCCCGCCTTTTGACCATTCCTGCTTCTTTGGGATCTTCGGGCAGTTTGCCTGTCATGAGGTATTCGTATACCAGGGTCATCCAGCAGCTGCTGTCCCCTATGGCGTTGATGTCTGAAACCATGGCTGGTTTGTCGATGCTCGGGCGGGAAAGCACTTCTTGTATGACGGATTTGTTCCCGCCTTTCTTCTTTGTGCTCGCCAATTTCGACAAGACATCTGCTCGGGCATTGTGCTCGCGGGGGATGTGAGTTACTTCCGCAGAGGTGAACTTTTTCATCTTTTCTTTTACCAAGGCCAAGTATTATATGAGGCTGTCATTCTTAGCTTGGTACTCTCTTCGGACTTGCGAGGCTACGAGCTGGGAGTCGGTGAAAAGTTTGACCTCCTTGGCGCCGAGGTCCTCGGCCAGCCGGAGTCCTGCGAGGAAGGCCTCGTATTCGGCTTGGTTGTTCGATGTCGGGAAGGATAGTTCGAGGGATACCTCGATCAGGATGCCTTCCTCGTTTTTGAGGATGATGCCCGCCCCGCTGCCCTTCGGGCTGGATGCTCCGTCGACATAGATCGTCCATTTCTGTGACCCGTAGGTCGAGGGTTCCGGGACGGTCATCTCTGCTACAAAGTGGGCCAGTACCAGTGCCTTCAGAGCTTTCCTCCCTTCGTATTGGATGTTAAACTCGGCGAGCTCGAGTGACCACCTGAGCATCCTCCTCGCCATGTCCGGTCGTCCGAGGAGCTGCCTTATAGGCTGTTCGGTTCTTACGACGACGGTATGGGCGAGGAAGTAGTGGCGTAGCCTCCTGACAGCGGTGACGAGGCCCAGGGTGACTTTCTCAATCTGCTGATATCTGAGCTCGGGGCCTTGGAGGGCTTTGCTCGTGAAATAGGCTGGCTTCTGCCCATCCGAGGTCTCCCGAATGAGGACGGAGCTGACTGCTTCACTCGTGATCGCAAGATACAAGAAGAGTGTTTCCCCGTTCTCAGGCCGTGAGAGGACCGGGGGTTGCGACAGGACTTGTTTTAAGTGTGCGAGTGCTTGCTCGCATTCCTCGCTCCAATCAAACTCCGTTTTTTGTCGAAGAAGTTTGAAAAATGGGAGTGCGTACTGCGCGGATTTGGCGACGAAACGGGAAAGGGCGGTGAGCATCCCGTTCAATGATTGTATCGACTTCTTTGAGTCTGGGGTAGGGAGCTCGGATAAATCCCTACACTTGTCGGGGTTCGCCTCGATTCGTCGTTCTGTGAGGTAAAATCTGAGGAACTTCCCCGCCCGGACGCCGAAGGTGCACTTGTCGGGATTAAACCTCATGCGGCACCTCCTCGCCGTGTCAAACATCTTCTTGAGGTGCGCGGCGTGGTCGACTTCTTCTGCAGACTTGACGATCATGTCGTCCATGTAGACTTCGAGCATGTCGCCGATTTCAGCCCGGAAAACCTTGTTCATCATCCGTTGGTAGGTCGCACCGACATTCTTCAGACCGAAGGGCATTACATTGTAATAGTAGTTGCCCGACGCGGTCATGAAGGCCGTGTGTTGTTTGTCGACCTTGTCCATGGGAATTTGGTTGTATCCCAAGTAAGCGTCCATGAAGGATAGTAGTTTGTAACCTGCAGAGTTGTCGACCAGTTGGTCGATGTTAGGTAAGGGATAGCAGTCTTTCGGGCAAGCCCAGTTAAGATCAGTATAATCAACGAACATTCTCCATTTTCCATTATTCTTTTTAACAAGTACAACGTTGGACAACCATGTCGTGTATTTGGCTTCTGAAATAAAATTTGCCTCTAGGAGGTCTTTTACAGCTTTTTCAGCAGCCTCCGCTTTCTCGGGAGACTGCTTGCGTCTACGTTGTGCTCCACGCGAGCTGATGGCAGGCCACCTCGGGGTCGAGGCCAGGCATCTCGGATGTGCTCCACGCGAAGAGGTCAGCATTCTCCCTTAGACATGCTTTCAGCTGCTCCTTTGCCAGGTCGGGGATCCCGGCGCCAATCTTCACGTTGCGGTCTGGATCGTCCCCGAGGGTCACGAGCTCGAAGTCTCCATCTGGAATGGGGCACGCTGGGTGGAGAGGCTGCCCGTTGTTCTCCGCCTGGTGATTGAGATCCTTGACTCTGTCTTTGTCGGGCTCACCTGAGAACCTGCTGTTGAGGTCGACCGCGTTGACGCGCGGGAGAGGTACCTGTTCGGCATCCTGGGGTGGCTTGGCCACGGTCTTGGGTTTGGGGCCGATGGAACTTAGGTCTTTGATGGCGGCGTCGAAGCATCTTCTGGTCGCGTCGATGTTTCCGTGCATCATCACTGCTCGTCCCCTGGTCGTGTAGTACTTCATTTTGAGGTGGACCATTGATGGTACCGCCGTAAGTTCAGCCAAGGTGGTCCTCTCGAGGATGCAGTTGTAAAGGGACGAGCATTCGACCACCAGGAAATGGATCTTCACCTGTCGGGCCGTGTCTTCGGCCCCGAACGTAACCATTAGCTCCACGTATCCCCAAGGTCTGGTGGTGGTTCCATTGAACCCCTGTAGATCTGAACCGACATACGGGGTCAAATGTCTCTCGTCAAGCTGAAGGGTCCCGAACAAATGAGAATACATGGTGTCGACCGAACTCCCCTGGTCGACTAGGATCCTTTGAACGTCAAAGTTCGCCATCTGCGCCCTGATCAGGAGGGGAATAATGGCGTTTGGTGCTCCCCCGGGGAGTTCCTCGAGGTAGAAGGTGATGGGGTTGGAGTCTCCCCTCACCTTCTTGAGGGTGGTCGCCTTCGCCGATGTCGCGGATTCCAGTTCGTCAAATTTTCGCTTGATTGATCCAACCGACAATTTCTCGGGACCACCCCCGGAAATGACCATCGCTTTGGGGAAGCCTTCCCAGGTGCTGCGGGCAGTGACGGGGTCCTCGTCGGGGAAGGTCGCCTACATGTTGCGGATTGCTTCTTCGCCCTCAATGATCGGGGGGACGAAGAAGTCCTCAGGTCGAGTGACGCTGAGGGCGACCTGAAGCTGGTTGTCGTCTCGAGGAGGTGTTGTCTCCTCGACATTCTCCGCTTCCCGTGAACTCGGACGAGGAGGGTCGTTCTTTTGGGCATATTTCTTCAAGTGCCCCTCTTTGATGAGAATCTCAATTGCATCCTTGAGATGGATGCAGTCTTCGGTCACATGCCCGTGGCTCCGGTGGAACCTCCAGTACTTTGATTTGTCAACGTTTGATTTGGAAGCAGCGGGCTTCGGGAAGCGAATTCCTCCTTTCAAAAACTCGGAATTCTGGCATTCGGAGACGATTCGAGCCCGGGGAGCGTTGAGCGGGGTGTACTCCGTGAATCGGCCAGCCGGTCTGCGCGGTTCCCGAGGATCACGGTTGCGGTTCTCTTTCTTTCTCTCCCCTCCTCGTCGAGGAGAAGAGTCTTCATCTTTGTGGCCACGGGGGCCCTCTCTGCGTCTCGTCTCAAGGGTGATCTGAGCTGCTTCCGTCTCCTTGAGTTCGATGTACTTCTGAGCTCGAGCGAGAAGGTCCTCGAGACGCCGGGGTCTTCGGAGGCCTATGGATTTGGCGAAGTCAGACCCGGCACGCAGTCCATGGATAATTAAATATTTCTTCATGTCGTCGGTCGTATGGACCTCGACGGCTTCTTTGCTGAACCTCTCGATGTAGTTTTGGAGAGATTCGTTCCTCCCTTGGAAGATGCTTTCTAGGGCAGCCTCCGTCTTCGGGTGTCGACGAGATGCGGTGAAGTGTTTAGTGAAGCGTTGCTTCAGCTGCTTCCATGACGTGATCGACCCATGTTCCAGACCCTTATACCAAGTCATGGCTCCCTTCCGCAAGGTGGTGGGGAACAGCCTGCACCTGATGGCTCCCCTGACATTTCGAAAGTCGAGCATTGCTTCGAAACTCTCCACGTGATCATCAGGGTCGGTCAGCCCGTCATAGGTCCCCAATGGTGGGGGTTTCTCCATGCCCGCGGGGATTGGGGCATTCATGATTTCGCACGACAAAGGGGTCCTCTGGTCCTCGTCGTCGCTACCAGTCGGGGATCTCGAAGGTGATCGATGGTGCCGTGGAGGGGAGTTCCTCGAACGGTTCTTCGGTCTTTCTTCGGTCTGCTTGGACTTCTTGGAAGTGGTGGAGGCCCTGGGTTCCTTCCGAGGAGGGGAATGAGGGAGTTTCTGGGAGATCGTCGGCTGGGGGCGCTCGAGGCACGGTCGGCGACCCTGGCGTACCGACGATGGGGTCCGAGATTCTTCGGAAGGGGTCCTTCGCGGGGAAGGAGAACGGCGAGGTGGCGGGGGACGACGATGTCTTCGCGGGGAAGATCATTGTGCCCGTCCTTGCTCCAAGGCTTCGATTCTGGTGTTCTGCTGTGCGATCAGCTGATTGGTCTGGTTGATCAGTGCAAATAGGGCCACGGTGCTCGGGTCCGCATTAGGCGGCGGAGCAACTAGTTAGAGAATGGCGTGCTGATCGTCCTGGCGGGCGACGTTGTAAGCCACATCTTGGGAGTCCGGGGAGGCGGTATGCCCGTCTCTTATGTCGCCTTCGTCGCCGTTGAGGATGACGGCGTCCTCACGGTGGTTCCCATTCTCAAGTTGTGCGAGCACGGTGTCCAGAGCCTGGTTAACTGTCGGGTTGGCCATATTGGTGATGAATGGAGAAAGCTTTGGTTTATCGAGCAGAAAAACGGGGAAGCTTATAATTTCCCACAGACGGCGCCACTGATCGTACCTGGATCAGACAGTTTCTGGTGGCCAACGACGTCTGTTGAACTTTAGCTCCGGTGAGGTTGAAAGACGGCCGGGGGGGAGGGGTGTACCTGCAAGGCACTCCGACGCTCAAGTAAGGTGGTTGTCAGAGAAAAAGCAAGTATGGAAGTGAGAGTAAGAAAGTGTGTAACCTGACCCTCCCAAGTGAGAGGGTATTTATAGAGCCCCTAGCGCGGGGCCAACGGTTACTTGCATTGGGCTGGATTGCCAGGCCCAATCCAAGTAACTGCCAGGGCTTACGTGGCGTAGTAAAGACCAGCACGTGGTCTTTGCCCTGGGGTAACCGTTCCTAGATCTCCGGAATTAGGGCAGACCGATTCCATCGGGAGTGGAGCGGTTACATGAGAATGTGTCCTCGCGGGGAGGACTCTTGCACGGCGGGGAGAGACGCGTCCTCGCGGGGAGGACTTGCTGCGTGGACGGAGATGACTCCTAGCGAGGAGCAACGTCCTCGTGTCGAGGAGGGGGATAACTCCGGGGAAGGCTCAATGCTTCTGCCCGAAGCTTTACCCCATTTGTGCCCGACACTGTGGTGTGACACTTGTCCAACACTGGCTTGACTAAGTCTTTCGTATGGACCGCCCCAGAGCGTGTGGGCTGGGCCTGCTCAGATGTGGAGCAGGTCCCCGGCCCAGTCCGGAACAGATATTATTTGCAACTATAATATACATAATACATAATTAACTAGTTAATAAATTTTACTAAACTAAAATCTATTAAATCATTTTAGAATGCTCATGTTATAATATACATAAATCATAATTAACTAGTTAATAATCTATTAAATCTATAATATACATAAATCATAATTAACTAGTTAATAATTTTTAATTAACTAAAATCTATTTAGAATGTTCATGTTATAATTTTGTTTCCATTAATTGATATTAATACATATTTTTCGTTTTTTTTACCTTTAATTGATGTTAATTGATGTTAATATATTATAACTAAATAATATATTTAGTTTTAATTTTTTT
Organism: Lathyrus tuberosus; assembly: GCA_022829125.1. Lineage (NCBI taxonomy): Eukaryota > Viridiplantae > Streptophyta > Magnoliopsida > Fabales > Fabaceae > Lathyrus > Lathyrus tuberosus. The sequence continues at coordinate 18,616,247 of JALAZF010000034.1, forward strand.
TAATGTAAAATATACTGTAGCAATTTTAGTTTATTAAAATGCTACAATTATTAATTTTTTAAATTAATGTAAACTATATAAACTAAATAAACTAAACTATTTAGTTAGAGTATTATTTAAACTATATAAACTATATATTTAATAAAACTATATAAACTAAACTATTTTATATAATTTAGTTACAGATTATTTAAACTAAACTATTAAATTTGACTACAATATTTATTAATTTAGAAATTAATAAACTAATTTATTTCAAAATTATTTTAATATTATTTTATTAATAATTCTAGTTTATTAATTTATATTAATAATTTTTATTTTAGTTTAATTTAATTTATATTAAAACGTAAATATTATTGTAATTTAATTTATTAATAACATAATAATTTAAAACGTATATATTAAAATGTATACATTAAGGTGGCTTCTAGAGTGAGTCATCCATTAGGTGATTCACCCGTGGAACATTTTTATGCACCGTTAGATCTGTTGTACATATAATTAAAGGTTTAGATTGATTAGAATAAAAATGAGACCATGTATAACTTATCTCATACAATACTCTCTACACAACATCTTTCTATTGCTTATCTCTTTCTATGGCTTAACTTTCTCATGTTTGTTGCAGCAACTTTGAGTTCCAATTTTTTTTTTTCTTTCTGGAACACCACCACCACAACATCCTTTAACAAAAATATTTATGCAAAAGCTTCTTGATTGCATCCTATCTATTAATTAAAAATATGAACTTTCAATCTTTAAATTTTCACAAGGTGAATGAAAAAGAAAGGTTCTCAAAATTTTAACACCTCTGTAAGAATTTCACAGATTCCCTCTTTCTTATTGGAACTTGGGAAATGTTGGATGTGTAAGGTTTAATGTATTGAGTTTTTAAATATGATATTGGTGAAAAATATAATCAATTCACTTACCGACAAACATATGAAAACATGAAAGCTTTAAAGGATGTTTTATTTCATTTTAATATAAACACAGATAAATATATTATGAGTCCCTTTAGTTTTCTCAGACATCACAGAAGTAACATCACAAATTTCATCTTTAATTTGGTAATAAAATTATCTAACAAAAGTGAGTGTCTGCAGATTCGGTTACTGAGGGTATGAGAAAGGGCGAGAGGATGAGGCGGACAATAGCAGAAAAAATCTAGTGTATTTATTGTATAATAATATCTATGTGCTTAATTGATCTAATGGCTCTCAAGTCTTGTACGTTTGGTTCACCGGTGAGGGATTTGATGGAACCCTCACCTTAGAAGCCACCATACATTAAAACGTAAGAATTTAATTTATTAATAACGTTATAATAAATTATAATATATTAATTTATACTAATTATATACTGTAAATATTATTTAAACTATTTTAATCTAAACTATTTAATTTAATTTAAAAATATTAATATTTAATTTAGTAATATTGTTAATAAATTACTAAAAACTACAGTAATAACGTTAATAAATCACTAAAAGCTACAGTAATTTAGTAATAGTAATATTTAATTTAGTAATAACGTGATAATAAATTATAAAAGCAATAGTAATAATGTTAATAATTTAATTTAGTAATATTAATATTTAATCTAAACTATTTTACTGTAAATATTAATTAATTAAACTATTTTATTAAACTATTCTATTTTATTAAACTATTTAATCTATTTAATTATTATGTTTTAATATTAATATTAATTTAATCTATTTAATCTAATTAAAATGTTACAGCATATTAAGAAAAAAGATTAAACAGTTTAATAAAAATGGTTTAAAAGATGTTAGTTTAGTTAAAATTATTAACTAAGTAATTATGTATTATGTATTTTATAGTTGCAAATAGTACCATGAAACACAACATAGCCTAGTAGTATTGAGTGTTTGTTGGTGATGAGAGGTCATAGGTTCTATTCCCATCTCTAACATATTTCTTGAGGGACTTTTGATCCATCAGGTTGGACAACAAAAAATTCTTCCAATTCAAGAATAGCTCTCAAAACTTGATGAAGATGACGACTAATAGTCTCGTCGGAACGACGAAACCAAAAGTTGACTTCACGATTTTTAGCATTATGTGTTAATATGTAAATTGATTTTGCAACTTGCTCTTCCACACTTGGCCATCGGGATACTTGAAATTATTACTACATCAAATTATTAGTCTGTATAATAAATGATAGGTATTAGAGTTTGACCTAACACAACCTTACAAAACCGGTTAGTAAGGTGAGGGATGTCACTCTATATAAACTATTTCATTGCTCTATCTCCAACCAATGTGGGACTTCTAGGACAAATTGAATTTTAAAATCAATTCTAACCCACTTAAACTTTTTTCAATAAAAAAAAAGAAAAAAAAAGGAGTATTCAACCTTGTAATCACATACAATATATGGGCATGCGCCGAAACAACATGGGAATTTTATGGCAGCCTCAAATTCAAACCTAACATAAAGGGCAGGATAGACTAGACTGACAACAAAACAGAAAAATATAACATTTCCCATCACAATAATTTCCGGTAACAAATAAGAGGGAGTAGGAAGGGTGAGGAAGAAAAGGCATAACATATTATAATAGTATTATTATCATTATTAAGATGAAGATTTTGTAGCCATTTTTTTTGGTTTCATACAATCCATTGAACCAACTCACTTACTAGGTAATAAATTGTAGAAGTAACAAATTGAAAGCACCGTACTTAAATAAATTCAAAAGATAGTTATTAGCAGCTAGCACACAACGTCGACATATCATAAACAAATTGAAAAACAAGGTACACAACAACAACATAAAATCATAAAAGAGAAATTCAACCAAAAAAAAAGAGAAAAACTCACTTGAAAAAAGTAATGTACCGATAGCAGTCACACAATAGAAAACAAATCAAATGTGAAACAATATAGAGGAAAAAAACATAATATTTATTAATTCAAAAAGGACAATCTTGAAATTAAAAAATAATAATTGAGGATAAATTAGGAAATATAATTAAATTATGAAGAATGGGTCTTCCCTCCCCTCCAAATTCTCCCAATTTGAGGGGGAGCAAAAAGTGAGTCTATGAGAGATTTTGCTCTCCTCCCCTCCCATTCCCCCCCCTCCCTCCCTTATAAAAAATGAACCAAACAAATATATTAAAAAATATCCCCTCCCCTCCATCTACCCCCAACCAAATGGACCCTTAAGGAATTTTGTTGGAAAATAATGGTAGGGGGATTACTCCTACTAGGGTGTATTTTGCATGTTTGGGTAGAGGAAGAACCTTAAATCCCATTAGATTTTTCTTTTCTTTTTCTCAATTTGATGAATGAATGGTGAACATGAGATCAATTCTGGAATCGCATGATTACGTGTGTTGTTGTATAATTTTTGTGCACTAATTTATCATGAGTTTTGTCTGTTCATGTTCGTGATAATTATATATGTGAGTGATGAACTTGATGAATAAAGTATGCAAATCCATGATTAAATGAGTGGAATTGTATGTTAATTGGTGGAAGATTGTTGTTTTGATGTTAGATATAATTATCCTTGTTGTTCCTATGGGATTTGGGGTCTGGGGGATAAAAATCAGAGTTCTGATTTGAACTCCATTATAGAAAATGTAGTTTTATGCTCTGTGTCAGGGTGAAAGGTGTCACCCTCATGACGCCTTGGTCATCATCGATTTGGAGGCGCTGACGGGTAGACCATCATGTTCCCCAAGCATGTTTGGATGGGACGTTCATCACAGGTGTGACGTGTGATGTGACATGAAAGGTTATGGGTGTCACCTTGGTGACGGGTAACCCGTCATGCAGCCAGAATGAACGTTCTTTTCTCAGTTACACAATATTGTTTGGTTGTTTCAATTTTTGGTGTTGTGTTGTGTTCCAGAATGCTCTTGGCCACGGTTTGGAGATACATGATGTTGGATATTATGTTTTTATGGATTTAATTCACATGTTTTTATGGTGAATGGTGGTTTTGTTTACTATGGTGATTATGTTGTTGTTATGGTGATTATGTTGTTGCTATTATGGTGATTGTACTGCGATTATTTTGGTGAGTTACATGTTATGGTGAATCATGCATCATGGTGTATAGACTTTGGTCCAATTTTTTGTGTGCTCTGGCATGGTGGTATAGGTTTAGGAGCGAGTGGCTAATTCCAATGAGGGATTAGTGAAATGTTTCTTATGCTGATAAGAACGAATTTTTGGTGTGCTCTGGTTCTATGGTGGGGATTCAGGAGATAGTAGTTGGTTCCATATGGGAACTGGTGAAGTGTTACAAATGGTGATGGTAATAATTTAATGTGATATGGTCATATGGTGGGGATTCATAAGCAAGTAGTCGGTTCCACATGGGAACTAGTGAGGCGTTACATATGGTAATGGTAACGATTTGTTGTACTCTGGTCATATGGTAGGGATTCAAGAACGATATGGACCTGAGTTGTCCATAAATAGTACTGCATGCATTGTTGAGTCTTGGTGTCGAGTACATTTGCATTCATTATTTGCATATGCATTTGGATGATTATGTTGATATTTGTGAATGAGAATACCTTGGTGATGTATGCTAATGACTTGTGTAGATTACTTGTTGGTATTTAGGCTACCCTACATACTTTTTCACAATTTTCTATTATGAGTGTATTATTATCCTTTTTTTATTTGTTTGTGGTTTTGTGCTTCTTCTTGGGGTACAGACGAGCAGGTGACTGAGCAGTTGCTTAGAGGCTGAAGGATGTCCTAGAGGTTGTTTTTCTTTTTCCTGTTTCATGTGCTTAATTTAGTATTTCGTTGCTCTGATCTGTAACACTGAGTGGGCGAATGTTTATTTATCTATCTGATATTGTTTCAATGTTGTTATGTTGAAGGTATTTAGCCATAACATTGTTTTATGATTATAAAGTTTCTTGGTTATTGATTTATTTCCACTGTGATGAGCCCTGTTTAGGAGAGCATGTGGTGACAGACAAGTGTTTATATTGATGCACATTTTTATATAACCCGTGTTACAGAGCAGCTTTTATTGTGGTTGACCGATAACCTAAGTGTGTATTTATTTTATTTTCGTATAATTTCGCATTTTGGGGTTTAGGGTGTTACAAAAAACGCCATCGAAGAGGATTTCTCACCATCGTGAGCAAGCCCTAACCCACGAAAAATCACTAAGGCCTCTGATTACTGATGCAAACCATAAGTGAGTAGCTGCGTAAAGGCTGAAGAATGGCGTAGAGGTTTTTTTCCTATTTCAGGTACAGACGAGCAGGTAATTGAGTAGTTGCTTAGAGGATGAAGGATGGCGTAAAGGTTGTTCTTTTTTTCCTGTTTCATGTGGTTATTTTAGTATTTTGTTGCTTTGATTTGTAACACTGAGCGGGCGAATATTTGTTTAGCTATTTGACATTGTTTCGATGCTGTTATGTTGAAGGCATTTAGCCATAACCTTGTTTTATGATTATGAAGTTTCTTGGTTATTGATTTATTTCTGCTATGATGAGCCATGTTTAAGAGAGCATGTGATGACAGGTGTTTATAGTGATGCGTGTTTTTATATAACTTGTGTTACAAAGTAAGATTTTATTGTGGCTGACTGATACCCTAAGTGTGTATTTATTTTATTTTCGCATAATTTTACATTTTGGAGTTTAGGGTGTTACAAAAAACGCCACCGAAGAGGATTTCTCACCACCGTGAGCAAGCCCTAACCCACGAAAAATCACCAAGGCCTCTGATTATTGATGCAAACTGTATGTGCACGACAATGTGAAGTAGTATTCTAGATATCGAACCACATGGATGTGTATTTTATTATCGATTTTTACTCTAGCGGTGTGTAGTTAAAGCGATCAAAATCTTGGGATTTCAGTGCAAATGAAATAAAATTAGCAAAATAAAAAGCAGGACATGGAGTACGTGATTATCTATCTCGACATTACCCAATTGACTCTTCGAAATCGAACGTGAGAAAGCAGAGCCAGTAATAGAAAAAGTAAATAAAATTGTACAACGCCCACTTTCGTAGTGCGTACTAGACATGTTTTTAGAGCAACTAAACAGGTTTCTTAATCGAGATTGAGTCACCTTGTTAGTGGTTCCTCAAACTCAGTTGTTTAGAAATCCTCTATCGGATACTGTAACACCCCAAATTTCATAAGAATATTTATTTAAATATTATATTCGTGGATTTCTGTGAATTTTGGTGTTTCGTGTCGATGTCAGTGTTTTTGTGAAGTTTTGGGTTATTTAATTAAATAATAGTATATATATTATGGAATATAATGTATTATTATTTATTTTAAATAATGTTAGAGGAATTAAGGGTAAGATGGACATTTGAGGAGGATTAGTGAGGGCATTATGGAGAAAGTCCAATTTTGAGGCCCAAGGGTTAGGTTGAATATAAAAGGAGGATTTTGAGAATAGGGTTCATTTTTGGTTAACCGTGAAAAGAAGGAAAGAAGGGAGAGCTCTGAGGAAAAAGGGAAAAAGCAAGGAATTCGTGAAGGTTTCCAAAAACTCAAGAGAAAACACATCGGATCGACAATCTAAGGTATGGGGAATAATTACCTTTCATTGTTTTCATTAATAGGATTCGGTGTAATTGAAGTGGATTTTGGGGATTTTGGGGTTTTTGAAGTGTTTATGAGTTGTTGATGATTTAGAGGTATTTGGAGGACCGATGATGGATTATTAAGGGTTGAATTGATTCGGGTAAAAATGAGCCTTCGTGGCAAAACCCTTTTTGATGATATGTGGGATTTTGTGTGAGAAAGGGATTTATGGGGTTTATAGGAAGCTTGAGAGTTTTGAAGGTTTAGAGGATTTAAGGTTTCCCCGAGGTGTCCTAATCGACCTAATAGATGTAGGTTTTATGTCGTTGATCTCCGTGATGCATTAGAACTGTTATAGGGATGTTTTTGGGTCATTTGGAGCTGTAATCGCAAGTACCTTTGAGGTTGTGGAACCACTGGTGCGTAGCAGTGATTTACTGTAATCGCATGTTCTCTAAGCGAACCATCGCTTCGCTAGGAGAATGTTCGCCAAGGTTCGCAAAGCGAACAACGTAGTGAATGCGCGATAACATGAGTGTAGGTACTGAGATGTTTTGGAGTGGAAGTGGGGATTCACTGGAAGTCTCGCTAAGTGAGTGAATCAGCGAGTAGCTTCGCCCAGCGAATAAACTAGCGAGTATGACAAAGGGTGTTTTTTTTGGTGTTTTGTAGGGGTGTACATGGGTTGGGTAAACCCAACAAACCCATTAAAACCCACCCAAACCGACCCAAAAAAATGGGTCGGATCGGGTCATTGGGTGAACATGGTTTTCAAAAATGAAAAACCATTCAAAATAATTGGGTTTTGGGGAAACCCACACCCAACCCACAAAACCCATGGGTTATTGAGTGACTATTTTTTAGCTATTTTTCTATAATGCGATGAGTGATGACTTTGATGTATTTAATCTTGGTTGCTTCAATTACAACCCATTGATCATCTTTTATTTTATAAGTAATGGTTTTAACTTATTTAGGATGTCACACTTTTATAATTTTGATGCTAATTATTGGAAGTTGTAAGTATTTTATAAATTTTATGTATTACTGTAATGTAACTTTGCTTTTTGTAAATATGGTTATGATGAATTTTATTGTGCATTTAGACATTTGATGTTTAAAAAATAACGGTAATAAGTTAAATTATTTATTAAGAAAAAATGTGACAAATCATTTATAATTATATAAGGAAGAAAAAAAAGAAAAAAAAATTGGGTAACCCACTACCCAACCCAATCCAACCCACAAATTTGTGGTTTTACCCAACCCGACCCAATGATGTTGTGGGTGGTTATTTTACCTCACCTAAACCAGTGTACCCTATATGGGTTGGGTCATGGTTTTGGCTAAATTCAACCCAAACCGACCCATGTACACCCCTAGTGTTTTGGTGTGGTGTCTGTGGGATTCGCTGGCCACTTCGCCAAGCGAAGGTTTTAGCGAACAGGTTCGCCTAGCAAATCCTGGAGCGAACGTCTGTTGTTCGCGAAATTTCATTTATGTTGCTGTGTTGTTCTGGTGTTTGATGCTGTGATATTTATGATGATTTACCATGATGTTCTTGATGGTATTGAGGTGCTGATTTGTGATGTTTTGATGAATATATGATGACATGATTCATATGAGAATTGATGAATAATGATGCACATTATGATATTTATTTGATGATGACGATTAGTGATGTTGTGTATCATACATTCATATGCATACTCTGAGACGATGCTTCAATCCCATTGTGTGGATATGAGGTAATTATGACATGCTTCGGTTCCAATTGCGGGATCGATCCTATTGACGAGGATCTTTGGAGGGGTGATGGCCTAGTGTCCATCGATAATGACGATTGGTACCACATGCATGAGTCTTGTTGTGCATTTGCATTTAATTGGCATTGTTATATTTTATGATGTTGTTCGTGATTTTGATGTTTCCTTGTGATGACCCTGAAGATGTTGTATGTAACACCCCACTTTCCCATTTATGAAAATTACACAAAATTCTATGAAATAATCAGAGTTTCTACACAAAAAAATAAAGTAGGACGCCACATTCATAAAACCAACATCAAAACTCCTTTTATTAGATGAAATAAAATAGCGGAAAATAATTTATTTATTCATATCACGGCCACATGCCAACAACTTCGGAAAAAATTCCACATAACTCGTGGTTCACCATAAATTCATCAAAGAGAAAGATACGTAACAAAAACGAATATCAAATAACAAATGATTGAAATCCCAATAATTCTCGTGTTACGTATCAGAGCGACTCATACGACTCGAACAAGCAACACGTACTCCAGCAACCTAAGTACCTGGATTATCTGTACTTCCGAAGAAGCACAGACACAACAACAACAAAGGGGTGAGAATTATATTCAATACTTAACGGTGAACAATACATGATAAGGGTAAGTATTCACACACAATCATACAAATACGACCCACTGGTCAACAAATCATCACTATACAAACAACACATATCAAAATGATGCAATGCGACTCAACATTAGACACAATGCATGTGGTACCAACATCATGGTTCATTCAATCGAACCCGGATAGATCACGTACACCCCTACTTGGCAATGATCTATCCCCACCATTCTCCATATCGAAGTACGGATGAATCACATACACTCCTCCTGAGCAATGATTCATCCCACCAATTCCATGAAATGCATGACACAATTATGCATATGAAACACATGTACAATAGCATATATATACATGTTCACGATCCTCCTGATCACACCTGAATCACACATCAACATCCAACACCATACGGTTACTTCACACAACATAAATCAACTATTAATTAATTAATTCCCTAAAATTATTAAATTAATTATTTTAGTCACCAATCTCACACTACTCACATTCTGGCATCTAATCCCAACCTCCCAAACCATAAGAAACTACGTTGGACGCGAAAACGGGAAAGAAATCGTAGAACAACAAAATTCTGCACTCACGCTGGCCATACGCGTATTGCCCTGGGCCATACGCGTATTTCCCAGCTCGCTCGCCTGTCCATACGCGTAATGCCTCTCCCCCTTACGCGTAATGCCTCAAGTGCCCAAGTCCTTACGCGTATTGCCTTGTGCCTTACGCGTACGGACAAAGACATTTTCACACTGAATTTCCCAAATTCCAACACATTACGCATACGGCCCTCCTATTATGTGTAATCCCTCTCTTCATACGCGTATCACCTCACATTCTGCCTTGCTATACGCGTATTAACACGTGTGTTACGCGTACGACCCCTAACACGCCCAGCCATACGCGTATCGCCCTCCTTGGTACGCGTATGGGCAGAGGCTGTGAAAATACCTATTTTTCTCATCTCAACCCGAATTCTGCCACATTGATCCCTATTCTACCATTCTCAATGATCCTAAAATGAGTTCTACATCAGTTTTATGTCCCATTATTCATCTAACATCTTTTCCTAACATTACTAAATCAGATCTATGAGTTCTATGTCTAATTCCTTTCCTACAACCTGCACCAAAACTAGATCTGCAACAAAGGTTATTCAGACAACATCAACAACAACAAAAATCATGTTATCACGAATCAATTCATGCACAATTTCATCATCACATCAGACATATACACAAATCATTAACACAACATTTTTCATACGAATTCCTACGAGGTTAAGGACTCCCCACTACCCTATCATGAACATATCACCAATATTGAACCCGTTTCTCCCCCCTTACCTCGAATCTTTGATTAATTTCTGCGAAAATCTGATGAAGATGATAGCCCTAGCACACCCTTGTTCTTCCTCTCCTTAGCCTTTCTCCTTCTCTCTCTAAAAATTCTGATTATGCTAAACCCCACCAATTTTTCACTAATCATCTCTAATTACCAAACTGCCCTTATTATTTTCTATTATCCTATAATCTAATTAATTATATTAGATTTTTATTTAATTAATAATAAAATAATAATAAGTATAATAATAGTCCTAATAATAATAATAATAATAATAAGAATAATAATAATAACACTATTAACAATATTACCATTATTATTTTCACTGCTATATCATTATTAGTAGCTAAGGTTTTTAATCCCCACTAATTAAATAAGGCAGTACCCCTCACTCACCCTTAACAAGGCCAAACAATACAAATTAACACACGACGATTAAATAATTAAAATGGGGTGTTACAACTCTCCCCCACTTAAATTATTTTCGTCCTCGAAAATGTACCTGATGGAAATAGCTCCGGATACGACTCTCGCATCCTGCTCTCCAGCTCCCAGGTCACACTTCCGCCAGCAGCTCCTCCCCAAGCTACTCTCACCAGAGGTATCTCCTTTCCTCTGAGTTGTTTCATCTTGCGATCTTCGATCCTTATCGGTATCGCCTCTACAGTAAGATTATCCCTGATATGCACCTCATCCCTCAGAATAACATGAGATGGATCAGACACATACTTTCGAAGTTGCGACACATGAAACACGTCATGCAAGTTCGAAAGTTCAGGCAGTAACACCACTCTATAAGCAACTGCATCAACCCTCTGCAAGATTTGATACGGTCCAATAAACTTAGGATCCAACTTCTTCGATTTTAATGCACGTCCCACACCGGTCACTGGGTTAACTCTCAGGAACACGTGATCACCCTCACTGAACTCCAAATCTTTCTTCCGATTATCATGATAACTTTTCTGCCTACTCTGAGATGCCTTCATCTTTTCACGGATCATTTGAATTGTCTCAGTAGTCTGTTGCATAATTTCTGGTCCAAGCACCACATTCTCACCAGTCTTATACCAACACAGAGGCGTTCTACATCTCCTACCATACAAAGCTTCAAAAGGTGTCATCCCAATACTAGAATGGTAGCTATTGTTGTACGTAAACTCAATCAATGGCAAATGAGTATCCCACGCACCACCTTTTTCCAATACACAGGCTCTCAGCAAATCCTCCAACGACTGAATAGTCCTCTCCGACTGTGGATGATAAGCCGAGCTCAACTTCAACTTAGAACCCAAGGCTTCCTGCAGACTCCTCCAAAACTCTGAAGTAAACCTCGGATCTCTATCCGACACTATGCTCGACGGAACACCATGTAACTTCACAATTATCCTGATATAAATCTCCGCCAGCTTTGACAACGAGAAACTGATGTTAATTGGTATAAAATCTGCGGAATTCGTAAGTCGATCCACCACTACCCAAATAGCATCAAAGCCTCTCGCCGTATTTGGAAAACCAGTAACAAAATCCATAACAATACTGTCCCATTTCCATTCCGGAATTTCTAACGGTTGCATTAATCCCGACGGCTTATGGTGCTCTACTTTCGACTTCTGACATATCAAACAAGCATAAACAAACTGAGCTATGTCCCTCTTCATACCAGACCACCAAAATAACTTCTTCAAGTCTTGATACATCTTTGTAGCTCCCGGATGAATACTCAAGCTACTCCGATGACTTTCCTCCAAGATTGCCTTTTTCAATTCCTCATTATCCGGTACATAAATTCTGCCCCAGAACCTCAACACACCAACATTATCCACTTTAAAGTCACTATCAGAATCATCCCCTCCTGTAGATATCAAGTCCACTAATTTCACATCCAGTTTCTAATTTTCTTTAATTACATCCAAAAAGTCATTATTCACTTTCGGCATACCCAATCTAATACTTTCTGGTGTGGTTTCACAAACCATACTCAAGTCTCTGAACTGCTCAATCAATTCCATTTCTTTCACCATCAAGGCTGACATATGGATTGTCTTCCGACTCAGAGCATCTGCTACAACATTAGCTTTTCCCGGATGGTAACTCAAATTGAAATCATAATCCTTTAAGAACTCTAACCACCTTCTCTGTCTCATATTCAACTCCTTCTGGTCGAATAAGTATTTCAGACTCTTGTGATCACTGAATACTTCAAATCTTGATCCATACAAATAATGCCTCCAGATTTTTAACACGAATACCACTGCAGCTAATTCAAGATCATGAGTAGGATAGTTCCTCTCATGCACCCTCAACTGTCGTGAGGCATAAGCCACTACCTTGCCATCTTGCATTAACACACCGCCTAATCCCATCTTAGACGCATCACAATACACTACAAAAGGATCATTTGGACTTGGTAAAATTAACACTGGTGTTGTAGTCAATTTCTTCTTCAGTTCCTCAAAACTTTCCTCACAGACAGTATCCCAAACAAAAGCTTGATTCTTCCTGGTTAGCTGAGTCAATGGCAATGCCAGTTTAGAAAACCCTTCAATGAATCTTCTATAGTAACCTGCTAGACCCAAAAAGCTTCTAATCTCCGTTGCTGTTTTCGGAGGCTCCCACTGAAGTACTGCACTTACTTTAGATGGGTCCACCATTATACCATCACCAGGGATGACATGCCCCAAGAAACTCACAGTCTTCAACCAGAATTCGCACTTCGAGAACTTTGCAAACAATTTATTATCTTTCAACACCTGCAATGCGATTCTCAAGTGTCCTGCATGGTCCTCGTCAGACTTAGAATAAATCAGTATATCATCAATAAATACCATAATAAACTGATCCAGATAAGAGTGGAAGATGCGATTCATATATTCCATAAACACACCCGGCGCATTAGACACTCCGAAAGGCATCACTAGATATTCATAATGTCCGTAGCAAGTTCTGAAAGCAGTGTTCTGAATATCACCTTCCTTTACTCTAATCTGATGGTAACCCGACCTCAGATCAATTTTGCTGAAAACACGAGCTCCCACCAGGTGATCCATTAAGTCATCAATCCTCGGAAGTGGATACTTATTCTTAATGGTCACTTTATTCAACTGACGGTAATCAATGCACAGACGCATACTACCATCCTTCTTTTTCACCAACAACACTGGAGCTCCCCACGGCGACACACTTGGTCTAATAAACTTCTTATCGAGCAATTCTCTGACCTGAGATTTCAACTCCGCCAATTATGATGCAGACATCCTGTACGGTGCCATAGAGATAGGTCTGGTACCTGGTACAAGATCAATAGTGAATTCAACTTCCCTTGTCGGAGGCAATTCTGTGATGTCGTCTGGAAACACTTCAGGAAATTCATTCACCACTGGTAATTGATTAAATGAAGTCTTGCTTTCAACAGATAACGAGGCAAACACCGCAAACAACTTTGCCTTATCCTCCAACAACGCCCTCAACTCCCTGCTAGATAGCGAATCTGCCAATACTTCCTCTTCAGGAGTAAGAAACAGTAACGTCTTCCGGAAGCAATCAATATAAACCCGGTTGAACTCCAACCAGTTCATTCCCAAAATAACATCGAGATTACCGAGTGGCAAACAAATCAATTCCACTTTGAAATCTATACCAAACATGGTCAGCGGACACTTCAAACACACCAAAGAAGTAACCACCGAACCAATAGACGGAGTTTCAATCGTCATCCTCTGCTCTAGAGTAGATGGCGCAATCCCTAATCTCTTCACACAGTCAACAGAAATAAACGAGTGTGTTGCACCTGTGTTAATGATAGCAATCAAAGGAATATCATTAATAAAGCAAGTACCTTTGACGGAACGCTCCTCGTCAGTGGATTGGGCTCCCACCAAGGCAAACACCTTCCCACCAGTTTGAGATACCTGGGACTTCTTCGGATTCTCACAGTGAGTGCTGATGTGACCCTTCTCTCCACAATTATAACAAGTAGGCATAGTGTCTCTGCAATCTGCTATAACATGACCAGGCTTACCACACTCGAAACACTTCTTCACCTCATTCGGACAGTTATTAGCATGGTGACCCGCACCACCACATCGAAAACACTTGAGAGTATCAGAACCTACTCCTTTCTCCTTTGGTTTCTTTCCTATGTCAGTTTTCTGTTTCCCCTTATTAGCTGGAGCACTGTAAGGAGTACCCCCAAACCTCTGCTTACCCTTATTCTCATTCACAACCTTGTAATGAGCAATTATGCCTCTGTTATCATTGTCATAAATTCTGCTTCTGCTTACCAGTTATGGATAATTTCTTATCTTCTCACAAGCAATGCCCAGCTTGATCTCGGGACGCAGCCCATTCTCAAACTTCAAGCACTTCGAAGTCATAGCTTCCTCAGTATTGTAATGAGCACAATACTGAACCAACTCTTCAAACCGAGCAGCATATTCAGCAACTGTCTTATCACCCTGTTTCAGCTCCAAAAATTCAACTTCCTTTGCAGTACGAATGTCTTCCGGAAAATACTTTTCCAGAAACTCAGCTTGAAACACTGCCCAAGTAATCTCAGTACCTGCAGCTTCCAATCTCTGACGACTGTTGTCCCACCAGGCCTCAGCCTCCCCTTCCAGCATATGAGTACCAAACCATACCTTCTGAGAGTCACTGCATTCCATGGTCCTGAAAATCTTCTCAATAGCCTTCAGCCATTTATGTGCAGCCTCTGGATCCAAAATACCTCCCTCATATGTAGGCGGCTTATTGCTCTAGAACTGTGCCAAGTCACGAAACTGAGCACCTCCAGCCTGATTGGCTTTCTCTACAGCTTGTGCCATGGCTTGCATAGCAGCAGCAAGAGCAGCATCATTCCTTCCTGCCATACTGGTCAACAATCAACATAAGGTCAGAACACACAAACGACTCCTATACTAAGGACAGACTCAACTACTACACCTGGCCGGACGGACCGACCTGCTCTGATACCAATTGTAACACCCCACTTTTCCATTTATGAAAAATACACAAAATTCTATGAAATAATCAGAGTTTCTACACAAAAAATAAAGTAGGATGCCACATTCATAAAACCAACATCAAACTCCTTTTATTAGATGAAATAAAACAGTGGAAAATATTTATTTATTCATATCACGGCCACATGCCAACAACTTCGGAAAAAATTTCACATAACTCGTGGTTCACCATAAATTCATCAAAGAGAAAGATACGTAACAAAAACGAATATCAAATAACAAATGATTGAAATCCCCATAATTCCCGTGTTACGTATCAGAGCGACTCCTACGACTCGAACAAGCAACACGTACTCTAGCAACCTAAGTACCTGGATTATCTGTACTTCCGAAGAAGCACAGACACAACAACAACAAAGGGGTGAGAATTACATTCAATACTTAACGGTGAACAATACATGATAAGGGTAAGTATTCACACACAATCATATAAATACGACCCACTGGTCAACAAATCATCACTATACAAACAACACATATCAAAATGATGCAATGCGACTCAACATTAGACACAATGCATGTGGTACCAACATCATGGTTCATTCAATCGAACCCGGATAGATCACGTACACCCCTACTTGGCAATGATCTATCCCCACCATTCTCCATATCGGAGTACGGATGAATCACATACACTCCTCCTGAGCAATGATTCATCCCACCAATTCCATGAAATGCATGACACAATTATGAATATGAAACACATGTACAATAACATATATATACATGTTCACGATCCTCCTGATCACACCTGAATCACACATCAACGTCCAACACCATACGGTTACTTCACACAACATAAATCAACTATTAATTAATTAATTCCCTAAAATTATTAAATTAATTATTTGCTTCACCAATCTCACACTACTCACATTCTGGAATCTAATCCCAACCTCCCAAACCATAAGAAACTACGTTGGACGCGAAATCGGGAAATAAATTGCAGAACAACAAAATTCTGCACTCACGCTGGCCATACGCGTATTGCCCTGGGCCATACGCGTATTGCCCAGCTCGCTCGTCCGTCCATACGTGTAATGCCTCTCCCCCTTACGCGTAATGCCTCAAGTGCCCAAGTCCTTACGCGTATTGCCTTGTGCCTTACGCGTACGGACAGAGACGTTTTCACACTGAATTTCCCAAATTCCAACCCATTACGCGTACGGCCCTCCTATTACGCGTAATCCCTCTCTTCATATGCGTATCACCTCACATTCTGCCTTGCTATACGCATATTAACATGTGTGTTACGCGTACGGCCCCTCAACACGCCCAGCCATATGCGTATCGCCCTCCTTGGTACGCGTATGGGCAGAAGCTGTGAAAATACCCATTTTTCTCATCTCAGTCCAAATTCTGCCACATTGATCCCTATTCTACCATCCTCAATGATCCTAAAATGAGTTCTACATCAGTTTTATGTCCCATTATTCATCTAACATCTTTTCCTAACATTACTAAATCAGATATATGAGTTCTATGTCTAATTCCTTTTCTACAACCTGCACCAAAACCAGATCTGCAACAAAGGTTATTCAGACAACAGCAACAACAACAAAAATCATGTTATCACGAATCAATTCATGCATAATTTCATCATCACATCAGACATATACACAAATCATTAACACAACATTTTTCATACGAATTCCTACGAGGTTAAGGACTCCCCACTACCCTATCATGAACATATCACCAATATTGAACCCGTTTCTCCCCCCCCCCCCCTACCTCGAATCTTTGATTAATTTCTGCGAAAATCTGATGAAGATGATAGCCCTAGCACACCCTTGTTCTTCCTCTCCTTAGCCTTTCTCCTTCTCTCTCTAAAAATTCTGATTATGCTAAACCCCCACCAATTTTTCACTAATCATCTCTAATTACCAAACTGCCCTTATTATTTTCTATTATTTTCTATTATCCCATAATCTAATTAATTTTATCAGATTTTTATTTAATTAATAATAAAATAATAATAAGTATAATAATAGTCCTAATAATAATAAGAATAATAATAATAACACTACTAACAATATTACCATTATTATTTTCACTGCTATATCATTATTAGTAGCTAAGGTTTTTAATCCCCACTAATTAAATAAGGCACTACCCTTCACTCACCCTTAACAAGGCCAAACAATACAAATTAACACACGACGATTAAATAATTAAAACGGGGTGTTACATTGTATATGAAGATAATGTCATTTTATATATATCTCGTTTTATAATGATTATTATGAATTGTGATTACTCACCCTGCCTATTTGAATGTTGCCTCCACGTGGGTAACGTGCAGGTGATCAGGTTTAGCCGTGGATGCTTCGAGGACCTTGAAGTTTATTTGCTTTTGGTCGATTTAGAGGGTCTTGCTCTGACAGTGTAACATCGGGTTGGGGTCCTTTGAGTCAAACTATGTTGTTTCCTTATTTTTGTTGTCATTTGATGATATGGTTTTATATTTTGAAAACCTTTTTGGATTATTACGATGTTTGTTGAAAACCTTTTAATTGATAATTTTGAGTTCCACTGCCATGTGAAGGCTTTTGAGTTATTTTGAGGAAAACCCTTTTGTTTACAGGGCAAGTGTATTATTTGATTTAAATGAGAAATGTGCACCCTTGAGGTGATTTTGATACTTTATTCTGATATGTGAGTTGTTTCTGCTGTAACATTTGTGGGGGTAGAAAAGGGTGTTACATTAGTGGTATCAGAGCAGGTCGGTTTGTCCGACCAGGTTTTTACGTGTTGTCAGTTCCCTGTCAGTCGACGAGTGTGTGTACACAGTCGATATTTTAGTTCTTCTAACCTTGTTGGTGTTGTGAAGGATGGTTGGGAGAAATGATCGCGCTATTGTTTATGCTTTGGAATCAGTTGCTAATGTGGTGGCGCAGCTGAACCCAAATGGCGGAGCGCCTGATGAGTTTCGTGCTTTGGGAAAGTTTTAAAGGAACAATCCCCCGACTTTTGTGGGTACGCATGATCCAGCAAGTACACACAAGTGGCTGAAGGCGATCGAGAAGATCTTCCGAGTGATGGGGTATTCTGATGAGCAACAGGTTCAGTTTGGAACGCATATGCTGGAAGAGGAAGCTGAGGATTGGTGGGATAATACCCGTCAGAGACTCACGGATGTTGGCACTGTGATAACCTGGGCTGTGTTTAAGCAGGAGTTTTTGGGGAAGTATTTTCCAGAGGATGCTCGTGGCAAGAGGGAAGTGGAATTCCTTGAGCCGAAGCACGTGGATATGATTGTGGCAGAGTATGCTGCAAAGTTCGAGGCTTTGGTAAAGTTCTGTCCGCACTACAATCGTGATGATGCTGAGATGTCCAAGTGTCTCAAGTTCGAGAATGGTTGAGACCAGAGATTAAGCAGGGTATTGGGTATCAGCAGATCTGCAGGTATGCTGAGTTGGTTGACAAGAGCAGAATCTACGATGAGGATAGCCGAGCTCGATCTGCTCACTACAAGCAGTTGAGTGAGAAGAAATGGCAGTATAGGGGTAAGTCTTATACGACTTCAGCTGACAAAGGGAAGCAGAAGGCTTTAGATGGGAAAAAGACAAGTGGGGGAGTAGCTTCTGCTTCTGGAAAGTGTCATAAGTGTGGCGAGCAAGGTCAATGTGCTGATGTGTGCACCAATAATGTGCTGAGGTGCTATAGATGCGGTAAGAAGGGTCATCGAGCTACTCATTGAAAAGATGAGGGTACGGCCTGTTTCAATTGTGGTGAGAAAGGTCATATCAGTACTCAATGTCAGAAGCCAGAGAAGATTGCGACTACTGCTCAGACCAGTGGCGGAGTGTTTGCTTTGAGTGGTGCAGAAATGCCAGAGAAGGACAACCTGATTTGAGGTACTTGTTTTATTAATGATATCAAGTTGGTTGCTAATATTGATACTGGTGCTACTCATTCTTTTATCTCGCTTGAATATGCTAATAGATTTAGTTTGAAGTTGTCTTATATGAATAGTAAAATGGTAATAGAAACTACAGCTAATGGTTCTGTTACTACTACCCTTGTGTGTTTGAGATGTCCTGTGATGACTTTTGAGAAGAGCTTTGTGATGGATTTGGTGTGTGTCATACCCCAAATTTTGACCAATAAGATTTCCCATCATTGTGCAAATCATCATCACAATGTGGATGAATCATCATGCCTCATCAAATGCCTCAAGGGTTGTTGAGCATTCACTACAATCAAAATTAGGGTTTTAAGCCCTCTCAGAGCCTTAGACAAAGGATCAATCAAGGAATGACTTGATCTTCAACTTGTCTAACCTCTCAAACATACACAAAGGATAAAAAAGGACTCCCACTTTAAGGATTAAGCACAAGGCTGCTCCCTTCTAGGTGGATCAAGTCTCAAGATCGCCAGTATCACCAAATTAGGGTTTTGGTCGACCAGGGCCTCTAGATGGAAAGTTTCATCTGGCCATGAGCCAAAGATCCAAAACACAACCTAATGTACTCCATGGAACCTCATGGACCCATTCATCAAGTCAATTTTGCCTCAGGGGATGCATACATAAAAAATCAGGAATTAGGGTTTCTTGACCTAATTCACTCCTAAGTTGACTTTTGGGACAAATCATGAACCAAGACCTCAATAGAGGGTGTGAGGGTCTCTAATGAACTATATTGATCCATTTGGGACAATGGATTAATCCAAGAAGCTTGAGCAACACGTCTCAATTTCATCTGCACCACAATTAGGGTTTCGCGGGAAAAGTCAACTGTAACTTTGACTTTTGACCAGGACATGCTCTCAAACCCTAGGACATGCCCCAATATACCCTATGACACCCTTGGAACATGTCCATCAAGTTTGATTTAGGTCAAGGACATGATTTCCTAAAAAATTGCACAATTTGGAATTCATCTGATAAAAAGTCAACTGTGCACAAAAGTCAACTTTGACTTTTTGAGATTTTTCACCAAAATGGATTTTTAACCCTAAAATGATGTTAATGTATGATTTGAATCATCATTCATCAAGAAAAATCAAAGAAAGTGGGATAACTTGTAAAAGGGGTAACCATAAAACTTAGAAATTTTTCTAAGTTATGGAAAAAGTACCACTAATACACCAACTTTGAAGGATCATAACTCCTAAACCACAAAGCCATTTTTTTCCATCCAAAGATGGATTTGTAGCCCTCATTACCCTCTACAAAAACTTCAACTAGACCTAAGTCCAATTCATTAAGGATTTTGAGTTATGGAGTGATCAAAATCAAGAAATCACATTTTGTTCCAACACTTAGTGAAAATTTCACTAAGTCAGATTTTGCTTCACTTTTTGCCAAATGTAGAGGGATTTTTCACTTGGAATCAAAAGAGATCAAAACCAAACTTGTTCAAACAGTTGTTGTATCATGTAAGGGCTTTCCAAAATGGCCAAGAACATTGCCAAATTCAACTTACCCCATGAGATATGACATTGTCAAGTTGCCTTGCTGAAATCTGTCAAAGGCAAGGCAGATTTTGCATTTTGACTTGATTTGCCAAAATCAGCCAAATTCAAATGCTCCTATCCACTTGGACACATCTGAGGATTAAATCTAAAGGGGACAATCACTGAGCCAAGCCTCCAAAGTCCATGGAACAAGAAATAGCATGTTGAACCTAGAATGGCCAAAATAGGGACAAGACTCCAAATTTGGATTGAAGCATTCAATGGAAGCATCAAGGTGGCATGGACTGAACCATTCTCATCTGAAATCAGTTAAGACTTATCCAAGACCAAGGGAACCAAACCTTTGTGCCCTAACCTCTAGTCAATGGTTAGAGGAGACTTGGATTTTCATTTGCCAACATTGGCCAAACCTACTTACCAGCTGCCATTCACTATTCCTTGCAAAACAAACTTGCTCTACTATAAATAGAGCTCAATTGTGATCAGTTTAAGTACACCAAAGCCATCAAACAGATGCTTTCCTCAAAATCTCTTCTTTCACTCCAATTTTGCCTTCTAAGGCAAGTCACTATCAGGTTTTGAGTTTGAGAGCAATTCCAATCAAACCAATCACTCACACACCTCACATACATCACATATGAGCTGATCAAACACTTAGATCACTTCTGAAACACCAATTTCACAAAATCACCAGCTGGTTGCTCAAATTTTCAATCAAGTTGCAGCTGAGGTACCACAAAGTGATCCAGCCAATTTCCATCAAGTCCAAGCATTCAAACACACTCCATAGGGTGTAGGGAAGCTGTTTGGATCATCACCACTCATCTGTAACACCTTCAAATCAAAAATCACATTGCACTTGCTGTCACGGCTTAGAGGTAAGCATATACTTGGTCATCTCTCAATCTATGCATATTTCCTCGCACAATAATTTGGCCATATGTTCATAATCATGCATAGAATGTTTCCCCTCAATTAATTGTATTGTTTGAATCGTGTATAAAAAATCCTAGCCTTCATGCAGAAATTAGGGTTCTTGAGGATTTTTCGTGATTTCTTGTTATATGTTTAATTTAAATGAAATTAAATGCCATAGACATGATCGTGAGGTTGAGATGAGCATAATGATATGTGGATTACATGATATGATTAAGTATTCAGTGAGATTGGAGAGAAAATGCAAATCTGAGAATCTCAGAACACGCGCGTGTTCTTCAGCTTGTTCTTGGCGCCATTTTTCCAAATTTGAATATTTGAATTTTGTGATTTTATTTAATTGATTCAAAAATTAATTTCTCTCTGAGTTTTAATGATTTTGAGTTGATTCTTTTTTTAATAATTCACAAAAATGTTAAAATATTTTATTTTATCAAAAAATCCCAAAAATATTATTTATTTCATATAATTGATATTTTTGCAAAGAATTAATATTTTAATTGTTTTTGACATTTTAAATATTTTTTCTACATTGATTTTGCAACTTTTAATGCTTTCTAATTATTTTGTAGGTCAATACTTAATTTTTGAAGCATTAATCCAAGATCACAATTTGTTTTCCACATGTTAAACAATTTTGATCATTTTAATTGAATTTTTATTCAATTAAATACATTTTTGAAAACAAATTAGGGTTTTTTGGATTAATTCAACCCTCATAAATCATTTTCAAAACTTTTTGGGCCTCTAATAGAGTGTAAGACCCAATCCTTTCTTGACCAAAACATTTTGGGCCTCAGTGTATTGTATAAGTCCCGATACCGTCAAAAACAAACAGCGCGATCGTCGCCTATTCAAAGAATCAATTGGGCCTCTCCTTGAGCTATAAGACCCATTCAAAAACACTTTGGGCCTCTAATAGAGTGTAAGACCCAATCCCCTTTTAACCAAACCATTTTGGGCCTCACTTATTGTATAAGTCCCTTTGCGTTAAAAGAAAATCTCGGCGCGATCGCCATTTCAAACGGAAAAATCATCTGGGCCTACCCTCGTGTTATAAGCCCCACTCTTTTTCTTTAAACTTTTTGGGCCTCTTGAGAGAGTGTAAGACCCATCCCTTTGTACAGAAAACATTTTGGGCCTCAGTCACTTGTATAAGTCCCTCTGTACAAATTCAACAGTGCGCTCACTGATAAAACCCTGGGCCTCTCCTTGAGCTGTAAGCCCCAAATCTTTCTTGTTCAAAGCACTTTCTCCTTTGATTTTGAATATACTGTTGTTTTCAATCTTTCTTTGTTGAACAACTAACCAAACAACATGGAAGCTCTACAACCGAGTAAGTGTTTATACGCTTTCATTTACTGCTTTCATATACATATAACTGTATTGTGGGGTTGTTTCACTGTAAGTCTTCTTTCATAAACTCATATCGACTGTGTAATAATAGTATAGATATTTAGAGTTTCCCCGGCAACTACGTCTAGAACTAGGTGACGCCGTTTCGTTTATTCATAGAAATAGACAACTAGATCCCCAATAGGATCACCAGATACAGTCTTCTCTCAGGCTGTCCTCATTAGGAATTGTCAAGAAACTCTACTCCCAGAGATGAATGTATTCTCCGTGAATGGCATCTTTGAGTTTCTTCCAAATTCTCGAACTTTCCTGACTTTGATCTATTCTCGGTGAATAGCATTGCCTTGAATTCCTCGAGGTTTGGGGACCCACGGGCTTCTTAAAAGCATCGGCCTCCTCTTGGGCATCGTACAAGGACCCACAGGCTTCCTAAAAGCAACCCCGCCTCCTCTTGGGCTTAGTACAAGGACCCTACGGCTTCTTAGAAGTATTCACAGCCTCCTCTTAGGCTTCGTATAATGATATCTTCCTCCGAGAATGATAGCCTCCTCTTGCGCTTAGTACAAGGACCCGTCGGCTTCTTAAAAGTTTCCAGCCTCCTCTTGGGCTTCGTACAAATTGTCCCGACGACCTCCTAGAGGTATAGGAACAGAACTTAGTCATCTTCATAGAACAGTCCTTTCGTAGAGTCTACTACTGCTTCTCAAAGCATAGTACAAAAGATGAAACTCTAGACTTGGACAGTCTAATTTCCTTGAGTCTCAAAGACATTCTCAAGTGACCCCTTCGTTAAATAGGAAGGAAACCCGCAGACTCGGACAGTCTCAATACCCTTTGGATTTCCCATTTCCTCAAAGAGAAGGAAATATCCCTGATCCTTGAATCAAATCCCTGAGTACAGTGTTGCTCATATAAGAACTGATTTTCTCTTTAAAATCAGTATACTAGACTTGTCACTTAACTGAACAGTCACCATAGCCTCCTCTTGGGCTTTGTACAATGATTCTCCCCAGCGGAGTCAAACAAAGTTTAGCCTCTCTCTCGGGCTTTGTACGAGACACATAAGAGACTCCCTCGTTGAGTCAATCACCCCTTTCGCCTCCATCTCGGGCTTTATACGAGATACAAAAAGGTTCTTATTGAGCCAAACAAACATCAGCCTCCATCTCGGGCTTCGTACGAGATACAAAAAACTTTCTTGTTGAGTCATATCGCCTCCATCTCGGGCTTTATACGAGATACCAAAAGATTCCCTCGTTGAGTCAAAACCTTTCAGCCTCTCTCTCGGGCTTTGTACGAGACACATATCAGCCTCCTCTTAGGCTTTGTATAAGAAAATCACTGGTTAATCCAATTAACCTTTTAGCATCAAAACTGTGCCTCGTTCACAGTAAACAAACATCAAACAACTCCCTTCATATAATCGCTGTAAGCGGCAAGCCTCTGGATCATCTACATCCATGCCACTGTCCCTCTTTTAGCATGAGAAATTCCTAAGGAAAGATAACATTGCTCTACACTGAGTTAAAGTCTTCCCCTTCAGGTTAAAACCCCCTATAAAGGAAATTATGGCATTGCTAGGATCCGCGTATCCTGGTTAAAGTAATTCTCCTTTATAAACAGTTGTGACATACAACTCTCTCTTTAGAGATGACAAATTCTCTCTAAAGTCAAACCCTTTCAGCTTCACATCTTGGGCTTTGAACAAGATACAAACACCTTTCGCTTCACGTCTTGGGCTTTGAACAAGACACCAAAAACACCCATTTCCTCCCATAGAATAGGAGGAACTACGAACGCTCTGATTTCCCTATTTTGGATAAACGGGAATACGTAGGCATAAGATTGAAAGAAAAATCTTGGCGAGCACACTAAACAAAAACCCAAAATCCCACATCAAAAGCAGTAATTCAAAAGCATCAGTCCTAACATCCTAATCCTTGTTCCCCGCCAGAAACCTTCTGTCAAGGTAAAAAGAAAGAAAATAGTATTGGCGAAAATACAAATAACCAGTACAAAGGCCCCCCCACATTGATAGCATTCGTAACCTAACAGACCGCTGTTTAAACTCAGTATGCAAAGCAGGGTTAATTGGAGACATCTATTTCCCTTCCTTATTCAGCTCACAATAGGATAAAAAATGAATCGACCTATAGTCTTAAGCTCAAACCGCAGAGAGCGACCAACGCTTAAGAACCGCGTCCAAAATCGCTCGCTACAGTGTGCTTACCCTTGCACCAAATTGACGTAATCTTTGGGATGAACTGGTTGGAGTTCAACCGGGTTCATATCAACTATTATAACAAGACTGTAGAGTTTCCTAAGATTGATGATAGTAGGGAGTTGATGTTCTTGTCTGCTAAGCAAGTAGACGAACTTCTAGAAGACGAAGCCTCGGTGTTTGCAATGTTTGCATCGTTGCAAATTGATCGTGAAGCTGCGAGTGTGGAGTTGCCTGTTGTCTGTGAATTTCCAGATGTGTTTCCAGATGACATCAGTGATTTGCCTCCAGAGCGTGAAGTAGAGTTTGCAGTGGACTTAGTACCCAGTACGAACCCAGTGTCGATGGCTCCTTATCGGATGTCAACTTCTGAGTTAAGTGAGTTGAAGAAGCAACTGGAAGAATTGCTTGAGAAGAGGTTCGTCCGACCAAGTGTTTCTCCATGGGGTGCTCCTGTGTTGCTAGTGAAGAAGAAAGATGGAAGTATGAGGTTGTGTGTTGATTATCGACAGTTTAATAAAGTGACTATCAAGAATAAGTATCCACTTCTGAGAATCGAAGATTTGATAGATCAATTAGTAGGTGCTTGTGTGTTTAGCAAGATTGATTTGAGGTCTGGTTATCATCAGATTCGAGTTAAGCCTGATGATATTCCGAAGACGGCTTTCAGGACGAGGTATGATCACTATGAATACACTGTGATGTCGTTTGGTGTATCAAATGCACCTGGTGTGTTCATGGAGTATATGAATCGGATTTTCCATGAGTATTTGGATAAGTTTATGGTGGTGTTTATCGATGATATCTTGATATATTCTAGATCCGAAGAAGAACATGCCGAGCATTTGAGGACTGTGTTGCAAGTGTTGAAAGAGAAGAAGTTGTATGCAAAGCTGTCGAAGTGTGAGTTCTGGTTGAAGGAAGTGAGTTTCCTTGGCCATGTTATTTCAAGTGGAGGGATTGCTGTTGATCCTTCTAAGATTGATGCCGTGTTACAGTGGGAAACTCCGAAGTCTGCTACTGAGATACGAAGTTTTCTGGGATTGGCGGGTTATTACCGCAAGTTTATTGAAGGGTTTTCTAAGATGGCATTACCTTTGACTCAGTTGACTCGAAAGGGTCAAGCCTTTGCGTGGGATGTAACTTATAAAGAGAGTTTCATGGAATTGAAGAAGAGATTGACTACTGCTCCAGTGTTAATTTTGCCTAATCCGAGTGAATCTTTTGTGGTGTATTGTGATGTGTCGAAGATGGGTCTTGGTGGAGCGTTGATGCAGAATGGACAAGTTGTTACCTATGCTTCGAGACAATTGCGAGTTCATGAGAGGAATTATCCTACACATGACTTGGAGTTGGCCGCGGTAATGTTTGTGTTGAAGATTTGGAGACATTATCTGTTTGGCTCTAAATTCGAAGTGTTCAATGATCATAAAAGTCTGAAGTACTTATTTGATCAGAAAGAATTGAATATGAGGCAGAGGAGGTGGTTAGAGCTGTTGAAGGATTTCTATTTTGATTTGAGTTATCATCCAGGCAAAGCAAATGTAGTGGCCGATGCATTGAGCAGAAAGGCATTGCATATGTCGATGCTTATGGTGAAAGAATTGGAGTTGCTTGAGCAATTCTGAAATTTGAGTTTAGTATGTGAAAAGACTCCTGACAGTGTGAAGTTGGGAATGTTGAAGTTGACTAGTAGTATTCTGGAAGAAATCATAGTGGGGCAGCAATCTGATTTAAAGTTAGTTGACCAGTTGACTTTGATCAACCAAGGTAACGGGGGAGATTTCCGAATTGATGAGAATGGTGTGATGATGTTCAGATATAGGGTGTGTGTCCCAGATGTTCCAGATATTAAGAAGAGCATTCTTGAAGAAGGACATCGAAGTAGGTTGAGCATTCATCCCGGTGCTATGAAGATGTACCAGGATTTGAAAAAGTTATTTTGGTGGCCAGGTATGAAGAAGGATGTTGCGGAGTTTGTTTATGCGTGTTTGACTTATCAGAAGTTGAAGGTTGAGCATCAGAAGCCTTTAGGTATGATGCAGCCGTTGAGGATTCCAGAATGGAAATGGGATAGTATTTCCATGGATTTTGTGGTGGGATTGCCGAAGACTGCTAAGGGAAATGATTTAATTTGGGTGATCGTGGATAGATTAACTAAGTCGGCTCATTTCTTGCCGATGAAGATTAATCATTCTATGCAAAAGTTAGCCGAGATGTATATTGAAGAGATTATGAAGTTACATGGGGTACCTTCGAGTATTTTGTCAGATAGAGATCTGAGATTTACATCGAGGTTCTGGAAGAGTTTGCAAGATCCCTTGGGTACTAAGTTGAGGATGAGTTCTGCCTATCATCTACAAACGGACGGTCAGTCAGAAAGGACTATCCAATCTTTAGAGGATTTGCTGAGGGCTTGTGTGTTGGATCATGGAGGATCGTGGGATAGCCATTTACCTTTGATTGAGTTCACGTACAATAATAGTTTTCGTGCTAGTATTGGAATGGCGCCCTACGAAGCTTTGTATGGGAGAAGGTGTAGGACTCTGTTGTGTTGGTATGAATCGGGCGAGAGTGTTGTACTCGGACCTGAAATTGTGCAAGAGACGACTGAGAAGATTAAGATGATCCAAGAAAGGATGAAAGCTTCACAAAGTCGTCAGAAGAGCTATCATGATAAGAGGAGGAAAGCACTTGAATTCCAAGAGGGAGATCACGTGTTTTTTAGAGTGACGCTAGTGACTGGTGTAGGTCGAGCTTTGAAGTCTAGGAAGCTCACTCCATGTTTTGTTGGTCCATATCATATATCGCAGAGGATATGAGAGGTAGCCTATCGAATTTCTTTACCGCCGTCACTTGCAAATTTGCATGACGTGTTCCATGTGTCTCAGTTGAGGAAGTACATTCTGGATCCGTCACATGTGATTCAGATGGATGATTTACAAGTGAGGGATAATCTGACTGTGGAAGCATTGCCTGTACGTGTCGATGGGTGAGAGATGAAGCAATTGTAGGGAAAAGACATAACTTTGGTGAAGGTGTTGTGGGGTGGACCAGCTGGCAAAAGTTGGACTTAGGAACGCGAAGATCAGATGAGGGAGTCGTATCCGACTTTGTTTCCTTGAGGTAATTTTTAGGGCAAAAATTCTTTAAATGGGGGAGAGTTGTAACACCCAAAATTTCGTGAGTATATTTATTTAATTTATTTAAATATTATATTCGTGGATTTCTGTGAATTTTGGTGTTTCGTGTCGATGTCGGTGTTTTTGTGAAGTTTTGGGTTATTTAATTAAATAATAGTATATATATTATGGAATATAATGTATTATTATTTATTTTAAATAATGTTAGAGGAATTAAGGGTAATATGGACATTTGAGGAGGATTAGTGAGGGCATTATGGAGAAAGTCTAATTTTGAGGCCCAAGGGTTAGGTTGAATATAAAAGAAGGATTTTGAGAATAGGGTTCATTTTTAGTTAACCGTGAAAAGAAGGAAAGAAGGGAGAGCTCTGAGGAAAAAGGGAAAAGGCGAGGATTTCATGAAGGTTTCCAAAAACTCAAGAGAAAACACATCGGATTGACAATCTAAGGTATGGGGAGTAATTACCTTTCATTGTTTTCATTATAGGATTCGATGTAATTGAAGTAGATTTTGGGGATTTTGGGGTTTTTGAAGGGTTTGTGAGTTGTTGATGATTTAGAGGTATTTGGAGGACCGATGATGGATTATTAAGGGTTGAATTGATTCGGGTAAAAATGAGCCTTCGTGGCAAAACCCTTTTTGATGATATGTGGGATTTTGTGTGAGAAAGGGATTTATGGGGTTTATAGGAAGCTTGAGAGTTTTGAAGGTTTAGAGGATTTAAGGTTTCCCCGAGGTGTCCTAATCGACCTAATAGACGTAGGTTTTATGTCGTTGATCTCCATGACGCATTAGAACTGTTATAGGGATATTTTTGGGTCATTTGGAGCTATAATCGCAGGTACCTTTGAGGCTGTGGAACCACTGGTACGTAGCAGCGATTTGCTGTAATTGCAGGTTCGCTAAGAAAACCATCGCTTCGCTAGGCGAATGTTCGCCAAGGTTCGCAAAGAGAATAATGCAGCGAATGCACGATAACATGAGTGTAGGTACTGAGATGATTTTGGAGTGGAAGTGGGGATTCGCTGGAAGTCTCGCTAAGCGAGTGAATCAGCGAGTAGCTTTGCTCAGCAAATAAACTAGCGAGTATGATAGAGGGTGTTTTTCTGGTGTTTTGGTGTGGTGTCTGTGGGATTCACTGGCCGCTTCGCCAAGCAAAGGTTTTAGCGAACAGGTTCGCCTAGCGAATCCTGGAGCTAACGTCTGTTATTCGCGAAATTTTGTTTCTGTTGCTGTGTTGTTCTGGTGTTTGATGTTGTGATATTTATGATGATTTACCATGATGTTCTTGATGGTATTGAGGTTCTGATTTGTGATGTTTTGATGAATATATGATGACATGGTTCATATTATAATTGATGAATGATGATGCACATTATGATGTTTATTTGATGATGACGATTAGTGATGTTGTGTATCATACATTTATATGCATACTCTGTGACGATGCTTCATTCCCATTGTGTGGATATGAGGTAATTATGACGTGCTCCGGTTCCAATTGCGGGATCGATCCTATTGACGAGGATCTTTGGAGGGGTGATGGCCTAGTGTCCATCGATTATGACGATTGGTACCACATGCATGAGTCTTGTTGTGCATTTGCATTTAATTGGCATTGTTGTATTTTATGATGTTGTTCGTGATTTTGATGTTTCCTTGTGATGACCCTGAAGATGTTGTATATAAAGATAATGTATGTCATTTTATGTATATCTTGTTTTATAATGATTATTATGAATTGTGATTACTCACCCTGCCTGTTTGAATGTTGCCTCCACGTGGGTAACGTGCAGGCGATCAGGTTTAGCCGTGGATGCTTCGAGGACCTTGAAGTTTATTTGCTTTTGGTCGATTTAGAGGGTCTTGCACTGATAGTGTAACATCGGGTTGGTGTCCTTTGAGTCAAACTATGTTGTTTCCTTATTTTTGTTGTCATTTGATGATATGGTTTTATATTTTGAAAACCTTTTTGGATTATTACGATGTTTGTTGAAAACCTTTTAATTGAGAATTTTGAGTTCCACTGCCATGTGAAGGCTTTTGAGTTATTTTGAGGAAAACCCTTTTGTTTACAGGGCAAGTGTATTATTTGATTTAAATGAGAAATGTGCACCCTTGAGGTGATTTTGATACTTTACTCTGATATGTGAGTTGTTTCTGCTGCAACATTTGTGGGGGTAGAAAAGGGTGTTACAGATACCGAATCATTACCTTTCAGTACATGACTGGTATCTGAGTTGCCTTTGCTTTCCCAATCAACACCAATATATTTAAGCGCTCAGAATCTAAAATAACAGTTTGCTCTTATTTTTTTCATTATTTGTGCACACATAATTCAATTAAGATGCATTATAAGTTAGACCTCACAATTCTTTGTCCATGATGGACTACTCACTCATGGTGAAATTAATCATAAATAAGTAAGAAATAGACATAGCATGCATAATCAAATAAATAAAGTGAAGGCAATAATAATAGAAAGGGTAAACCTAAATAAAGATAATTACTTGAACTATAATAAAAAAAAACCCCAAGAATACTTGACTGCTCTTACAAGAAAGTAGAAATTGCAGCAAAATAACTCACAAGAAAACATAAAACAAAAGCTTAATGCTGGAATTAAACTTAGAGTAATGTAAAGTAAAAACATGTTGATCGCTACTATTGATTCTAGACTTATTTATAGTCAATAATCACCATTAAGGCCTTGAATTTGTGTAAAGGACACTTAAAGTCATTAAGTACTCAGAGTGGAACATTTTGGACGCTCTAAAGGTCACAAAACGTCCAAAACTTCAAGAGTTCGTAAATGACACTGGGCACAACACGACCCGTGTTAGGAGACACGACCAGTTTGTGTTATTCTCTGATGAAACACGTGGGGGGATTTACGGTACAACATGGCCCATGTCAGGGAAAACGACCTGCCCATATTGTGCTCAACTTTTTTTGTATGGAGGGAACGCTTTAGACTAACACGATCCGTGTCAGGGGACCTGACCATCCTGTGTTGTCCTCATGTTTTGTGTACTGAGAGACTCATTTTCTTGCAATTCTTCATTCCTTTTCGTTCCTCTTCAATTATCAGAACTTTTTATTAGCTGAAAACACAAAACATACCAGAAAATAATAAAAGGGGAATAATATAAAGAAAATATAGCATAACAAATATTGTCAAAACACACACAATAAGCAGTATAAATACCACTTATCAAACTCCCCCAAACTAGAATCATTGCTTATCCTCAAGCAACTCAACTCATAAATAGAAAGAGAGGACAAGGTAATTAAGCATGAAAAGTCAATGAAATTGAAAGGAATAGTACTCATACGTGAAATTAGTTCCGATTGGCTTACGATTAAATTCCCTTGTACTAGGTCAACCTACAAACATTATAAGGACACGAACCATGTAAACACAGACCAAAAAATTTCCTTATTAGACAACGTTCTGACTATGGTTTTATACTTAAGTGTCACTTTAATTTTCTTCTCTTTCCGACACTAGGGATCAACCACGATTGGGTTATGATGACACTTTGTCATTACATGTTTCCGACAAGAATTTAGAGCAATTTTTTGTCAAATATGGAACCAATACGAGGCAAAAGTGCCAAAGAAGTGCTTAGAATGACAAAGTGTAGAGAAAATATGAACTTAGTAAAAATTGGTGAAAAAATGCACAGAAAGATAAAAATCCACTGGATTTCTCGCGCCCATCGTGGGAACGATGACACTGCATCGCACCTCATCATGGAAACGATAGAAGCCATCGCGAGCGCGATACTTCTCATTATGGGCGGGATGGGCCAAATTATGGGCTTTTTCTAACGCTTTTTTTACACGTTTTAGTTGATATAAAAGGGAAACTTTGCCACTTTTACAAGGGTACTAAATTTGAGATAGAAAGTGATGACGAGGATTATTAAGGAGGCTATTTTGAGAGCATTAGAAGTCAT
This sequence comes from Lathyrus tuberosus, assembly GCA_022829125.1. Classification (NCBI taxonomy): domain Eukaryota; kingdom Viridiplantae; phylum Streptophyta; class Magnoliopsida; order Fabales; family Fabaceae; genus Lathyrus; species Lathyrus tuberosus. The sequence goes on from JALAZF010000034.1 coordinate 18,648,605, forward strand.
TAGAGGCCAATTCTTCAAAGGATTTTCATGCAACCTTCATCATCCATCTTGGTATTTTATTATTTCCCATGAGTAGATAATTTACTCTATATTAGGTTTTATGATGTTATTTGAATTATTGAATTTATAATTTCTATTTATTTGTTCTTATGCTTAATGATTATTATTTGTGGGCGCGCTAATAATTCAATATTAGCTGAGAAGGGATTACTAACACCAAGCCTATGAATCGGAACTAGAGTAATTATTCGACTTTCATCGGTTGAATAAGAATAAGATACCACTAGTAATGACTTTTGAATTAATGTAGTGTAACAACTCCTAATTTCACTTTCGTCGACTGAATAAGGATAAGAAGTCACTAGTAGAAATTAGTGAGTTTTACATCAAGGGATTGGATAAAGTGGTTTTGTTAATTCACCGTATGATTATCACAACAATAATTCCTATGTTATTGTTATTTAGTACTTATGCCCATTTTGGGCTACATTTTTCTGTTACCCCTTGCCCATTTTGAGAAAATTAGGGGGAGATGATGATATGATGAGATTCAAGAAAGAACGTTATTTTTATCAGGTGTTCATAAGAAGTTGTGGATGCGGTCTTCTCTAAGCACATGCTTATTGACTATTTTTGGTTAACATCTTGTTTGCTGCTTGTTTGATGGTGGTCTTATGTCATTGTGTCTTTTGAGAAGAATATGGGGAAAAACGAAAAGGGCACACTTTTTTAATATGTGATATATGTGTTTTGTCTATTTTTGTTGGTGATGCTAGTTCTGTAATGGATCTTTAACCTTGTGTGTTGTTACCTTGATATGTTTCTACAACATGACAATGGTTCATGTTCTTCCATATTTGGTATTTCTTTTTTATCTTAGTGTGTGCTTAATGCTATGGTTTTTTGTCCATACCTTTGCCAAATTGTGGCAAAAGGGGGGAGTAATGGTATATGGTGTGTATGTGCTACATCTGCTATTGTATGTTCTGATGTGGTGTGCTATTTTTTGAAGATTTACTCATACACTTCTTGTAAGTTCTTTTTGCCAAAAAAATTCAAAGGAGAAGATTATTGTTCCTTCTGATTGGATGCATTTGGTAAAAAAAACATGGATAGTCCAACATGTATTTTTGTGAAGATGTAACATGTGAGACAAGATGTTCCAGCATGTGTTCCAGCATCTGGCCTCAGTCTGTAGCCAATGATCATGAGTAAATATGAGTGTGATTTTGTTTGATTACAAGAAGGTTGTTAATCCAAATCAGTTTAGAAAAAGATTTTAGGGTCAAATATGTATGTGGTCCTCCTAAATATCTCAAATTTTGTTTTTAGTCCCTCAAAATATTTCCTTCAAAGAACGGTCCTCCTAAAATTTTTCATCCACACTTTTGGTCCATAATACTAAAATCGTCACTAAAATTGTCGCTAAACCAGTCGCTAAGTAAAAAATCGTCGTTAGCTCTGTTGCTAAGTTGTAAAAGTCGTTGCTAGGTTGCAGGAGGGACCAAAAGTGTGGATGACAAATTTTAGGAGAATCGTTCTTTGAAGGAAATACTTTGTGAGGCTAAAAACGAAATTTGATATATTTTGGAGGACTACAAACATATTTAACCCAAAATTTTATCAAATCATAATCCATAAAGGTTGGAGAAGATTTAATTGGATATGGTTTAATACGAATATTTGATTTGATTGGATTTGCATTAAAGAAAATATCTATTTGAATATGCTTTGAATGGAGATTTGGTTCAAATTTATTTTGTCCAAGATTGTGCAGAAATTGATATGTAAAGATATTGATTGAAGATTTATATTCCAAGAAGAAATCTTAATGGATTTATTTTTAATTACAAGATTTTCCACTTAAAGATAAAATCTCCAATCTATATTAAAGATGATATAAAGTGTGATTCAGTTTTTAGCAAGAGAATTATTCTGAAGCATTTACTTGAGAAGTTAGAATTGAGATTTATATCAAGTAAAAAAAATTATTTTATTTGTTCAAGATTCAGAATTATGTTACGAGGACATATGTCAGGCCAAATGTTCCAACAATCTGTGAGACATTTGTCTCAGGTTATTTACTTGGAAAGCAAGATAAGTTGAAGTATATCTTTTCCTTTTACGATTTGTTGCTATCTTTTAGCAATGTGTTAATTGGATTTGTTTGGTAGAGAGAATAAGATCAAATCTAATTAATTGGAGATTTAAAATTTAAATTCAAATCAAATCTTTTTGGTGGAAGTTTTTGAAAAACAAATCTTCTACAAATCTGGACGTGATCTTATATCTTATGCCCATTGGGGAAAATCTCAGAAGATTACATTGTTACTTAAGGATACTCAAACCTAATGTTTGAAGTGAGCGCATATATTGAAGATCTAGTTTGCTAGGGTTTGTTTCTTTGAGTCTTTGTAATTTGTTATTTTTGTACACCTCTTTAAGAAACCTAAACTGAATACTCAAGGCATAGAGGTTTATTATTAGTTTAGTTGTAACTCACAATCCTTAAATTGTTTATTGTATTGATCACTAGGGTTAGTGGTTAAGAAAAAGAGATGGGTTCTCATATTTACGGTGAGCCCTAAATAGACAGACACGTGTAGTATTGAGAAGATGGGAATTGAACAATGGTTGTTCATCTAAGAAACTTTGTACTAATATTATTGAGAGTAGATTTCCTTTCTTGGGTTTGAAGCCCCCATATGTAGGTGTTGTTGCACTGAAATGGGTTAAAAATTCTCTTGGGCTCTTTATTTTACTTATGATTTATCATTATGTTTTCTATTATCTATAAATTCTTGTATAAGATTTTGAACACATTGCCTTAGGAATCTAGTCCAACATTTGTTTCTGTGCTTGAACAAAATTTCAATAGTATTAGAAAGGTCGGGCAACTTATTGATCAAACAAGCATTGCAGTTTGAATTCAGAGCAAACATTAACCACATCGAGTACAAAGCTTTCATCGCCGATATAGTTTTCTTCCTATAAATGGGTGCCTATAGGTTGAAGGCAAAAAGTGATTCCTATCGGTCGTCAATCAAGTCTCCTTGGCAAATAGTGAAGGTTTAATATTTATTCTAGAAAGTCTTTGTTCCCATGTAAAAGCAAAATTGTTGAGACCAAGCAAGGAGGAACTGAGGAATACCAGGAGAAATAACAACAACTCATAATATATCTCCATAAGGTACAAAGTTTATCAAAACACTTTGAATATTTTGAAGAAAATATATGGCCAAGGAATAAAATTTCAAAACTTACCTTTTATCCAAACTCACCACCACAAAGACGACGCGTTATAATCGAACAATCATACAATAGACTTCCGCCGTCCCCAACATCGAGGCGAGTGAAATTTATACCTTATATGTAGCCCCTAACTCAAGCTGGATTTCTCCCATACTATGCTATATGCAGGAGGACGAACTCCCTAAAGATGAAGGCGAGGTGAAAAAGTTTGGAAGCAGACCGCCAAATATACTTTACTGGCGAGAAAACTCTATAAGTTGGGAAGAGACTCCCTAATGTTACGGTGTCTAAGGGAGCATGAAACTCCCTTGGTACTCATCGAAGTTCACAAAAGGGTATGTGACAAACACATTGGCGCCAGGGATCTCACCCAAAAACTACTTAGAACATCTTACTATTGGCCCCACCATGTTAAAGGACATTGTGGCATTTGTCAAGAAATGTGATTAGTTTCAAAGACATGCCAACCTTCATCATGCCCTAACTGAGCTCATCCACTCCATGACATCGCCCTGACTTTTCTACTAGTGGGGGTGGATATTTTATGTTTGATTCCCCTGGTGTTGGGGAAACTTTAAATCTTGATCGTAGGGATCGACTGCTTTACAAATTAGATAGAGGTGGTGTAATACCCCGTAAATTATTTCACTCTGGATAATATTATTATGATCAACTGGGTTCTGGTTTACTCTGAGAATTTATTGGATAAAATATTAGAGTAAACTTATGAGCTCAGAGCAGATCAAACTAATATTATCTGACTCTGAGGTTTTAACTTTTGGCGTTATAGAGACTTTTTGGACATTTAGTAGTGTTACTAACTAATGACATTTCTCTATATCATTTCTTTTTCCTTTTCTCTTCATTTGGAACAAAAGATAGAAAATAGAAAGAAAGAGAAAGTAGAGAGAAGGAAAAGGAAAGGAAAGGAAAAGAAGAAAAGTGCAAGAGCTTAAGAACAAGAATCATCAATTCATCTCATCTTCTTCACCATCATCTTCTAATCCAGGTGGGTTCTAGATAGAATCTTTAGTTGTAGAATTCTAGAGTTTCTAGAGTTAGGTTGGATTTTGAGGAAATGAGTAATTTTTGCTAAATCAAAGAATCTAACGGGTGAAATTCGATATAAATACATGAGAATACTTGTTGTTTATGTTGGAACATGTTTTGGGTGATTTGGAATGAATTTGAAGTGTTTGGGTGGAAGAAATGATGGATTTTGGCCCAAAATGAGCCATAACAGCGCTGCTGCGAATTTCTGGGTTCGCGGGTTCGCATTGCGAACCCAAGGCGAAGGGAAGGCGAAGGTTCGCCTAGAAATTCGCATTGCGAACTTTATACCCTTTTCTTATGCCATGGTTCGCTGGGGGTTCGCATTGCGAATAGGAAAGCAAACGTGACAGATTTTCCATTTTGTTTCCTTCATAACTTTTGAACCGTAAGTCCGTTTTGGTCCCCGTTTGAAGCGTTGGAAAGCTATTTCAATGTTATTTGTGATGGTGAGGTAGAAACATAGTTGTATGTCATGGATTGATAGGGTAGAGATAAAATGTGTATGATTTACTATGTGGAAAGTGTGTATATTGTTTGATATATTATGCTAACTTGTGTGTTTTATGATTGATGTTGTAATATGCTTGTCTAATGATATTGTTAAGCATGATTGAGAGTTTATGCATGTTAAAATATGAAATAGGTAGAGTGAGGAAAACCTATCATGAAATTATGTTGGAACCTAGTAACGACTAGGAAATTGTTGAATAACGTAATGAAGACGATCGTACGTGAGGGGCCAAGGCGTGCGTCTATTATCGAATGGTATGGAAATAATTACACTAGTATGGATCATGTTGTAGCGTTTTTAGATTGAGAAAGACAAAGAGGTCTTGAGGCGAATGTGGCCTCGTGATTGTCGAATACAATTACATTTATGTGTATGTGATCACGTAATCGTAACCGTTTATTTTGGGTGTCGGTTCATGGGTCTCGGGCTCCACTAAAACGTATGCACAATTACTTGACAGGTTTGATTCCCGTGTGTAGTACGAATGGAACCTAAGGGTAGAGACTTGTGATGGTTAACAGGCCATGTGAAGTGACGGTTCACGGCTAACAGGCCGTTGTTCCCGAATCCATTTCGTATGTCAAGTAAATGACAAGGATCCATGACTCGGGTCGACTTCTAGACGTAGAAGAGGATGGAAAAAGGGGATGCCTTGGTAAGGTTATCGATTAGTGATAGCGTGAGTTAACAAGAATCACGAACATGGATCCATATAGTGTGTGTGAGTACTCAAAGTCACTTCCCTTCCCCTTTTGACTTGAGTTAGGTGTGATAGAACCTTGTAAAGCTGAGAGGACCTATAAGATAGGGAACTCACTGAGATTTGATGTATCTCACCCCACGTCGTTGATTATTTTACAGGTACTACAGGTTCGGCGAAGGGTAAGGATAAGGTTGTTTGACTTTCCTTACTACCTTAACTTTTTGGGATGGCAAGACTTCCGTTGTGGAGATATTTTGAGATCATTATTTGATCTAGTTCTTAGTATTCATCTTTGGAACATCTTGTATATATATATTATGCCGTAGTTTTTGGTATTAGGTTCCTTTTGGGCATGTATATGTATAATGTGTTTACTAGGGACTTATGTAATTCAGTACCAAACGTGGTATTCATGTATGATATGGATGCTTTTATGTATTATATTATATATGGGTGTTACAGTTGGTATCAGAGTAGGTCGTATCCTCGACCTAGCCATGAAATAGTATAAGTATTTCTTTCCGTTTCATATGTGTTGGGTCGCCATTGGTCTTACGTGTTATATTTATGGTATTGAGCCTGATCAACTTAATCCTATCTGTATGACATTTAGAAACATGGCAGACGGGCGCAAAAACAACCGTGGTAGACCGAGAACTACTCCAGCTGGGCCAAATCCACCAGGTGACGATGGGAACGCCCCTTTGTACCAATTCATACAACAGATGCAGCAACAACAGAATCAGTTTATGCAACAAATGGTACAGCAAAGGGCTGGTGGTCTGCATCCTCAAGTGGTTGTTCCTGAAGCGGCAGGGGGAAACTTTAGGGATTTCCTTCGTATGAATCCTCCAGAGTTTCAGGGAGGGTTAGATCCAGTAAAGGCTCATGAATGGATATCTGGTATGGAGCGGATTTTCTTGATAGTTCAGTGTAGTGAGGAAAATAAGGTGGTCTTCGCTTCTCACTTGTTAAAGGGTCCTGCCATGAGGTGGTGGGAGAACGCTTCAGCCTTAATGACAATTCAAGAGGTACCGAAGGTATGGGAGCAGTTTAAGATAAATTTTATGGAGAAGTATTTTCCAAGTTCCTTAAGGACTCAGAACGAATTCAAGTTTCAACAGTTGAGACAGGGTAACTTGACTGTGGCTGCTTATGCGGAAAGGTTTGAGGTTATGACTGCTTATTCTAGGCAGGCTATGTATGCTCTGGATGAGAGGTGGAAGATTGATCAGTTTCTTTTTGGGTTGAGGGCTGAAATTTTACATAGCGTGTCTCAGAGGGAGTTCATTAGCTATGCCGAATTGTTAAGGCAGTGCTACGTGGCAGAACACAGCTTGAAGAAGGTGCAAGCGAAAGGAGAATTGAGTAGGTTGAATTAGGGTGATCGAGGGAGATCAAATCAACAATTTAGACCGAGACAACAAGCTTTTAAAGGGAAGCAAGTTCAGAGTTCTAGGACCAGTGCACCTCCTGTGTGCCGTTCTTGTGGTAAAGTGCATTCTGGTAGATGTAGTGTTGAAAGAATGAGATGTTATCAGTGTCAAAAAGTTGGACACATGGCGAGGGATTATCCTTAAAATAGAAATCAAATGCAAGAAAGGAATATCGGTCGAGTGTATACTTTGGATGCGAGGAAGGCAAAGGGGGATAACTCTTTGATAACTGGTACGTGTTTCGTAAATAGACATCCTTGTTTTGTGTTATTTGATTGTGGAGCCACACACTCTTTTGTATCGATGAAATATGTGAAGCGACTAGGGTTGTAAGCTATTCCGTTGTCTCCACCCATGGTGGTCACTACCGCCATGGATGACATGGTTGAGACACCGTTGATGTGTGAAAACTGTGTTTTGTCTGTGAATGAGAGAGTTTTTCAGATTGATCTTATTTGTTTGCCCCTTAAGAAAGTTGATGTCGTGTTGGGGATGGATTGGCTTTCTGCTAATTCGGTGTTTATTGGGTGTGAATAAAAGCTAATCATCATTCCATCTGTTGAGGCTACCACGAAGGATCTGTTAACAACTATTTTAGAAGGTACGGTGGGAATGATAAATTTCTTATTTGAGGAGGAGAAATATGTTTTACTAGTTCTTACTAAGGAGGGGAGTAGTGAACAATAAGTGCTGAGTATTCCGGTAGTGTGTGAGTTTCCTGAAGTTTTTCCCGAGGATGTCACTTCTCTTCCTCCGGAGAGGGAAGTGGAATTCTCTATTGACCTGATACCGGGAACGACTTCTATATCCGTTTCTCTGTATCGGATGACACCACTTGAATTAAGAGAATTAAAGGATCAATTGGAAGAATTGATGGCTAAGCATTTTGTCCGACCAAGTGTTTCACCCTAGGGAGCTCCAGTGTTGTTGGTAAAGAAGAAATATGATGGAATGCATTTGTACATTGATTATCGTAAGTTGAATAAAGTCACCATTAAGAACAAGTACCCCTTACCCAGGATAGACGACCCGTTAGATCAATTAAAAGGAGCCTGTGTGTTCTCAAAGATTGATTTACGGTCGGGTTATCATCAGATCCGAGTGGAGAGTTCTGATGTGCCTAAGACTGCATTTAGAACCCGTTACTGCCATTACGAATTCTTAGTGATGCCTTTCGGTGTGACTAATGCTCCAGCTGTTTTTATGGATTACATGAACCGTATATTTCAAGCTTACTTGGACCAATTTGTTGTGATCTTTATTGACGACATTCTTATTTATTCTCGTACTCCTCAAGAGCACGGGGAACATCTGAGAATTGTATTATCGGTGTTGCAAGAGAAGCAACTTTTTGCTAAGTTAAGCAAGTGTGAATTTTGGATGTCGGAAGTTAATTTTCTTGGACATGTTATATCTCAAGGTGGTGTGGTAGTGGATCCGTTGAAGGTAGAAGCAGTGATTAATTGGGAGAGACCGAGGAATGCTTCAGAAGTTAGAAGTTTCTTGGGATTGGCAGGTTACTATAGAAGGTTCATCAAAGGTTTTTCTCAATTGGCTTTACCGATGACAAAAATTACTCGGAAAGATTGTGTTTATGAGTGAGATTCGGGTTGTGAACAAAGATTTATGAAATTGAATGAAAGTTTGACGACGGCTCCTGTGTTAATCATTCCTGATCCTAACAACTCTTACGAAGTATTTTGTGATGCTTCTAAGATGGGATTAGGAGGTGTTCTGATGCAAGGCGGTCAAGTGGTAGCTTATGCTTCTCGACAATTGAAAGTTCATAAGAAGAATTATCCAACTCATGATTTGGAACTAGCAGCGGTTGTGTTTGCACTGAAAGTGTGGCGTCACTATTTGTATGGTACGTTTTGAAATGTTCAGTGACCATAAGAGTTTGAAGTATTTATCCGATCAAAAGGAGTTGAATATGCGGCAAAGAAGGTGGATGGAGTACTTAAAGGATTATGACTTAGAATTAAAGTATTATCCAGGAAAAGTGAATAAAGTAGCATATGCATTAAGTCAGAAAATGGTACATGGTGCCGAATTGATGATATTGGAGTATGCGTTGTTGGAAAAGTTTAAAGATCTTAATCTTTAATTTGTGTGGACTCCGAATGGTGTAATCATGGGAAATTTGAATGTCAATTCTACTCTAAGAGTGGAGATTCAACAAGGACAAGTGTTGGATGAGAAGTTACAAGAGGTGTTAGTTCAACCGGGTTTCATGCGGGCTACTGACGGAATCATTTTGTTTAACCAAAGGATTTGTGTTTCGAATGATGCGGTATTAAAAAGGAAGATTTTAGATAAAGCTCATAAAGGTACTTTTACGATACATCCTGGTTCTCCGAAGATGTATCAGGACTTAAAGAAGGATTATTGGTGGTCCGAAATGAAAAAGGATATTGCGGTGTATGTGTCAGAATGTGCAGTGTGCCAACAGGTGAAGATTGAACACCAAAGATCGGACGGTCTGTTGCAACCTTTAGAGATGCCAATTTGGAAGTGGGATAGTATTTCTATGGACTTTGCAGTAGGTTTACCCCGTACGCAAGGTGGTTATGATTCTATTTGGGTGATTGTGGATCGACTAACGAAATCTGTGCATTTCTTAGTCATGAAGACTACCTACAAGGCAAGTCATCTTGCAAGGTTGTTTATTGCTAAAATTGTGAGATTGCATGGTGTTCCCTCTAGCATCGTGTCCGATAGAGATCCAAAGTTTACTTCAAGGTTTTGGAAGGTTTTTCAACAAGCTATAGGTACGAGATTGCGTTTGAGCACGTCGAATCATCCTCAGACGGATGGTCAGACTGAGCGAACAATACAAACGATGGAAGATATGTTGAGGGCTTGTGTGTTAGAAAGTAGAGGAAATTGGAAGGAACTTCTACCATTGATTGAGTTTCCTTATAACAATAGTTACCATGCGAGCATCGACATGGCTCCTTATGAAGCGTTATATGGGAGGAAATGTAGAACACCTTTGTGTTGGGCGGAAGTTGGTGAAGATAGAATTTTGGGACCGGAAATTATTCAAGAGACTACGGAAAAGATTCGAATGATCCGTGAGAAAATTAAGCAAGCACAAGATCGTCAGAAAAGTTATGCGGACAACCGTAGGAGACCTTTAGAATTTGAGGAAGGTGACCATGTGTTTCTGAAAGTTACTCCGAGATTGAGATTGAAAGGACCATTTAAGTCACGCAAGTTAAGTCCGAGATACGTGGGACCGTATCAGATATTGGAGAGGATTGGTGAAGTCGCTTACAGATTAGCCTTACCGCCCTCTCTATCAAAGATGCATGACGTCTTTCATGTATCTCAGCTCCGAAAGTTTATTCCTGACCCTTTTCAGCCAATTTTACCGGAATCAGTGGAAATAGAATCAGACTTGACTTTTAAATCTCAACCGAGCCGTATTGTGGGAAGAGAAACAAAGGTATTAAGGAACAAAGACATTCCTCTTGTTAAGGTGCAATGGGATGTGACGCATCCGGGTGATGCTACTTGGGAGCTAGAATCGGAGATTCGAGATGCTTACCCTTATTTGTTCAGGTAATCTTTTAAATTCGAGGACGAATTTCTATTTAAGGGGGGGAGGATGTAATACCCCGTAAATTATTTCACTCTGGATAATATTATTATGATCAATTGGGTTCCGGTTTACTCTGAGAATTTATTGGATAAAATATTAGAGTAAACTGATGAGCTCGGAGCAGATCAAATTAATATTATCTGACTCTGAGGTTTTAACTTTTGGCGTTATAGAGACTTTTTAGACATTTAGTAGTGTTACTAACTAATGACATCTCTCTATATCATTTCTTTTTCCTTTTCTCTTCATTTGGAACAAAAGATAGAAAATAGAAAGAAAGAGAAAGTAGAGAGAAGGAAGAGTAAAGGAAAGGAAAAGAAGAAAAGTTCAAGAGCTCAAGAACAAGAATCATCAATTCATCTCATCTTCTTCACCATCATCTTCTAATCCAGGTGGGTTCTAGATAGAAGCTTTAGTTGTAGAATTCTAGAGTTTCTAGAGTTAGGTTAGATTTTGAGGAAATGAGTAATTTTTGCTAAATCAAAGAATCTAACAGATGAAATTCGATATAAATGCATGAGAATACTTGTTGTTTATGTTGGAACATGTTTTGGGTGATTTGGAATGAATTTGAAGTGTTTGGGTGGAAGAAATGATGGATTTTGGCCCAAAATGAGCCATAACAGCGCTGCTGCGAATTTCTGGGTTCGCGGGTTCGCATTGCGAACCTAAGGCGAAGGGAAGGCGAAGGTTCGCCTAGAAGTTCGCACTGCGAACTTTATGCCCTTTTTCTTCTGCCATGGTTCGCTGGGGGTTCGCATTGCGAATAGGAGAGCGAACGTGACAGATTTTCCATTTTCTTTCCTTCATAACTTTTGAACCGTAAGTCCTTTTGGTCCCCGTTTGAAGCGTTGGAAAGCTATTTCAATGCTCTTTTTGATGGTGAGGTAGAAACATAGTTGTATGTCATGGATTGATAGGGTAGAGATAAAATGTGTATGATTTACTATGTGGAAAGTGTGTATATTGTTTGACATGTTATGCTAACTTGTGTGTTTATGATTGATGTTGTAATATGCTTGTCTAATGATATTGTTAAGCATGATTGAGAGTGTATGCATGTTAAAATATGAAATAGGTAGAGTGAGGAAAACCTATCATGAAATTATGTTGGAACCTAGTAACGGCTAGGAAATTGTTGAATAACGTAATGACGATGATCGTGCGTGAGGGGCCGAGGCGTGCGTCTATTACCGAATGGTATGGAAATAATTACACTAGTATGGATCATTTTATATTGTGTTTAGATTGAGAAAGACAAAGAGGTCTTGAGGCGAATGTGGCCTCGTGATTGTCGAATACAATTACATTTGTGTGTATGTGATCACGTAATCGTAACCGTTTATTTTGGGTACCGTTTCAAGGGTCTCGAGCTCCTCTGAAACGTATGCACAATTACTTGACAGGTTTGATTCCCGTGTGTAGTACGAATGGAACCTAAGGGTAGAGACTTGTGATGGTTAACAGGCCATGTGAAGTGACGGTTCACGGCTAACAGGCCAGTGTTCCCGAATCCATTTCGTATGTCAAGTAAATGACAAGGATCCATGACTCGGGTCGACTTCTAGACGTAGAAGATGACAGGAAAAGGGGATGCCTTGGTAAGGTTATCGATTAGTGATAATGTGAGTTAACAAGACTCACGAACATGGATCCATATAGTGTGTGTGAGTACTCAAAGTCACTTTCCTTCCCCTTTTGACTTGAGTTAGGTGTGATAGAACCTTGTAAAGCCGAGAGGACCTATAAGATAGGGAACTCACTGAGATTTGATGTATCTTACCCCACGTTGTTGATTATTTTATAGGTACCACAGGTTCGGCGAAGGGTAAGGATAAGGTTGTTTGACTTTTCTTACTACCTTAGCTTTTTGGGATGGCAAGACTTCCGTTGTAGAGATATTTTGAGATCATTATTTGATCTAGTTCTTAGTATTCATCTTTGGAACATCTTGTATATATATTATGCCGTAGTTTTTGGTATTAGGTTCCTTTTGGGCATGTATATGTATAATGTGTTTACTAGGGACTTATGTATTTCAGTACCAAACGCGGTATTCATGTATGATATGGATGCTTTTATGTATTATATTATATATGGGCGTTACAGGTGGGGGCTGACACCAAGATTACAACAAAGAGAGTTTGTCGGTTCTAGTGGGAGAAAATCATGTGCAGGTTTGGGTTGCCAAGCGTCTTCATCTCCGACAATGGAACGTAGTTCGCCAATGCCATGGTCACTAATTTTTTTCTGCGAGTTAGGAATACAAACAAAGTTCATCTCTGTTGTTCACCCCAAACCTATGGATAAGAAGAATTTGCAAACAAGACAATCCTAATAAGGATAAAGAAGATGAAGGACGATGCAAATGGGTTGTGACTGAGTTACTCCGTGAAATATTATGGTCATACCATACCATATCCCATTCAACTACCAAGGAAACCATATTTACCATGGTATATAGGGTGAATGCTATGTTTCCTGTTGACATTGACACACCTTCATGGCGTTGTAGTCAAATCAGACATGAAGTATATGAAGAAGGGCTATAGTAAACCACTGATCTGATCGATGAAGTAAGAAACATCACCCACATCCAAGAGTTCGCCTCCAAGTAAGTAGCGACTATAAGATAAAACTCAAGGGTAATGCTAAGAGAAATGTAGGAGGGAAACCTGATGCTAAGGCAAGTGGTTTTGTCCTCACAATAAGGAAAATTGCAACTCAACTAGGAAGGGTCGTATCACGTATTACATAAACTACCATATAAAGCCTTCAAGCTACAAGAATTAGGTGGGTGACTTGTCCCTAAGACTTGGAATTCTATCTGCCTAAAGTATTATTACAGTTAAATTATTTATGAATTTTTAGAGGGAGCACATTGCCTACCTATGTATACATTTTTGAACATTTATGATTAAGGAGAATATTTTGGTTTTTGCTTTTATCTGCACGAGGCTTAAATACGTTAGACTTTCATAGGAAGGTCCTCATCGCCTTTGAAGGTAACACTAATACGCTGGACTTCGATAGGGATATCATTGTTGTCTTTCAAGGCAACACAAACATGTTGGACTTCCATAGGAAGATCCTTGCCGCATCTCAAGGAAACATGAATACGCTGAACTTCCAAAGGAAAGATCCTACAATCTCTCGAGGCAACACAAATACACTAGACTTCCACTTAAAAATCATTTCCACCCTCACAGGAAATACTAATACGATGAAGTTCCACATTAATATCATTATCACCATTCACGATAATACAAATGAGCTTCTCCATCTGACCGCCTCGCCCGAGGGACTTATAGTTTCCTCAGACTAGGTTCAACCTAAGATATTGCATAAGGGACTTGACCAAAGTATGGCCTGAGAGACTTAAAAGTTTTGCATTAGGGTCTCGACCAAAGTCTTGCCTGAAGGTCTCAACCCTAGTCTTTCTTGAGAGACTTAACACCTTGCTTGAGGGAATTAGAGTCTCATCAGACATGCTTAACATATAATCTTGCCTGAAAACTTAGAGTCCTATCAAACAGGACCATCTAACCATCTCACATAAGGAATTTAGAGTTTCCTCAAAGAAGGTTCAACCTAAGATCTCGCCTAAAGGACTCGACTAAAGACTGCCTTGAGATACTTAAAAGTCTTGCCTGAGGGTTTATACCGAAGTCTTGCCTGAGGCTTAACGCCTCACCTGAGGGACTTAGAGCCTCATCAGACAGACTAAACATATAATCTAGCCCGAAGGACTTAAACTTCCATCGAACAAGCTCATCTAAATGCCCCACCTAGTTTCCTTAGAAAACGTCCAATACAAGGTTTCACATAAGGGAGTCAAACAAAGTCTGTCCCAAAATACTTAACTTAAAATTCTCGCCTGAAGGTCTTAAGTGAAGTATTTTCAAAGAGGCTCGAAGCCTCGCCCGAGGGACTTGGAGTCCCATTGTACAAGCTCGATGTATTATCTCTGCTGAGGGACTCATGAGCAGTTAAAGCACTTCACCTTTTATCAAACCCTCGTGCTTGAGGGATTGTAAAATGATATATTTGTAAAGACCTGTCATGGGCAACACCCTTCTACAGCTCACGATTAGGAGTAACTTTCCTTTAACGCCCCCTTTCGCCCAATTGTGGGAAACGTGAGAAAAGACACGTCTCGATTATAGGAATTCATAGTTAATAAACCAAAGTGATTCTCCATAGGAAATAGTGATTCAACAACCCACTACCATGACTAAGTGGCGACTATCGTTCCTGAGAGACCATAAATCCAAGCCTATAAGTCTTTTATAAATACCTTATCTCTGGCATGATGAAGGACAACTCATAATGTACACAAAATACCCTAAGAATACAGAGCTTCTCAACTCACGTGAGCTTACTTTATACATAGCCAAAAATACCATCGAACTGGGTTTCTCACCACCGTGAGCAAGCCCTAGCACACATAAATTCACTAAGGTCTCTAGCCACCCCTACTAGCATAGGGGTGCCACACATTTCGTACTTTTTGACAAGTATATGTGGTATGACTATACAAGATAAGAATAGAAATGAAAATACTATTGAAAGTGTTAGGGTATCATAAAAACTATAGTAGAGAAAATGATTAAAAATAAATTTAGCTGGTTTGAGCATGTAGAAAGAAGACTTGTATATTATGTTTTAAGAAGAGTATATCAGATGGTGAGAAGTTAAACAACTAAAGAAAAAGGAAGATCTAGAAAGACTGTAAGATATATTATTAAGAAATATTTTGAAATTAACGATTTGGATATAAGCATGACCCTAAATAGAACATTATGGTGAAAGTTGATCCATGTTGCCGACTCCACTTAGTGGGATAAGGTTTGATTGTTGTTGTTGTTATTGTTGTAGTTGTTGTTGTTGTTGTATATTAGTTTTGTTTCTTGAATTTCTTACTATGATTCATTTTATTTTCATTAACATTAATTTATTTACAATATTGAATATGTTTTGTTTGATAATTTGTGTTGTTTATGGATGAACAAATTTTTCTTTGGTAAAAATATACTCAAAACTTTTGTTAGGAATAACTATTTTACTTAACATAAATGTTGTAAGATTTTAATGATAAAATGCAATCTAGTTTTAAAATCCATCTCATCCCTTATGAACCAAACATATATTTAATTAAAATTCCTATCTCCCTTCCCCTATCTCATTTTGAACCAAACACATATTTAATTAAAATACTTTACATTCCCTTATATCCTTTTCGCTTCCCTTTATTAAAATCCCTCATCTATCATCCTTTTTGTCTAATAAAACATGTTCTAAATAAGACAATCTTTATCGACAAGTACAAACTAACATCTATATGTGAAAGAATTCATCACTAAAATCAAATGGTAGTTATAAAGGGATAGATGAAATTAAATTTAAAAGATATATAAAAAAGAATGAAATTGTCAATAATTATTATAAAAAAAAAAGTCAAAACAAACTAAACAATTATGTAACTTTTATATGATATACATTTTTATTTAATAATTTTAAATGAATAAATAAATCTTGTTAAAAATAAAGTTAACAACCTCGTACAATGTTAAAGAGAATTTTGGTCATTATTTCAAATTTATAGCAAAAGATGTAGAAGAGAAGAGTAACACAAAAGGCATGAAGGAAAAAAAGTTAAAATAAAAATAATAAATTCAAAAATAAATTAAATAAATATATAAAAAACGCAAAATATATTAAAGGGGGCCGACAAGCAATATACGAGTCTCTTTGGGATTGGGTTGTTGTTCCCGCATGGGCCTATCTTCTCCCCTCTTCCTCCATTTCCTAACCCTCTCGTTCCTCCATACTCTATCTTCTCAAGGAAACACGGACGCAACTGACTTCCATAGGAAATATCATTACAGTCTCTTGAGGCAACACGAATACGATGGACTTCCACATGAGGATCATTTCCACCCTCACAAGCAATACTAATATGATGAAGTTCCACATTAATATTATTATCACCTTTAATGGTAATACAAATGAGTTACTCAATCTCTCTGCCCCTCCTTAGGGACATAGAGTATCCTCAGACTAGGTTCAACTTAAGGTATCTTATAAGGGACTTGGCCAAAGTATGGCCCAAGAGACTTAAAAGTATTTCGTGAGGGTCTCGACTAGAGTCTTGCTTGAGGGACTCGACTGTAGTCTTGCCGTAGAGGCTTAATACCTCGCTTGAGGGACTTAGAGTCTCATCAGACATGTTAAACATATAATCTCGTCTAAAAGACTTATAGTTCTAGCAAACAGGCCTATCTAACCACCTCGCATAAGGGACTTGGAATTTCCCTAAACAAGGTTCCACCTAAGGGACTTGACCAAAGTCTGGCTCGAGATACTTAAAAGTCTAGCCTGAGGGTTCTAACCGAAGTCTTGCTTGAGAGACTTAATGCTTCACTTGAGGAACTTGGAGTCTCATCAGACAGACTAAACATATAATCTAGCCTAAAGGACTAAGGCTCCCATCAAACAGGATCATCTGACCGACCTACTTGAGAACCTTAGAATCCCCTCATACAAGGTCCAACCTAAGGTTTCGCCTAAGGGACTCAACCAAATTCTGCCTTGAAAGACTTAACTTAAAAGTCTCGCCTGAGGGTCTCGACTGAAGTTTTTTTCAAGAGGCTCAAAGCCTCGCATGAGGGACTTAAAGTCCCATTGTACAGACTCGATGTATTATCCTGTCCGAGGGACTAATGAGCAGTTAAAACACTTCGCCCTTTATCAAACCCTCATTCTTGAGGGATTGTGTAGCGATATATTTGTAAAGACCTGTCAAGAGTGAGGATGTCATGGTTGCCCGTAAGAGGCGACACCCTTTTACTGCCCGCGATTAGGGGCAATCTTTCCTTCAACACCCCTTTCATCTCGTCGTGGGAAACATGGGAAAATACACGTGGCGATTAGAGAAATTCAAAGTCAACAAACTAAAGTGAGTCTCCATAGGCTGTGTGGATTAAACAATCCATTACTATGGCTAATTGGGCAACTATAATTCCTGAGAGATCATAATTCCAAGCCCATAAGTCTTTTTTATAAATACCTTATCTCTAAAACGGTGATGGGAAACTTATAACGTAAATATACCCTAAGAATATAGAGCTTATCACCTCACATGAGCTTGCTCTCTCCATAGCCAAAAACACCACCGAACAGGGTTTCTCACCACCGTGAGCAAGCATTAACCCACATAAAATCAGTAAGGCCTCTAGCCACCCCTACTAGCACAGGGGTGCCACAAATTCCGTAATTTTTGACAAGTATATGTGGTAAGACTAGACAAAATAGAATTAAAAATGAAAATGCTATAGAAAGTGTTGGGATATCGTAACACCTATAGTAGAAAAGATGGTTGAAAATAGATTTAGCTGGTTTGAGCATGTAGAGAGAAGATATGTAGATTATATTATAAAGAGCGTATATCAGATGGAAAGAAGCTAAACAACTAGAGAAAGAGGAAGACCTATAAAGACTATGAGAGAGATTATTAAGAAAGATCTTGAGATTAACGATTTGGGTAGAAACATAGTCCTAGATAGAATATTATGGTGAAAATTGATCCATGTTATCAACTCCACTTAGTGGGATAAGGTTTGGTTGTTGTTATATTTTGATTTTGTTTATTGAATTTCATATTATGATTCATTTTTTTCATTAACATTAATTTATTTAAAATATTGAATATGTTGTTTTTGATAATTTGTATTGTTTATGGATGAACAATTTTTTCTTTGGTAAAATATACTCAAAATTGTTGTTAGGCATAACAATTTTACTTAACACAAATGTTTTAAGATTTTAAGGATAAAAATAATTTAGTTTTAAAATTCATCTCTTCCCTTATGAACCAAATATATATTTAATAAAAATTCATCTTCTTCATTTCCTCTTTCCTCTTTTCTCTTTTGAACCAAACACAAACTCTCTCCGACTTTATTTATAAACAAAAATCTTCTAAATTTTCTGACCTTAAATATAAGCAAATATCAACAAATTTAGATTTGTTTCAAAATTATCCATGCATTAATGACTTAATATTATTAATAAATAACAATTTAATTAAGGGTTCATTAATAATTGTGTTATCTTTCATACATAAAATTAAGAAAAATAAACAAGCTTAACTATTTTTTAAATAAGCGTGAAATATATAAATCTTTTAAAAAATTAAGTTAACAACCTCCTACAATTTTAAAGAGAATTTTGGTCATTATTTCAAACTTATAGCAAAAGATGTAGGCGAAGAAGAGTAACACAAAAGGCATGATGAAAAAAAAAAGTTAAAATAAAAATAATCAATTAAAAAATAATTAATTCAAAAATGAAAACTCAAAATATATTAAAGGGGGCCGGCAGGCAATAGAGGAGTCTCTTTGGGATTGGGTTGTTGTTCCCGCACGGGCCTATCTTCTCCCCTCTTCCTCCATTTCCTAACCCTCTCGTTCCTCCACACTCTACTCACAAACTCCTCCCACTAACCGTTTTTCTCTTTCCTCTCTTTCAATTTCCTTATCCCTTTTCAAACATGTCCTCTCACGCTCTGTTTCAAGCTGGGCAAATTATCCCCATGAACTCTCACATATCCCCTAAAACCTTATCGCCAAAAACCGTTCCCAAACTACCCCTGCTCCGCAACCGTCGCCGCTTTTTGGTTATTCGATCGTCGTCCGCCTCCCCCGCCGACGTCGATAGTGATGCTTCGTCCACCTCTTCGCTTCTTGAGCGATGTTTTGCCGCACCGTCTGCTCCTTCCGCTTCGGGTAATGTTAATCCGGTTATGAAAGGAAGTAAATACGGTGCGTTTGGGGCTGTTACGCTTGAGAAATCCAAAGTTGAATTCACACAACAGCAAACTAACAAGTCTTCCCCTGAGGTTTGTGATGTTTCTTTTGTTGAATTAGGGTTTTTGTTTTTTTGTTGTTCATTTCTTTCTGATTGTTTATGGTTGGATTGGGGAAATATCTTGAATAGTTGAATTTGGCAGAATGTTTATTTCAAATTTGAATTAGTTTTTGTACTTTAATGGCTTGGGAAATTAACATAGCGATGATACTGGAGTGAAGGAAGATGATGGGAGTTATCATTTGTAGAGAATTAATTTGGAAGTTGAATTATCATCTTAAATGGTAGTTTTTGTTTTGTTCGTTTCCATCAGTAGTGAAGAAATTTGTTTTGTTTTGTGTTTGTATATACGTGCAAATGTGTACATGCTTGTACTCATTTTATACAGGATGTGTTGCGTCGGCGCAACATAAGTAAAACACAATAAACTTTCGGTTGTGATAACTCGCCGACCGAGAAGGCATCTCAAGTGGGATTTGGTTGAATATTTTATGCGAAAACTAGGCTGTAAAGAAACACGTAAGAATCATGGTTGCTTGCTAATTGTGAAGACATAAGATGTTAGCCGGTCGCATTTTCTGGAACTAGATTGGAGTGAATGCTTTTTATGAAAAAAAGTTGTTTGTTTAGGAAATTACATGTGAGAAGTATGAGGACTCTCGTGTCGTTTTGTGTTACTTTTGTAGCGAGATAGCCTTCATGTTAGTGTGTCCTGAATCTTTTATTTTCATTTATAAAAGTTTTTTACTAAGATAGTAATGTAGCTATTAATTTAAAATAATATATTTTTAGAAAAGTGTATATACATTATTATACAAATTAGCTAACATTAATATGAATTTTTAACTCAATGGCTAACTACTTCAATTTCTTCATGTTTAATAAATGCCTATGCTGCGTGGTTTTTTAAATGTTGGTTGATTTTTTGAGTTTCCATCTTTTCTTAGTGTCCTGCGCACTTCTACCCAATTTATACAACACCACTTCAAATTATGATCTGAACTATGAACTACACTGCATGAGATACAACTATGAAATGAACTCCTATTTTGTTCCTTCTAGTTTGGGGTGCCTTATTTGTTGAAGGGAAGAGGGGTATGGGAGAGGGCAATTATGCAATACAAATCAAATAAGCTATAGGAGAGGGTAGGAGTTAGAATCTTTGTTAGCCTCTTTGCTGCTATAAAACTAAAGAACATTAAGTGGTGGTGGGGTGGGGGGAGGAAAGAGGGAGGAGAAAATAATAGCCCCCTGATCCACAGGACAATTGAAGAGGGGAAAGGGAGGAAGTTAAAAGTTGTGTTTCTCTTGGGACTTTTGGCATCAAAATTAAAAAAAAACTAAAATACTTAAATAGTGAAATGAGTTACTGGAAATGGAGGAAAGAGAGAGGAGAAAAGAATAGTCCCTGATCCACAGGACAAGGACAATTGAAGAGGGGAAGGGGAGGAAGTTATAAGTTGTGTTTCTCTTGGGACTTTTGGCATCAAAATAAAAAAAACTAAAATACTTAAATTGTTAAATGAGTTACGGGAAATGGCTCTTCAAAGCATACCTACGTATCATGAAGGAAAAGTATATAAAAATAAATGAGAGCTAATAGGAAAATAAAGCTAAAAGTGATATTAAATTTGACAACTGTATTAATTCAAAGTAGTATTTCATTTTTCAGTTCTTCAAAAAAGGGTTCTTCAAAGCATACCTATTTATCAGTAAGGAGAAATATATGACAAAAATGAGAGCTAATTGGAAAGTAAAGCTAAAGTGATATTGAATTTGACAAATATATTAATTCAAAGTACTATGTGAGTTTCTAGTTCTTCAAAAAAAAATTATATTAGGAGCATATCAATTAAAATTTTAAAATGTAGTACAAATCCAAATGGCATATCAACCTAGTATCCCCTGTGTATTAAAGACTCAATCAAGTAACATACTGCTTACTACACACCTGTGGCTACTCATACCATTGGAGCATTTTTGAATTATTTTCATTTTTTTTTCTATTTTATTTCTCTGTTTGTAAATATGAATTTTGTTTTATGCTTTATTGACAGCTAGCCACTGGGGGAGGTGGTGGAGATATTGGAAAGATAATCAGTTATGGTGGTGGTGATGGAGGTGACGACGATGGTGACGATGACGACTACTTTGATGACTTTGATGAGGGTGATGAGGGAGATGAGGGTGGATTGTTTAGGAGACGTATAATTCTTCAAGAGGTTAGACATATCATTTATGTTAATTAAGAATATGTTTGTTTCTCATTATGAAGTATATGCTATATTATCTTTTGTTGCTTTCATTTGACATTTCCTGAAGAAATGACCGCCATTTTATCCTTCTGACAGCTATTTGACCGTAAATTTGTGGATGCTGTGTTGAGTGAATGGCAAAGGACTATTATGGATTTGCCCGCTGGATTTCGGCAAGCTTATGAAATGGTGCAGTACTTTTCTAGTTATGCGTGTTTTAGTGGTGAAGCATGTAGCCACATACTGACTAAAATTCTGCTTTTAGGGCTTGGTTAGCTCAGCCCAAATGGTGAAGTACTTAGCAATGAATGCCAGGCCAACCGCCAATAGGCTTATATCTAGAAAACTACCGCAAGGACTGTCAAGGGCTTTCATTGGCAGGTAGTCTCAATTATGTCTTGGTTTACTTCAAATATTTCATTCAAATAAAAGAAAAATTGACAATCTAATATCTCAAAATTTAAGCTTATGTCATTGCTTCTGTATCATGAGTTTTCTGTTCTTTTGCTTAAATACTTTTCTTTAGTAGATGCTACAAATGAGAGGACCATTGTCCTCAGAGGAAAATCTTAATGATAGAAATCAGAATTCTGATTTATGTTTTCTCCTGTAGGTATAAGAGGAATATATATTTTGCTTACATGAAAATGTAAATCTGATTTGTGGGACATGCTGAGAACATGAAATAGATGTCCTAAGTCTTTGACTCTTGATAATTTAGTCTGTCGTCAAATTTTAAAAATTATGGAAATTGGTAAACTTTCTTTCTGGAGTGTATTGTTTACACTATTGTCATATATAAATATCTCTTTGTACAGGTTGCTTGCAGATCCTGCTTTCATGTATAGGTTTCTATTAGAGGAAGTTGCTACTATAGGCTGCTCCGTGTGGTGGGAGATTAAAAATCGGAAAGATAGGTGTGTTGTGTATTTTCAAAAGATATGGATGCTTGTTTGGTATTGATAAATTGAATAATTCTGATTTTTTATTTATTTTTATTCTAGGATAAAGCAAGAGTGGGATCTTGCACTTATCAATGTGCTCACCGCAGCAGCATGCAATGCCGTAGTTGTATGGTCGCTTGCTCCTTGTCGTTCATATGGAAACACATTTCAATTTGATTTACAAAATACATTGCAGAAGCTTCCAAACAACATATTTGAAATGAGCTATCCTCTTAGGGAATTCGACCTACAAAAAAGAATTCAAGCCTTTTTGTTCAAGGCTGCTGAGTTGTGCATGGTTGGTTTAGGCACGGGTGCAGTACAGGGTGCATTGTCAAGCACTTTGGCTAAGAAAAAGGAAGGAAGGTGTGCAGGGTCCAAACCAAGCTTATATTTGATAACATTCAATTCACTGAATTTAATTGAGCAAAACAAGCTTATTTATTGGGCAAACTGACTGCTACATATACTAATTTGTCACACTTGAACTGTATTGCAGATTATCTGTGACTGTCCCAACTGTGAGCAGTAATGCACTTGGTTATGGTGCTTTTCTTGGAATATATGCTAACCTGAGATATCAACTACTCTGCGGATTTGATAGAGCAATGGTCAGTCATTTTGATGTTATTGGAGTCGCGTTGTTCTTCAGCACAGCATTCAGGTATGCTTTTTCCCTTACCAAATGAGCTGTTCATTGAACTGAATCCAGTTCAGGCGTTATGTACTTATGTGGATGTGTTTCTGGCATTTATTAATGACTTTGACATTTCCTCCTTTGTTTTATTAGCACTTCAACATGCATTCTTTGCATCTATTATAAATTTGCTCTATCATGTATTTTCGTTTTATAATGTGTGCCCTGCATCCTGTTGAAAGGAAACAGACAATAATGGCACAAAAATTTTACAATAATTCTGCTTTACTTGACTTCTTCAGACTCAGTTTTGAATTCTTCGTAAAAGTTATCAGTAGTTTTTTTGTATAAGAAAAAAATATTTGTTAAATTTTGATGTGATATATTTTGAGGATTTATTCAAAATGTTATACAGGGTCTTGAACGTCCAATTAGGAGAGACTTCCAAGCGGGCATGGCTTGGAGTTGAGGCAGATCCATTAGCTCAGTCAGATGAGCTCTTGAAGGTTTACAACAGGACTTCTGAAAATGTAGAAAAACCATCATCATCTAAATGGTTTATATCAAAGAATGCAGTTGTTTCTGGGCTTGGGCTCTTGGGCATCAAACAAAGTAATGCAGAGGGATCTGGTGCAGAATCATCAGCTCCTAAAGCTCGTCGAAAAAGGATTGTGCGGAAGAAGGTTGCTGCAGAATCTGCTTAGATTCTTTGGATGTAAACATAGTGATCGTCAAATTTTGTCTATTACTGGAGTTTGAAACTGCTGTATTGCCTGCCTTAGGTTGTGTCTGGCTGCTGGCTGCTGCTCTTGGAGAGGATGATTAGCTACCCAAGATTTTTCGTTCCATCAAAATTTGAAGGCTTTTTTATTATTGAATTTTTGGAGGGATTCTTGTATCGACCACACATGTTTTCTTATCTGACCCTGTATAATATTTTGAATTTGAATAGTATTTTTTAAATAAAGTAGATTAAGTTTTTACCCCCACTAGATTGAAACACTATCATGATCATGATTATTCATAAACAATCGTCAATAAAACTCATTTTGCAGTATGGACATGTTCGAGCATTAAATTCTTCCGTAATTTATCATGAAATGATAAAATCTTTGCAAACTACCTTTTTGATAGAAGTTTAAATGTCTCTTCTAATTTAGTGACGTTTATTTAAATATCAAATCAACCAATTAGATTGTCTGTTAATTTGAATCATGTTAGCTCAAAAACTGTGAGAAGTTGATCAAACAACTTTCGTATGGTAGAGTATTATGATAATGTGTTATTAAACGAATAGAAAATATGATGATTTAAAGAAGAGATAAGAATAGAGTCTTTCATATTGTATTTTAAGTTTTAATGCATTTTTTATCTCTGCATTGATTTTTTATTATATAAATTTTTTAATTCTCTTTAAAAAATCAATTTTGGATCTTTCTATTTAATATTTCTTAATTTTTTTGTAATCTTTTCAGATTTGTATAGATAAGAGTTCAATTTATGACGTGACTGACATTGACATGATAATGATGACACGTTATAAAATTTTTTTTATATGATGTCACGTTATAAATTGAATTGTCACTTATTTAAATATGGAGGGAATGAAAAAAAACTAAAAAAAAAAACTTAAATAGAAGAATAAAAAACTAATTTTTAAAAAGGCTTATAAATTGAACTGCCACTTATACAAATATGGAGGGTTGAAAAAAAACTCAAAAAAAAAAAAAAACAAATAGAAGAATAAAAAACTAATTTTTAAAAGGCAATTGAAAAATTAAAAAAATCAAAGCAGAACGACAAAAAATACATTTAACCCTACATTCTATATTGTATATTATTTACAATATGTATAGACATATCATTTATAATCTATGAGTCATAACTAATGATATTTTGATGATTACACATCAATAAAAAAATGTATTTAATTTTGTTGGAATGACAAAATTTAAAAATTAAAAGAAAAATGGGTTATAAATAAATTATTAAAAGACAGAGTAAAAAAAAATTTTATAATTCAAATTTTTATTTTATTTTATAACATAACTTATAATTTAAGATAAACAGAGTAATTTCTAAGAAAAAAAAAGTTATCTACATCCTTTTCTTTATTTGAATATATATATATATATATATGATCGTGAAGGCAGGATCAGATCCTGTAGAAGTGGGTCACCAAGTGCGTCTGGAATGCTGGTCGTATGGAGAGGAGGGGGGTGTACCTGCAAGGTACTCCGACGCTCAAGTCAGAAAGGGTCAGAGAAAAGGGGTAAGTACAAAGTATTAGTTCGTAGGGTGAATATTGGATACCTGACCCTCTCAAGCGAGAGGGTTTATATAGAGCACCCAGCGCGTGGCCAACGGTCCTATTTTCGGGGCGAAATAACCGTTTTCCCGAAGAATATATAACTACCAAAACTAGCCGTTATGTCGGGCAGGGTGCCCAAAACTAGCCGTTATGTCGGGCATAGGCATAGTTTCGGGCACCAGCCCATAGCTGTTTGGGGAGTGGATGAGTCGTGCGTAACGGACATCGTTTCCGGGGAGGAGCGATGCAGTCCCTGCCCCGTCGGAGGGGCAGAAAGGTAACTTTTGCCCCTTTGTGGATTGGACTTAGGCAATTTGGGTCGCTTTTGAGTAGAAGCAGATTGGGCCATGTCTAGCCATTGGTCCAGTCCAGAACATGAGCCCCCCAAGTCGTTGCTCCCGAACATGGGAGTGATGACTTAAGGGCAGTTCGTTGCTCCGGGGAGCTAGCACGGAGTCGTCGTTTGAAGACGAGGAGGATTGTCTCAACGTGCTTGTGACCCCTGGTGTCCGTGAGATTCGTGGTCGTGACCTTGTTGCCCGGTGTTCGGGGTGACTAATGGTCAGACAAAATTGGAAACGTTGGGACGCCACGTGTGCCTAGAGCTCCGTGTAGCAGTTACTAGGCAATGATGGCTAGTGGATAGCCATCATGGCCTACGAGCGCGTGTTCGCACGTGCCCCTTTGTATAAAAATGGGAAAATCGTTCCATTTGGGACTTTTTGCTCTGATTTCTCTTCGTTTCCTTCAGCATTCCTGCCCGTTGCCACCGTCTGCTTACTCCGACCACCGCTCCAAGCTTCGAGCAGCCACTTTCATCTTCTTAAATCAAGTAAGTTTTCTGATCCTGTGCTTGTTTTACTCATTTTTGTCGTCAACGGTAGATTGCATGTGGTTAGGGCTAGGTTTAGAGGACGAAATAGGTGGATTTCCGGTGATTGTTGGTGGTGGACGGTGGTTGTGCCATTTTTCCACTTCTGACATGTCGCCGGACGTGTTAGTATGTTCTAGCGAGGAGGGCGGTTCATGGCGTCGCCGTGACAGCTATGCATGTGTGACCGTCGTGTCTGTCCTTCTTCTGAGTGGGTGATGAGCTTTCCGGTAGAACACTCCCAGATTCCGGTGGAGCTTTGCGACTTCCGGCGAAGCTTCGAACGGAAACTGGGTACGAGTGCGAGGAAGCTCCTCGCTTGGGGATGGTTTGTTTCGAGCGTCTCCTCGTGGGGAGGTTTCAGTTTTCCTTTTGATCTTAGGGTTTAGGCCGAGGACGTTGTCCTTAGCCCTTTGCGCGCCCTTTCACTTGACTTAGCGGTGGAAGGGTGGATTTGATTTGTTGTCGAATTCACTTTCTTCTCTGCTTTTCAGGTGATTGTTATGGCGACGGGGCCAGATAGAGAGGTTATCATAGATACGTCTGAGGAAGAAACAGGCTTCGAGGATGATAGTAATTCGATGGCTTCGAGTTCCTCCAGTGATGTTGGGGAGGAAGAGGAGTTGGGTGACATGGACGAGGACGTCGCCGTGGACTCCGCCGAGGAGTGGGAGGTGGCCGAACCCGCTGAGCACGTGTCTACTTTTGCGAAGTATTTGGGGGACGTTTTTACGGAGGTTGGACCGGAGGGAGAGTGGAAGGTGCACTTCCCTTCCGTGGGTGAGCGGGTCTACACGAACTTCGGGGACCGTTTCACGATGTATGAATATGCTTTTAAGGAGTTGGGTCTGAGGTTGCCGTTTACTGATTTTCAGCAGTCAGTGTTCGTGCATTTGAAATTGGCCCCCAAGCAACTGCATCCTAACTCGTTGGCCTTCATCCGGGCGTTCGAGCTGGTATGCGAGCATCTCTCCATAGGGGCTACTCTCCCTCTGTTCTTCACTGTCTTCCATCTTCAAAGGCAGCTATCGGGGAGGAAGTACGGCTGGGTGTCTTTGAAGCAGCCCCGCAAGTTGTTTAAGCCATTCTCGGAGTCGATACGGACGTTCAAAGAGCGGTATTATGTCATCGAGCCCTTGTCCGAAGCTGCCCAGGACAGCACATACGTCTGGGAGATCGAAGTTGACGAGGATGGGAATGACCTGCGCGACGAGGATGGGAAGTTTATTGGGCGGAGAATCTATAAGTTCCCCATCCATTGGGCGCCTGATCATTTCGCTAAGAGGCCCAGTGGCTATGTTCTCCAACCGAGCGAACTACGCGGGCAGGACGCCGTGGCGTACGAGGTGCTGGTGAAGTGGGTCAACTCCTTCCGGCTTGCTGAGTGCTGGACGAGCAAGGGTAATCTGGTCTTCGAGGAGGACGGGAGTCAGAGGGTTAAGCGTCGATTTATCAACATTAAGGCACTGTTGGAGTGCAAGACTCCCGAGGATGCCGAGAAGCTGCTTGGTAGTCTTAGTTATTTAGATTTGTTTGCGCTATTTCTTTTCCTCGTATCTAACATGCTCGTATTTTGTTTGTGCAGGTGAGATGCCTCAGGCCCATGACAAGGTTGTGAGGAAAGCTCTTGCGAGGATCAAGGCCGGAGCAGTTCCTCTGAAGTCTCGGTTTGCTGGCGCTCGTGTTCCTTCTCCGGTGCAGTCCGCTGCGGGGACCTCTTCCTCTCCTACTCCCGCTCCCCGGGGGTCTCCTCTTCCTTTGACCGGTCGATCCAAGCGGCCAAGGGTTACTGACGCTGTGGACCTCACTCGGGTGGCTGAGAAAGGGAAGTTCGAGCTTTCTCCTTGTATCCTCGATAGGAGATTTTTCGAGGGAAACTCTTTGGTCGTGCCCCGGGCAGAATCTCTTCGCTTGGAAAGTATGGATCGCCCGAGCAAGAGGGCGTTGGTGGCTCAAGACGCTTCTGCCTTGGTCAGGATGATGGAGATGGCAGCCGTTTATGCTGAAGGGGACTCTGCAGCTGAGGCCGAACTTAATGCTGCCCGTGCTACCATGGCGTCCCTCAAGGAAGACGTCAAGGGTGCCGATGACGCTCAGAAGAAGGCCGAGGAGGAGGTAGCTCGGTTGAAGAAGGAGAACTCCACACTGGCGGCGGAGAAGAAAGTTGCTGAGGAGCTGGTCCAGCGGCTGAGGACGGCCAATGCCCCGGGTGAGGATGAGCCAGAAGATGTGAAGGAATTGAAGACGAGATCCGAGCTGGTTGCCCGTTTGCTGACGGCCGAGGATGATGGTATTGCCTTCGCGGAGGAGTCTTTCAGGAACGCCGTGGCTCAACTGCGGGTGGTGAACCCTGTGCTTGACTTTTCTGTCGAGGGTACCCACTATCTGGCGCACGTTGAGGATGGTCGAATCGTTATGTCCGATGCTCTCCTTGAAGGAAATAACGAGGATCAGCCCGCGGAGGACCAGGGGCCTCAGCCCGAGCCTGCCGAGCACGTGGATGAGTGAGGAGTTTGTGTTTTTGATGTTGTTGTAATCTATCCGGCCTGCGTGCCGAGTAATTGCTTGTAATTTATTTTTTTAGGGGGCATGGCCCCCGTTTGATGTAACTCAGTACAATCGTGGTCCTTGTGGCCACTTATTATGTTAAATTATTATATGCTTGATTCTGTTATCTGCATGAATTTACTTGCTTTTATTTTTTGCTAAGTGTTGTACTCATGCTCGCTGTGAATGTATGTCTGCCCGTGATTAGGAGTATTTGACTTGTGCAAATATTTAAGGGGGATTGCTCGTTATAGATGTGTTCAGCAGTGAGGGGAACTGGTCGAACGGCTGGGGAATATCCTGGCGGGGGTGCGGAGCTCAGGTCGCGTTTGAGTCTTGAGTTCGTGGCATGAACGTCCTATCGCGAGCTGGGGTTCTGCCAGTTATGGTACTTTGACGACAGCGATGCTCGATCGAGGACCGCTGTCGAGCAGTTACCCGGCTCGTTACTGAGCGGGGTTCTGCTTTATTAGTATGCGACGCTTGTACCTAGATATGCATAGTGGTCGGTAGCTGGCGTTCGTCGTTGCGACGGGTTGAACCGAGAATTTAGCTGTAGTATTGTTTTAGCTTTTCAGCGTTCCATGGTCGAGCAAGTTCTTCCCCGGTGAGATGTTCTAGGTAGTAGGCCCTATTTTCCATTTTTGCTCGGACGCGATAGGGTCCTTCCCAGTTGGCTGCTAGTTTGCCTTCGCGAGAGTCTTTGTGGTTTCTTCTTAGAACAAGGCTTCCCGCGTCGAACTCTCGTCGTATCACCTTGGCGTTGTGCCTGATGGTAATTTTTTGTTTTAGTGAGGCTTCGCGGAGGGCTGCCCCGGTTCGGATTTCCTCGACGAGGTCGAGTTCTTCTCTCAACGATTCGTCGTTCATCTCCCCGTCTAGGGGCGACTTTGTCCACCTGGAGGGCACGTGAACTTCGACGGGGATTACAGCCTCGGTCCCGTATGCTAGACGGAAAGGTGTTTCCCCAGTCGTCGAGTGTGGAGTTGTGCGGTATGCCCACAGTACACTGTGCAGTTCCTCGACCCATGCCTTCTTTGTTTCGTCCAGCCTTTGCTTGAGGCCTCAAAGGATGACTCGGTTGGCTGCTTCATCCTGTCCGTTTGTTTGAGGGTGCTCTACGGATGCCAAGTGTTGCTTCGTACCCAGTTGGGCGACGAAGTCTTGGAACTTCCTGTCCGTGAATTACGTCCCATTGTCTGTTACTATCGCTTGGGGGATGCCGAAACGTGCAAGGATGTTTCGTTTGTAGAAACGCAGGATGTTGAGGGCAGTTATCTTGGCTAGAGCCTCCGCTTCTATCCATTTTGTGAAGTAGTCTACGCCCACTATTAGGTATTTGTTCTGACTTGATCCTACCACGAAGGGTCCTAGGATGTCTAGGCCCCACCAGGCGAATGGCCACGGGGAGGACATAGACTTGAGCTCGTTAGGCGGAGCCAGGTGCATGTCCCCGTGTCGTTGGCATTTATCGCATTTCTTCACGTGTTCTTTTGCGTCGTTTTGCATGGTCGGCCAGTAGTATCCTGCTCGGAGAGCCTTTCGTGCAAGGGATCTTCCGCCGAGATGTTGAGCATTGATTCCCTCGTGGATTTCGCGCAAGATGTGCACGACCATTTCCTCCTCGACACATTTGAGCAGCGGAATGGAGAATCCCTGCCTGTAGAGTTTATCTTCGACCAAGACGTAAGAGCAGGCTCTTCGCCTGACTGTGTTGGCCTCCTTTGGATCGGACGAAAGTTCGTCTTTGGCGAGATAGTTGTAGACGGGGGTCATCCAGCAGTTGTTGTCGCCGATCACCTGCACGTCGAGTGTCGGGGAGGCTTTCTCGATGCTGGGTCGAGGAAATACTTCTTGTATGACGGATTTGTTTCCGCCATTCTTCTTTGTGTTGGCCAGTTTGGATAGCACGTCTGCTCGCACGTTATGTTCGCGGCGAACATGTTTCACTTCCACTGTTGTGAACTTTGCTATCTCCTTCTTGACCAGGGCCAAGTATTCGGTCAGGTTGTCGTTTTTGGCTTGATATTCTCCCTGGACCTGGAGGGCCACGAGTTGTGAGTCTGTGCAGATGACGACTTCTTCTGCGCCCAGGTCCTCGGCCAGGCGTAGCCCAGCGAGGAAGGCTTCGTATTTAGCCTGGTTGTTGGAGGTTGGGAAGGACAGGGTGAGTGATACTTCAACGATGATTCCTTCGTTGCTTTCTAGTATGATGCCCGCACCGCTTCCTGCCAAGATGGAGGCACCGTCCACAAAAATGGTCCATTTGCGTGCTTCGCTCGCGGGGGAGTCTGCGAATGTCATTTCTGCGATGAAGTCTTCCAGAGCCTGGGCTTTGAGAGATTTCCTGCTTTCGTATTGGATGTCAAATTTGGACAGTTCTAGCGACCATTTGAGTATTCGACCGGCCATGTCTGGTCGTCCTAGTAGCTGCTTTATTGGTTGATCTGTTCGAATCACGATCGTGTGAGCTAGGAAGTAGTGTCTTAATCTTCTGGCTGCATTGATGAGGGCCAGTGCCACTTTCTCTATCTGTTGGTATCTTAACTCTGGTCCTTGCAGCGCTTTGCTCGTGAAATATATGGGCTTCTGCCCATCAGGTGTCTCGCAGATGAGAGCGGCACTCACTGCTTCGGTTGCTACGGCGAGGTACAGGTACAACATTTTGCCATTGTCCGGGCGAGAGAGGACCGGTGGCTCTGAGAGTGCTCGTTTCAGATGGAGAAGGGCCTTGTCACACTCCTCGGTCCATTCGAATGCTGCCTCTTTGCGGAGGAGTTTGAAGAATGGTAGGGCGTGCTGGGCGGACTTAGCCACGAAACGAGATAGTGACACCGGCATCCCGTTGAGGGACTGGATGGATTTTTTGGACTTGGGTGTAGGAAACTCGGAGAATGCTCGGCATTTATCGGGATTGGTTTCGATTCCTCGTTCCGTTAAGTAGAAGCCGAGGAATTTGCCCGCTCGGACACCAAACGTGCACTTCTCCGGGTTAAAATGAATTTTGTATTTCCTGGCCTATTCGAAGACCTTTCTCAAATGGGCAGTATGATCGGTTTCCTCGTGGGATTTCACGATGATGTCTTCCATGTAGACTTCGAGCATGTCGCCGATTTCTCCCCGGAATACTTTGTTCATCATTCTTTGGTAGGTTGCTCCGGCGTTCTTCAGGCCGAAGGGCATTACGTTGTAGTAATAGTTTCCCAATTCGGTCATGAAGGCCGTGTATTTTTTATCGGCCATTGCCATTGAAATTTGATTATAGCCCGAGTAGGCGTCCATGAACGATAAAAGTTTAAAACCGGCAGAATTATCAACAAGTTTATCAATATTGGGGAGGGGATAGGCATCCTTCGGGAATGCCTTTTTGAGATCGGTGTAATCAATGCACATGCGCCATTTTCCATTAGATTTTTTAACTAGTACAACGTTGGACAGCCAAGTGGTGTACTTGGCCTCCGAAATAAATTTGGCCTCAAGCAGTCCTTTACAGCTTTTTCAGCAGCCTCCGTTTTCTCCGGAGACTGCTTTCTCCTACGTTGTGCTACGGCCTTGACGGTCGGGTCAATTGTCAGCTGGTGGCAGGCGACAGACGGATCCAAGTCGGGCATTTCGGCGGCGCTCCACGCAAAGAGGTCGGCATTCTCACGGAGGCATGCTTTGAGCTGCTTCCTCGCGATGTCGGGTAGGTCTGCTCCAATCTTCACTCCCCGCAGAGGGTCATCGCCGAACAGAATGATCTCGAAGTTGTCATCTGGGATTGGGCGCATCAGATGGGAGCTGTTGCTGGACGATGTGGATGGGTTGGCTGAAGTTGCTCGTTCCTCCTGCTGGCCTTCTTCTTGGAAGCGACTGTCGAGGTCGATGGAGTCGACCTAGGGAAGAGGCTTGGCCTCCTCGGAGCTGCTTGGTAATGCTGGCTTGCCCGACACTTTTGGCTTGGACACAATGGCGTTGAGCTCTTTTGTAGCTGCCTCGAAACACCGTCGTACAACTTCGATGTCGCCGTGGAGAGTGGCGACCATCCTTCTTGAAGTGTAATACTTCATCTTCAGGTGGGCTGTTGAAGGCACTGCTACCAACTCGGCCAGAGTTGGCCTTCCGAATATGCACTGGTAAATCGACGGGCAGTCGATCACCAGAAATTGTACCTTGACAGATCTGGCCGTCTCAGCTGATCCGAAGGTTACGATCAGTTCGACGTAGCCCCATGGCTTGGTCACTGATCCGTTGAATCCCTGTAAATCAGACCCTACATAGGGGGTAAGGTGTGATTCATCTAGCTGAAGTGTTGAAAACAGCTGGGAGTACATGATGTCGACCGAGCTGCCTTGGTCGACGAGGATTCTGCGAACGTCGAAGTTCGCCATTCGGGCTCTGACGAGCAAAGGTATGCTCGAGTTCGGGGATCTGCCGAGGAGCTCTTCCCGGTAGAAGGAGATGGGGATGGAGCCCTTCTGAGCCTGATCAAACGTGGTCACTTTATTGGAGCTCATGTTGATCAGGTGCTCGAATTTACGTTTCACGGAGCCCACAGTGACTTTGTTGAAGGGAAAAGTCTCCCACGGGCTGTGGGCCACGAAATAAGCAGGGGCGCTGAGCCCGTTCGGGACGTAGAAGTCCTCAGGTCGCGATATGGACATAGCGACCTGTATGTTGGCGTCTTCCGAGGAAGGTACTTCCTCCTCTATCTTCTTGGACTCCTGGGCATCCTGCCGAGGAGTGTCCTTCTTCTTCGCGAACTGTTTCAGGTGGCCGTCCCTGATCAGTATCTCAATGGCATCCTTCAGGTGGATGCAGTCCTCTGTAGTGTGGCCGTGACTCTTGTGGAAACGGCAGTATTTTGATTTGTCCATGTTTGGTCTAGCCGGAAGTTGTTTGGGGAAGCGGACCCCTGCCTGCTTGAACTCCGAATTGGCACATTCGGATAATATTTTCTCCCTGGAGACGGTCAGGGGGTTTAGTCATGGAAACGCCCGGACGGTCCCTTGCTGTCGCGGGAGTCCCGGGGACGGTCCTCGCACCTCCGTTCACCCCGACGAGATGTCGAGGCTTCCTCTCCTCTGGAGGTCCGAGTGTTCTCCTGATGGCGTGATGCTCGGATGTTGCTGGCTGCAACCTTCTCTTCGTACTGAATGTGCGATTGGGCTTTGAGGAGGAGGGCGTCTAAGTTCCTCTATGGTGCGAGGCCAATGGCTTTAGAAAACTCAGAGCCCGGGCGGAGCCCTTGCTCGAGCAGAAACTTCTTCATTTCATCCGTTGTAGGGACCTGTACTGCTTCCTTGTTGAACCTCTCGATATATGTGTGGAGAGGCTCGTTTTTTCCTTGGATTATGGCCCCAAGGGAGGCCTCGGTCTTGGGGTGACGGCGAGATGCTGTGAAATGCCGCGAGAACATCCTGCCTAGTTGTCTCCACGAGGTAATGGACTCCTCGGGCAGCTGCTTGTACCATGTCATCGTTCCCTTTTGGAGCGTGGTAGGAAATAATCGGCATTTGATGGCGCCTCATACGCCGCGGTAGTCCACCAGCGCATCGATGTTCTCGATGTACTCGTTGGGGTCAGTGGTCCCGTTGTACGTGCCCAGTCATGGGGGCTTCTCCAGGCCTTTGGGGAGACGGGTAGCCAAGATCTCCTGGGATAACGGGCCGTGAGGCTCGTCGTCGCTACTAAAACTGGTGAACGATGGGGACCGAAGGGGACGCTCGCGACGGCGGTTCCTTCGGGGAGAAGGAGAGCGGTTCCTTCGAGGAGAAGGTGAGCGGTTCCTTCGGGGAGTAGGCGAACGGTTCCTTAGGGGAGAAGGTGAACGGGCCCGACCTTTAGACTTGACCGGGGGAGATTGCTTGTTCCTTCGAGTCCTCTTGTGTCCGGGAGAGTACTGGTCACACGGGGAGATCTGGTTGGCCGACAACGTCAGATTTGTTGACGGGGAGGATGGTGGTTTGGAGAGCATCCTTGGCACAATCTTGAGAGGCCATGATGATGATGATCTTTGAAAATTATTTTGATCTTTGGTTTCCGGGAAAGAAAGATGGGGAGAACAATGATTCCCACAGACGGCGCCACTGATCGTGAAGGCTGGATCAGATCCTGTAGGAGTGGGCCACCAAGTGCGTCTGAGATGCTGGTCGTATGGAGAGGAGGGGGTGTACCTGCAAGGTACTCCGACGCTCAAGTCAGAAAGGGTCAGAGAAAATGGGCAAGTACAAAGCATTAGTTCGTAGGGTGAATATTGGATACTTGACCCTCTCAAGCGAGAGGGTTTATATAGAGCCCCCAGCGTGTGGCCAACAGTCATATTTTCGGGGCGAAATAACCGTTTTCCCGAAGAATAGGTAACTACCCAAACTAGCCGTTATGTCGGGCAGGGTGCCCAAAACTAGCCGTTATGTCGGCATATGCATAATTCCGGGCACCTGCCCATAGCTGTTCGGGGAGTGGATGAGCCGTGCGTAACGAACATCATTTCCGGGGAGGAGCGATGCAGTCCCTGCCCGGTCGGAGGGGCAGAAAGGTAACTTTTGCCCCTTTGTGGATTGGACTTAGGCAATTTGGGCCGCTTTTTAGTAGAAGCGGATTGGGTCATGTCTAGCCGTTGGTCCAGTCCAGAACAATATATATATATATATATATATATATATATATATATATATATATATATATATATAGGAGAGCTTTTATTTATGACCAGAAAATGTTTAAACTATACTAGACAACAAGTGGGATACTCGTGCGTCTGCACGGGTACTGGTGCGGACCGCGGAAGTGTCACTAGTAGGAAATTTTAATCTCATTATGCATTATGAATAATTAAATTGAGAAGTTCTAAAACAAATTATGGCCAATGGTATAAAAATAAAATAAAAATGAAAGAAATGTTAAAGAAACAAATTGAAACCTTTTTTTTAAAAAAGCTTTTGTTAAAATGTACAAAAAATGATATATGAATAAAAAGTATAAGAAATTAAAGATAAATGTAATAAAAAAGAAAAACAACCAACCTTATCCCTTAAAAAATGAAAGAAATAGAGTATTGAAAATTGTATAAAAGTGTGTATTAATAAAAAAAATAAAATAATTTCATATAGTGTTCAAATTAGTTGAGGAAGATTAAAACAAATGTGTTTAATAGACTTAATTGAGAAATTAAAATGTGGTTAATTAAATATAATTATCGGTTAAGAGTATTAAATAATAATATTTAGTATTCTGAAACAGTGGAAGTAAACGCTTGGGGTGCATAAAGGTGACCCTATTCACCTGCCAAAACACACTTTGTGGCATTCATAAACAAAAACACAACAAAACGAAAGTACGGTTTGAGTTTCTTCTCCATGGCTGCTTCGGCAAAGTCACCACTGTTGAACACCGTCACTCCAGCAAGGTAAGATCCACAAACCCCTGTCTTCTAATACTCATAGGTGTGTAAAACGCGGATTGTGTTTCAATGTCGATCGTTTTTCGTGGATGAATGGGTATTGAAAATCTGAGCTTTGTATACATGTTCGCTCATTTTCTTAGTTAAGAAATTTCACAGTTAACAGTCGCAAGCAAACTGCGTATTTTAACGCTGCATGCACAATGATATGTGTGTATGAACTTTCAATTCTGAAATTTTTTAAACTCGTGTTACAGTTCCAAGTTGGAAAAGGATGTGAGTCACATCCCCTTGAAGCGTATGCAAAACGACAAAGATTACTTGTTGCATGAGGACTCGCATGGTGTGAAGAAGCAAAAGGGAGTGAATATTAACGGGGGTGGGGCTGAGGGTATGAACGCGAAAACTGGTGGAGTGCAGGGTGCTATTCCGAAAGAACGTAATCAAAACCGTGAGGCAGGACATTCCAAAATTGGTGTCTGGAAGGGTAAAGCTAAGGTAGGGGAGGTTGCAAAAGAATCAAAGGGACCATGTCGGGTTGTGAATGCCGTAGGTTTGAAGGGCAAATCCCAGAAAGTTGTTCTTAACAAAAGGATAGGATGGGGAGGTGCTGAGCAAATGAAGGCCAAGGGTATGGATTCGACCGCTGCATGTGGTGTCAAAGTTAAAACTGAGGAGGAGTACATTACTATTTCATCTAATCGTGAAAGGTAAAAATAAATTAGAAGAATGCATTAGCATTGTTATCATAGGCAATAAAAACGTAGTAATCGACTTTGTATGGCTTAGTGACATGGTGTAATATTTTAACTGAATGTAGGGAATTCACTCCCGTCTTTGAAGATGAGTTTCAAGAAAACTGGACCAGGGTGGTTAAAGATGTGAAGGCGCTGCGTTCTAATGTCCTGGTAAGCCGATTAAAGTGTCGTTAGTAAGCATTACTGTAGGATAAAAAAGGTTTGGTGGATTAACTTTATTTTTGAATTGTACAGCAAATTCCGCGTGATGTCATCCGGAGCTGCCTTCGTAAATCACAAGACTCCATTGTCCTGTACGACACAAACAAGTCTTGTGCGTATTACTGTGAATTGAAAAAGAGGCGAGGCAAAATGGAGAAGTGTCTTCTTGGCAGGTGGTACGATTTTGCGAAAGACAGGGTGATAAGGAAAGACGGTGTGTTGGAGTTCTGCATCAGATATCTGCATGCAAGTGAGATTTTAGTTTCCGTCAAGCGGGGAAATGCGCAACAGTGAAAGGGTAGTATATATTAGAAGGCTGTATGAATGTAGTGTGTACCTTGGTATCAGTGTTTTGTTGTAATTTAAAATTTGTGGACCTAGTAGTATTATAGGTTAGTTATGTTCCTGATTTAAGTATTGGTGTTCCAAAACATTTTGTAGCAGTTGTGGTGCAGACATAGCAATGCAGGCATGTAATGGTTTTGATAAATTTCTGATGAAAATGGTGTATTGTTGATGTTAATGATTGTAGTTGCTAATATTTATGACACAGATCTGGTTGACTTAAAAAATAAAGGTAGAATGCGTTAGTCTCATTTAGTGTTGACTGGGTGAGTTAATTTGGTAATGTGTGTGATGGCATTTTATACTGGTTTTGTGGAATGGTATGCAAATGTGAACCATTCAATGTGCATTTGGCGTAATACGTGGACAGCAGTGGGTAAATAAGAAGGAAAGTCAGTGTGAAGTGTGTGGGAAAGCTAAGTGGAAAGATATAATATTTTCACGAATTAAGAAATTGAGCACAGTATTGGTGGGGGCCAAGTTATTTCATAAGTGTTATTTCTCTCACATAGCAATAGGTATATAGCAGCCTTAAAGAGAATGCGGTTTACATGCATACCCCATATGTAAGAATATAATGACATGACCATGGACAGTAGAAATAAGAAAAGCATCCTAGCACTGTAGACATGTGAATGGGAGATGGAAGTGGACAAAATTTTTGCAGTAATAAAGACGTAATGGTGGTGTTAGTAAATGCTCACACCTACTTCCATTTGTCTCTCCCTTTAACTTTGTTTATAACTGCAAAGGAAAAATAGGAAGAACTATGGTAGACACAGGACTGAAGCCATAGAAGCATTGGTAACGCATCACCTTCAGAGCTGCTTTTGTCCATCTATTACCACAATGGCGAGGACGGGAATTCTGAATCAAGCATACCTCGTGGACACTTTAGCAGTTGCTAAGATAGCCATCCAAGTATGGGGTTTTCTGTTAAATTTTCTCAATCTCTTTCCCATGCCTAACATTATATGAATAACATAGTAATTGTAAGGCAACTCGTTACATATTAAT
The DNA here is from genome assembly GCA_022829125.1 of Lathyrus tuberosus. Classification (NCBI taxonomy): domain Eukaryota; kingdom Viridiplantae; phylum Streptophyta; class Magnoliopsida; order Fabales; family Fabaceae; genus Lathyrus; species Lathyrus tuberosus. Next base: position 18,687,302 of record JALAZF010000034.1, read on the forward strand.
TGTAGGCGTTTCCGGAGATTGAGCCGTTGTTTGTTAGAACTCACATAGCAAATCTAGGAAAAACATGGAGGATAATTAACAACGAAGGTATCCAGCAAGAAATAGGATTTAACAAAAATGAAGATCTACCAGCTTTGGTCAGTGGTTGGACGGAGCTGCAACATTTGTACGCACTACCAGATGACGTGGTTGTCGTCTTCGGGTATTACGGGAACAACAATTTTGAGGTTGTCGGGTTTAAATAGATAATTGACTTCGCAGAGCTACCAAGCTTTCACAGTAGGTTCATATACCAGAAAGGGATATATGCGTTTGATGTCGATCTTTCACCAGCGAGTGTGGCCGGACCAAAATTAGTTGAGTCGGAACTGTGTTTCAAAAGAATACATAAGATTTATTTTACCATGCTATGTGTTAGGTCACTGACTCGTGTTGTTAACTGTTATGTATGTAGAAATTGCCGACAGATTTTAGATGTATTTTGAGAGACAACGATTATGAGGTTCTAACATTGTGCGATGACAACGGTCGAACTTAAATGCTCTTAATTGTGAACATACATGATTCAAACCGCACAAAGATAGGGTATGAGTGGGACGCGTTTTGTGAGTCAAACCAGCTAAGAGCAGGAGACAGAATTAGATTCAGATTGGATGTAAGCGATGCAAATAAAATATGCCACGTATATAAGGTTTGTCATCCTTAAACAACATGCGTTAACTGTATTGTGTTGTAGCGTAATATTGGTCATCAAGTATTATAATGCCTGTGAATATGTTTGCATTTTAAAACAAATTCTGCCATGTTAACTCTGTACGTGTAATGATGTCAGTAATAAAGAATACAACATTTTATATGAGTTAGACATGTAGATAAAGTTGTGAGTATATGTTTGCAAAAAAGAACATAAATAGCAAAACAGAAACATGAAGAGTTATTCCTTTGATTAAACACATCAGTGTAATGGTCTGAAGATTAGACACACTGCAATAACAGTAATCCCATATTGAATGTACAAAAAGATAATGTTACATGTGTATCAGATACATTCCCAATCAAACATTGTTGAAAACCTCCTTATAAACCACGTTAGTTGTAGACACTTTGGCACAGTTGTTTTCATCGTGTACCAAAACTTTGATACCTTTCTTGCTGGTAACCCTTGAAAGGGCTACATAAATCTATCCACGAGTAAATACGTCCCGAGGAATATAAAGCCCCACCCAATCCAACTACTGACCTTGTGACTTGTTAATCGTCATCGCGTATGAGACTATTATTGGGAACTGTCTCCGGCTGAGCTTGAAAGGCCAAGGAGATTGAGAAGGCGACATATCTATACGAGGAATATAGACTACGTTACCATGTTGTTCCCCCCCCCCCCCATTATATGTGCCTCCAGTACGTGCGACGCCATCTTCGTCACAATTAGGCGTGTACCATTACACAATCCTCTGGGTTGATAAATGTTCCACATCAGCATCACGGGTGTTCCAATCTTAAGCTTTATGTGATGGTTTGGCAGACCAGAAGTTTTTAAAGATCTAAGAAATTCTGGAGTGAGAACATCAAGCATGTCCCTGTTATATATCTCCGACTGGTCAACTGAGTTACATCTATAGTAATCCCTTAAGTCACCTATAGCAAAAGAATGCAAAATATTAATGCATTATTATGAAGTTGTATAAATGTCTGAGAAAACCAGTGTAGGATTTAAAATTACCTGACATCATGGCCAAAACATGATCATTTATTTTGTCAACCATATCGATGGTTGATGCTAAGATAGCCCTACTATTTAGGTAGCTGTAGTCCTAGTAGTTATTGAGGAAAGCTGGATAAGTACTCGTGACAATGGCTACAATAGGATCTTCGAACTGTGTTATTAGAATTTCAGGTGGAAAGTCTATCTCAGTGGTCCCATCATTAGGACCTCCCAGTTTACCCTCCCCTATACTGAGAAGTCATTCGTAGAATTCAGTAATTTTGTTCCGTTCGTGGTCCGTTGGACCACAGTTCAGACGCATGTTTTTGGTCAACGTCAACACCTGAACCTTGTGCCAAATGTAGGAAGCGTTTATGGCAGCGTGCACAATGTCAGATCTTGATCCTCTGGGGATTACAGGCAAGATCTACCTAAAGTATCCACCAAAGACAACAACCTTGCCACCAAAGACCTCACTGGAGTTGCCACTGACACTCATTAGATCGTTCAATGTCCTGTCAAGTGCTTCGAAACACCATTTGTTTGCCATATGAGCCTCATCCCAAATAATTAACTTCGCCTACCGAAGAAGTTCTGCCGCCTTATCTTTGTAATGAATGTTGCAAGTTGAATTATCCAACGTTGGGACAGGTATTTTGAACCTTGAATGAGCGGTTCTCCCACCGGGTAGCAAAAGCGATGCAATTCCACTGGTTGCAACGGTTTTGCAGATGTCTTGCTTAGACCGAAGGGCAGTTGCGAGTGTCTTACACATGTACATTTTGTCGGTACCCCCATAACCATGCAGGAAGAAAACGCCTCCTTTCTAGCTTGACACAACAGTCATTATAGTGTCGTAGATACCGCGCTGCTCATCTGTTTAAAAGGAAAAAAGTATAAAATTCCATGTATGTAATGTGCATGTGAAAAGTTGTTTCATGCCACATGTTAGATAAAAGTACCTGTGAGAGCGGCATGAAGTGACCGGAACTCATCCGTCATGGTTTGAATGTCGTAACTGCGTTCCTCGTAGATGAGGCAATTCCCGAGTTGCTCCAACACATATCCGTCTGGATACGGTATAGGTTTGAAGTCCTTAAGAGTTCTCCAATTTAGCTATAGAAGTTTTTCAATCTACATTAATGTGAGATTTATCAGCTGTGCATCCGTCAACAAAAGTTCTGTGAAACAAAAACAATATTCAGGCGACTATGTTGGTAAATGCACAAAAGCTGTAAGTTTGTCATGTGGATATTTTTAATGGAAGAGAAGGATGAGGTGCAATGAAATGTTTAGTGTACTGTAAGTCGTACCTTTGTCATTCACCAACTGTCTCTGTTGGTGCAAGACACCATCAGAGAGTAAAACCCACGACTCATTCCAGTCATGGGCAGGCCTGTTCACATTACCTGACAGAAGCATAACCACAAAGCTTGCGAAGATAATGACTTGACACCCATTCACTTGCTTCCTTAATGGCTCTGATGAATTCTCGATCATCTTCAAGGAATCACATGGCAAAACATGCATCCCTAAATGAATCATACTGTGTATCGCCTACCTTTCGTATTTCCTCATAACCCCTAGGGCCTTTCACAACTGTCAGCATCATCCATAGAAAATATAGTTCTCCCGTAGAAGGAGGAACCCAAATCAAACGGCCAATTGTAAACCCCTTTTTTCGAGGCCTCCAGACTCTTAATCTTTTATGGTATACAAACATGCTGACGAATTGGCCGTAACTCAATTGCCTGGCCTGCTCATAAGTCTGATTTGCAATTAACCACCCAGAAAACATAGACTCCGTCACGCTTGCCTTCTCTAAAACATTTTCTATTCAGGCATAATTGGTGTAGAAAAGCGGTTTCTCACCGATGAGGTGGAAAAACATACGCTCAACCGCAGGCTTCCTTCCATGAATGTTGTAACTGAAGATCCTCCATGCTGCCTCACATGGGGAGACGTATTGACAATCAAGATATTGTTGTATTTCATCAACGACTTCGTTACCATCAGGGGAGGCGGTAATTCTGTCAAAGCCATTGTGGATGTATTTGAATAGATATTTGATAGAAGTACTCTGATTACACCACTCAATGTTGATATGAGCATGGTATTTCAATAGTAACTTTGTGTTGTAGGGGACTACATGTCTATTGTCCAAAGGGATTCCATTTTTCTAGATGATGTGCGATGTCAATCTTCTTCTGTATAGAGGATAACCCTCCGCATCAACAATTATATTCTCAATGAATCGCTTTAGAAAGAATTTAGTGCATTTTCTGTTCTTCATACACGGTGATGATTGATTAGACAGACCACAAGGCACGTGGACCATGTGTGTCTTGACCAAGTTGTACAAAGTCAGATGGCGTGCAGGGTTAGGAATTTCCGCGCTTATTACACGATCAATGTCTGCTGGGGTTGGGTATTTACTTTCTGGATGTAAGAAAACCAGTATGTGTGTGTGTGAGAGGCCTCTCTTTTGGAATTCAATGGTATACATAACTGAAAGATGGGGAAAGTGCAACAGACATCATGAGTATAATAATAAGAATTAGGGTGCCTTAAAGGAATAAAACTAATGTAGGTGACTTACATGCCAAAACACGTCCCAGGACATGGTTCTTTGTTATGTCGCGCATAAGTTGGTCAAATTTGATTTTGAAAACTTTTGATACAATATCCGGACGCTCGTGTGCATGTAAATTTTTTGGATCCAAATGGCGTTTGATTTCAGGCTAATTTGGGTTGCAGATAAAGGTTATAAAAAGGTCAGGAAAACCCAATTTACTTGAGATTGCCATGCCGTCAAAATATAGTTGGTCCATGTACCTTTTGCTTCCGACAAATGTAGAAGGCAAAACGACACACTTACCTTGCGTACTACATTGCTGGGAAGTACCGGCAGCGCCATGTTGTTGTAAGTTACTATACTTTCTGACTCTCAAGTTAGTTTGATTTCTTTGCAACCAATTAAGATGTTCCGTCTCCGTCATAATGTAGCCGTCAACCAAAAACTACTGGAAGAGACGCCTTGAGTGAAGCAAAGTTGTAGGCTCAGCAATGCGTTCCTGTAGTCAGAAGCATAGCCAATCCTTAATGGTTTGGCGGTTCTTCTTGGTGACAGTTTGTTCGTGTCTGTACTTGTGAAGTATATTCTCCCTGTAACCATCTTCCCCTAATGCAAAAATCAGAGGTAATGGTAACCAAGATAAGCCGGGTGAAACTCATCGATCCTCTGTAATCCACCATCTCGCTCATGGATTATGATGTCCCTCATTTTAGCAGAGTCTATATCTCCAACAATGAGAGCAACGACTTCCGAGACCGTGGGCAAGTTATACACGCGACCATCACCTGGCCTAGTTGAAATGACTTTCAACCTTAAATCCTATAAGTTTCTCTCCCTCAATACATCCCTTGCCATTCTAAACGCTTTTGCGTGTACATTATTCTCGTCCAACATCTGTTTCAAGTTGGTAACTATATCCTTTTCAAGCTTTTTATTATCCCTACAGAATAAAATTAATAGTAAAGTTAGCCAAACGCATTCCAAATCCCGATAGTGGCTACAACATATCTGTAATATAACATGGAATTCCTGAGTTGTCACCTAAAAAAATATAATATGTTATCGACCTCATTATCTGTGTCAAAAATGTATAGTTGGGCATACTGGGGAGGTTGACCGATTTCAGGGAGCACCGTTCCGATTCTGTGACAAATTTGACCATGAAGTCGCCACGTAGGAGGACCCATCCCTTTGGAGTATGTTGTGTCAAATTTCATTCCGGGAGAAGTGAAGGAGAACATAGTTTTGTAAGTTCTAATGTTGTCTTGGAAATTTTTACTATGTTTCGGCGTTCTATCATACAGAAGTTGATGTAACAGTGGAGGAGGCGTCTTCATCAATGGCAGGACCACCTTTCCACTTCTGCAGCATATATGAAACTTTGGAACAGCAGTATGTCTATTCTTTTGTTTATGCTCCTGATACCACATAGAAGCCTTACAATGATGGCATTCCCAAACTGGGGCACCAATGTCAGCATACTCTGCGTTCATAAGAGATATGTAAGGTGAAGATTATAATAGATGATAATTGCATAGTAAGTACATAAAAACAGATGCGTGGATGACATAACCTTGTAGGTAGGAGTCAGCAGGGTCCTCATAGGCTTCATCGTCAGAATCGGAAGTATCTCCCAAGGCATAATTAGAATCCGAATCAGAATGTTCATCATTCGAAGAATAAATAGCAGACATTAGTTGTGTAACGTTAGTAAGAACAGAAGTTGAACATTCTGGAATATTGTAAAGTTGACTTGTACTATGGTGAAGGTTGGGGTTGGATGGAACAGTGTAAGATCCCCCTGGAGTGTAAGCTGCAGTAGGTGAGTTTGAAGCTGCCGGAGGAAATAATCGTGGGAGGGATGGTATGCTTGAGTGTCTAATGCCAGATGTGCGTGAATTAAGCTGGATAGCTGAAGGCATATTCGTAGGGGTAGTGCCATAGCTATTGCTAACCGTGTTGGTTAAATGCGAGGCAACAAGTGACCGTGGTTGACACAGACTAAATCCGAGACTTGTTTGCAGAGATGTCTGAGCTGGACTTGCCGAATGTACAAGGATAGGTGTGGGTGTTAGTTGCTCATTAGGGGTTGTACAAAGGGTCACATGTGGTTGAACTTCACGGGGCATCTCGTTATTGAAAGAGTCAAACAAATTGACCCCGGATTGCATTTGAAATCGTCTGCATTTTAGTTGGCCAGATTCTCCGATATGTCGGTTAGATGGTGCATTATTAGCATTGTTACGTATCTCTGATAGAGACGTCGAATGGTCACGTTGGAAAAAAGTAGAAACAGGCATCAATGACGTTGATGATGTACCACTTTCATTCTCCTTGTTGGCAGTGTGTTTGTTAAGCATTTTCTCTGTTAAAATCGTTTTCTTTCGCTTCCTTGCAATGGCAGCAGGTGATGCATTAGCATTAGGCATGATCTTTGGGGTCCTGTTAATGTTGAAGGGAAACGGTTCTCAGTAATGTATATGGTTGCTAGTTAAACAAAAAACATAAACACATAACATATTTGCAGTAGAGGAAAAGACCAAAGACATCAAGAAATTCATAAAACTTATGTGCATAGCTAACAAAATATGACAGAGTATGCACCTATAAAGTAATGGAGAAGTGTATGCTTTGTAAACAGTAGAAGAGGGAGGTGGGAAATTTGAATGTAACGTATAGGAAGTCACAGTTTAAGAGTTGTAGGGTAGCTGGAGAAAAATATATATATTAAATAGAAAGTTTGTTTAAATTTGTAATATTATATAGTGTGAAAAAAATATCAGTACATATTGAGTTGCCAATGTGAGTAGGCATTAATGCTTGAGTTGACATGTCTGAGACATTGGTTGGAAAAATGAAGATATAATATCTTTGATGCGTTGCTCCATGCCTACTGAGGAAGAGCAATTAATATGAGAGGGACAAATCTGTAGGTTAAATGCTGGTAGCACAACATCCAAAGGTTTGAAGAAGAAACCATGCCGTTAAAATATTAATATAAGTTTAAGGAACAATTGGGTGGCAGTACCAAGAGTAACAATTATCCCACTTAATAAGTTAAGAGTAACACATTAATTTAAGAAAAGTGCAGCAGGTGACATATTTTGTAAATTATTGTCTATGTTTAATAATGAATAACATTAGAAAAAAAATTGTATAGGCTGGAAACAACATTAATAAACTCCAGTGTATCAAAGGTGAAACTATATTATACTATGTAACATACAAACATAGATATAATAGTTTAAATAATTTAACGCAAGGTCTTCCAAGATAATAGTTGAAATACATATTCCATAAGTAATACATGATGGAGCATGTCTGAAGCAAATACATACACATCTATTAGCATACGTTGCCCTAAAATTTGTCTCAAGAGACAAACATTGAATTCATGAGGTTAATAATAAATTTGACATTTGGAATGCTGCTTAGTCATGTGTTCCACATTCTCCATATTTAGAAACTGATATGTGTTAGGAGCCAAAAAAGGTCTAACGTAGCTGAAGAAGCGAAATCCTAAACTCCGGTCTTTTTACCCCTTTTCGTGACCTTCTTCATTTTCGTAGACGAAAGGTCCCCTTCATTCAGAGATTTAACCTTTGAATCAGTCGAGTCGTCGGGAGACATCCTCTTCACGTTCGCCATAGGCGTGGCAGGATCAGCAACTGGGGCAGAGGTTATTTCACCTTCCTGGTTGTCAAAGTATACAGAGAGTAAAAAATGTGGGTGAGTTTGTGTGAAACAGAATAATTAAGTAATGTTTGTTTTGGTAGGCGTTAATCGCCAGAGGGGTAAGCTGCTCAGTGGGGACGTCTTCACCGACACTCTCTAGGTTCTGTAACAATTAATAATAATTGGTGGGAAAACAACGATCTGATTAGTTATCAAACTGAAACACAAATGGAGTTCAGAAAGAACGACATGAACCGACTGGGAAGTCGCATCATTGGTGGGAATTCCCTGATGCAATGCAGGAACATCAGTAATGGCAATGTAAAGCCTAAAGTGGGATTTTATGTTGACGAAATGTTAAGTCGATGATAACCTGTTCCGTCACCTCAACACCTGGTTGACCTTCAAGTTGTGTAATAAGGTGTGTGTCATCTAAACACATGACAACCCCTCCATTTCTCCATCGAGGCTACCACTTGATTTTGAAAGCAAACTTCTTACCCAACATGCCATCAAGCACAAGGGAGAATTCAAGTAGGTCAGTTATTCCAGCCTATAATCCAAAGAGTTTGAATTTCAGAACCACAAATTGAATGATGGTTGCAATCATAGTATTAGCCCTTACTGTTAGTGTTTGTTACCTCAATCATGGTTGACCGAAGTTGTGCAACCGATGTGTTCAAAAGTTCAGCCGCCTCCTTGTCCCAAAACACAAAGTTCCCAGCACTTCCGTCATGGACAACTTCAATAATAATCTTAAACCTACAAGGCAGACATAATAGGTAGTGTCAGTAAAGAATGACAATTTACGAATGCGTGTGAAATCACCTAAGATAACTTAACCTCCATATCTCTGCCTCAGTTCGGTGTCCATCCCTGTAAAAGAAGGGTGGAGTGTCGCCTTTGGTGACCTGAGGACATTGATGGCAAGCACTGTAGCACCAGCCATTAGGATCAGCAATTAACTGGTTTGTAGTAGCAATTGTTATGCACGTCGTCGGCTGGACAACATGGCCAAAGAATGAGAAGTTAGAACGATACACATTTGCGTAATTGTTATAAAAACAAACAATATATTTGAAATGAACAAAAACCTCAGACAAGACGGTGATTTCTCCTAGTGGTAGGTGGGCAACATTTGAAAATAATTTATCAGTAGGGGATAGGTTAGACCCCGAGGAATGTTGTGAATATCCATGCCCGCTTTTGCTACGACTGCTTAGGGATTTCCCCAAATGGAAGTCTTTTGGCAAGCTGTTGGTCATCGGAAAACAGAAAACACAGAGTTATGCATATTGAACAAAATAACTTAGGTCATCAGTACATAGGCAGTCATATAATATGTTACGTACCGGTTATGGAAATCAGTTATTTCTGGGATATCCTCGTTGATATGCAATTTAGTAACGTTGTATGTATTAGTAACAACAAGGGGCCATTTTCCTACAAACACAGAATGAAATTGGAAGTTAGCATATCAGAAACACGGTTATGTAAAATACAATAGTATACGATAATTACATTGACAGGCAAAACTAATTCACCTTCTTCCTTAACTTTAGCAAACTTTAGGAGTATTATTGTAGGGGCGGAAGGATCAGTTTGTTTGTGTCTGTACTCCAGAAACTGTGTCGCATAGCTTTCCCATAATGTACAGTGCAAGGTGTTTTCACTAAAAGCGACAGACGTTAATAGTTAGAGGTTATATTGTATAAGAAATGTGGTAAAGTAATGTAACTCACCCTAAATCTCTCACCCTATCTGAGACTGTGAGTAGCCAACTTCGTGCACCACCCCAATGACATCTAAAAGAAACATGTTCTGGTTGAGGAAAAAATATTTTGTAACAAAGAAAAATGCAGACAACATGTTTCCTCAACTCACCTGTTAGGAGATTCCTCTGCCATTTTCCCGAAATGATATCAGCAAACGGGGCCAGGTTGCAAATCTTATCTGGGATGTCGTGTTTTTCAACATCTCCGATAGTCGTCCCACCAGTGAACTTCAGAATATATTTGTGGTTTGATGGTCGAAATAGCAAGTCATTAGGCAGAACTTGAAAGTTAGACATGGTGCACGTCACATCAACCAATAAAGCAGAGTCAAAGGATTGTCTAAACATAGTGGGATCAATGACATGAATATCATAGCCCTGCAACAAACCAAACAACCAACACGGTGTTATTTTTCCCCCAGTAGTTAACATACAAGTTGAAACCAGGTAACAAACTACATGTATTATAAAACACGGTGGTCCAAAGATGTGGAAAAAATCAGACCTAGTTCATCATTTTTTTGTTGGTGTATATAAACTTTCCCATCACGTGTAAATAATACAAAACATAACAAACTTTCATCAGGTTAACGAATCACCTATTTGTCGACCACAACCATTACAAAATGTTCCTTGGTAGCTGATGTCACCTTCCATTTGTGATGAACTTTCACAGCTAGCTTCCACAACTCTTTACGGTCGGTGATGTCGTTAATCATCTCGAACAGCCTCGCCATCGTGTGTGTGGTTGACGACGTAGGTAGTTCCACAATATCACAAGCTTTTGAAAGATGCGTTTGTGAGGAGGAAGGAAGACAAGTGAGGTAGTGGGGTTCGGTAGAGGAAAATGATGAATATAAGTGATATGACAGATGCTTATCAGCTGTGTACAGCATCACTGTTGATCTTTGTTTGGAGATGTAGTTGGATATTCAATTGAATTAGTTTGTTTTAATGTGCATTGTATTGAAATCAGAGGGAATGATTTGGTTACTAAATGTAACCATAGTCTGATAGTTAAGGTAGGGGCAACAAAAGACCAGAAGTGATGTTAAAGTGTCAATGTGGAGGGTAGGGAAGCAAGGGTAATGATGTCTTATCCACAACCCAAAGAGTTCTTATATGGTAGATTAGTTCAAACCTGTTCATTCGTATGGGTTAAATAATTTTATATAGTAAAATTGTACTCATGTACATTAAGAGCAATATTTATGCACATTTTTTGTTTGAATCTAACTGATTATATCCTGTATCACTTTCCAATCATATTTTCAACATTTCAAACAATTGCAAATAAGTAATAGTCAAACACCTAACAATTAACAATAAATTATCATGACAGTGAGAATGAATCGGTTCTTAATCATATTAGAGTGAATATATTGAAATTATTTGGAAGATGGATTTACATTATTTAGTGGAAAAAGTCAAGCACCGTTTAACGGGGTGGAAAGCTCAATAACTTTCATTGTCAGGGCGTATAACTCTCGCAAAATCTCTGAGACAAGCGATACCGATTTATCCCATGATGGTAATACCTATTCTAAAGAGACGTTTGAAAGAGATTGAGAAAATTAAAAGAGGTTTTATTAGGGGAGACAATGGTGAGGGCAATAAGCTGCATCTAATTGGTTGGGAAACCATAACTTTGCCAACGAGATATGGAGGGATAGGGTTCAGGAAATTAAATGTCATGAATGATGCTTGAATAATGAAGTTAAGCTGGGCTTTGGCGCAGGGAGATGGTAGCCAATGGGCTCAAGTGTTAATGAGAAAGTATGCTAGAGGTAAAAGTAGCAGGTAAAAATGATTCAATTTTGTGGAAAAACATTGTGAAATTATGGACCATTATTCATAAACATGAGAATTAGATTATTGGAGATGATACACAGATATTTTTTTGGAAAGATAAATGGTGGAATGAGCATAAAAGCCTATATGAGATTGTTGATGTTCTGAATGAGGCAAGTCATTGGAAGCTATGTGAGATGGTAACAGGAACAAGTTCTTAGAATTATAGGAAATTTGAGGAATATGTGCCGAGCGATTTCGTAATGCAGATTAGCGAATCTGGCCAGGCGAGGGAGAAGCAGATTATTATGCGGGAAAGGCCTACAAATGCATGGTAGGTTTTCATGAGAGAGAAATGAAGATTGGAAGTAGAAGAAGCTTTGGAGAATGAAAACAATGCAACGAGTAGATGTCTTAGCATGACACATTATGTACAACAGACTTTTAACGAAGAATATGAGAATACATGTGTTGAGAGACCACCCTCTTATAGTGAGAGTTTGGAAGCATTTGCTGTAAGCGTAGAACTGAAGCACATTTTTTTTGTCGACGCAAAAAAATTGTTATAAACTAAGTTTAATCAATCATATTGGTAGGGATAAGAAAGTAAAGTGGGATGCAACATGGGCCACAACATGTTATAATTTATGGATATGGAGGAATAAGAGGATTTGTGATTTAAACTATAAGGATCCGTATAAACCATGGGAGAAAATCTTGCAAGGGTTACATTTTTACATGGATACAATGGTAATGGCTATCAATAGAAGTAACCAATATAATAGAGTAATGAAGAATGTGAAGTGGAATCTGCCAAAGAATGAATGGATTAGTCTTAGTACAGATGGTACCTTCAAGAAAACAAAAAATGTGGTAGTGTGTGGAGGATTATTTAGGAACAAGGATGATAAGTGGTTGAGGGGATACTCCGAAGTGCTTAGTTCAAGAATTGCGTATATAGCTAAACTTTGGGGTCTGTTGGAAGGGCTCGAAATGGCGATGGACTTAAGTGTTATTGTAAGTTTGTTGAATAAGATGAGTAATGGTAAATCGTCAAGATGAAGGCTTGTTAAGAAAATTAGAGGTTTGTTGCAACTGAACTGGAGGGTCAAGATTTATCATATCTATAGAGAAACAAATAGGCGTGTTGACACGTTAGCTAATGTGAGATATGGTCAGAATCAAGATATCTTGGTTTATGACCAACCACCAATAAGTTTGGTGCATATTCTAGAAGATAATGTTAGGGTGTCTCTTTTCCGAATTAGTTAAAATGTAGTTTCTTGTTTTGTTGGGGTGTCTTTTTTCCCCGCCAATCAGTTTGGTGCATATGCATAGTCTTATGCAAAAAAAAAAATATTTCTTAACTATAAAATATTCTTAAGAATAAAATGACTTTTATACTATTATTCTTAAGCGATTGAGGATGCGTTTGATTTATTAAAAAGTGAAGGACTGGACATGACAAAATTATTTGTCCAACGTTTGATTTAAAAAATAAATAAAAGACAACACAAATAAAAGAATTAGGGACAAAACAACTATCAATTTTTTGTTACCCACTTAAGTACCGAAAAAAAAGTTATCATGCATTCAAATAAATAAAAAATACCATATTATCCTTCAATTCCTCACGACAAAACATGGTTCCTCTTAAAACCTAGTGGTATTGTTTTCTCTCCTCACAAACTACAAAGCTAAGACATCAATTATTACTCAGGTAAGCAAACGTTAGTGTCTCTTTAATTCATTACCATGTATTCCTTTTTATATCTTGATTTTTCTTGTATGTGTAACGTTTACATAATTAAATAAACACTAACTATAATTACGATGAATTCACTTTACAAACTTTTCACGGCTTTCTAATTTTTTTGTTGTTGTCATTTTTCATGTTCATGTTGGCTTCATTCATTCATATTTGTCATTTTTCATGTTCATGTTGGCTTCATTCATTCATATTCTTATAATAAACAACAAAACATTTTCATATTTTTATATAACAACTTCATATCATATTTTCATATAACAACTTCGTTCATTTATATTCTAATTTTTTTGTCCTTTTTTATGTTCATGTTTTCAATTTAGAATCAATATTTATAATTTAATTAACATTTTATGATATTTTTATTGGTTATTAATTTTTTAATTATTTTTCATATATAGTTGAAATGGATGATAAACAAAATTTCCATTGTCTTCTTATTTGGAGGATGTATATCCAGATTCGGGCCATGCACGCTGTTGGTTTTTTGTTTATTTTATTTTATTTTATTTTGTTTTAAGTGATAATTATGAGAGAAGATTTTTGAATGAAAGAGCTTTAACTAGATATGAGTCACATAGGTATGTTTAAGAATGTATTACTAATACAAGTGATTCTCAATGTATATGGGAATTGAGAATGTGTAGAAACACATTTGCACATATTTGTGAGGTTTTAAGGGTACGAGGAAAACTAGTGCAACTCGGACAAGTAAGCGTTGAAGAACAAGTTGCAGTTTTTAAAATATACTCGCACATCATACAAAAAATAGAAGTATTCAAGTTAGATTATCTAGATCAGGAGAAACAGTTGATAAATATTGTCATAGAGTGTTGGTCACAATTTCAAGATTACGAAATGATTTACGCGCCAAAACATAATCCGTACCTTAAGATTGCTCTAATGAAAGATGAAAATGGTTTAAGGTAATACATTTTTACCTAGTTACCTCAACATATTATTCTAGTTAAGCAACCTAATTTGAACAATTTATTGAAATTTTAGGGATGCTTAGGAGCTTTAGATGAGACTTACATAACAGTCACACCGAGTGTTTCTGACCGGCCTAGATATCGTATCAGAAAAATGGACTTGTAACAAATGTATTAGGTGTTTGTACGAGGGATATATATATATATATATATATATATATATATATATATATATATATATATATATATAAACAAGATGGAAAGGATCAACTTCAGACTCTAGGGTATTATGTGATGCAATAAATAGACAAAATGGATTGATATGCCAATTTCTTCCCTTTTTTGTTTGTTTGAACATGTTTACAAACAATGAGTTGTTGTTAATATTTTAGGTACATATTATCTTGTTGACAGTGGATACTGTAACTGATAACACGTAAATGTATCGGTTATTTGACTTGACTTACATGAATTTTAGTTATGTTTTCCCTTAATTTATTTAATTTATGCTGCAATTTATGTCTCGATTATTATGTTTTTAGGTGACTTGGATTTAATCGTAAAATAATGAAAAGAAGAAGAAATGATGGAAAGAAAATAGAAGGAAATAAATGGAAGAAGGAAAGAAAGAGAAAGGAAAGAAAATTAATGGAAAGAAAAAGAAAATGAAAAAAAAAATATAAAGGGGTGGGGCCCACCATCACACATGTGGCACAAGCCACATGGGAGTGGCGCCCGCCACCTTCATAAAATGTGGCGCCAGCCACTCATCAATGCAAGGAAGAGGTGGCGCAAGCCACCTATGTTAGGGGAGAAATTCTCTCCACTTTCCCAACTTTTTCTCCACTTCTCCACTATGTTCCGGTCTTCTCTCAACCCGATTCCCACGCCACGAAACACATTCTCTTCAACTGCCAAGGATCAGCTCTTAGTATAAAAGAAAAATCAAACCTCCATTTTGGGGGTCCGTGAACTTTCATTTTGCATATTTTCCTTGTTTTAGTTTTTAGGCAGTTTCTTTCACTATGTAAAAGGGATAGTTCTCCACACCGGGGACTATTCCCAATATAAGTTTTAGGATTCTATTTTCTGCCATTTTATTTTCTGCAACCGGATTCGAATTCAAGATTTCAGTGTATTATTCAAAACCATATTCCAGGTTTTATTTATTGTTATTTATTGTGTCGTTTCCTTATTTGATTCCTAAAGCATGTTTCCGATTTTAGTTTATTATGATATCTGCATGTTTATTTCCCTCTCCATGTCTAGCTAAGTAGTCTTGAGTCCGGCGTATGAGGACCGTCGTTACCGACGGGACTCGGTAGCAAATTATAGGTGCGAACTTACGATTTAAAATCTGTTTTGGTTTTAATTTCCAAGTTGAATTTAAATAGCTTTGTCATGAGAGTGAGAGGTTATTTAACAAGATTTTATCATGAGAGTGAGAAATTAATTAAGGTTAGAGCCGGCACTGCAAGAGCGTGGGGATCGAACCAGATAGTGGAAATTGGGCACCATATCTAAATACAGCGGGAGCGCTTTAGATGTTGGTTTGGATATTATTGGCTTTCAAAATGTATTTCTTAGTTACCGGGCGAGCGAGAGCAAAATCTTGGGATTAGGAAGTATGACTTTAGTTAATACCGCGAGAGCGTGAGGCAGAGTCTTTAAGTTGGTATATTTTACGGAACTAAGTTATAGTCATAATTAGTACCCGAATTCTACAAAGTCCCTTAGGAGCACGGAATCCATATTCTGGTCTCTCTTTCTCTATTATATTTTCTTAGTTTTATTTTCAGTTCTAGTTTTAGTTTCCCTTAAATAAAAAATATCATTAGCCTTAACTTTACAACGCAGCGATAGATAACGGTAGGTTGACATTGGTCTCTGTGGGATCGATATCTTTTATTACTACGCGATTAGGCTGTGCACTTACAGTTGGTAACCGTTAGACGTATAGTTTATCGCGATCAAGTTTTTGGCGCCGTTGCCGGGGACCAACAGTCAATATTGTTATTCCGTTGTTGCACCGTATAGACTAAGGCACTCCCATAAAAAAAAATAATAATAATCAAAAAATATAATAAAAATATATATATATATATAAATATTAAAAACTATGTATCACCCAAATTTTCTCTATGATAACCACTCACAATATCTTGAGGAGCCGAACCCAAATTTTTTCTACAATTACCAACCGCAATACTCCCCATATTTTGAGGAACCGCAACCAAATTTTTCCTATGATTACCATTCCCAAAATTTTGAGGAACCCCAAGAATCGTACAATTCCAACCTTGAAATACTAATGGAAGATTTCCACGCGACGCTATCTCATTTCCGCCCAAATCACCACTCTCAATATTTTGAAGAACCGCAAGAATTCGTTCAGTCCAACCTCGAAGCATTAATGGAGGATTTCATTGAAACATCAACCAATGCTAGACTAGAATATATGATGGAGCACTTTGTGGACGCACAAACTATCCAGAATGAAGAGCTTAAAAGACAACATCTCGATAATCATGAGACCCTTAGGCGGCTGAACACCGTGGTCGAGTCCCTTGCGACTCACACTGAGGCATTGGAGACCCAAAACTTACTGCTTGCACTGACACCTATAGGTCCCTCCCCTGAGGAGAATGCGTATGTTATAACAACCAGTAGTGAAGGACAACTCGAAAATCCTGAGGAGAGTGATAATGAGGTTGATGAGAGTTATGGTGAGAAAAGAGTTGAGATTGAGACAAATTCACCAACACCATCCACAAACGAGGTTATCGAAGAGGTAGAGAATGAAGCACGAATTGTTGATCACCCTCCATATACCCCACCATATCCTTTCCCGTATAAGTTTGCAGACTCCAAAACGTATGTGCATGTATGGAAAATTATCCACGCACCCTTGTCTGGGGTCTTGCATAAAAAGAGAAAATTTGAAGACCAAACTAAGGAAAACATTACTGCTAAGAGGGTAAGGTTAAACTTTGAGGTGATGGATGAAATAACTAAACCCAAACTTGAAAAGCTAATACTTAGCATAGATCCAGAACCACCACCACAAGTTCAAAAGAATGAACTACCCCACAGAAGGAAGAAAAGAAAAGGTGAGGGATATGTGAGATGGCTTGATAAATGGCCATGGAAACCGAAAATCAACACTTCCATCCGTCGAGCTATCGACGTTAAACAAAGCTCTGCATGAGAGGAAACCCACAAGTTTTTAATTTAAATGTTTTCCTTTCATTGTTTGTGTTTGCAGAAAATAAAGAATTGTATCGCTTGTCACGTCTCAGCTACATTTAGGCGAACGATCTCTTGATGACAATCCCTTAAGATGAGTTGGTGCCCACGCACATTCCTACGAATGTCGCTGCTGGTGGTGACACCAATGATGAGTATGATAGGAGAAGGTACTTCCTTCGAAAACAAGCCATATAATGAGCGGCTTCAAGAAAGTGAAGTTTCAGCAAATTCAGATATCTCGTAGTACAAGACGCCGGAGTAGAAGTGGTCAGCAAAGACAAGGACAACAAGGGAAGAATCAGAGTGAATTTGGCTATGGTAGCACGCATTGGCAGTCATACAGGTTCTATCTTTCCTTTACCACCCTTTATCAAAACATTGAGGACAATGTTTGGTTTAAGTGTGGGGGAGAAACTCTATCGCTTTCATTTTAACGCATTTTAGTTAGATTTATTGCTTTCTGGCATGATTTTGCGTCTTTGCATGTGCTGTCAAGTCTTTATATGCGATTTTGTGTTTATCGATTTCCCACTCCCTTGAGCCACACCAAATATTTTGAAAATTTTTGCGTTAAAAATAGGGTTTCTTTTGAAAATCCTAGGTTACAGACGAAATTACGGTTAGATTGTGTGTCGTGGGAAAAATTCCGCAAAATCGATATTGTCTTAACACCGTGAGCCTCCCTATTATGGAAATCAATTTGAGTACTTGTTATGTCGTAGCCTTAAGTTCTCACCCCTTTAGAAGTCCCTAATTAGTTTATTTAGCAGTCAGCACCATCCTAAGCACGCACTAAGTGGGAAGCCGATGCAAATAAGTGTATGATCTCAGGCTTAAAAGGTAAATTAAGAAAAGAAAAAAAATGAATGAATGATGATGAATGCCCCTTCTAAGTTTGGTGATCCTCAACCGATCATTTAGCCCAACGGTGCAAACTTCTTTACTCTATTGATTTTTAAGCCAATGTGCCAAAAGAAAAAAAATGATGATAGTGAGATCATAGTCACTAACAGGCTATCCTACCATGAGTGTGAAAGGATAACGGGCTTAATGTGATTTCGCCAGAATGAAAAGGGATAAAAGAAGGATGAGTGAGTTAGGCTTAGGTATAATGACATGATTCGGATTGGTTTGTATAGGATGGAGGTTGATGACCGCAAAAGCGGAATTGTGTTGTTACGATATCCTTAATGTGTGAGCAAGTACCTATCGATACAAACTTAACTGAAGTAGAGTTGGTAGCCTAGGATGAGTATACGTATGCACTATTTTTCCTACGAGTCATGGTTTGCTTGAGGACAAGCAAAGGTTTAAGTGTGGGGGTGTTGATAACACGTAAATGTATCGGTTATCTGACTTGACTTACATGAATTTTAGTTATGTTTTCCCTTAATTTATTTAATTTATGCTGCAATTTATGTCTCGATTATTATGTTTTCAGGTGACTTAGATTTAATCGTAAAATAATGAAAAGAAGAAGAAATGATGGAAAAAAAATAGAAGGAAATAAATGGAAGAAGGAAAGAAAGAGAAAGGAAAGAAAATTAATGGAAAGAAAAAGAAAATGAAAAAAAAATATAAAGGGGTGGGGCCCACCATCACACATGTGGCGCAAGCCACATGGGAGTGGCGCCCGCCACCTTCATAAAATGTGGCGCCAGCCACTCATCAATGCAAGGAAGAGGTGGCGCAAGCCACCTATGTTAGGGGAGAAATTCTCTCCACTTTCCCAACTTTTTCTCCACTTCTCCACTATGTTCCGGTCTTCTCTCAACCCGATTCCCACGCCACGAAACACATTCTCTTCAACTGCCAAGGATCAGCTCTCAGTATAAAAGAAAAATCAAACCTCCATTTTGGGGGTCCGTGAACTTTCATTTTGCAGATTTTCCTTGTTTTAGTTTTTAGGCAGTTTCTTTCACTATGTAAAAGGGATAGTTCTCCACACCGGGGACTATTCCCAATATTAGTTTTAGGATTCTATTTTCTGGAACCGGATTCGAATTCAAGATTTCAGTGTATTATTCAAAACCATATTCCAGGTTTTATTTATTGTTATTTATTGTGTTGTTTCCTTATTTGATTCCTAAAGCATGTTTCCGATTTTAGTTTATTATGATATCTGCATGTTTATTTCCCTCTCCATGTCTAGCTAAGTAGTCTTGAGTCCGACGTATGAGGACCGTCGTTACCGACGGGACTCGGTAGAAAATTATAGGTGCGAACTTACGATTTAAAATCTGTTTTGGTTTTAATTTCCAAGTTGAATTTAAATAGCTTTGTCATGAGAGTGAGAGGTTATTTAACACGATTTTGTCACGAGAGTGAGAAATTAATTAAGGTTAGAGCCGGCACTGTAAGAGCGTGGGGATCGAACCAGATAGTGGAAATTAGGCACCATATCTAAATACAGCGGGAGCGCTTTAGATGTTGGTTTGGATATTATTGGCTTTCAAAATGTATTTCTTAGTTACCGGGCGAGCGAGAGCAAAATCTTGGGATTAGGAAGTATGACTTTAGTTAATACCGCGAGAGCGTGAGGCAGAGTCTTTAAGTTGGTATATTCTACGTAACTAAGTTATAGTCGTAATTAGTACCCGAATTCTACAAAGTCCCTTAGGAGCGCGGAATCCATATTCTGGTCTCTCTTTCTCTATTATATTTTCTTAGTTTTATTTTCAGTTCTAGTTTTAGTTTCCCTTAAATCAAAAATATCATTAGCCTTAGCTTTACAACGCAGCGATAGATAACGGTAGGTTGACATTGGCCTCTGTGGGATCGATATCTTTTATTACTACGCGATTAGGCTGTGCACTTGCAGTTGGTAACCGTTAGACGTATAGTTTATCGCGATCAGTAACGCCCCGGTTTTGTCTTATTTATTTAATTGAGTCGATTTAATTATTTTCGTTTTATATTATTTTATTTTTTGACTTTTGTTTGACAATATATTATTTTTTATCGCTGTTTATGTTTTATCGCATTTTGAGAGCGTTTGCGAGATATTTGAGCTGAGGGGTAAAATAGTCTTTTAGGGGTTTAGATATTTATATAAATAGAAAGTGGAGAGAAAAGAAAAGGAAAGAAAAAGAAGAGAAATAAAAGGATAAGAAAGAAAGAGAGAAGAGGAGAAAGAGGAGAAATCGGGAAAACTCCGTTTCGAGCGCGATTAATCGGGTAAGGGAGAGAAGTTTCAATTATATCTTGCTTGTGTATGTATATATGTTGTTTGTTGTAATTGTTTTGATTATTTCGCGACTTTTCGTATCGATTGGAATTAGGAGCGATTGATAGAAATCGATGTTTTCGCGGATGAAATTCGATAAAAACTGAGTAGAATACTTGTCGTTAGGTTTGGATCATGTTTTGGTTGTTATAGTATGATTTAGAAGTGTTTGGGTGGAAGAAATGAGGGTTTTTGACCCCAAATGACCTAAGTTATTGCTGCTGGAAATTCTGGTTTTCGCAGGTTCGCATTGCGAGCCAAAGCGAAGGAAACAGCGAACGTTCGCTAGATGTTCGCATTGCGAACGTGACAGAATTTCCGATTTTGTTTCCTTCATAACTTTTGATCCGTAAATCGGATTGAGGCACGGTCGGATGCGTTGGAAAGCTCTTTCAATGCTCTTTTTGATAGTGGAATAAGATCATATGTTTAAGTCATGGATTGATAAGAAAATATGGAAAAGTGATGTATGTGTGGAAAGTGCGGTTTATGTTTCCACCATAACTCCCGAATCGCGAGTCCGATTGATGTGGGACTTGAGGCCATAGATAGATAACCTGATATACTATTAAATGGTGATGTGATACCATGTGTTAGTTAAGAATATTTGATAGGGGATGATTAGTGGTTTTGTAGGTTTTGTTGTGTGTGTTGGTGTTCGACGTGATATGTTATCGTCATATAAATGTGGGTCTTTTGTGCTATCTATATGATGTTGATGCATGTGATAATGATGTTATTGTGTGGTAAAATGTATTGTTTGAATTGGTTTCCAATGCATGAATCTTGATGATGAGATAATTCATATTGTTGAATTGTGAATGTATGGAATTGATGAGTTAAAATATATGTAAGATTATGGTTGCATATATGTGTGAAGATGCATTTGATTGTCATGAGTTCTTGTGTGTCAAGCATCATGATATGCATCTTGTGATGTTGTGTGCCCTAGTGGGTGTGAGCAACGAATCGATTCCAGAGGAAATCCGCTATAACATCGTGTGCCTTAAAAATAAGAGGTGTGAGCGATCGGATGGATCGTGTGCCTTAAAAATAAGAGGTGTGAGCGATGGTTATAGACGATCGTGTGCCTTATACAAAGAGGTGTGAGCGATCGGGCCGTGTGCCTTATACAAAGAGGTGTGAGCGACCCATAAACGTCGCGTGCCTTAAAAATAAGAGGTGTGAGCGATCGGATCGGATCGTGTGCCTTAAAAATAAGAGGTGTGAGCGACGAGGAACATCGTATGCCCGACAGGGAGTTACATGAATGATCCTAAGTAACGAGCGATGGTTCCAGCAGAGTTCCTGAGTGAACTATTGATGAGAAACATTGGAAGTCGGTACCGCATGACATTTGCATAGAGTCGTTGTGTCGGTCTCTGTGCATTTGCATAAATCATGGATGCATTATGTGTGGAAAATCATGATTTGATTAATTATGTGTGAGAATTGTGAATGGATGCATTATGTGTGGAAAATCATGATTTGATTGATTATGTGTGGAAATTGTGCATTGATTTGTTATGTGTTGAGATTGTGATAACATTGGTAATTTGATGTGTATATGTGATAAATGCATTGGTTGTGGATAATATGTTTTATGCGTAGGCATATGCTGTGTGATGTGTTTCTAAATGCTATGACTTGGTATGCCTTATGTGCAAATATGTGAGTATGTTGGATACTTGATATATGCTATATTGTTGGATTAATAGATATATGTTACGCATACGTGGTATGTTATATGTATTAGTATGTGGTGTTTGTGGTGAGAATAGCTATGTGTGTGAATTGTTATGTATTTGCATATTATTATGCAATCTTGATTTTAGTTGTTATTTCTCACCCTTCTGCTGTGGTTTATTGCTCTATGAGGCAATTGCAGATTAGTAGTCTGGGAGGCTTTTGTGAAGATTAGTTCTTTGTCCTTTGTCGTCTGTCTGCTCTGATACGTAGCACGGGAGTTGGGGAACGATTATGTTATATATGTATATAATTGTTGAATATATTTATTATTACTTCTGTATTTATATTTTGATGTTATAAAACCATTTATTTGTAAAACAAGTCAGTTATGGATCTTTCCGCTTTATTCCATAATTGAATTTTAATTTATATGGAAAAAGTTCCCCCTTTGAGGGTATTCTATTTTATGCTATGTATCAAATTAATGAGTAGGGATTGCGTATTCTTTCTTTAAAGGTGGCATTCCTGTTCCTGTCGGAAAAATAAATTTTTAGTTACTCTGATTTTATTTATGTATTATTTATTCGCGATGGGAATTGGGGTGTTACAGATACACTAACGATGAAAGCTTTCTTATCCCATATAGAGGTAAACGATACCATTTACAAGAGTGGGGCATCAATGTTAGTTTACCTCAAGATCGTGAAAAGTTATTTAATTATAGGCATGCTCGGGCCAGAAATATGATAGAGAGATGTTTTGGCCTCTTGTAAAAACGACGGGCTATATTGAGAAGCCTGTCATTTTATCATATTAGAACACAATGTCGAATGATCCTTGCTTGTTGTTTATTGCATAACTTCATCCATGTGAACATGACAATGGTTTCTCCATTTGCAGAAGACGAGGTACCTTTAGGAGAAAAAACAATAAATATAGTGCGAAATAGGGCTGGAAATGAGTCGAGTCGATTCGAACTCGCCTTAGCTCAGCTCGACTCGTTAAGAATTGGTTCAGCTCAAATCTCAGTTTGACTTCGACACGAACTTTTTTTAAGCTCAAACTCAACTCGTTAAAAGTTCACGAACTATTCAGTTCATCTCGTTAGGTTCAATTCATTTGCTTCACGGACTTAAAAGTCATTTTTAAAGTTTATTTTATTTTTATATATTTGACATTTTAAATTAATATTTTTTAAAAAAAGAAAATATCGAAATAAAATAAAAGCTATGAGTATGAAATTTTACTTTGTTTTAAAAATCTACTAATTCAAAAACTATACAACTTTCAAGAGACACATTTGAAAGTCTAATTCAAAAAACACTCAATTGAAATTTAAATTTATCTAAAAAACTCATAACTTCATCAAATATTTATGAAACTTACAAATTTAATGAAATAGTACATAAAAAAACTAGAAATTGATACATTTTCATCATAGAATAATTACACCACTTGCAACCTTCATTACACATGTTATTTTAGCCAATGCCATTGTCAGCTTTATTGCCATAACTGGTACAAAAAGTACAATATTGGTTTAAAATTTAGAGTAAATCTTTAAACATACTCTTAAAGATAATATAATCATTCTCATATATAATCGAGTAGACTCATGAACCTAATGAATCGAGCTATGTATAGTTAAAGTTCAACTCATTTAATTAACGAACATAGTTTTTCGCTCATATTCAGCTCATTAGGTTCATGAACCTAGTTCAACGATTTAATTATTGAACCGAGTTTCAAACTATTTTCGAGTTGGTTTGATTCAATGCCAGCCCTAGTGCGAAATATTAAACTTGGGAATCAATTGACTCAAATGAAGGATGTGAACGCACAAGAATGTTTACATAATGGAGGAATAGACTTAGACATTAGATAGAACTAGTTTATTAGATATGTATTTTTGGTATGAATGAAGTTGAATTTATTAGCGTATGATTGTCAATATCCTTCTTTTGAATTTTTTATTAGATTTATTTTATGTTGTTGCTCCTGTGAATGATATTGGGTATTACAACGTTCTTTTGAATTTTTTTGGTATTTAGAAATGGAAAATGAAGATGATATTATTACTGATAAATCAATGAGTAATATTAGAGTCCGACGTAATTGGAGAACACTTGAAGAAGAAACTTTACTCACTATATTAGAAGAGATGGTGGTGGCTGGAAACAAAGGAGAGAATGGAACAGTCAAGACTGGAACTCATGAAGAAGTTTGCAAGAGAATGAAAAATACAATTCTTAAAATTTCTATTAATGTGAAACAAATAGTTAACAAGATGAAGAGGTGGTAAACAAAGCTAAATAATGTTGTTGACATGATGAACACAAGTGGATTTGGATGGGATGACACACAAAATGTGTCATTTACGACAGCAGTCAAGTTTTTTCTCAATATTTATAGGTATTTGACATATAATTTATTTAATGTGTGGTTTTGTTATAGATAATTTATTCTTTTAAAAATTTATTTTTGCCTTGTAAAAACAACCAAAAGTTGGCAACCAAGTCAATAAAGAGTTTAATGAGTTTGAGAGGTTGTAAGGTATTTTTGGAAAAGATTGTGCAAATGGTCGTAGGATTGATGATGGAGATGAAAATGAAACGATTGAGAATAAGGTTGGTGATAATAATGACTTGGTGCACCTACATGATAACTCACCAATTTCTGAAGGAAATATTACTCTAGGACAATCTTTAAAACTGTTGGAATTAGCCCAAGACTTTAAGTAATTCTGAACCAATCTTGATAAACAAGATTCAATCATCCGATCGAAATCCATTATCACATCTTGATTGCAAGAATGATTATGCGCAGCAATTGTTAATGGAAGAAGAAAGAAAAATTGAATTAGGAAGAAAAGGGAATTATGGCTTGACTCAAATGTGGAAGAAGAGAGTTTCTGCAGAGTTTCTCTTTGCTCACAACCTGTGGAAAATCTTGTTAATTTTTCAACTACAAATGATTACAAGAATATCCTACTTCTTACTCAAAATAGGGGTTACCCCCTCTATTTATAATTGAGTTAGCTCGCTCCTTAAGCTAAATCCCAAATAAAATACAAAATCCCAAAATACTTATTTTTGTCTAAGTTGAAATCCTGTGTCAAGCAACCTGCTTCGACAATTCGATATCTAATGTTACTCGACACACACTACAAGTTTCGATACATCATTGTTTCTATCTAGCACTACCTTCTTCGGCACAAGGAATTACAATCTCAACACACCACCTAATTCATTGTGTCTAAGCTATCTATATCCATCTTAGACCTTAGCTTCTTGAACACTTCGACTTGCACTCTTTTCGTCATGATATCTGCAATCTGATTCCCATTTTTGTAGTGTTCCAAGTTCATCTTCTCTTTTGCTACCTGCTCTCGAAGATAGTGGAACCTCATTTCGATGTTTTTGCTTTGTCCATGTGCTATCGGATTCTTTTCCAGATTGATAGCAGACATGTTGTCGATCTTCATGGTAATTGCTCCATGACTCTTTATTGTAATCTCTTCGACCAGGTTCACCATCCACGTTGCTTGACATGCACAGAGAGAAACTGCTATGTATTCTGTTTCGCACGACGACAATGCCACTATTGGCTCCTTTCTCGAACTCCAAGAAATATGTGCACCACCTAGCATAAACACATAGCCAGTTGTGAATTTTCTATCCTTAGAATTACTGCACCAACTTGAGTGGGTGTTTCCCGCTAACTAACATTGTTTTCCTTCATCAGTTGTAGGAAATAAAATGCCGTAGTTGAGAGTTCCTTTCAGATACCTTAATATCCTCTTCATCACTGCTAGGTGTGATACCTTTGGCTTCTGCATGAATCTACTCACCATACATACACTGTATGCTAGATCAGGCCTTGTGTGACAAAGGTATCTTAATGACCCAATAAGTCTTCTGTACTTAGTTGGATCGACATCATCTTCATCTGATTCTTTTGACAGTTGAAATCTAGGCCCACCTGGAGTCAAAGTTAGGTTGTGTAACACCCCAAAATAATTATAATATTTATTTAATAGAATTATTGTGATTATTAGGTGTTTTAGTGAATTTTGATGGGTGTTATGACGCTTGGTGACGTTGAGTGATGTTGTGGGGTAGCCTTGGGTTAAGAGAACATTGAGGTGTCTTAGAAGTAGTAATTAAATTAAGATTTATTTCATTAGTAATAATATTAAGATAACTTTTAATAATTAGATTATTATTTATTATTATTATTATTATTTAAAATAATTAGGAGAACCATTAAGGGTAAGACGGTAATATTGAGGAGGTTAATTGAGGATAATACGGGTAAATCATGATTAGGGCCCAAAAGATAGGTTTAACAAAAAGAAAATAGGGAATTAGATGAATTAGTCTGTGCAACCCTAAGAAGTGAAGAGAGAGCTGAGGAAAGGAGGCTAGAACACATAAAACAAGATGATCAACCGTAGAACCCCGAAAAAAAGAATATTTGTCGAAAAATTTGAGGTATGGGGGGTTAATTCGGGTTCATATGTTTGATATGGGTTTAAGGTAGAGTAGTTTTGTGTGTTTTGTGTTTTATGATGAATTTCTGTGTGCGGAATCTGTGTGAATTTTTGTGTATCTGTGTTGGTCGATTTTCTGATATGAATCTGGTATGTGTTGCTGTAAATTCTATGAAATTTGTGTGAATGATTTATGTTGCTGTGATGAACATGTGAATAAACCAGATCTGAAGTCGAAGGTGGGATTAACGAATTAGGACTTAATAATTAGGAAGAAATTGATGAGAATAAAGAAGTAGGATAAAAATGTAGGTCTGTGATGAATCGAAACTGGTTTGAGTCTGATTTTGGAGGATCGAAGGTGCTGGAATGGGAAGGTTTTCGTTCAGATGCAAAATCTGAGTTTTGGAGTGTTTTCTGGCAATACGCATAACAGGGGAGGCATTACGCGTAAGAGGGGACATTCCCAGGGTGGTACGCGTAGCATACGCACCCGTCCTCAGGGCCAGCACGACCCTCTGCCAGTACGCGTAGGATACGCGTATGAGAAAGGAGGCAATACGCGTAGGGGGTGGTAATACGCATATGGGAAGCTGAGAAGAAGAGGCATACGCGTATGGGAAGCCATTACGCGTATGGCGTCCTTGGGAAATGTGCATTACACGTATGGATTAACCATTACGCGTAATGGGAGATTGAAAGGGATCTTTGAGAAGGAAACCTCTCTGGTGATACGCATAACAAGGATGACATTACGCGTAAGGGAGGCCTGGTCAAGGGGCCCTACGCGTATGGTACACATGCCAGGGGCAAGGAATTGATCCATACGCGTATTAGGCATGGTCATACGCGTATGGACAGAGCTGTTGGCAGATTTTCCCATTTTTGCAATTTCTGTCCCGATTTCCCTTGTGATGCAGTTTCTTTGAGACGTAAGGCTATGATGGGGTAATAAAACAAGAGTAAACTAGTACTGAGAATGAATGGGATACAATCGGGGATTTTTATGTGACGAGTATAATATGACGAATTGTGAGGTGTAGTGACGAATTGTGATGAGTGCGGCTAGGTGTTGTATAATGATGTTTGTTTGATGATGATTCATGAATGATGATGCAATTATGACGATTTTATGATGATGATTATTATGACGATTTGCATCATGCATTCATGGCATAAGTAGGACTTCGGTCCATTTGGTGGCTTCAATCCCATTGTGTGGATTGAAGTGTTTTATGACGTGCTCTGGTTCTTGTGTAGAATCGATCCTATTGGTGGAGATCTTTGGAGGATGATGGCCCAGTGTCCATCAATTACGACGAATTGGTGCCACATGCATGAGTCTATGATTTTGCATTGCATATTGTGTGGCATTGCATTATATTGACGTGATTGATGTATGAATGACGTCGTGAATGATTTGATGATGTTTGTGCTTATGCTTTATCTTTTGCTTATATATTATATATCGATTCGTGATTACTCACCCTGCCTGTTTGAATGTTGCCTCCACGTGAGTAACGTGTTGGTGATTAGGCTTAGCTCTCTTGGTGCTCGGAGATTTAGCTTTTGAAGTATTTTGATTTCTCCATCGATTAGAGGGTCTTGCTCTGATATGTAACATCAGGTCGGGACGTTTGAGTCGAACGATTTACGTTCTTTTGTTTATTGGCATGATGTTTTCATGATGTTTTGTTTTATGGAGTTTTGGATTATAAAAGTATTCTTTTAAACCTTGATTTCCGCTGCGAGATGTTTGAATAAATTCATGATGGTAAAACCCGTGTTACGGAGCAGGTGATTACTTGATGTTTTGTAACGATATGTGATGCCCTTTTGGGACTGTACTCTGATAAAATAATCGTATTTATTCGTGATGTTTGTTGGGTAGAAAGTGGGTGTTACAGGTTACAATCTCGCATCTCAAATCTCTTGAGTATTTCACCTGCATATCTTCTTTGGTGCATTATCAAACCTCTACCACTCTTGTAGAATTCGATGCCAAGGAAATATGAGAGATTTCCCAAGTCTGACATTTCAAACTCCTCACTAAGGTTATGTTTGAAATCTTTGATCTCCTTCTTGCAACTTCATGTTATCAGCAGGTCATTGACATAGTGTAATACGGTGGAGAACTGACTTTTTAATTTTGTTTTTCGCAAAACATGTTGCGGTTAGCAAGAGTCGCCACCGACTTTTCTTTTATCCAATTTATTTAGGAAAGGTGAAAAGAACAGGAAAGACCTTTTTGAAAAGATTTTGAGTTCGGGGGGTAAGTTATGAAAAGGGAAGGTGTTAGCACCCATTTTCATCCGTAGTTATCTACGGGCTCTTAATTACTTGCTCACTTTAACTTGCTCTTTTTTTTTGAAATGTGGTGTGTGTTTAGAAAATATTTTGTAAAAGTTGACTTTGTAATAATTCGTGTAAGAATGTATACAAAGTGTTTATTTTTGAAAATATTTTTGAAAGTGTGAGGTGTGAAAAGTATTTGTTTTTTTTTTTAGTTGTGAGCAAGCATTTAAAAGTTACTTACCCTTAATTTAAGGTTTTTCTTATACTTATCCTTTTCCTTGAGATAGTACTATCCATACCATTAGTGGGTAGGTAGTCCTATCTATTGGATGTGAAGGGACAGTGAAGGGTCATCGAATGGTCATAGAAGGCAACATGTAAGGATACCTTAGCAATTCGAAGGGACTATCATCATTTTTCCGTAGAGTCATCGAGGTACAAGATCATTTTTTTGTAGGAAACTCGAAGGGTCATCGAGGGACAAGATCATTTTTCGTAGGCAACTCGAAGGGTCATCGAGGGACTATGATCTTTATATCAAAGGGACTATGATGATATTATTCGTAAGCGTCTTTTGCTAAAGTATCCCTACGTTCGAGGGACATTACCATGTTCGTAAGGCAACTGAGAGAGGCTACCCTAGAGGTGCAGTGTGATTGAGTGGATTAGTTTCAATTAATTATCTTGAATGAGGGTTTTCTAGATTATTTTTTAGTTTTGTCATACAAATCCTAATTACTACACAGTTGTAAAATAAAATAGCGGAATGTAAAGTGCGGAAAGTAAAGTGCAGAAAGTAAAATCCCTACGCTATTACAAGGCTTTGGGAGAGATACATAAGTATAACAAACCTTGCGGGAAATAAAACTACGGCTATTACAAAAAGAAAAGCCGTGCGACCTATACAATTTTTCTAGGAGTTTAAATAGCAAATAAATAAATAAGTGAAAAGAAAAAAAATGTCAGAAGAAAAACTTGATACGAACCCTTATTAGTTAAAAAACGGAGAGAGGAGGCGGATCTAAAATTATAAAATAAAAATGCATAGAAAAATTAAAATTTTAAACGTCTTAAACAATAATGTTGCTAACGCACAAATGCGATCATCGCAATCATGGATCTGAATTGTACCGATCTAAATAAAAAGAAAAATAAAGTAAAAGAATTTTTAAGATTTGATAAAAACCAACAAAGTTGCTAACGCGAAGGCGCGATCATCGCAACCAGATCCAAATCAGGCGGATCTAAATTTACAAAAAAAGAAGCACAAATAAAAAGGAATTTTAAATGTAATAAAAATTCAATAATGTTGCTAACGCGAAATGCAATCATCGCAACCGGATCCGAATCGTGAGGATCTAAATAAAAAGAAATAAAGTAAAAGAATTTTTTTAAAATTTGATAAAAACCAACAAAGTTGCTAACGCGAAAGCGCGATCATCGCAACCGGATCCAAATCGGGCAGATATGAATTTACAAAAAAAGGAAGCACAAATAAAAAGGAATTTTAAATGTAATAAAAATTCAATAATGTTGCTAACGCGAAATGTGATCATCGCAACCGGATCCGAATTCTGCGGATCTGAATTTATAAAAATAGAAAAGCGAAAGGACTTTTAAAATGTGTAAAAAACAACAGTGTTACTACCGCGGAAATTGGATCATCGCAACCAGATCGAACTAATACAAATGTCACGCATTATGCACATCAATATGCAAATAGCGTATCGACACGGTTCAATCTAAAAATAATAATATAATAATATAAAAAAAAGATGAACAAATAAAACTAAAATATTAAAAAGCAATATGTATTAACAATAGGATTATAAAAAAAATATTATATATTGACAAAACGTTAGTTACTATTTGACAATTTCGGCAGATGGAAAATTAACAATAGGATTATAAAAATTATTACGTGATGGTATGCCGATGGAAAAATTAGTGAGGATCAGAATGAGAAAAGATTGCTACGTTACTTACTATTTGACAATTTCGGCCGCGTGTTTCTCTTAGTTTCTTTTTTTCTCTTTCGGTCTTCCACTCCGTACACACATATATATAATGAAACAAATTAGGGTTAACCATTTTCTAAAATCCAAAAAAGTCCTTAATGGATAATTTTAGGCCCAAATTAAATAATACTAAATAAATATTAAACAAATAATAAAAAAAATACAATTTTTGTGATTTTTTGAAAATAATTTAAAATTGAAAGAAAGTTAGTAACAAATAACAGAAACAAATTCAAAATGTAACATGTGAGATTCGAACCCACGACCTCATACTTGCAAGCCTTATCTCCTTTTCAATTGTGCCAATTCATTTATTCGAAACAAAAATGTACTTGAAAGCATATGAAGGTGAAACAACTATTTGTTATTTAAACAATTTAAAGTAAACTGTTACATATTTTTTGAGTAAAACTTACTGTTTAAATGTTAGTAAAAATTGAACCAAAAAACTTATAAAATCAAAGTTAAAAAAATAATTTAAATGTTAGAAAATAGGGCAGGCAAATTTTGGGGTACAACACATATAGATATAATATAAGCAATTTACTCTTTCTTCTTCTTACATATACTCTATGCCCAGTTTTGCACTTTACAAATTCCTTCTCCCTTAGAAAACTATCTATCTTCTTATTCCAAGCTCTTGGAGCTTGCTTAAGTCCATACAGGGCTTTATGCATCTTGTATACCTTGCTTTCTTCGCCTTGTTTCATAAACCCAACTGGTTCTGCAACATAAACTTCTTCATCTAAGGGGCCATTCAGGAATGCACATTTCACATCCATCTGACATATGTGCCAATTGTTTATGTTTGCTAGACCAACAACCAACCTGATTGTTTTGATCCCAGCAATAGGTGCAAAAACTTCGTTGAAGTCGATTTCTTCTTTATGAAGAAATCCTTTCGCCACAAGTCTCGCCTTGTGTCGAGTTACTTCTCCTTTAGGATTCAGATTCACCTTGTATACCCACTTCACATCAATTGCAATCTTGCCTTGAGAAAATTTGACAAGTGACCAAATGTTGTTGACTTCGATGGACTTTAGTTACTCATTTATTGCTTTCATCCACTTCGAATCTTTCAATGCCTCAGCTGCATTGACTGGTTCGATTTCTGCGTTGAAAGCATAGTGTACCAGCTAACCTTCTTCATTGACCACATCATCTAATGTAATCACACATTCTTGCAACTTTGGAGGCATGAGTCTTGTTCGTTGAGGTGCTTTGGCCTAATTCACCTCTGACTTCTTCTTATCGAACTTCTCTTTCGACTTCACTAGCTGGTTCTTCACATAAGATTCTCACTAAATCCTTCTTAACATTCTCAGTCCAATCCCATTCCTTAAGCTCATCTATAATCACGCCCCTGCTGATCACAAATTGCTTATTCACTGGGTCAGACAACTTGTATCCTTTAGTCAAATGTTTTCCTATCAAGATCATTTGACTCAACTTGTCATTAAGTTTTCAAAACAACTAATCTGAACATGTCTATGTGTTATAGATCCAAACACTTTCAAATGACTTAGGCTAGGCTTGACACCAGTCCTACATTCTTCTGGTGTAATTACTTCTAGCTTCTTCGTTGGACAACTATTCAAGATGTATATTGAAGTCGACACAACTTGTCCCCACATTTTGTTGGGTAGATGCTTACCTCTCAACATAATTCTCACCATATTCATGATGGTTCTATTCTTCCTTTCTGCAGTTCTATTTTGCTGTGGAGTGTAGGGGTGGCACCACCTCATGCACAATCCCTTCTTTCTCACATAACGAATCGAAATCTTTCAACACATAGTCTCCACCACCACCACCAGTCCTCAGAATCTTGAGCTTTTGACCACTTTGTCTTTTAACCATATATTTAAACTTGGCAAATATCCCGATCACTTCACTTTTCTTCTTGATCAGGTAAGTCCATAGTTTTCGACTGAAATCATCTATGAATGTGACAAAGTATTTATTACCTCTAATCGAATCCACATGGATATGACCACACACATCAGAGTATATGACTTCAAGAATTGCCTGCGACTTGCTTTCTGCATCCTTGCTGAAGCTATTCTTGTGTTATTTCTCATGAACACATTCTTCACACACTTCACTTGGAATGTTGATTTCTGGTAATCCTGAACCCATATTTCTTCTCTTCAAATCTCTGATGTCTTTGAAATTGAGATGACCAAGTCTATAATGCCATATCCATTCATCTCTGTTGGCTGCAGTTGTAAGGCACTTATGCTTCATCACATTAAGTTCAATCTTGAAGGTTCTATTCTGAGACATTGGTGCCTTCAAGATTAACCTACCACCTGATTCGAGAACTATCATCATCTTGTCTTCAATCGAAACATTGTAATTCTTTTAAACCAATTGCCCTATACTGAACAAATTGCTCTTCACGCTTGGTATGTACAACACATTGGAAATTACTGATCTTTTGCCATCTTTCCTCATAATCAGAACATCACCAATACCTCCAGCTACTAGAGTATTGTCATTTGCAAATTTCACCATGCTCTTCATTGAGGGCTTTATGTTGACAAACCAATCTTTCCTTCCAGATATATGTGATGAACATCCTGAGTCAAAGTACCACTGGTCCTTGAATCTCTCTTCATCTCTCGTAGTAACCATCAACAACATCTATTCTTCTTCATGTTTTACCAACTTTGCATCAACTTCTTGATTCTTCTCCTTTTCAGGACAATCACTAGAATAATGACCATACTTCTGACAATTGTAACAATGAATGTGACTTTTGTCAGGTTTTCGACCACCACCTATTTCTCTATCTGCCGCACCACCTCTTTGGTTGCCTTGGTTCCAGAGTTTTCTCTAATTCGACCAGTTTCCTTCTTGCTGATTTCGACCGTCAAATTTTTGTAGCCTCCTTTGTCTTCGTTGCCATTACAACTTCCTTTGCATTTCTTTTCTTTTGCTAATTGCGTCTGCAAAGCCACATCACTATTCGACTTTCCTGCAGCTCTTTCAACCATTCTTTGTTAATGAGATTCAAGTGTCCCTTGAAGCTCTTTCTTTGTCAATGTTGACAAGTCTTTCGACTCTTCTATGGCCACTACCACGTGGTCAAATTTTGGAGTCTTTGATTTCAAGATCTTTGCAACAACTGATTTTGATGTCAACACTTCTCCACATACTTTGATTTGATTCACCAATTTAGTAACCCTAGTGAAGAAATTAATTATGCTTTCATTGTCCTCCATATGAAGAAATTCATAGGTTCTTTTGTGAGTTTGTAACCTCATCTCTTTCACCTTTTTTGCGCCTACAAACGATTTCTCCAGAATTTCCCATGCTTCTTTCGCTGATTTTACATCACTAACCTTTTTAAAACTATCTAGATTAATACATTGTTGAATTATAAAGAGAGCTTTATAATCTTTCTTCTTCAATTCTTTGTGTGCAGCCTTTTCTTCATCCGTCGCGTTTTCTGTAAGCGGTGTCACTCCTTCCTTCACAAGATCCCAAAGATATTGATAATAGAAAACAACCTTCATCTGCTTGCACCAATTATCATAATTATTGTTCTTGAGAATCAGAAGACTCGCTGGAAAATTCCCGTTTGGATGATTCATCGTCGTCGCGTTTTGCTTCCACGAATCGTTCAACTAGTGCTCTAGATACCAGATGTTGGAATTAACCCAAGACTTTGAGTAATTCTAAACCAATCTTGATGAACGAGATTCAATCAACTGATCGAAATCCCTTGTTTTTCACTCTTCACTTGAGTGAATCAATCACACCTTGATTGTAAGAATGATTCTGCACAACAATTGTTAATGGAAGAAGAAAGAAAAATTGAATTAGGAAGAAAAGGGAATTAAGGCTTGACTTAAATATGGAAGAAGAGAGTTTCTACAGAGTTTCTCTTTGCCCACAACCTGTGGAAAATCTTGTTAATTTTGCAACTGTAAGTGATTACAAGAATATCCTACCTCTTACTCAAAATAAGGGTTACTCCCTCTATTTATAATTGAGCTAGCTTGCTCCCTAAGCTAAAGCCCAAACAAAATATACAAAAACCAAAAATACCTATTTTGATCTAAGTCGAAATCCTGTGTCAAGCAACCTGCTTCGACACTTCAACATCTAATGCCACTCGATACACACTTCAAATTTTGACACATCCTTGTTTCTGTCGAGCACTACCTACTTCGACACAAGAAATTACAATCTGAACAGAAACGACCTCAACGTGATCAATTAGCCGCTAAATTTTTGAAGAGTTTTTATAGAAAAATGGAAGTTGTGACAACTGATTTTGCTAAAGTTGTAGCCAAACTTCTAGATCCTTCAAAACCAGATCCTTCAAAACCTGACTTGGTTGAAGAGGTTAAGAAATTAAGATTAATTGATGAAATGGAAATTGACTTGGTGATTAAATTTTCTCAGAACCAACAATACAAAAAGTTCTTTTGGAAGTTTGAAGGTGTCCAAAGAATGTCTTTTGTGAAAAAGATTATGAGAATGTGATAAAAGTTAAAAATTTAATAATGTCATTTTGCTAAATTATTTGATAAGTTTCATTTATAATTTTTGTTTTAATTAAGATTTGTTTTGAATACTATCAACATTAGACTTGATTAATATATTTATTTAGTCCATATTTTTAATTTTATGTATTTTTTATGACTTGTATTTAATTTATGGTAAATTTTTTAATGATTTAATTTTAATATGTATTGTATCTTTAAATAGTGAAAAATCAAATACTACATGTTACAAAAAGCATTAGGGTAAATTTTGTATGATTTTGTTCAGTGCATTAAATAAGACACAATGCAAAATTATTTATCCTATACATATATCAAACAAGAGATAATACAAAAAGTTGTCCTATATCTTAATCATATATCCAATATTTTTCTGTTCAATACACATCTTTTTATAGATCAATCATATCCTGAGTGAGTATAAATAATTTCTATAAACGTGAGAATAAAATTTTAATAATTACTCAAATATTTTAATTTTATAAATAATTTTAAAAATATAATAAATATTAATCAAGCACGTTTTATAAAACATAAGGTACTTTAAATAAATTTTTAAGCTATGTATTTTTGTTGTTTAATTAATTAATTAATTTAATTCTTATGCAAATGAAACATAAGGTATTTTAAAAAGTACGATAATTTTTAGGGTTAAATATGTATAAAATCCTTATAAATATCTAAACTTTTGGTTTTGGGTCCTCCAAAATTTTCTTTCAAACAATGATCCCCTGAAAGTTTTCCGTTTCTAATTTTAGTCTCTCCCGTTAGTTTCTACTAACGGTGGCTTATGTGACATGTCATGTGAAATTTTTTTGATGACATGGCTTACATGTGGCAATGCCAACATGGCAAAAATTGCTGACATGTATGTCACGTGGCAATTGTTTCAATTTTAATTTTTTTTTATATTAATATCATATTTGAACCCAGAAATGATAGCTAATATGCAGCTACTTCCTAGCTAATCTCTAACTGATTTAAACACACCATTTTTGTAGCTAATTCATAACTAATCTCTAGCTAATTGAAACA
Organism: Lathyrus tuberosus; assembly: GCA_022829125.1. Taxonomy (NCBI): domain Eukaryota; kingdom Viridiplantae; phylum Streptophyta; class Magnoliopsida; order Fabales; family Fabaceae; genus Lathyrus; species Lathyrus tuberosus. The sequence goes on from JALAZF010000034.1 coordinate 18,724,043, forward strand.
CACCATTTTTGTAACATGTATGAGTCAAGTTCATCCTAACACTAACAACATGTAAATTGATTTGTAGTAGGCAATGATTAGTTAATTAAACAATACCTAAAAATTAGAAAGCCAAATGAAGAAAGACAAAGTGGCATTATAACCCCAGGGTTGCAAAAACATAATACCACTTATAATTATCTAACATAGTTTTACTGCCATCTTATGACATTGATCAATAATAATCAATCGTAAATTGATAGCATAAAATGAAGATTGACCGTTACAAGTTATAACAAAAACAACTATCTTGCTTCTTGAGAAGTAAACATGAAGAAACAGTTACAAAACCAAAGCTTCTCATAGATTATGCTTCCGTGCATGTGAACAATTAGCTACTTCCATTATTGCAAAATTTCTAATAACCAGAACACCAACAACCATAATTTCAGGTTTTGGCGTGTTTTCAAAAATTTCTAACACTGCGTTCGTTTGATACTTCACTAACAGATTGATATTAGGGTGTATCCAAGGCTAGCTACCCACAACAACCCCATTCACAGATCATTGCTTTTAGTTCATAACATTTCTGCATAATTTAGCAGCAGTTAGTTAGTTCACAAATCCCAGCAAACATATCATATTATTAAGCAAAACTCATTTTCAAAAACTAACAATCACTTAACTAACTTCAAGAGTAAAACAAAATTCATCCTAACTGTCAGCAAGTGCATCAAATGAGAGATGACAAGGCCAAGTTCTTCCCAAAATGAATACACGCACGGTTAACAGAGTATAAATGAACACACCTTCCACAAAATCAGAAAAACTACCCGCAAAACAGAATTCTACGATAAATTTTGACATTAGATAATTACATACCTGCCAGAAAAGAATTTCTTGCACAACTCCAAATTTAGGATCACCTTCTGGCCACATCGGTAAAACAATATAAATAGCAAATCTCTCATTAATTAGCTCTGATTTTACTAGCAATTTTCAGTGCCAATTCCATTGGGATAAGATTATCAGCCCCTAACCTCAAAAGAAAACAATGAGTTTGACATTGACTAAAGACATAATGTTGAATATTATCTCATTATCTTTGAAATCCTTTTTCTTTTCCTTTTGCTAAAGGAAATATGTAGAAATTAAGAAATTAATGTCTTAAGAAAATAATAGGTAGAAATTAAGAAATTAATGTCTTAAGAAAATAATATGATTCCCTCAACAACAAAAGATATGATTAAATTTGTTTTTTTAAAGAAAAAAGATAAAGTTTATCATGACAAAGGAATAGATTACAAAATTATTTAATCAAATACGAACCTAATTCATACTACACTAACAACATTACTTTTTTTACCGGATTAACTTTTGAAAGGGATAGGTTACAAAATTAATATACACTCAATATTTTCCTCCTAACATTAAAACTTTAATCAATTTCTTTTGTCCATAACAGAGGAAACCACCTCACTTAATAGACAGCTATCCTCTTCATTGTTGAACTCACAAATGCTTTATAGAAGAGAGAATTTTTTTCTGTGATAAAGAGAGTAAAAAAAAAAAAGAAGAATAAGGTGAAATGAAACCTGAAATAGCCTAAAATCCGAAAGTTTTAGAATGGAGAACATGACTTCCATTTTGTGCTTTTCTCTAATAAATGGCAATTCAAGTGCAGGTGCTTACATCTGCATTTTAAAAACATAAATCTTAAATAAGCTAATATTTAATTTTTAAAGGAAACCAAATCAAGATTTACTAAAAAAACATGAATAAGATTGTTACCAAAATAATTAGATAATGCATTTTTAAGGCTGTAACCATGATTTGATAATATTAAACATGAATTTGCACAAAAAAAAAAATTAAAGTTCATCTAATTGAACCTAATGAGTCTTAAACATTTTACCGTATTAATAAATCCATTACATCACAAAGAAAATAACTTGTTAATTAATACCTGAAGGCCAACATCTTTAACTCTTTAACTCTTTTAATGGCTAAACTTCCCCAACCACCTCCAATCTCAAGAATTTATTGTTTCCTCTCTATTCCAGCCAAGATTTATATCAGGAAAAATTAGACATTTGCAAAAACAGAATTTAATATAGCAATAAAATAGAGACCAATGGCACTCACTTTTTCAAGCGTCCACCTTGCCACTGCAATGTAGTATTAGGAATTTGGGATCAAATCCCTCTCTTAAGAGGCTTTGATTCCGCTCGTTCTACTTTTTAATTTCTGGAAATAGTAGCTAAGGGTTCTTGACTTCATGGCTTCGAATTGAAAATTTGGTTAGGAATTGAAAGAAGTTAATGCCGGATTCAGGTTGAGAAGAGCATGGCGAGTCACATTGCAACAAATTTCCAACAAATTAAGGTGTAGAATAAAAAGAATAGTGAAGAATTAGAGAGGAGAAGAAGAACTTTGGCGTTTATCTAACGGGAGGAACAATTTTGAAAAATTCTAAGTTTTAAGGATGTGACAAAGTGTTTTAATTAAAATTTACACGTCTGAATTTTGGAGAATTCTAAGTTTTAAGGATGTGACAAAGTGTTTTAATTAAAATTTGCACGTCTGAAAAAAAATATATACTTGGCATGACACGTAGACCTCCGTTAGTGAAAACTAACGGGAGGGACTACATTTAGGGACAGAAAACTTTATGAAGACAATTATTTGAAGAAAAATTTTAGAGGGACTAAGCTTGAAAGTTGACATATTTATAAGGACTAAAAACTTATTTAATCCTAATTTTTATATATTTCAATTTCAGCAATGCTATTCATATATCATCATCATACATTGTACATACTATTCATTATATTTATACGTAATAATAATTATTTAAATAAAAAACATATATTTATGAACAATATCAAGAATAATATTATGTGAACAGTGTCAAGAATATTACGTGAATAATGCCCTGGTAAAAAGTGTATGTGAACAGTATTTTTAAATAGTGAAACAAAATTAATTAATTAAATGTAAAAAATTGATTGAGGAAGTAATGAAGTCGATTAATAAATGTCAAAATATTAAAAATAATTTTTAGTAATACAAAGTTAGTTAATGAACAGTAAAAAATGATTAATAAAATTATGAATTGGTTAATAAACATTCAAATATCATAAATATTTTTAGTAGTAAATAAAATTAAGGGTTAAATATGTTTTTGACCCCTATAAATATCTCACTTTTTATTTTTAGTCCCTAAAAAAATGATATATTTTGATCCCTACAAAATTTTTATGCATGCAGATTTAGTCCTTGATATTTTCTAAAATTTTAAAAACTATTTAATTACCCCTAAACTTTTAAATTTTTGAATGATTTTTTTCATACGTATTTAAAGTACTATAAAATATTTATTTACCAAATTATATAATTTTTTAAAATGAGAAGAATTAAATATGTATTTTTTAAATTTTAAAACATAATGATAAAAGTAATAAAAATCTCGACTTATAAATTAAATTTTGAGTATTTTATTCGAGGAACTTTTTATAACGTTCTAAACATATCTGTAAAATAATCATTCAAAAATATATATTGGTTTAACAGTAGGGACTAAAACTAAATGCATAATTATTTTGTAGGACCAAAACATGATATTTTTTTAATAGAGACCACAAACTAAATTTGGTAATTTTATAGGGACCAAAAATGTATGTAACCCTAAAATTAATTAATAAAATATAAAATATTGGTTAAAGAAGTTATGAAGTTGGTTAATTATACAATTTTATATCAAAATTATTTAATTTAAAAAAATAAAAAAATAAAAAAATTTATTATATTTTTTTTTATAAAAATAAAATGTAAAAATATATTTTTGTTTTAATTATTTTTGATAAATAAAATGTAAAAATATATTTTCTAAAAAAGTACAATTTAATGTAGCCTAGAAGTAAAGCCACCGTCTGTTAATATTAAGGCAGCCCGTAGCTTCCTTCTGTAAACCTTTCCGCAGCATCGTCCCTTCTCCTCCGTCACTATGGCAAAAAACAGGAACAAGAAGAAGAAAAACGGCGTCGTTTCAATGGACACAACCGACTCTATCGTTTCGGAAGCACCTCAAGGTACCCGCTTTCCCTTTCTCCCCCTTATATTTTTTACTTATTTTTCCGGTTGAAATCAACATCGAAAAATTTCATTATTGTGCTCCTAATCTTATTTTTACATGGTAAACTCTTGTTTTGTTTTGATTGATTTTCTCTTTTTTGTTCTTGGTGTGGTTTTAAGATTTGAGAGTTTTGTTTACTTTCAGCTATGGACACATCAGAATCAGTAGCTAAAATCAAGGTTGCTGGTGCTACCAGTTTGTAAGTTTACTTTATTGCCCTTGTAGTTTACATCTCCATACTTTGATATTTCGGAGAGCCACAGTTGAACATGGTACTTTTTTTTAAAACCCTAGTTATAAGTAGGTTAAATTATTATTTGTTTTTTTTTTAATTTTTTAGAGGGAACCGTATGAATAAGCCAACATTTTCCCAAATGATTGCAATTTGCATCCAATAGGTTGGTTCTGTTGCTTGGGTTTGCTTTGAACTTTATTAATACGAATTCGATGCAGTATTATAGTAATTTTTTAAAGGAAGGTAGAAATGATGAGGCAATACCAATTTTTTAAAAAATGGGAAATTTAACTAAGTCTCTTAGAAGGAGTGGTGCCCTGGTAGTTTCTCAGATAGAGTGTTCACAAATATCAACCAGTATCTAATTTGATTATCATTACAAGAAAATTGTGACTTTTATGTACAGTTTGTATGTTTGTTCAAAGAAGTATTTGGTAGTCTTGGTAGAAAAAGTCCTTCCTGTTTTTGCTCTTTCTACGACAGGCACAATTTTTTTAATTACATTTGCTCTCATTTTGAATTCACTTCGGGCTCTAACTCAGGGGCAAGAGCTTACCCATGTAAATTCAAAGTACTGAGTTCGAATCTCTTGAGAATGGTTGTAAAATGAAATGACCATTAAATTAATCAATGTAGATGATTTAATTACTCCTGTCTGCAGAGACTGAGAATCTTAAGAGTACTTTCTTGGGACATATCATTACTCCAACTCTAATATCATAGACTCTTTGCATGAAGAAAAATTAATGATATAAAAAAAATCTCCGTTGTTTACACTAAAGGCTTTTTAATATTCCCATAAAGGCCTAACACAATATATACCACACATAGTTCGATTTAAACATTTTTTTGGTATTAAGTAAACTCTTAGTCAACTCTATTGTCATTTCATATTAAGTTTACACAGGCTATCATGTTTGATTCCTTCTGAAAATGATATAAATTGATGGATTTAGAGTTGAATCACATAAATTCTCCTTTTATTAGTCCACACTATTCAGGTTCTATTAGGGGTGTTATCTTAGACAATATGTGATGCATCCCCTCTACTTATTTTATTATAGTTGCAAGATATGTATGTTATTGATATCGATTGCGTGAGTGGATAGCCGAAAACACTGTTAAATTTCCCTTGTAATTATCTTCAAAACTGATGATTAGAAAATGAACAATTTTCTAATGGTCATTATGTTACCCGTGCTGATCAGCTATATAATTGCAATATTTTGTTTTAATAAAAATTTATATACTTCAGATTGATTTGCTGTGTTGGTGGATTTTGTGTATGTTGTGTTTTCTGCATTCTCTCTCATTTCAAAGACATGAATATTTTCTTCGATACACTTTCTTTATTTTGCTCTTGTGATTTTTCATGGGTACATGCATTAGGATCTGTAGTCCATAAGAGTTTTGCTCTTAAATACTTCTTTGAGAAAAAAAGGAAAACAGCTATCAATCAAGTCCATGTTAGAGGAAACCAAATAAAGGGGTTATAAATATAGGGAAACATATATAATTTTCTCAATTGTCGGAAGTTATAAATGGCAATCGTCTATTAATCGGGGAATTTTTTAGAGATAACTCATCTTATTCGAGTTCCATTTCATCATGTTTTAACTTTATGGCACCTCCAACATGAAGTGGAGCAAGCACATTTGACTTGCTTCTTCATTTCCATTTATTTGCAAAACATAATAATGCTAAGTTCCTCTCAACTCGCACTTGTTAAAATTATTACTATGCGATGATTACAATTGCATTCTAACTGCATTTTCACATACACACTTCTGCTCTTTCGGTTTCACTTGTTCTAAATTGCTACCTTTCGTTATGAATCACTTCTGAAACAGGAAGGTGAAGCAGAATGGAAGGCCTATGAAGAGATCAAAATGCGCGCGAAAAATGAAGGCAATAGCGAAAGCTATATCTGCAAATGAGAAGTCTGCTCAGAAAGTTTCCAAGAATGACAGCAAAAAAATTAGAGTTCAATCTGCAAAACAACTCTACGAATAAATAACTAGCTGGATGGTTCATAGTTAACATTTGATACTTTATATCACAAGCACCGAATATACTCCTTTTTGCAATTTAGTTTAGCCAAATTCAATTATTTGTCTAGGCCAAGTGCTTTTTTTAAGATCGAAGCTTCTTATTTTGCCGCATCCTTATTCTTATAGTAGCGTTTTATAGTTCATTAATTAATCCTTAAAAATGAAAAATCATATAGCCCGCTTTCGAAGGGATCTTGGATGATCTCAAGATTATGTTAGTATTAAAAATGTTGTGTTTTTTTGGGTACATGAGGGCCAAAGGCACAAGAAAGGAAACTACTCACACGGTAATATAGTGCCAATTCCAACCATGTCTGCCAGATACATGTCTCGGGTTTCCATTGGACACGGCATATTCAGCAACTTTGTTCATTTGCTTTGTTCCCATTTGAGTCATATCACCTCTTTGAAAAATCATTATTTGAATTAGTTTGATCAACCAACATCCTGTTCTAATATTATACTTTTCACTTGTAAGATATTTGTGAACTCCTTTACTATTGGTTTGGATTACCCGTTTTTCGTATCCACTTCTAATTGCAAGAGTTACACTGTCTAGAATTCCCCACAATTCTGAATGAAAGATTGAACACTTTTTAATATATTTGGAGTATTCTCCTAGCCAGTTACCACATTTGAATTAAAAGTTTTGTTTGCTATGTTTTAGCTCTTGTGAAATTAATCCTATTATAAAGACTCAAATTCTATCATGATTCTTGTTCTTTTTGGATTAACTGTATTATGCAAAATAATATGGAGTGTCCAAGATATTTTGATGAAGAAAGGACACACGTGGAATCTGATGTTCCAGCATATGTGCAAGATATTTCGGTGAAAAAAGGACACACGTGGCACTTGATGTTACAACATGCGTGCAACATTTGACCTTTGTCAGGCCAAGATGGATGTTGTTCTGAGCATATTTTTCTGATTGAGTTGTAATCAGATTTGTTGCTATATTTTAGCAATGCATTTATGTAGATTTGTTTGATTAGATTGAGCATGACCAAATCAATTTAAATGGAGATTTAAATTGAATCAAATCAAATATTTTTTGGAGGATATTTGAAAAGCAAATCTTCACAGAATATGCTATAATTCTAGATGTGGTCAAATGCCCATTGAAAAAGTCTGAAGTCTACATTGTTATTTAATGAGACTCAAACCTAACGTTTGAAGTCTGCAAGTATTGGAGATTCCTTATCTTATGGTTTATCTTTTGAGTTTTTGCTTGTGCACCACTCTAGCGCTGTCATTCATATCTTAATGCATAGAGTTTGGTTTGTTTAATTGAGTTGTAATTCAACAATCGTTATTCTGATTTTTGTAGTGATCACTTGGGATTAGTGATTAAGAGAAAGTGAGAGGGGTTCTCATATTTAGGATAATCCTAAATAGAAAGTGTTGTAACAAACGATACCAATTAACAAATAAATCTTTGAGTAACAGAGTTTCTTGATGAACAATGAAACAATTAGGTTAACAAAGAGAGGGAGAAGAAAGAAAGAGAATAGGATTAGGCAAACTGTTTTTCTATTCACTTATTCAATTAGGGTACAAATGATTACAAGTAAATAACAACAATTGTCCTCTCTCAACAACCTGAGAGAACTACCTTATTTATAAGCTACTAAGCTAACTTAACCAACAAGCTAACCTAAACAATTAGAACCAAGAAACAAGGCCCAATTCAACATTACATACTATAACTAACTTCGAATACAGCATGTAACACTTCGACGTCAGCATGTGAACCAGCTTTGACTTCATGCTTGTCTCCTGTCGAAACATGAAAACTTTCTCTGCTGACAACATCCCAGTCGACAGCACTAGAGTTCGATCCAATATCTCACAAATCTCCACCTTGGAACAAACTCTATAATAATAGGGAAAAAAACTAGCTTTCATCATGCAACTTTATCAACTGCATACAGTGGAAAAACTTGTAGCTCGACAATGACTTGGTGATCATATCAGCAACATTGTCATCAGTCGAAACCTTCAGTACTTGGACTTCTCCACGCTTGATTATCTCTCTGAAGAAGTGCAACCTTACATCGATGTGCTTGGTTCGCTCATGATAGGTTGAATTCTTCAACAGATGTATTGCACTTTGACTATCACATTTAACAATGATAACTCGACCTTGAAGTTTTAGCTCCTTTGCAAAACCTTCAAGCCACAATGCTTCTTTCACAACTTTAGTGAGAGCAATATATTCTGCTTCAGTGGTTGATAAAGCAACAACCTTCTGAAGTGTCACTTTCTAACTCATTGTTGTGTCGAACATAGTGAACACACATCCAGAAATAGATTTTTTGAAATCCATACAACCTTCATAATCAGAGCCGACATATCCTTCGATTTCGACTTTGCTATCATTACCACAGGCTCCCCCATAAATCAAGACTCTATTTAGAGACCCATTTATGTACCTAAGAATCCATTTCAAAGCTTGCCAGTGCGCCTTTTCGGGATTGGCCATATGCCTGCTTATAAGGTTCATTCCATATGTTATGTCTGGCCTCGTACAAACCATAACATACATCAAAGAACCTACTATACTAGCATATGGAATGCTTCTCATATAGATTCTTTCAACTTCAGTACTCGGACTTTGAGTAATACTAAGCTTAAGCTAAGGATTTTTCAGAGTCACAACAGACTTTGAATTCGACATACCAAACTTGTCGAGAATCTTCCGTAGGTATATCTCTTGAGATAAGCATAATTTCGACTGCTTTCTATTTCTTTGAATGTCAATCCCAAGAATCCTAGTGGCAACTTTCAGATCCTTCATTTCGAACTCCTTACTAAGTTCAGCCTTCACGTCCATTACATCCTCGACAAAATAACAAGTGAGTTTCCAGGTCGAAATCTGAAGTAAACACAGTGATCGAACTTCCTCCTAGTGAAACTAATGTGTGCCATGAACTTGTTGAATCTCCTGTTCCACTGTCGAGGAGATTATTTCAGGCCATACAAAGACCTATTCAGCTTGCACACATAATCTTCCTTATCCTTTTCTGCATACCCTTCAGGTTGCCGCAACAGGATCGTTTCATCTAGACCACCATACAGGAAGGCTGTCTTCACATCCATTTGTTCAAGTTCCAGGTCAAAATTCGCCACCATGGCTAACAACATTCTAATGGATCTATGCTTTACAACAGGTGAGGACACATCATTGAAGTCGACACCTTCTTTCTGACTGAACCCCCTAGCAACCAACCTTAAAGCGCTTCGACATCACTCCTTCGATTCCTTCCTTGACCTTGAAAATCCACTTACAAATGACTAACCTGGTTCCTGCAAGTTTCTCAATCAGCTCCTAATTGTTATTATCGTGAAGAGATTTCATCTCGTCATCCATGGCTTTTTGCCACTAAGTCTTATTTCGAATTCTCATAACTTCCTTGTAGTCTCTAGGTTCTTTCTCAAGTACATCACTTGCAAAAATTAAGACAAAAGCTATAAGATCTGCATAACCAAGTCTCTGAGGTGGCTTGATGACTATTCTCGATCTATCTCTTGCCATTAGGTAGTCATCGACAATTTCCCCAGTCTCTTCAGCATCTTGCTCTTCTTCTTCGACTTCATTTGGGTTATGCACTTCAGCATCACTATGCTCCACCTCAACAGGAATCTCTACATGTTCTAGCTCCTCTTCAAATATTTCTGCACTTCGACCAGCATCACAAGTTTTCTTGAACACCATCTCGATTTCATTGAAAACTACATCAAGACTTGTGATACATCTTCTGTGACCTGGTTCTAGGCACCACAACCTATAGCCTTTGACTCCCCCAGGATATCCAAGGAACATGCATCTTAGAGCTCAGGGTTCAAACTTTTCTTTCCTAATGTGAGCATAGGCTAAACAACCTATTCTAAGTTTGTCGAGATTTGGTGGTTGACCCGACCAAACTTCTTCAGGTGTCTTCATTCCCAAGGAAGTCGAGCAAATCTATTTATCAGATAAGTTGCTATCGAAACAGCCTCCGCCCAAAACACCTTCTTCAATCCAGCACTAACCAACATGCATCTAACCCTTTCAATGATTGTTCGATTGAATCTCCCGGCTAAGCCATTTTGTTAAGGAGTACCTATTACAGTCTTATGCCTTGAAATCCCAGACTCGACACAATGGCTGTCTAAAGCTTCATTGCAAAATTCAAGGCCATTGTCGGTTCTAAGTCTCTTGAACTTTCTGCCAGTTTGAGTTTCGACCAAAACTTTCCAACTTTTGAAATTCTCAAAAGTTTCATCCTTAGTCTTCTGAATGAATACCCATAACTTTCTAGAATAGTCATCAACTATGGATAGAAAATACCTTGCACCTGAATGTGAAGGATTCCTTGCTGGCCCTAAAGATCAACATGAATGTAATCAAGCGATACATGTGTTCTTTGTTTACCTTTGTTAAGCTTCACCCTACAGGATTTTCCAAATATACAAGGTTCACAAAACTCCAACTTCTCGACTTTGTCACCATCTAGCATGTTCTGTTTCCCCAGTTCAACAAGGTCTCTTTCGCTGACACGGCCCAATCTCATGTGCCATAATTCTGTCTTCGACACCAGTTTCATGGATGCAAAATCTGCTGAACCACTTACTACCTCAGCCTCAAAGGTATACATGCCTTGTTTCTTCACGCCTCTCAAGACTTCCTTCGACCCCTTCATGACTTTCAGGATACCTTGCTCTCCTTTAAAGACATATCCTTTCTTGTCGAATTCACCAAGAGAAATCAAATTCATCTTAAGATCAGGTACATACCTAACACCAGTCAATAGCCTTATTGACTCATCATGGAGCTTGAATGTCATATATCCAATATCTGCAACTTGCAAGCTTTATTGTTTCATAACAACACTGATCCACCATCTTGATCACATAATTCTTCAAGCACATTCTTGTTTGGAGTCATATGCCAAGTACATTCTGAATCCATAATCCACTCTTTGCAAGATTTGTTGCTAAAAACCACAAGGACATCAGATGATTCATAATCATCTTGCACAATGGTTGCATTGCCATTGTCCTTACCTCCATGATTATTCAGGTGCTCAGGACACACCTTTCTTGTGTGACCATCTTTCACAGTGATAACACCTAATACCAGAAATATCACCACCATAAGAGTTCTGCTGAGTTTTACCTTTCTTCTTCTCAAACCTACCATCTCTTTTCAAGAATTTCCCTTTAACGGACAACCCTTCGCCAACTGATGATGGTTTCTGCTCCTTTCTTTTGTTCAAATCCTTAGAATATAAGGCTGATTGAACTTCTTCAAAGGTCAGGGACTCTCTTCCATACAAGAGGGTTTCTTTGAAGTGAGTATGTCACTTAGGTAAAGAACACAGCAGTAACAACGCTTGATCTTTGTCACTGATGGTAACATCAATACTTTCAAGATCAAGAATCATCTTGCTGAACGTATCCAGCTGCTCCGTTAACGCTTTATCTTCATTCATCTTGAATGAATACAAAGCTTGCTTCAAGAGTAAACGATTCACCAATGATTTTTTTATATACAATCCTTCGAGTTTCAGCCGAACACCAGCTGTCGTTGTCTCCTTCGAAACCTGCCTAAGAACCTTATCACCAAGACTCAGCACAATGGCACTGTAGGATTTCTCGATCATCATTATCTTATCCTTCTGCGTCAATGCAACATCCATGGCTTCTTCTCCCTTTAACGCTTCTAGCAAACCCTGTTGAACTTCTCAATTTCAAACTTTGTTGACGGCATCTTCCTCCATGGTCATTGCACTAGTTTTTTTTAACAAATAGTACCAATTAACAAATAAATATTTGAGTAATGGAGTTTCTTGATGAACAATGAAATGGTTAGGTTAACAAAGAGAGAGAGAGAGAGAGAGAAGAAAGAAGAAGAATATGATTGGACAAACAATTTTTCTATTCACTTACTTAATTAGGGTACAAATGATTACAAATGAATAACAACAATTGACCTCTCTCAACAACCTGAGAGAACTAGCCTATTTATAGGCTATTAAGCTAACTTAACCAACAAGCTAACCTAAACAATAACAACAATTGGCCTCTCTCAACAACCTGAGAGAACTAGCCTATTTATAGGTTATTAATCTAACTTAACCGATAAGCTAACCTAAACAATTGGATCCAAGAAACAAGGCCCAATTCGACATTACATACTAGAACTAATTTCGACTACAACATGTAACACTTTTACGTCAGCATGTTAACTAGCTTCGACTTCATGCTTGTCTCATGTCGAAACATGAAAACTTTCCCTACTGACAATATCCCAGTTGACAACACTAGAGTTCGATCCAATATCTCACAGAAAGTCAGTAGGATTAGGAAGAGGCATTGAATAACATAGGGTTGTTGTTCCTCTAAGACTAATTGTATGGGCGAGAAAATGGGTCAGGCCCGTTGGGTATCCCTGTTGTGCTCGCACTTTAGTGCGAGGTGGGTCAAAGGTTTAGGCCTTCACCCTCTAATGTGTCCACCACGTCCCACCCTATTTTCTTCACGGGATTTTGCAGGCACGAGAATTTACATAAACTTTTGTGTTTTTAGGCTTAAAAAGTGGATTGCCCGTGGGCTTTCCCCACCCCGCCCTCACTTTTTTGCGGGGCGGGCGTAGGTTTTAGGCCCACATCCTCAACTATGTCCGCCCCGTTTTTGTGTGTTTTATGGGACATGCCTAAACGGGACGGACATGCCCGTTTACCACCCCTAAGTAATTGTACTAATTCAAAATAATGGATTTCCTTTCTTGGGTTGGATGCCCCTAGACGTAGGTGAGGTTGCACCGAATTGGGTTAAAAATTCTCCGTGTTCTTTTATTGCTTTATCATTTATCATCTTAGTTATTAATAATTTTTAAATTATGGTTTAAGATGTTGAACACCTTGGCTTAAGCACATGTTTCAATATTTGTCCCCTAACACTAGAATTTCAATGGTAAATGAAAAAATATTAAGGTCTATGATCGTAAGACTTGACTATGTTGTGTGTTCCATAGAAGATTCCATTGATGTTACTACTTTATCCATTGATGAATTGCTTAGTTGTCTTGTTGTGCATGATTAAAGAAGGAAGGCACACAAGAATAAAGATGAGGAGTAGAAACTCAAAGTATCCAATTATGGTAAAGGTTATAGTCAGTGTTTCATGTATGATCAAAAGGGCGTGGTAGAGGTAGATAATTAAATGAGTTTGTATAATGTTTTAAGTGTCGTAAATGAGTTTGTAGAATGCTTTAAGTGTTACAAGCTGAGACACTATTAAAATCATAGATTATGCGTGGAAGAGTAAATGACAAAAATATAAAGAGATAAGGGAAAAGAAAGAATAAACTAGAAATTACACTGGTTCGACCTTAAAGCATACGACCTATTCTAGTCCCCAAGAATTATCTCATAAGAGTTCCATTAACAACATAAATTTATCAGAAGATCAACCTGTAACTTTCTTACACCAAGTTTTTATCATGGGTTCAACTTACAACCTTTATAATGATATTATAGTTTACAAGAGAACAACACTCTTTTGATTTAAAATTATGTAATGTTATATTTGTAAAAGGACTCTATTAGGGCGATGGTTGAAGGATGCCCAACAAGAGGCGACGATAACATGTCACCTAAGAGGAGGTATCGCCTCGCTCCTAAGGTATTCCAATCACCCAATAATGGGAACTGTGAGAAAAGACGTTTCTATGGCATAGAGAAGTCAGGGTCATTACTGACCCACGACCTCCTTGGAAATAGAGATTCAGCAGTCAAACATTGACTGAGTGGGCGGAGACCCTTCCAAAGAGAACCCTAGTCATTAGAGGCCTCTATAAATATACCTCCCTCATAGGAGGAGGGCATATCATAACCTATACTAATCACACTCCTCATACACTTATACCTAATCTAATTATTCATCCGCAGAGCCTCTCACCTCACGTGAGCAGGACTCGTAAAACCACCATAAAACACCATTGTACATGGCTTCTTGCTGTCGTGGGTAAGCCCTAACCACTATACATCGTACTATACCTACTAATGCCTCTGAGTCCCCGCTAAGGGAACACGCACACCTGTACTTTTTAACCAGCACAGTAGCCCTCACCGTAGGGTCATGGCAAAACAAACTTGGGACATATCATCTTCATCACCATCACCCTGCCCACTGTTACCCTTCACTCATACACCTAGCCAATTTCAGCCATGGTTAATAGGAGAGCTCCATCCCCTACACCAGAAGGTACCAACAGTAGCTTTGATGCCAACGCCCTGGCGAAGATTCGTGTTGCCATGGACGAGTTACGTCGACATATCTAGACTCTTGAGGATGACGTCCACAACATCAGGCAGCACCGACAAGAGTTTGATCCCCCAGAAGTTATGTAATTATTGGACCCTTAGCCACTCTTAGACGAGATCTGTGTGGAGCTTGTACCTGAGGGCTTCAAACCTCCCCCACTATATAAGTTTTTTGGGTGTTGCGATCCCTACAAGCATATCGCCTCCATCGATACACAGGTGGCCATCATAGAAACACCAAACTCAGTGAAGTGCTAGTTGTTATCTTGTACTTTGAGGGACGCCTCCCTTCAATGTTATATGGGTTTACCCTATGTATCCATAAAAAACTATCAAGAACTAGTGAAAAAGCTACTATACATGTTCACTACCAGCCACCACAAGAAGATGTCCATAACCAGCCTATTTAACATACACTAAGGTCTATTAGAGACACTAAGGGACTATCTCTCCCTCTTTAACCTAGCCACAATCATGTTCGTCCCACAAAACCAAGAGATGTTTGTGGGGATGTTTCAAAATGTACTCAAGGCGGGACACTTTAACGAGTCTCTCGCCTAGAAGCCATCACTTTTGTTGGCAGAAGTGGTCACTAGAGAAAAGTTCTACACAAAGGGCGAGGAGATCAATGCTGAAAGGAAGGCGTGCAATGTCAAAGAGCACACTCCCAATGCCGATGTCTCATATCACTAGTGAAAGAGAAATTATACCTCGTCCATAAATGATAAGAATGCGTTCAAAAGGGCAGGTAAGGCAACAGAAAACTTCAGGCCTCTAATACTCGCCGTGAGCATATCTAGCACGAGTTTCTCCACCTGCACAACATCTATACGTCGTCTGCTCCTAAGATGGATGTGATAGATTCTAAACCGAGAAGGTGGTGAAAATTCTATAGAGTCAATATAAATCTCATTGGAGATTTCTACCAAATCAAAAAGGAAATGGAGAGACTAATACAAGAGGGGCACCTTAAGAAATATGTGAAGGTAAACTCCTCCCATTTGTAAGACAAGTCTAACCCACGAGGGCGAGATAACCCTAGAATCTCTAAACCCAACAAATCCAAATAATCACCTTAAGTTAAAGGTAGTAAAGTTGCGTGCCAAATTCTCAACACCATAGCAGGAGGATTCTTTTGGGGAAGGTAACCACCTCCGCCCAAAGAAGGTACGCTATCTAGATCCTGAGTGCAGAAAACTTCCCTGAATCAAGACCGATGGCCATCGCCAAACACCAGAGGCCATGGTCTCCTTCTCGGAGAAAGATGCAACTGGCACCACCCTCATAATGACGAACCCATGGTCATTACCGTCAAGTGCAAAGACTGGGAAATTTAAAGAGTTCTTGTTGACCAATGGAGCTCCTAAGACATACTATACTAGGATCTATTTGAAATACCTCGCCTTGACCTAGAAGATTTGAAGCCTTTCAGAGGATTGTTGGTTAGATTCTTTGTAGAACAGGTACAAGTAAAGGGATATATCACCTGGAGGATCATTTTTGGAGAGCAGGATCATACCAAAGAGATAAAGTTTAGGTATTTGGTTATTGATGTCCCCTCTTTGTACAATATATGGTAACCAACTTTTAACCAGCTAGGCACCATCTTATCAATTCTATATTTATGTATGAGGTACCCACTCCCTAATGGGCGAATGAGAGTTATATAAGGATATCAAGAGATCTTCAGGAAGTGTTACATAGAAAGCCTCAAGTTGAAGAGGATCCACACTCTAACAAGGAAAGCCAAGAGGATAAGCTCAAGAATAATGCTTCTGGGAAAAATCTACAAAGGTGGGAAGGCTTCATCCCTAACATCTAAGGAGATTGAAGATTTAAGGGCCATAAGGGATGCCCTCTGGAGACATCGACATAGTTGTTGCTCATTTTTATTTATTACTATTTAACTACTTTATTGACAATTTTCATAGGCGAGTGTTACATCTCTGCCGATTATAAAGACAAGTTATTTTGGGAGGTGCACCCTTTTCCCTATACGCATTTGCATAGGATGAGGGTTTTTAATAAGGCACAATGCTTTTATTATTTTAGAGAATTCATATGTTTGGTTATTACCTAAAAGGTCAAGGAAAGATCGGCCACGTAGGCGATCAAAATGGTTAGATCCTCGAGTAAGATCCTTGCCACCCTCGAGTAAGATCCTTCCTCGGGCGAGATCAGAATCAGGAGTTAGGCCTAGGAGGCACGACTGATATCCAACCTAAGATACTTGATCACAAGTCTTGCCCGAGGGCTCAATGGAAGTCCGACTTGAGAGGTCAAATGCCTCGACTGAGGGACTTATAGTTTCATCAGCTAGGCTATATATAATCCAGCCTAAGGGACTTAAACTCCCTAGACTAACTAAACTCTCTCCTGAAGGACTTAGTGTTTCCTAAAACAGGATCAGAATTAAGAATCACACATAGGAGGCATAAGAGATATCCAGCCTAAGAGACTTGATCACAAGTCTTGTCTGAGGGCTTGATGGAAGTCCCTCCCGAGAGGTCAAATACGTCATCTTAGGGACTTATAGTCTCATCAGCTAGGCTACATGTAATTTTGTCTAAGGGACTTAGACTCCCCAGGATAACTAATGTCTGACCTGATGGATTTAGTGTTTCCTCGTACGATACTAGAATTAGGAACCACGACTATGAGGCGCGACCGATAACCAGACTAAAAGACTTGATCATAAGTCTTGCATGAGGGATCGATGGAAGTCCTGCCTGTGAGATCAAATGCCTCGCTTGAGGGATATATAGTCTCATCATTCGGGCTATATATAATTTTTCCTGAGGGACTTACACTCACAAATCTAACTAAACTCTCTCCTGAGAGACTTAGTGTTTCCTCAGGAAGAATCAGAATTAGGAATCACGTCTAAGAGGAATGAATGATATTACATGTAAGAGACTTAGTCATAAGTCTTTCCTGAGGGCTCAATGGAATTCCCACCCGAGAGGTCAAACGCCTCTCTTGAAGGACTTATAGTCTCATCATCTGGGCTAGATATAATTTCTTCCGAGGGACTTCAGCTCTCAAGCTGGCATAAAATTCACCTAAGGAAAATTTTCCTTAATAAGCCCGGGTCCTCAGGATACTCCCTTGAGTCTCAAAGTTAAAAAAACCACGTCTTCTATCAAAAAGCCTCGTGCTTTAGGGACTACGCCGTGTTATATTTGTGAAAGGAGTATACTAGGGTGAAGGTTATAGGGCGCCCAACGAGAGGGGACAATAGTATGTCACCCAAGAGGAGGTATCACCTCACCCCCAAGGTCTTCTTATCGCACAATCATGGGAAACGTGGGAAAATACATTTCTAGGGCAGAGAGACGTCACACCATAATAAATTAAACGACTATCATAATCTATTAAAGGGAAGATTTTTGCTTCATAATAAATTAACTAAGCTTTATAATTGATTAAACCTCGTTTCAAAAATACTTGACCCAACTTAAGAGGTTTATAAGAAGTTTCTTAAAAAGAAGAAGGTTTGAAAAAGAATTTTAAATGTGTGTGTGTGTGTGTGTGTGTGTGTGTGTGTGTGTGTGTGTGTTTGTGTATGTATGTGTGTGTGTGTGTGATACTTTTTATTACTTTGAGCGCATACATTTAGTTTTACATCTTATCCTATGAAAAGATAAATAAACAAACATAGCAAGGATCACTGACAAGCTTTTTCCAAATGGATTTGTTTCTTGGTGAAGTTCTCTAGCTTTTGATTGTCTTTGAGAAGATCACCATGAACCTTCTTACTTTTTAATTTGTTTTACATTCTTCATTTTGATGATGATGTTTATGATTTTTCTTTAATTCCTTTTGTCATCATAAAAATAAAGTGAACCAGCAGACATAACCACATTCTCCATCTTTTTTATGATGACAACGCATTACTCAGGGAGGTGGTAAAACAAAAAAGTCAATACTAAAAAGATTGGTGTGATTAACTCTCTCCATAGATAGAGAGAATATATTTATCTCCCTTTGGCATAATATAAATGTGGGGAAAACAAAAAAAGCATAAAATATCACATTTCACAATGAGAAGAAGAGGAATAGAAAGAAAAATCACACAAAAAAGTTTATTCAATGCATGATTGGTTTAAAATTCTTAATTCAGTTCTTATGAAAAATAAATTCTCCTTAAGAAGAGGTTTAATAAAATATCTAATAGTTGATTATATGAATACACAAATTTAATTATGCAATCCCCATTTTCAACATGATCTATAATAAAGTGGTGTCTAATCTCAATGTGTTTCATTTTTTAGCGAAGTATCATATTATTAGTGAGATTTATAGCACTGGTGTTGTCGCAATTAATTCAGACAGTTCTGAGATTAATATTATTATCATGCAACACTTGTTTTATCTAGATTACGTGTGCACAACTACTACTCACAACAATGTATTTTGCTTCTGTTGTGTAAATTGTGACACTTGCTTGTTTCCCACTATGCCAGGAGACAAGCAAGTTACCAAGCAAATGACACATGTCATTAGTACTTTTTCCGATATAATTTACCACCAAAAAAATTGGAATCAGACTATCCAACCAAAGCACAATAAGCCCCTTTGGGAAGTTCTAAACCCATCTGTGGTGTGCTACTGAGATACCTCATAATATGTTTGATCCCAGTGAAATGTGAGTATTTGGATTTTTCTTAAAAGTGTGCACACATACACACAAGAAACATGATACCAGGATGAGATGCAGTGAGATAGATAAGAGAACTAATCATACCTTGATAACTGCTTTCCTCCCACATATTTGTCTAAGTTTCTTGAAGTTCTCACGGGAGTTGATATTGGTTTGGCTTTTTCCATTCCAAATATTTTTCATAGGACTTTGCAATATTTATCTTGATTTATTAAGGTTCCTTCTTTTGTTTGCAGTATTTGTAAGCATAAGACGTACTGAAGTTAACTTATCATCGACATTCCAAACTCATTTTTTTGAAAATTGCTGATTTAAAACAAATTCAGAGTTTATAAACAAAAAAATGCCCAATATTTTTCTGATATCTCCCAATTCAACTGGTCGGACTTCAAGGCATTTTTAGAAATATTTTCTTTATAAACAATGGTTTCAAAAAATTTGTGTGTGTGTGACTGTGATTAGCCATATAACTTTACAAGAAAGCATTTAAGCTTTTATAGTACTTACTCACTTAGACTTATTAGGGCATGCTTTCACACACTTCAAGACTTGTCAGATACTTCAATCTCGTAGACATTTGCTTGAGATTTCTTTAGTAATGAGACTTGAGTTATATTCCATTTAGATGCCATTATTAGATGATCAAACTTATCAAACCCTACTTAGTCTGGTTGTATCTTTAATTACTTCATACTTGACTTTAGGTTTTCATCATTCAAAGCATATTAGTTATCATCATTCAAGGTAGATATAATTTTCATCATCAAAAGCATATTCATCTTCAAGACTTCTTTGATCACTAACTTGCAAAACATGGTTATACACTAACCAGTCCAAAAGGCCGCCGACCACGATGTTAGTCACATTTAGGGCAACCTCAGTGATCATAACTGAGAAAGTGCCCACTACTTTTGTATCTACCAATTTATACTCCGACCTGCCCGTCCGACTTTGAAGATTCAAATGAGTGTTTACTATGAAATTCGGTAACCAAGCGCTTATCTCTTATTGAAGGTTACTTACTGGATCAATTAGATAATTCTAGGACTTATTGATAAAAGTCCTCTTATAGTTTTCTATTGTAAGGAGAAGGATTTTGACGGAGTCGAAATCCCTGAGAAGGAATAATGTACAAAAAATGTATTTTCTAGAATATAAATGATTTCAATAATGCTAGAAAGTGAATGCAGAAATGACAATGAAACTTAATAATGGAGTGAAAGTAAATGTGCAAAGAAAATAAAGTGAAGTAAAAGACTTTGCATTTGAATAGAAATAGTGTTTCAAGTTTCATACATTTAGCTCAGTGAAACTCTTTTCTCTCTACGCTGTGTACTTTGAGTTTTTTTTTTAGTTTTTCTATAGTGAAATCAAATGAACACCATGAATTCTAACATTAGAACTCCTATTTATACAAGTATGAAATAACTGTTTTGTAACGTTCCTCTTCTTAGAATTCACCACGTAGATCTCTGTATGCTTATCGCTTCTGAATTTCTCCCATGTGTCCTTTTGGATAACAGTGAGAAGCAGTTACTTGCTTTGAACCAATGTTTCTTAGCGCCAAAACGCCGCTAGTCGAAGTATTTTGCTACTTCAAACCCTTAATTTATGTTACCGCCGAAAAAAGTTAGACGAAATATTTCTCACAAGAAAAATACTAAGTCCTCAATATTTGTCTCTAAACTTAATACTTCGACATGTTCTAAGTCTCCTCAATATGCTAAGATTTTTGCCTTGTCGAAAATGCTAGCTAAGTTTATAGGACTGCGTGGCTAAGTTTATGCAACCCCTTCGATTTTGTCTTTGGTACTATGGCACATGTCATCAAGATTGGCGCCATTTGTTACAAAATAATTGAAAAGTTTTCTTCTATTTTAATATAAATACACATTCTTCCTCTTTTCTTCTTTTTTCTACTCACAAACATTCAGGAACCTTTTTTTTCAAAATTTTATTCACACAACCAACTCAAAAATTCCCAACAATGGCTTCCAAAGGAAAGAACACTAAAGAAACCAATGACTCTCTTACTTTATCTACCAAGTTTCAATCTGCTATGTGTGTTGGGAATCAAGAGTATGTTTAAGAACCACGCAACCAAGAAGAAAAACTCAGAATCTTCAAATCTCAGGTACTTATTCTTTATTCCATTTTTGGAAAAACTCATGCACTTATGGGTCCACTGCATGATCCTTCTGTAGACATTACTAAACTTAGGGACTTTTTCCTTTCTTGTCATAGAACTAAACCTATAGTTAGTATCAAGGAACCCCTAAGCTTAGAGTACACGACTACTACTCTACGTGTTTTTCCTTAAGCCCCTCCCACCAAAAAGAATGAGGATTACATCCTCTGGCTGAACAAAATTGAGGCAAAAATGAGTAATACTTGGAAGTCTAGAGGAATTTATGACCTCATTCAACTATCGAGAACTGGGACTTCCTATTGCCAGAATATGCTTGTTGCATCTTTGTATTTCTAGGAAAGTACTACCAACACCTTCCAACTTCCTTGTGGAATGGTGACACCTACCCCCTTCGACATAGCGATCACCACCCGCCTTCGCCAAACTGAAACATAAACGGCGATAGTTGCATTTTTTGTTGAATAATTCAGAGTCGGTGTTAGTTGCCGGCGGCTGGCAGTGATTATTCTGAAACATGATCAGATTCAACTTTCTCCTTTTTTTATTTGCTCTGTTAATATGTTTGAGATTTGATGGATTTAGAGACTTTCCAACAAGAATGATCTTTGGTGTTACTTGAAAAAATTGTTTTTGTTTATGTCCGATGTTGTTTACATGTGCAAATTTTTTTACAGACATTTATTATATATGGAGATTTTAGGGTTTCCGAAATAGTTATGAACTTATGAAGATGAAACCCCCAAAAAAGGTAAATTATTTTGATTTGGAATTTGATTCATCTATACTTGAAGTGTGTTATATTTTGATTTGGATTTTGATTCATCTTTGGAGATTTAACCCAAAACGTTAATATGAGAACTTTATATACTCTTCATAACTTTTTTTTTATTTGCCTCTGTAATTTGTTTCAGATGTACCTATACAAGCTGAACAAACACCACCATTGTTGTAATACTTTGGAACTCTGTCAACTAAGGGTAAACTGAATGCTTTTGAGTATCAGGATATTGCTGTTTAAAGTTTATAAAAGCTAATCTTGTAATTCTATGCAGGATCCAAATTACGAGTAGACCCTGAATCATGATGCAACTGCTCTGTTGAGAGATAACTCAAAGATGTTTGAATATAATGTGAGGAGGGCAATGTATGGTGGGTATGTGGGTCAAACATTTTTCCCATGCTATGTGTAAACCATGCCTGACAACATCCAAGCCCCATTTGAAATATATTATCAATGCTTTGATGACCTCTGGTTTGTAAAATTTATTTATAAAGCTTACATTTTGCTTTCGTCAGTATGTTATTTTTTTGTGTGGTGGGAGCATCAGGTTCCTTAGCTTCATTATAAGTGGAAATAATGTGTTAATCATGATTTCAATGATTCAATGCTTAACGATAGAAAAAACACTAACTGTAATTTTGTTTCATCCGCTTCAGCTGCTACAACTATTGTGTACTTATCACATAATGGAAGTCAAGATGCTAATTGGAAGGTTGTTTGTCGTAGGAGGTGTTTTACTATATAGTGAGTGATATTGTTTCCATAGGTGATATTGGTTCAATACTATTTATTGTAATCTGTTGCTTTTGAATTCGGGAAATAGTTTAATGCTAATTGTTGTTGATATGAATCAAGGAAGTAAAGTTGGATTGCAGGAATTTGAAGGAAATGATAAAGGAGTATAATAAAAAAACAAGCGAAATTTTATGGAAATATGTTCAGCTTGACAAAGGCTTGATCCTGATAGAAATTTTAGTATGCCATTATATTTCAAGTCTGTTCCTTTTATAGAATTAATTGCCAAATTATTACCCTTTTACTGCTGATCTTTTTAGGTGTAGTTAATTCGAAAAACGTGTTTATTTTTTGGCATTTCTGTTAAATATGCAAAAAGTTGCTATCAACGCTACTGGACCGTGGACGTTAACAACAAAATCTAATTAAGTTGAGTATCTTTGTTTTCTATAGGTTTGATTATCATTGTATCGATTATGGATTATGTGAAAAAGTTGTGTTGGGCATTCATTTTGTATTTAGTATTGAATGTTAAACATAATCGACTTAATTGAATCTTTCCCCAATTAACTGTAATGATTTGTATAAGAACTACTATTAGTGATGAATAGAAATAGGCCACAAATTTAGGGATGACAATGGTCAGGGTTTGGGTAGGGTCCTATAGTACCCGTCCCCATAACCGCAATTGGAAAAAATCCCCGTACCCGACCTCATACCCGCTTGGGTACCAACATTGACACTCGTACCCGTACCCTATGAATATGTAAGTGTCTGTACTCGTACCTGTTACATGCATTTTTTATAAAAATAAATATATCAAGTATAAAATATCATTTTATTTTAAGTTTTTAACAATATTAAAAAGTTTTTAAGAAAATATAGTGTTCGATTATGAAATAAAAGATCACTTATATTAAATATGTAGTAGTCTAAAATTGATTTATTTTTATATAATAATATTAATTAAAATATATAAATATATATTGTGCAGGTTGTAACATCCCAAAATAATTATAATATTCATTTAATTGAATTAATGTGATTATTCGGTATTTTGGTGAATTTTGATGGACTTTGTGACGTTTGATGACTTTGAGTGGTGCTGTGGGGTAGTCTTGGGTTAGGGGAACATTGAGGTATCCTAGAAGTAATAATTAAATTAAAATATTTTATTAGTAATAATAGTAAGATAATTTTAATAATTGGATTATTTATTATTATTATTGTGATTTAAAATAACTAAGAGAATCATTAAGGGTAAGACAGTGATATTAAGAGGGTTAATTGAGGATAATTTGGGTAAACCGTAATTAGGGCCCAAGAGGTAGGTTTAACAAAAATAAAATAGGGAATTAGGAGGATTAGTCTGTGCAACCGTAAGAAGTGAAGAGAAACTGAGGAAAGGAGGCTAGGGCACAGAGGACGAGAGATTCAACCGTAGAACCCCAAAGAAGGATCTGTTGTTGGAAAATTTCGAGGTATAGGGGTTAATCCGGGTTCATATGCTTGATATGGGTTTAAGGTAGAGTAGTTTGTGTGTGTTCTATGTTTTATGATGAATTTCGTATGACGAATCTGTGGTGAATTTTCGTGCATCTGTGTTGGTCGATTTTCTGTGATGAATCGGCATGTATTGTTGTAATTGATGTGGAATTCATGTGAATGATTGTTGTTGTTGTGATGAATATGTGAATAAAAACCAGATCTGTAAATCGAGAAATTTAGGGATTAGTAATTGGAAGAAAATTGATGAAACCATTGAAGTAAGACTAGAACTTAGATCTGTAATGAATCAAACATGTTTTGGGTCTGAGTTTGGAAGATCGAAGGTGCTGGAAGGGGGAGTTTTTCGTTCAGATGCGAAATCTGAGTTTTGGAGTGATTTCTGGTGATAGGCGTAAGGGGGAGTATTACGCGTAATGAGGGGGACTTCCCAGGGTGATACGCGTAGCATACGCACCCGTCCCCTAGGGCCAGCATGGCCTTCTGCCAATACGCATAATGTACCCGTAAGGAAAGTATGGTCATACGCGTATGGGAAGCCATTACGCCTATGGGAAGCTGGGAATGGAGGAGGATACGCGTATGGGAAGCCATTACGCGTACAGGATTCTTGGGAACTGAGCAATACGTGTATGGTCTAGCCATTACGTGTAATGAGATTCTTGGGAGGGGGTCCTACGCGTAGGGGAAGATTTCAAGGAGTTTTGAGAGGAAAACCATTTTTGCTCGTACGTGTAACGTGGATGGCACTACCCGTAAGGGAGGCTTGGGCAAGGGGCCCTACGCGTATGATACGCAGGCCAGGGGCGAGGAAATTGAGCCATACGCGTATGGGGCATGGTCATACGTGTATGGGCAGAGTTATTTGCAGATTTTCCTGTTTTTGCGATTTATGTCCCGATTTCGCTCGTGAAACGGTTTCTTTGAGACGTAAGGCTATGATGAGGTAATAAAACATCCGTAAATTAGTAATGACGATGAATGGGATAAAAATTGGGAATTTTTATGTGACGATTATAGTAGGATGAAATGTGAGATTTAGTGACGAATAATGATGAGTGTGAATTTATGTTGTATCATGATGCTTGATGATGATTATAATATTACTACAAAACACGCAAACAACAACGCCAGGCTTACAACGGATTGCCTATACACCGTTGTAATAGATGCACACTTTTTTTTTAATCTCATTAAAAGGCTTTTAATGACGGTTAATATTCAAACCGTTGTGAAATGTGAGGCCTTTCACCACAGGTATGTTTTCAACCGTCATTATAGGTAGCGCATGGTCATGGGTTCAAGTCCCAGCACCAACATTTATGGTTTTTTTACATATTTTTTCAAAATACCCACAACCTTTCACCATAGGTATGTTTTCAACCGTCATTATAGGTAGCGCATAGTCATGGGTTCAAGTCCCAGCACCAACATTTATGATTTTTTTACATATTTTTTTAAAATACCCACAACCTTTCACCACTGGTATGTTTTCAATCGTCATTATAGCCAATAATTTAGTTTTAGGTCTTGCACTTCAAAAAATCGGTTTTAGGGAAAATCGTCTCCTTTTTAAGATCTGTTTCGTGCATCTGAAGCAGAAAAATCGTGCGGTCATTAGTCCCGTACTCTAGAAGAGTTAAGGGGCTTCACCCTCAAAACCCTAAATTCATCTTTTTTCTATTTTTAATGAATCTTTTACTGTTTTCATAGTCTCAAAAAATTCTAAAAAAATTCTCAAAATTCTTATTTTACCTAATTAGATTAAATTTCATGTTTTTAGACTTTTCTGAATTTGTTTTAATCATTTTTTCCTATTTTTTCAAAATGCTGACAGACCCTTTCACAACGGGTATTTAAACCAACCGTTGTAATAGGTAGCTTTTTTTACTTATTTTTTCAAAATGATGACAGACCTTTGACCACAGGTAATTCAAACCAACCGTCATTATAGGTAGCGTCTTGTCATGGGTTCAAGTCCCAGCACCAGCATTTTTGGTTTTTTACTTATTTTTTCAATTCTCATTACCAACATTATAGGTGGCGCACATATTGAGTTTATTCACTATCCTTAAACAAATCTTGGTCGTCCATTTAGTGATTATCAACGGCCAAGACACTACTATTAGTGATTTGCGTGAAACCTAAAACTTAGACGAACTACATCTTCTACCTCCAAACATCATCTTTCAGTTACGATACTCTGTTTCTCCACTAAACCAAATTTCAGAACAAATTTCAGAATTCGAGTTAGCAATGTTAGTTGTTGGTGTTCTTTTTTAATTATTGTTGTTCTTGTTGTTCTTTTTTATTATTGTTGTTCTTGTTGTTATTATTGTTATCATTGTTATTATTGTTGTTGTTGATGTTGTTGATGTTGTTGTTCTTGTTGTTATTATTGTTATTATTATTGTTCTTCTTCTTCTTCTTCTTCTTCTTCTTCTTCTTCTTGTTCTTATTGTTGTTCTTGATGTTCTTACTGTTGTTCTTGTTCTTATTGTTTTTCTTGATGTTTTTGCTGTTGTTCTTGTTCTAATGCTACAATTTTTTTGTTTTATTAAAAGACATACAACAACGGTTTTTTTTAAATAACCGTCATTATAGGTAGTTCTAATGCTGTATTTTTTTATTTTATTAAAAGACATACAACAACGGGTATTTAAAATAATCGTCATTATAGGTAGCGCATTTTCCATTTTATTACAACGGTTACTGGGTTGTCATTGTATGTACCGCGTATACAACAACACTCTACATAACAACGCCTTCGCCCGCGTCATTATATGTCATTTCCAACCGTTGTTAAATGGGTTTTTTGTAGTAGTGGCAATTGAAGATTTTGTGATGATGATGATTACGACATTTGCATCATGCATTCATAGCATTTAGGACTTCGGTCCCGTGATGATTTTAGGACTTCGGTCCAGTGGTGGCTTCAATCCCATTGTGTGGATTAAAGTGTTTTGTGACGTGCTCCGGTTCTTGTGTAGAATCGATCCTATTGGTGGGGATCTTTGGAGGGTGATGGCCCAGTGTCCATCAATTATGACGAATTGGTACCACTTGCATGAGTCTATGATGTTGCATTTGCATATTGTGTGGCATTGTATTTTATTGATGAAATTGATGTACTAATGACGTTGGTGAATGACTTGACGGCGTTTGTGTTTATGCTTTATCTTGCACTTATATCTTATATATTGATTCGTGATTACTCACCCTGCCTGTTTGAATGTTGTCTCCACGTGGGTAACGTGCAGATGATCAGGATTAGCTATTGGCACGTGAAGAGCTTACTTGAAGTACTTTTGGTTATTTTTGGTCGAGTAGAGGGTCTTGCTCTGATATGTAACATCGAGTCTGGGCGTTGAGTCGAACCATTGTGTTCTTTTATTTGATGATATTATTATGTGTTGAGTTTGTTTAAAACTTTGAGTTATAAATTATGACGATGTTTTTTGTGAAGTTTTCCGCTGCGAATCATTTGATTTAATTATGATTTTTTATGACGAAATGTGACGCCCTTGTGGGATTTTTACTCTGATAAAATGGTGTATTTATTTGTGATGTTTGTGGGGTAGAAAAGGGTGTTACATTAGTGGTATCAGAGCAGGTCGGTCCATCCGACCAGGTTGTTTAACTGTGTTGTTCCCTAGTATGCGACATGTGTGTGAGAAACACTGTCGATACTTGTTTTGTTTTCTAATTGCAGGTTGGCAATGAAATAAGTGGGGGAGAAGCGTATGCTTCTCCATGATGCTTTAGGTGTTGAGTGATGGCTCGGTGTACTGTTGGATGCTAACATAGTTTGGTCAAGATGGTTTATGCCCCATCATGATTGTCGGCTATCTATTGACAAATTGAGGTACTGATCAACCTTAATCTCTTGTTGATAGTAGACGGGGTTATGCTGAATGGGATAGACGTGTCTTGCCAACTTAGATGGTGAGTACATCGAATTGTTTGGGGTTAAGCCAGTTGCTTACAGATTGTTTGATGAGTCGATGCAGAAGACGAGGTGAATTTGAGTTTCTTGCCTGTCGGTCGAGTTGGAGTGTCTTGAGGGAGAACTATCAGGTATTGTTGATGTTTGCTTCCCGGGGGATAAAGAGCAGTGTGACGACAAGTGATATGCCAGTGGTGTGTAATTCCTGATGTTTTCCTGAAGATATTTGTGACTTACCCCGGAGCATGAATCTAATGTCGACAAAGGTGTTTATGATGTTGGCTTCTGTGAAGGCATAAGGAATTACAGTGGTTGGTGACCTACCTATGGCGTGTGACTCTTTGGATATGTTCCCATATGATATCAATGACTCTATGCCGAATGTATGTTTTTGAGTTAGGTGAATTGAAGAAACAATTGGAAGAATCACTTGAGAAGAAGTTGTTCAACCGAGTGTTTCTCCGCAGGGTTCCCCTGTGTGTTAGTTAAGGAGAATGACGATGGTATGAGGTTGTGTGTTGACTATCGGCAGTTGAATAAAGTGACTATCAAGAATAAGTATCTGCTTCCGAGGATCGACGATTTGATGGATCAGCTAGTAGGAACTTGTGTATTCAGCAAGATTGACTTAAGGTCGGCTTACCATCAGATTCGCGATAAGCCTTATGATATTCTGAAGACAGCTTTTAGGACGAGATATGTCACTGTGGATACACTGTGATGCCGTTTGGAGTGTCCAATGCACCTGGTGTGTTCATGGAGTATATGAATCAGATTTTTCATGAGTATTTGGATCAGTTTGTTGTGGTCTTCATTGATGATATTCTGATATACTCTAAATCTGAAGAAGGGCATGCTGAGCATTTGAGAACTATGTTGCAAGTATTGAAGGGGAAGAAGTTGTATGCAAAACTATCAAAGTGTGAGTTTTGGTCGAAGGAAGTGAGTTTTCTCGGCCATGTGATTTCAAGTGGTGGAATTGCTGTTGATCCTTCTATGATTGATGTTGTGTTACAGTGGGAGACTCCAAAGTCTGCTACTGAGATACGAAGTTTTCTGGGATTGGCGGGTTATTACCGTAATTTTATCGAAGTCTTTCCTAAGTTGGCATTACCTTTGACTTAGTTGACTCGGAAGGGTCAAGCTTTTGTATGGGATGTAGCTTGTGAAGAGAATTTTGTGGAATTGAAGAAGAGGTTGACGATCGCTCCAGTGTTGAGTTTGCCTAATCAGAATGAATCTTTTGTAGTGTACTGTGATGCGTCGAAGATGGGTCTGGGAGGAGTGTTGATGCAAAATGGTCAAGTTATTGCTTATGCGTCCAGGAAGTTGGGGGTTCATGAAGTGAATCACCCAACCCATGACTTAAAGTTGGCAGTTGTGGTGTTTGTGTTGAAAATTTGGAGACATTACATGTTTGGCTCTAAATTTGAAGTGTTCAGCGATCCCAAGAGTTTGAAGTATTTATTTGATCAAAAAGAGTTGAATATGAGGCAGAGAAGGTGGTTGGAATTGTTGAAAGATTATGACTTTGATTTGAATTACCATCCTGGTAAAGCAAATGCAGTGGCTGATGCATTGTGCAGGAAGTCATTGCATATGTTAGTGCTTATGGTGAAGGAGTTGGAACTAAATGAGCAATTCCGAGATTTGAGTTTGGTATGCGAAGAGACTCCGAACAACGTGGGGTTGGGGATGTTGAAGTTGACTGGTGGTATTCTGGAAGAGATCAGAGTGGGACAATAATCTGACTTGAAGTTGGTTGACCAGTTGACCTTGATCAACCAAGGTAACGGAGATGAATTCTGGATTGACGAGAATGGTGTGATGATGTTCAGAGACAGGGTGTGTGTCACAGTTGTTCCAGATATTAAGAAGAGAATTCTTGAGGAAGGACATCGAAATAGATTGAGTATTCATCCCGGTGCTACGAAGATGTACTAGGATTTGAAAAAAGTTGTTTTGGTAGTCGGGTATGAAGAAGCATATTGCGGAGTTTGTTTATGCGTGTTTGACTTGTCAGAAGTCAAAGATTGAGCATCAGAAACCTTTAGGTATGATGCAACCGTTGAATATTCCAGAGTGGAAATGGGATAACATTTCCATGGATTTTGTGTCGGGGTTGCCGAGAACTGCTAAGGGAAATGATTCGATTTGGGTAATTGTGGAATAGATTAACTAAATCGGCTCATTTCTTGCCGATGAAGACTAATCATTCTATGCAGAAGTTAGCTGAGATGTATATTGAGGAGATTGTGAAGTTGCATGGCATACCTTCGAGTATTGTGTCAAATAGAGACCCGAGATTTACATCGAGGTTCTGGAAGAGTTTGCAAGATGCTTTGGGTACTAAGTTGAGGATGAGTTATGCATATCATCCGCCGACAGAGGGTCAGACGGAAATGATTATCTAATCCTTGGGGGATTTACTGAGGGCTTATGTGTTAGATCACGGAGGATCTTGGGATATCCATTTACCGTTGATTGAGTTCACGTACAATAACAGCTTTCATGCTAGTAATGGAATGGCACGGTCTGAAGCTTTTTATGGGAGGAGAGGTAGAACTCCTTTGTGTTAGTATGAGTCAGGCGAGAGTGTTGTACTCGGACTTGAAATTGTACAAGAGACGGCTGAGAAGATTAAGATGATCCAAGAAAGGATGAGAGCTTCGCAGAGTCGTCAGAAGAGTTATCATGATAAGAGAAGGAAGGCGCTCGAATTCCAAGAGGGAGATCATGTGTTTTGAGGGTGACGCCAGTGACCAGTGTGGGTCGAGCTTTGAAGTTTAGGAAGTTCACTCCATGTTTTGTTGGTCCTTATCAAATCTTACAGAGGATATGAGAGGTAGCCTATCGGATCGCTTTACCGCCGTCACTTGCGAATTTGCATGATGTGTCCCATGTGTCTCAGTTGAGGAAGTACATTTCGGATCCATCGCATGTGATTCAGATGGATGATGTGCAAGCGAGGGATAATATGACTGTGGAAGCATTACCTGTGCGAATTGATGGTCGTGAAATGAAGCAATTGCGGGGTAAGGATATAGCTTTGGTGAAGGTGTTATGGGGTAGACCAGCTGGCGAAAGTTGGACTTGGGAGCGTGAAGATCAGATGAAGGAGTCATATCCGACTTTGTTTCCTTTAGGTAATTTTCGAGGGCGAAAATTCTTTAAGTGAGAGTTGCAACACCCCAAAATAATTATAATATTCATTTAATTGAATTATTGTGATTATTCGGTATTTTGGTGAATTTTGATGGACTTTGTGACGTTTGATAACTTTGAGTGGTGATGTGGGGTAGTCTTGGGTTAAGGGAACATTGAGGTATCCTAGAAGTAGTAATTAAATTAAGATTATTTTATTAGTAATAATAGCAAGATAATTTTAATAATTGGATTATTTATTATTATTATTATTATTATTATTATTATTATTATTGTGATTTAAAATAACTAAGAGAACCATTAAGGGTAAGACGATAATATTGAGATGGTTAATTGAGGATAATTTGGGTAAACCGTAATTAGGGCCCAAGAGGTAGGTTTAACAAAAAGAAAATAGGGAATTAGGAGAATTAGTCTGTGCAACCGTAAGAAGTGAAGAGAAACTGAGGAAAGGAGGCTAGGGCACAGAGGACGAGAGATTCAACCGTAGAACCCCAAAGAAGGATCTGTTGCTAGAAAATTTCGAGGTATGGGGGTTAATCCGGGTTCATATGTTTGATATGGGTTTAAGGTAGAGTAGTTTGTGTGTGTTCTGTGTTTTATGATGAATTTTCGTATGACAAATCTGTGGTGAATTTGCGTGCATCTGTGTTAGTCGATTTTCTGTGATGAATCTGGTATGTGTTGCTGTAATTGATGTGGAATTCGTGTGAATGATTGATGTTGTTGTGATGAATATGTGAACAAAAACCAGATCTATAAATCGAGAAATTTAGGGATTAGTAATTAGAAGAAAATTGATGAAAACATTAAAGTAAGATTAGAACTTAGATCTGTAATCAATCGGACATGTTTTGGGTCTGAGTTTGGAAGATCGAAGGCACTGGAAAGGTGAGTTTTTAGTTCAAATGCGAAATCAGAGTCTTGGAGTAATTTCTGGTGATACGCGTAAGGGAGAGTATTACGCGTAATGAGGGGGACTTCCCAGGGTGATACGCATAACATACGCACCCGTCCCCCAGGGCCAGCACGACCTTCTGCCAATACGCGTAGTGTACGCGTAGGGAAAGTATGGCCATACGCATATGGGAAGCCATTACGCATATGGGAAGCTGGGAATGGAGGAAGATACGCATATGGGAAGCCATTACGTGTAGGGGATTCTTGGGAACTGAGCAATACACATATGATCTAGCCATTACGCATAATGGGATTCTTGGGAGAGGGTCTTACACGTATGGGAAGCCATTACGCGTAGGGGAATATTTCAAGGAGTTTTGAGAGGAAAACCCTCTCTGCTCGTACGCGTAACGAGGATGGCATTATGCGTAAGGGAGGCCTACGCAAGGGGCCCTACGCGTATGATACGCAGGCCAGGGGTGAGGAAATTGAGCCATACACGTATGGGGCATGGCCCTACGCGTATGGACAGAGCTGTTTGCAGATTTTCCCGTTTTTGCGATTTCTATCCCGATTTTGCTCGTGATGCGGTTTCTTTGAGACGTAAGGCTATGATGAGGTAATAAAACATCCGTAAATTAGTAATGACGATGAATGGGATAAAAATCAGGAATTTTGACGTGACGATTATAGTAGGATGAATTGTGAGATTTAGTGACGAATAATGACGAGTATGAATTTATGTTGTATCATGATGCTTGATGATGATTATAATATGACGAATTGTGATGAATGTGAAGTGATGTTGTATTATGATGTTTGATGATGATTCCTGATGACATGACGTTGTGATGGATTTTGATGAATGATGATGCAATTGACGATTTTGTGACGATGATGATTATGACGTTTGCATCATGCATTCACTGTATTTAGGACTTCGGTTCTGTGACGATTTTAGGACTTCGGTCCAGTGGTGGCGTCAATCCCATTGTGTGGATTGAAGTGTTTTTTGGCGTGCTCCGGTTCTTGTGTAGAATCGATCCTATTGGTGGGGATCTTTAGAGGGTGATGGCCCAGTGTCCATCAATTATGACGAATCGGTACCACATGCATGAGTCTATGATGTTGCATTTGCATATTGTGTGGCATTGTATTTTATTGATGAAATTAATGTACTAATGACGTTGGTGAATGACTTGACGACGTTTGATTTTATGCTTTATCTTGCGCTTATATCTTATATATTGATTCGTGATTACTCACCGTGCCTGTTTGAATGTTGCCTCCACGTGGGTAACATACAGATGATCGAGATTAGCTATTGGTGCGTGAAGAGCTTACTTGAAGTACTTTTGGTTATTTTTGGTCGAATAGAGGGTCTTGCTCTGATATGTAACATCGGTTCAGGGCGTTGAGTCGAACCACAGTGTTCTTTTATTTGATGATATTATGATGTGTTGAGTTTGTTTAAAACTTTGAGTTATAAATTATGACGAGGTTTTTTGTGAAGTTTTCCGCTGCGAAGCATTTGATTTAATTATGATGTTTTATGACGAAATGTGACACCCTTGTGGGGTTTTTACTATGATAAAATGGTGTATTTATTCGTGATGTTTGTGGGGTAGAAAAGAGTGTTACACAGGTAAGGGGCGGGGTGGACACTAAGGTGCTGATAAGTATCTTGTTGTAAATGAATTTTAGATCAATTTTCTGCATTTTTAAGCTCTTTTCCAAATGCCTGATTGCGAAACAGCTTATTTTTAAGTGATTTTTGAATCAATGTCTATTTTTGGTCCCTTTGATGTTTTTGTTAGTTTTGCAGCATTTTTTGTAAAAGGGACGCGGCAAAAATCGGAAGAAAACACGATGAAATGAGCAAAGTCGCGTGTCTGCAATAAACAGTACATTCGCCAGGCGAATGGGTGGCGGAAGGAAAGATTCGCCAGGAGAATGCCTGGCAAGTCAGCTGGCGAGTGAACTTCTCAATTCCAGTAGCTATTGGAAGTGCTTCGCTGGAAGATTCGCCAGGCGAAGGTGTGGCAAAAGGGATTCGCCTGGCGAGGCTGGAATTCGCCTGTCGAATGCAAGATTTTTTTCAGATTTCTCTGCACTGTTCTGTCACGTGGGTTGTACTTAAAGGTTTCGCCAGGCGAATTTTGTAGCTCGCCTGGAGAATTTATCTGGACAGGAAGTGATATTTAGGGTGTTTGTTAGATATTTTTGAAAACAACACTTTTAGAAACAATCTTTGTAACCTAGAAACCTCTTGGGAGATAAAAAACTTCATCTTTTGTTATTTTACTTAGTTTCAAAGCTTTTATGCTTTAATCCTTGAATCTTTGAAGATTGATGCTCCAAAAGCTTTGCAACTTACTTGTCAAGCAAGCTACCATGTCTATGGCTAGCTAAAGCACTTTTGTCTCAAGATTAGAGGTAGATAATCCACCCTTTTGTATGTGTTAATCTTGGTTGTAAGTTTATGAACCTTGTTGATTATATATATATAGAAGAAAAACTTTGTTTACATGGTTTATATGTTGTTTAATTCATGTTCGAGAGAAATGTTTTAAATTTGACCAAGTTCTATTACATCAATATTCATAAGGCTAGAGATAGTTTTGAATGTTGATGTTAATAAATATTGAACTTGAATGTTATCATATTGGTAGTTTGTGTGAGAGATCAACAAAGGATCAATATGGTAAATCCCATAATAAGTGTTCGAGAGAAACCTGTTGAGAGGATATGTGGTTATATTTATTGTTAACAAGTTCACACGCTTCGTCGAGTTGATACGTACAAAACGGATTACCGAAAACTAATCTTGACATGTTTTTACAAATCTTTAAAACCAATCTTTTTATCGTTGTTTTCTAAAATTCGAATGCAAACGATCCGATTAAAAATTACCAAAACCTTTGTTACGATTAAAGTTTGAAACCTTTTAACTATAGAACGGCGACAATATACACAATCTCTATGGATACGATAAAACACCCCCCCTAAAAACTGTTTCAACAATTTGGCGCCGTTACCGGGGATTGTTGTTATATTGCGAGCATTGCAATAGTTATTGAGTTTTAAACTGGTTAACTTTTTCTTGAACTTGTTGATTTGTTTGGTTTAGTGTGCAGACTTCGTTTTATGAGAGGGAAGTTACCTGCGGACCAACTTATGTTCGATCCCGATATTGTAAGAACCGCTCATAAAATCAATAGCAGAACAAGACGGAGGAGGCAACTTGCCAAAGAAAGACGAGAGCGGGATGAGAGTTCAACTTCTACAATTATACCACAGTTACCGCCAACTATGACTGAACCACCACCACCACCACCTGCTTCTAGACCTTGTACTAACAGTCCGAGACACACCACACAGTTTTCGTGCAATGCTCAGAATGGTCGACATTCAGAAATGAAGACCGGTATTCTCTCGCTTCTAGAATCCTTTTACTGGTATGGATCACGAGGATCCTTTTACACACCTCACTAAGTTCTATGAGATTGCGGGAGCAACTGGTGCACCCGAAGCTGAAGAAGAATCAATGTTTAAGAGACTATTCCCGCATTCTCTCATTGGGAAGGCCAAGGAATGGTATCTTGATCAATCTACGACAATCATGACGGACTGGAAGTACTTGAGGAAAAGTTTTTGGAACGATTTTTTCCACACAATCGTTTCATGGAGGCTAAGACAGTAATCGCAGTTTTCACTCAAGGTGGAAATGAATCTCTCAACGAAGCTTGGGAGAGATTCAAATCTATGTTGAGAAAGTGTAAAGGGCATGGTTTCGATGAGATTTCTCAAATTCATATTTTCGAAATGGTCTTCAATTAGTGCATAAAACACTGTTGGATGCCACCGCGGGTGGATCCTTAATTACCAAAAGTGCCGAAGAAGCCATTACCATAATTGACAAGATGGCTTTAAATGACCATCATGGGAACCATAACCGTAGCCCTTCTCAAAGGACTCTGGGAGTTTTGGAATTGGGAACCAATGATGCTATACTTGCTCAAAACAAGTTATTATCCCAACAAGTTGAGTTATTGACAAAACAAATGTCTAAGCTCCCTCAACAACTCAAAGAGATTCATGACTCTCTGAGCAAGAGTGTGCAGGTAGCTTGTTGTGAATTGTGTAGAGGAGATCATCTTACCAGATATTGTTCTCCGGTTGTGGAGGAGGTAAATTATGCTGGAAACCCAACTCAAGGTTATCAAGGAAGACCTCGTTATCAAAATGCTCAACAACCGTACCAAAATCAACAAGGATGGAGACAAAATCCTTACCAACCACCCCAAGATCAAAGTGGAAGTTCAAGAATGGAGGAGACTTTCACCCAATTCATGCAATTATCAATGGCAACTCAAAAGAGTATGGAAGCTTCGATTAAAAATCTTGAATCTCAAGTAGGGCAACTTGCTAAGCAATTAGCCAAAAAGCAACCGGGGCCATCCTTCTCCGCTAACACCCAAACAAATCCCAAAGAGCATTGAAAGGCCATTTTTACAAGAAGTGGAAGAACAATCGGTGGAGATGTTGAAGATGAGGTGGTAGTCGAAAAGGAAAATGATATTGTGATGGAGAAAGTTGAAAAAAAGAATGAAAATGGTGTAGTTGAAAAAAATGAGGAAGAAGTGAAGAAGAGAAAAGAGTTTGAGAAAGAAGTTTTTCAGAAAAGATTACCATATCCTCCTGTGCCTAAGATAAAAGAGAATGATAGGCATTATGCGAGATTCTTAGAGTTGTTTAGTCGGTTGCAAGTAACTGTACCTTTCTCTGAGGCTCTCGAGCAAATGCCAAAGTATGCCAATTTTATGAAGGACATACTTATGAAAAAGAAGAGGTACACAAACAAGAAAAAAATTGATCTTAATGCTGAATGTAGTGCCGTCATCCAAAGTGTGCTTCCTCGGAAAGAGCAAGATCCGGGAAGAGTAGCTTTACCTATTACTATAGGTAATGATTTTCAATGCAAAGCTTTGGTGGACATGTGTGCTAGTATTAATCTCATTCTGTTGTCCGTGGTGAAGAGACTTGAAAATGTGCATATAAAATCAACAACCATGACATTACAACTTGCGGATAAGTCAAGAACTCAGCCGTATGGTGTTGTGGAGGATGTCCTGATAAAAGTGGATAAATTTTTATTTTCGGTTGATTTTGTGATTGTTGAGATGGATGAGGACGAGGATACGTCGATTATATTAGGCAGACCGTTCATGAAAACCGCCAAAATGTTGGTGGATGTAGATGAAGGCATAATGAAGGTGCGGATCAAGGAAAGTGGTAAGGAAGAAGAAGCTTGTTTTACATTGTTTAAAGGAGTGATGTATGAAAAGCAAGAAGATGAAAGCGATCATAAGAAGAAAGAATTGGAAAAAGAGGCTTTGTGGAAGGAAAAGAATAAAGATGCGAAGGTGGCTTTGATGAAGTCATGTTGGAATTAGTCGTTTCTAAAGAAAGGGAGACCAAAAACCGGGCACGATAACGGTTGAAGTTATTGTTCGTAAAGTTTGTTTTTCTCAGAGGCCAATTCTTTAGCTTTTGGTTTTGAGGCGTCAAGTCTCCGGACCGTCGAGCTTAGCCGGCGTTAAACAAGTGCTTGTTGGGAGGCACCAACATTGTAAGTATTTCATCTTTGCTGTTTTTAATTTTTGATTTGTGTGATATTGGTAGTGATTTTGTAAAGTATTGGAAAATTCTGCATTACACCATTGACAACAGAGAATTCTGCTTCTGGTGTAATTCGCCTGGCGAATCCAATTTCGCCAGTCCCTCGCCACACATTTGCCAGGTGAATCTGGCGTGACTTGTGGAATTTGTTTGCAGAGAAAAAAAATAAAAATTTTGTTTTATCAGAATATTTTAATTAGGGTCCACTTGGAACCACTTTTTTTTTTTACTTATCTCACTTTTCCTCTCACTTTCAATTTCACTCTCACCTTTCCTCTCACTTTCACTTGCACTTTCACTCTTTCTCTCACAACCTTTCACTATAAACCCCACTCTTTCACACTCTCAATTTCACTCTTCATCACTTTCACTCCCATTTAAGGTAAGTTTCTATTCTCATTATTGTTCTGAATTTTGTTTTACTTATTTTTTTTCACTTGTGTTAGATTAGGGTTTTTATTTCACAACTGTTGTTGAAACCCTAGAACAATGTTAGATTAAAGTTGTTGTTGGATTGTTGCTGTGTTTTTAAGCTCTGTTGTGGATTGATCTATGGAATCTGACTCTTGCACGTAAAAAAGAAAATTTTTCTAGATTTCGTAGAATTCGCCTGGCGAATGTGCCGCGAGAGGTCGCCCCTGCTTCGCCTGGCGAGCATGTGGTGAATTGTTTTTTTTTTTTTCTGTTTTGCATTTATGGTCTTATTTTATGTGTTTTATTTGCTACTTTGAATTTGTTTTGCTGTTTGGATTTGTCTGACAATAGAAAACAATGCATTTGCTTTGTGTCTCATCTAATTTTTCAGATGCCCCCAAAAACCAGAGTCACCGGTGGAAAGAAGCAGAAGACGGTTGTAGGAAGCAGTTCCGGGTAACAAAATGAATATGATCCAAATCGATTCTTAAGTGTAGCTCATGCCGCCCGATACACAATGCTTGAAGGTCGGTAATTTTTATTGGAGAAAAGGTTTGATATCCACCCCGAGGGGCCGTACCGGAAATTGGCAAAGATTTTCAACAATAAGAAATGGGGACATTTGATAAACCTGTTGGATGGAATCAACTACGAAATGGTTCGAGAGTTTATGCAAACGCTCTCCAATTTCCTGAAGCTCACGGAGAGACGAACGAGTTCCGGTATCTTACATTTGTCCGAGGAAAGGAAATTAGGTTTGATCGGGAGGATATAAATGATCTGTTTGGCAAGCCGAGTTCGTTAAGGATGTTTGAGAAAGACAATTACACTAAGGAACTCGGAGGTCATCTTGATCACAATAAAATTGTCGGGACCATTTTGTTTAAGGGAAAGAGTATGGAAAGAAACAGTCAAGGAGAAGTCATCCGGTATCGGAGGGAAGATATGCCTCCAGATGTACAAGCCGCACTTCTTCTAATCCTCCACAACATCAGGCCCAAATCACACCGTTCCTCCATTCCGCCTGATGTTGTCCTCCTTCTTTATTACATAATGGAAGACAAAGAGGTTGATGTAGCTCAGATCATTTCGTCTGAAATGAAAAATTTTATCAAGAATACGCGAAGACCCGAGGTACATGCTACTGCCCCTATCATTTTTCCTTGTTTTGTAACAGCTCTTTGTCTTAAAAAGTGGATTAGGATGCCTGACGTGATTAATGAGAAGAGGAGGGGGTTATCAACGATGATTATATTTGAGCGGTATTGTAAGAATAAGTTGATTGAGAAGAAGAAGGGTGCAAGTGTTGGTCAAACATCCCGCTCGCAAGCTAGTGAGCAAGCTGGTGAGCAAACTGAGTCTCTTGATTATTCAACGTGGGATCCTAGAATGCGAGCGACATTCAATTACTCGTGGGATATGGCTGAGGCTTACCAAAGATCATCGGAATTCAATTTCAATTGTATGCAACCGCAGTACCAGTTTTAAACCACACCGCAAGAAGTTGTTCATTTTCCTGCTAGGACAGATTATGATAATTATGCAAACTGGCCTGTGGGCAGGCGTCCTTTCTTTTCAGGGGGAGGAGCAGCCGAAGCTGTTAATGATGATGATGATGATGGTGGTGGTGGTGACGAGATGCAAGATGATCTCAATGACATGGTTAATTAAGGGAGCTACAAAGTGAATGATTTTTTTTATTGTTGTTTTGCTATTTATTTCATGTAGTTTATTTTCAGTTTTTTTATGATAGTAAGTACTTTTGGATCGCTTCAGCAAGAATTTTGGATCGCTTCAGCGAGAATTCTGTTGTAGTATTTTGGATCACTTCGGTGAGTACAATTTCGGTGTTTTTTACACCATAGTTTATAATATTTTCAGTTTGGTTAAATTTGGTTTAGTGTAAATTTTGTGTAAATTTTGTTTTTATTTTATGTTGTGTTTGCGCAACGGAATTGATGGTTGTCCTTAAAATTTTGAAAATTTTGTGTGTTAGCACAAGAAGGGAAAAGAGTACTTTGTTGACCCTAAACATTGATGGTGATGATAGAATTCTTGATTGTGTGCACAATCAAGGTATGGAATTGAGTTTGTAGAATTATAATGTGAATGTGAAATTTTTACTTTTTGAAAAATTGGTCAATGCAATGTTTTGTAAACTCTTGTTCGTTTTGAATCAATTAGGACATTACCACAAATGTGAGTTGCCTCTATTGTTCACATGATTCAAGTAGTTGTGGCTTACTCAAATAGTTTATGTTGAATCTTACTTGTTGTTTGAATTATGGAAACTTAGAAGTGATCAAGGCATTTTTGAGTACTATGAGTATAACCACCATTCCAAAAACATTTCAAGTCACCTTGTGAGTGTGTGCGTATTTGAAACCTCTCTTGAGCCAAAGGCGAAAAGTATGTTATTTTTGAAGCATGAACCCGAACTTTAACCGTGTTGAAGAGCATTTTGATTTAAGTGTATAATATTGTTGAAGTTGGGGAGATTGGTTCATTGTGAAAAGAGAAAAAGGAATTGTGGATACAATGCATTCTCAAATGAAATAAAAAAGAGAATAAAAAAGAAAGAAAAGGAAAAATCAAAAGAAAAAAAAATATTTTTATGGGAATCAAAGCAAGAAAAGAGAATGCATTGTGGGAATAAGTTGAAAGTTTGAGCAAGAATGGTTATGTTAAAAAGAAAATGCTCTTCATGAAATTGACCCTTTCTTGATTCAATGGTCGTGTATATATGTCTCTTGTTTTTAGCCCTGGCCAAGTTGCAACCGATAAAAGTCCTTTTGTGATCTTTGTTTCCATAGTTTTCATGAGTAGTAAGATGATTGCATAAATTGTTTTGGATGTGGCACAATTACTTATGAGTGTGTTTTGTCCCGTGTAAATAATGCGTGTAAATATTTAGGTGATTCAATTCGAGCTTGAGGATACTTGATGATGCATTGTATAATTTTGTGATTAGGATTTGAGTCATATTCATGTTTTGATCCTATGAGTGCTTAGAAATACTTTGTGCGTGTATTTATCGAGTTTGAACCATTGATGTTTTCGTTTGATTTGGTGTTTTGGAAGCTTGCTTGTGGTTGTTGACATTTACTTTTGTTTGAGGGTAAACAACGAGGCAAGTTGGGGAGAGTTTGATAAGTATCTGGTTGTAAATGAATTTTAGATCAATTTTCTGCATTTTTAAGCTCTTTTCCAAATGGCTGGTTGCAAAACAGCTTAGTTTTAAGTGATTTTTGAATCAATGTCTATTTTTGGTCCCTTTGATGTTTTTGTTAGTTTTGCAGCATTTTTAGTAAAAGGGACGCGACAAAAATCGGAAGAAAACATGATGAAATGAGCAAAGTCTCGTGTCTGCAACAAACAGTACATTCGCTAGGCAAATGGGTGGCGGAAGGAAAAATTCGCCAGGCGAATGCCTAGCGAGTCAGCTGGCGAGTGAACTTCTCAATTCCAGTAGCTACTGGAAGTGCTTCGCTGGAAGATTCGCCAGGAAAAGGTGTGGCGAAAGGGATTCGCCTGGCGAGGCTGGAATTCTCTTGGCGAATGCAAGATTTTTTCCCAGATTCCTCTGCACTGTTCTGTCACGTGGGTTGTACTTAAAGGTTTCGCCAGGCGAATTTTGTAGCTCGCCTGGCGAATTTATCTGGACAGAAAGTGGTATTTAGGGTGTTTGATAGATATTTTTAAAAACAACACTTTTAGAAACAATCTTTGTAACCTAGAAACCTCTTGGGAGATCAAAAACTTCATCTTTTGTTATTTTTCTTAGTTTCAAAGCTTTTATGCTTCAATCCTTGAATATTTGAAGATTGATGCTCCAAAAGCTTTGCAACTTACTTGTCAAGCAAGCTACCATGTCTATGGCTAGCTAAAGCACTTTTGTGTCAAGATTAGAGGTAGATAATCCACTCTTTTGTATGTATTAATCTTGGTTGTAAGTTTGTGAACCTTGTTGATGATATATATAGAAGAAAAACTTTGTTTACATGGTTTATATGTTGTTTAATTCATGTTCGAGAGAAATGTTTTAAATTTGACCTAAGTTCTATTCCATCAATATTCATAAGGCTAGATAGTTTTGAATGTTGATGTTCATAAATATTGAACTTGAATGTTATCATATTGGTAGTTTGTGTGAGAGATCAACAAATGACCAATATGGTAAATCCCACAACAAGTGTTCGAGAGAAACTTGTTGAGAGGATATGTGGTTATATTTATTGTTAACAAGTTCACACGCTTCGTCGAGTTGATACGTACAAAACGGATTACCGAAAACTAATCTTGACATGTTTTTACAAATCTTTAAAATCAATCTTTTTATCGTTGTTTTCTAAAATTCGAATGCAAACGATCCGATTAAAAATTACCAAAACCTTTGTTACAATTAAAATTTGAAACCCTTTTAACTATCGAACGGCGACAATATACACAATCTCTGTGGATACGATAAAACACCCCCCTGAAAACTGTTTCAACAGGTGCCCATACCCACAACCATCCCCGCTTATTTAAGTGGGTAATTATCCGAGTCTGTGGCTGTACCAATTTTTGCAGATTTTTACCCTACCCGTTATGGGTATTTTTGTGGGTACCCGCTGGAAATGAAGCAAATGGTCATTCCTACAAGGATTGCTTGAAGTCTAATTTTAAATGTTTGGATTGGATGTGAATAAATTTATTTAAGAATTTATACTTAAATGCAATTTTTTGTTTTGCATACATTTGAAAGTAAACTTATGATCTTAAAGTGTGAAATCAAATCACTAATATGTTGTTTGAAGAGTTGCTGACATAAATTTGTCCACCCTACTTTCATGGGTTTAATTTGTTTAATCTTGCAAGTCTTGTAGCAACACAATGATGAGCCAAGTCATAGCATTTTCACTGCAACAAATAATAGCTATGCTATATTCAGGTTCTTGAAAAAAAAAAACATCACACTTTAGTAGGTACATAAAGTGCATCTATTGCAATATCTATTGCTTTATCTGAGCCTATTAAAATGTGTTTATTTCAATTGTTGAGAAATAGATATTGGTAATAAAGTGTGTATGAACCTAAAATTAATTGATTTTTATTATTATAATAAAGTGTTTTAAAACTTTCTTTAATTTTAAAACTTGATTGAGTATTGTTTTATGTAAACGGTCACAAATAAAATAAAATCA
Organism: Lathyrus tuberosus; assembly: GCA_022829125.1. Lineage (NCBI taxonomy): Eukaryota > Viridiplantae > Streptophyta > Magnoliopsida > Fabales > Fabaceae > Lathyrus > Lathyrus tuberosus. The sequence goes on from JALAZF010000034.1 coordinate 18,767,882, forward strand.
AAATTCTTATATCATTCATTTTACTTATTTTTCTCTAACTATATGTCATAGTTTCATTCGGAGGATTGAAAAAAAAATACTAAATATAATGAATTCTTCAATATAACATTAATCAGTTTTATTTTTAATTGTCTTATATACAGAAAAATATATTATTGGTCAATTTTTTTTATAGAATTTTTCTTGAACAAGTCATAACTGATTATTTTCTTAAATTACAATTAAATTAAAGAATTAAATATATTAAAAAAAAGTATTTTTATCGTCATTAATATTTTTGATGATGTTGATCTACTATACAAATTAAATTTTGAACAAATTATAATTTATCATTTTCTTTAAACACCAAATTTAAATAATTATAACGGAAACGTGATGTTACTTATCAAAATATTGAATAATAATAGGAACAATTCACTATTAGTTCAATTTTTAAATTACATTTAAATTATAGAATTAAATATTTTTGAAAAAAATGTATTTTTATTGTCATTAATATTTTTGATGATGTTGATCAACTATAGAAAACAAATTTTGAACAAATCATAACTTATCATTTTCTTAAAACACCAAATTAAAATAATTATAACGGAAACATGAAGTTACCGATCAATATAATAAATAATAATTTGAACAGATTTACTATTGATTCAATTTTTAAATACATTAATTATATAATTAAATGTATTCAAAAATATGTATTTTTATTGTTATTAATATTTTTGATGATGTTGATCAGCTATAGAAAACAAATTTTTAACAAATCATGACTTATCATTTTCTTAAAACACCAAATTAAAATATAGATAACGGGAACATGAAATTACTGATTAAAATATTGAATAATAATATGAACAAATTTAATATTAATTCAATTTTTAAATACATTTAAATTATAAAATTAAATGTATTCAAAAATATGTATTTTTATTGTCATTAATATTTTTAATAATGTTGATCAACTATATAAAACAAATTTTGAACAAATCATAATTTATCTTTTTTTTTTTTTGAAATAAAGTATATAGTATTATTGCCAAAATATCAATACAGGATAATCAGCCGATCAATGATCCAGACTCCAATAGACAAGGAAACACAAGCTAACTAAAACAAGATCAATACACTCTATTACAATACTTTTTTAGCTTTGGATTCATTTCAGCTCTCCTAAGGACATTGTTTTTAATCTCCTCAATTCGAATGCTTTCCTTCTTTGCCCCTTGAAAGATGATTTTATTTCGCAAGCTCTATACACTGCAAATAGTTTCTGCCAATGCCATTTTGAGTAACTTTCTTTTACACCCTTTTCCTTTAACTTAGCGTATAATCCAAGTGAGTTCCAACTCCCAATCTACAGGTTTATGACAGCATCCAAGCCATTTCAGCATTGCATTCTAGATTTTGTTTGAGAATTGACATTCAAAGAACAAGTGTCGACACGACTCAATATTGTCACATAGCACATATAAGCCATCATTAATCATACCAAGTTTATTCATTATATCTTTTGTGAGTAATCTACCATTACAGATTAGGCACAATGTGAATGTTGTCCGAGGCCTTGCCAGGTTGATACACACTAGGTTCCTCCACTATACCTTTTATTTTTCTCCACGCATCATTTGATAGATTTTTCTCGTATTATACGCACCCTTGTCTTGCAATTCCTTTCACTCTGCCGAACTAATAATCGTGTCTCTGTGTTTAAAGATGGCCTTGAGAATCCATGATGCACTCAGTTTAGGCTGGTATTCATTTGCTTCTATATTCTTCATATAGTATTGATGGATCCATTTAACCCATAATTTGTCCTTCTTTGCCCATATGTCCCACAACAACTTACCAATTGTAGCTTTGTTCCACTCCACAAGTGAGATTAGGTTCAGCCCTCCTGCATTCCTTGGATCACAAACATGGTCCCATGATATGGGAGACTTTCTGCTAAGATCAATTTTTTCCGTCCACATAAAAACTCTGCAGATTCCTTCAATGTGTTTGAGTACAGTTTTAGGTAATGGGAAAATTTGTAGCCAATAGTTAGCAATGGAGAATATACTTTATCATTTTCTTAAAACACCAAATTAAAATAATTAAAACAGAAACATGAAGTTATTGATCAAAATATTGAATAATAATTAGAACAAATTTACTATTGATTCAATTTTTAAAAATTATTTAATATTTACTTTCAATAATTTTTTTTAACCATGTTATGATTATATAATTTTTTTCTTTACTCGTGCTTTCATTATTTATTTTTTTATAAAGTTCATACTACGTCCAATGACAAATGCGCGTACCACATACATTAGTACTCATGCGTCGGCACTGATATCTCACTGGTTAGTATTTAACGTATTAATATTTGTGGACATGTCAACCTACGTATAGGCATGGCAACAAAACTCATACCCGCGGATACCCACCCGAACCCGCCTCGAAGTTGACGGGAGAAACCCGCTTTGACTGAGTTTGGATCCGGGTTTGGGTTTTTCTCAATTAAAAAATATGGGGACATGTCGGGTAATAGAGACACTAATAACCACGCTGAACCCGTCCCCGTACCGGCCCCTTTATTTTATTATTTACATTATTATTTAATTTTGTTAATTTGAAATATTAAATATGTGGCCAATGTTTTGATATTTTAATTTGTATTAATTATTTAAAATATTTAAAATGTATGTATGAATTTTCTTTGAGATTTTTTTATTATTTGAAATGTAATTTGATTTTGGAAAAAATAAAGATTTTTTATTAAAAAAATTGATTTTATTAAATGGATGGTGGCGGGGCGGGGATACCCGAACTCGTTTGGAACGAGTTTGAGTTTTAATTCTCCATCTCTGTTTGGGTTTGGACGGAGAACGAGAATTATTTGGAAATTCGGGTTTGAGTTTGGGAAAGGTAAAAACCGTCCCCAACTCACTCTATTGCCATGCCTATCTATGTACCTCACTCTACTTTGTGAGATTTATTATATGTTAAGTAAAAGAATATAACACCCAACTCTATTATTTATAATTGGGTATATTAAATAACAGTGAAGATCAAGAGTATGTTTTTTAGCTTACTTTAAATCACATTTTTTAAATCACATCTATTAAATCGAATCTAATCTAATAGTTAATTAGTATTTTTATTTAATTAATCATTAAACTATATTCAATTTAAAAACTATAATTTGGAGTAAATTATAAAAAACTTAATCTTAGAGTAAATTGATCTTCACTCATTAAATAATATTAATTTTTGATATTCAAATTAAGGGTGTTCATTTGTTTGAGAAATTTGAACCAAATCAGAATCTAAACCAAACTATGGTGTTTGGTTCATGTATTTTTTTTAGTTCGGGAAAAAACCGAATCAAATTAATGAAACCCGATATTAATTGATTTAAATAACGAATTTTCAAAATTATTTCCGCGAGCCTATCTACCCGAACAAATCATAATTAATTAGTATAATATATATTATTATTATCATAAAAGCTAAAATAAGATATTTAACTTCAAAAAAAAAATGAAACACCGTTTGTGATATTTACAACCAACAATGAGAAACGAAAAAAAAAAAAAAAAAGAATTTTATATAATTTTAGAAAAATAGTTAAGGTAGATTAGATATTTAAAAAAAAAAAAATTTAATATATCTGATCAATCCAACTTAAATCAACCAATTATTTATCAGTTTAGTTAAATTTAAACTTTTTTTTATAGATTAAGTGAAAACTTTACAAAAAAAATGAACAAATTCAATATAAATCAATCAATGTATTTTTTAATCAGTTTAAGCATACCGACCCGCACACCCCTAATTCAAATACAAAAATAATAATATTAGCATAGAATTTCCTCCATCTTACAATAAATATTTTTTATTTTTATTTATCTCAAATTATTTACCCTTTTAAAATATCAATGTCATATTTTTTTTATTAACTTACTTTAATTTATTATCTTTTAAATTATGTAGTTATTCTATTATATTTATTATTAATAAAAAAATATTTAATTTTATCATTAAAATTAATATAATTAATTATTATCTTAAAAAATATAAAAATCTTAAAGAAAACAAATCAGCTGAAGGAGTATTAATTGAAGTTAGATTTAAAAAGATACTTCAAAAAATGATAAAAAATAAATTTAACAATTAAGGACAACTTATATTTAAAATTTGAATCCTTACATTGACCCAAAAAGAAGTAGGAAAATTAAAGAACCGTCTTTTAAAATAATCATTTTCCTAACAATGGGAGCATTCACGGGAAGTCCAGCCTGGGAAAAAAAAGTGACCGTTGTAATCACCAAGCACTAAATTCTGACATCACATTGAATCCTTTTCTGTTTTTAGCAACAAGAAAATAATTCTAACACCAAGTACTATTCCCTCACCATTTATTTTGCATTCAAGCTAGCACTCTATAAACATAATAGAGAACAAAAAAATCCAGTCGAAGAAAATTGAATAATATCCCCAAAACATAACAAAAACCTTATATATGTTTCTTTTTTTTTTCTAAGCAAACCAACTAAACATTTTAAAAGAACCATTGTTCACTGTTCAGTCACTATCTCGATTGAATCCCACCAAAAATAAATGAACCGTTGGATTATATCTGCCACGTCAGCAAATTCCACCATTGAATTTACATTTTCCCCAAAATATGACCGTTGGATTCCATCTCCCACGTCAGCACGTTCTACCATTCACCATTTCCCGATACTGTCTCAGCGATTCCTGCCTCTGCAACCTCATCTCCGCGTTAAACTTGTTAATGAACGCTTCAACTCGCCGATTCAACTCGTCCTGACTCAGCCATGATTCTTTCCTCATCTTCCCACCGGATCCTGGAGAAACACTCTTCTCCCTTCCACCGAACGTCTCCGATTTCTTCATCACCGGAACACCGCCACTTCCTCCCACTCCGCCGTTCAAATCAGCTAACGGCACGCCGCTACGGCGCGGTTGTGATTCGAACGTGTCCGACTTTTTTAGATGCCTATTTAACGGCATCGCTCTCCCTTCCGTTATCGTCTTCCATGTATTCTCCAACGTGTCTTGCTTCTTCGTCTTCGTCACTCTCAACGCATTCACCTTCCCTCCTATGATAACAACAATTTCAGGCTTCTTCTTTAAACTTTATTAATTATTATAATTTAAAATTTCAAAAATAAAAAACTAAAAACGGTTACAAAACAAACCAGAGAGAGAAAAATTGAAAAAAAAAAAAAAAGAAACAGTTATATGAAGATACCTTCGGGACTTGATCTAACCGCTTTTCTGAACCTTGAAGAAACTGGAGGTTTCTCGTTCTCATCGTTAAACGCAAACTCAGACGGGTTCTTCTGCAAGCTCGGAACGAGAACAGAGCCATCGGCTTCAATAACCGTCGTTTTCGCCAGAGTATTTTCCTCGGCGACGTAAACAACAGAATCGCTAGATTCGTTACCTACCACAACTGTTTCATCGGTTTCGGAAACGAAGTCATTGTAGTTAGTTAGCGGTGTGATTTCTGAGATCTCGACTGGTACCGGCGCAGGGATCTGGACAGGAGAAGGCGTTCCGCCGAAGGAGGCGGCGAAAGGAAGAGGCTCCGGCGGGGAATGGTGGTGTTGATTATGGAATTTAGAGGTAACAACGATGGTGAGGATGATGAGGTTGAGGAGGAGATAGAGGTAAGGCGGTGTGAAGCATGTGAGGATAAAGGACCAGATGGTTGGAGCTTCGTTGAGGATGAAGTGTGAAACAATCGGTACCGTGAGCTTCAACGCCACCGCCATTGATAAAATTCCAGCAGAGATTAAAGCCACTTTCAGTGAAAGAAAATTCATTTTCATTTTTTTTGTTCGTTTTTATTTTCTGATATAGTTGTGTTTTTGTACTAACTGGAACTTACCTTAATTCAGTGCTTCTAGTTCTAGGAGGTTTGAGAGAGAAGAGAAAGAGGGTATTTATAATAGGTGTGATAAGAAATGTTGTCCGTTTGATGAAACGTGTAAAGGAAATATTAGGGAGAAAGTGTTAAATTTTTTTATGAAGTAGTGGTACAAAAATAAAGACTCTTTTTATCGTCACTATTGTTTGCTTAGCTTTTGAGCTAAGTTTTATTAAATAGAACAAAAATCTAATGAGACGTGACAATAAAAGACACTAGTGCCACATCAAATGCTGCAAAATTAAATCAACATCCACATCATCATGTATTCTATTAATAGGACTACTGTACTTATACTATATGTCAATCCATATTCATTTTTATTATTACTATTTACTTATCTTAATTATATAATGTAGTGTTATTAAAGAGATTAGTGTTGATTAATATATCATGTAACGCTTTACTAATGAAGATTTCCGTTCGAAGGAGAGTTAGTTGGTGTCAGTGACAGTGAGGAGCATTTATTTAACTAATAGAGAGAGGGTAACGGCTAAGGAATATGACCGTTGAAGCCGGAGCGGTAGTAAAGCAAAGTATTGGATACTAAATTTCATCGCAGCTCTTGTGGGCCTGATTTTCAAGATGGCCCACTGATAAGCCCACTGAACCGACCATTTGAATGGGAAGCATTTTGACCCGTGTGAAACCCTTTTTTGGTCTATTCATTCATTACATTAAATTACATCACACTTAAAAGAAGAAAATGAAGCTCTTTTCATTTGGACGCTAAAAATTATCATACTTTTTTAAACCTTTATATCTATATCAAATAAGTTTTAAAACACGTAATGTTAATGTCGACGAAAATATATGCAGTGTGTGTGATAAGTGAAATGTTTGATACAATAGTTTATAGGTCAAAAGCGATAGCGTATTATGAATGATTGGTAACAATTTCTCCCAAACGCCTACCATAGACAAATTACGCTATGGTCCACTAGATTTGCTGTTTCACTAACCAAAACAAGACTTAATCATCTTCAACGAATGCGACGTATGGATATTTTCTTGTATGTGGCTGTGTTTCATTTGAGAGTTGTTTCTCATACTGTCAAGCAAACACCAACCTCTCAATCAAATGGTTAGAAAATTTTGGGTTTTGAATTGTAATATATTTTATACAATAAAGAACTCAGAGTTCTAAGCACCACGACCGTAAGTTTAGATGATGGTTGTAAAGTTTATCTCTTATGTGTTTTTTATAATGGAAATTTATCTCTTAAATTGCACCAAAGTCAGATATTGTTATCGTATTGATTTGGCTAATTGAAAATGTGAATGAAGATGATACCAACAAATTAATGCAAAGGCCAATGGGCTTGCAACAACAATTTATGCAAGAAGATATAACTGGTTCTGTCTAGCTGTGTTTCTGACTTTAACAAATTTTATAGGTTTGAGGGAAGTTATTTTAAATGATGACATAAAAAATGTCATTTTTTTTAATTATAACAAATGTTGTCATCACCATGACTCAAAATGTGCGTTGTGGATGAAATGGATGAATAAGTTAAAAAATGATCGAAAAATATTAAATAATTAAATTGAATGATAGAAAATTTAAACGTTACAAACATACCAATTGATTGTTATTAGAAATAAATAATTTATATTTACAAACTTAGTCATTAAGTTTGTTAGAGGGTATTTTAGTATTTTATTTGTTACTTTTGTAGCCCTAATTTTAGTTTATAAATAGACTAGTGGTAGTTAGTGATTTTGTAATCCTTTTGTAGCCGTCATTCTATTATAATATATTCTACTCTTTTTCATCCATTATTCACCTTGTACACCAACAATTGGTATCTAGAGCTCCGGTTCGGATTCACGGGGAAACACGGAAAACACGAGTGAAACGTGAGGCGTTGTGTGATTGATTTTTGGTTCTTGAATTCGTGTTGAATCTTGAACAAAAATCTGATCAGAATCACATTTTCTGATTCTGTGGGATTGGGAAACACTGTGTGGTGAGATCTGAGTGACTGTACAAGGTTGAGGATGAACGGAAACGGCGGTATGAACACCAAGCTTCTAGTATTTGATGGCAAAAACTGGACTCGTTGGATGATTCAGATGCGTGTACTGTTCTGTGCTCAAGATGTTCTGGATCTTGTCACTGAAGGTTACGTTCCAGTAGCAGCAGATGCAACAGAGGAACAAAAGAACGCGCAGAAGGATACAAGGAAGAAAGATCAGAAAGCATTGTTCTACATCCATCAGTGTGTGGATGCAAATGTGTTTGAGAAAATCGCTGATTCAACGACGGCAAAGGCTGCGTGGGACACACTGGTCAGATGTTACGGTGGTGACGCATCAGTTAAGAAGGTGAAGCTTCAGTCTCTACGTAAGCAGTATGAGAATCTCAACATGAAGAACAATGAGAAAGTTTCTGAGTACATCTCCAGAGTGATTCTGATCACTAATGAGATGAAGGCGTGTGGAGAAACTCTTTCTGAACAAGTAATCATTGAAGGAGAAGTTATTCAGTGTGTCATATTAGTAGACTCTGAACCCGTAAGTACGGATGAGGCTCTCAAGCAGAAGGTCTGGCTAAAGGCCATGAAAGAAGAACTTGAGGCCATTCAAAGAAACAAGACTTGGAAGCTGACAGAACTTCCAAAGGACAAGAAAACCATCAGCGTTAGATGGATTTTCAAGCAGAAGCTAAAGCCAGATGGATCAATTGGCAAACATAAAGCGAGATTAGTAGCAAGAGGATTTCTGCAGAAACCTGGGCTGGATTATTCTGAAGTGTTTGCACCTGTAGCGAGACATGAAACCAGTGTTTTAAAAACCGGACCGGTCATCAAACCGGTGAGGATACTGGTTCACTGGTTTATCGGTCGAACCACTGGGTTATTGGTCGAACCGCATGACTAAACCGGATTAAACCGGATAACTCGGTTGAATAAACCTGTCATTATAATAGGTATAAAACCGGTCGAACCGGCTGATTCAGTCTCTAAAAACTATAACTAGCACTTAAATTTTTTGAAAAGATCATATCATAAATTCACAGGTTCATAATTTAAATTCAAATTTTAAAAGAGTCTAATTGTAAATTTTAAACAGAGTCTAAATTAAACAAAGTCTAATTTAAATTCATAGTTTTAATGTTAATAAAAAATAAGTTTTAATGTTAATAATTAAAACAATACAAATATTAACATTATTTTAAATAATAAATTTTCCAAGTCTATATATATATATATATATATATATATATATATATATAATGGAAATCAGTTAAGTCTAAAATTATATTATATTTTATTTCTTAATTTGTGTTCTTAAATTTTTATACAAATATTTGTAGGATGGTTTTTCAATCAATATAAATACAAAATAGTAAAAATAGTTTTGTGGATATTACAAAACTTAATTTGTGTATCACTTGAATTAAATGAGTGATTACTATTATTCTTGAAGAAAAGTTCCTATGTATTTGAGTAAAAAAAAAAAAAAAAAAAAAATTAAAAAATTAAAAAAAATAAAAAATAAAAAAAAAAAAAAAAAATTAATTAATTTTTTTTTTAAATATACAGTTGAACTGCCGGTTTTTCCGGTTTTTCCAGTTCACACTGGTTCTCACCGGTTCGAAGACATGTCCGATCCAGCAAGCGAACCCGACCGGTTACCTGGCCGATTTCCGGTCCATCCGGTCCGACCGGTCCGGTTTTTAAAACTATGGGTGTGGCTGTAGCTGTTACAAATTTTCTATTGATTCCTGGTTGTAAAACTTTCTGTAGAGGCATAGCTTATGCCTTGACATGTTATCTTAACACAGAATTTTTGCTCTTTCATAAAAAAAGCTATGCATCTCACATTGTCAAAACTTTATGTGGAACAAGCATTGAGCACGTTACCATCAAAATTTAATTTGATCGAAGAGCTACACATAGATGGTACTTTTCTAATAATGATTTGGTGAGATGTGGAGGGACACATCACAAGTGCTAGCTACCTTAGATTATCTCTAATGGTAATTTCCATTTAAAGTTTTTCTTTTATAGATTTTATCAAACTATTTTATTCTAAAACAACTCCTTTTTTCTATTTTTTTTCTTCTATGATAAAATTTTATTTACTTTCACACTTTTGTTGGATAATTTGTGTTTCATGTTATTTGCAAATTGAAAATTTTTTTTAGAGAAAATTAAAATTTCAATTGAGAGAGATATTATTGAAATGAAAAGAATATAAGTACAAAGATAATAGGCCTTTTAAATATAATAATTATATAAATCTATAGTATTCAAATAGAACTATTAAGCAGTTGATCACACAGGTGAAACAATTGTTGGTGTACAAGGTGAATAATTGATGAAAAAGAGTAAAATATATTATAATAGAATGACGGCTACAAAAGGATTACAAAATCACTAACTACCACTAGTCTATTTATAAGCTAAAACTAGGGCTACAAAAGCAACAAACAAAATACTAAAATACCCTCTAACAAACTTAATGACTAAGTTTGTAAATATAAATTATTTATTTCTAATACCATCCCTTAATTTATATTTCCTTAAAACTAACAACACCAATTTCATCCCTTAAGCGAAGAAATTGATTAGTCTTGATAGCCTTCGTCAGAATATCTGCCAACTGTTTCTAGGTGCTACAGTGCTCAACTTCTAACACTCCATTCTGAACCTGATTTCTCAGAAAATGATATTTGGTCTCAATATGCTTGCTTCTCCCATGCAACACTAGGTTTCTGGCAAGATTGATTGCAGACTTGTTATCAATCATCATCTTCAGAGGCTTGTTTACCTTGATCTTCAGATCCTGCAGCAAGTTCAGAATCCACACAGTTTGGCATGCAGTAACAACACCTGCAATATATTCAGCTTCACAGGTTGACAACGCAAGAACAGGTTGCTTCTTGGAACACCATGAAATAGGGCCTCCCAGAAACTTGAACAAGTACCCAGAAGTACTTCTTCTATCAACTCTGTCTCCACACCAATCAAAATCTGAATAACTCAGAAGTTCTGATTCAATCTTTCTTCCAGAAGGAAATAACACTCCATACTTCAGAGTTCCCTTGATATACCTCAGAATCCTGACAGCAGCTTGGTAATGGGACCACTTGGGTTTACTCATGAATCTGCTAACCATTCCAACTGCATAGCAACTATCAGGTCTGGTATTACACAAATATCTAAGTGAACCAACCAACTGTTTGAAGGATGTAGCATCCACATCCTCACCATCAGAATCAGAATCCAGTTTCTGATTTGTATTTGCAGGTGTGATAGCAGCCTTACAATTCTGCAGCTTAAATCTCTTCAGAATCTCACGTTCATACTTCAGCTGATGCAAAATGATACCTTTCTCAGAATATCTGAACTCCATCCCTAGAAAGTATGTCATTTTCCCGAGATCAGTCATTTCAAACTCATTCATCAGCACCTTCTTGAACATAGCTAATTCTTGTTCAGAACTTTCTGTCAGCAGTATGTCATCAACATACAAACACACCAGAATCATATTTCCTTCAGAGATATGCTGAACATAAACACCGTATTCCATCTCACATTTCTGAAAACCCTGCTTCTTGAAAAATGAACCAATCTTCTGATTCCAGGCTCTGGGAGCTTGTTTTAATCCATACAAAGCTTTATGTAATCTATACACCATCCTTTCCTGATTTCTTTTAACAAATCCAGGAGGTTGTGACACGTAAACTTCTTCTTGTAATGGACCGTTCAGAAATGCAGATTTCACATCTAAATGCATCAGAGGACAATTCCTGTTAGCAGTTATGGCAATCACGAGTCTGATTGTTTCATGCATAGTTTTAAAAACCGAACCGGACCGGCCGGTCGGACCGGTTGGACCGGGAACCGACCAGGTAACCGGTCGGGTTCGCTTGCTGGATCGGACATGTCTTCGAACCGGTGAGAACCGGTGTGAACCGGAAAAACCGGCGGTTCAACTGCATATTTAAAAAAAAATTAATTAATTAATTTTTTTTTTAATTTTTTTATTTATTTATTTATTTTATTTTTTTTACTCAAATACATAGGAACTTTTCTTCAAGAATAATAGTAATCACTCATTTAATTCAAGTGATACACAAATTAAGTTTTGTAATATCCACAAAACTATTTTTACTATTTTGTATTTATATTGATTGAAAAACCATCCTACAAATATTTGTATAGAAATTTAAGAACACAAATTAAGAAACAAAATATAATATAATTTTAGACTTAACTGATTTCCATTTTATATATATATATATATATATATATATATATATATATATAGACTTGGAAAATTTATTATTTAAAATAATGTTAATATTTGTATTGTTTTAATTATTAACATTAAAACTTATTTTTTATTAACATTAAAACTATGAATTTAAATTAGACTATGTTTAATTTAGACTCTGTTTAAAATTTACAATTAGACTCTTTTAAAATTTGAATTTAAATTATGAACCTGTGAATTTATGATATGATCTTTTCAAAAAATTTAAGTGCTAGTTATAGTTTTTAGAGACTGAATCAGCCGGTTCGACCGGTTTTACCGGTTTTATACCTATTATAATGACAGGTTTATTCAACCGAGTTATCCGGTTTAATCCGGTTTAGTCATGCGGTTCGACCAATGACCCAGTGATTTGACCGATAAACCAGTAAACCAGTATCCTCACCGGTTTGATGACCGGTCCGGTTTTTAAAACACTGGTCACACCTATCCCCCAGCCACTAGCATATGCTCCCTAAGCCAATACATATGATCTCACGGATTTTTTTTTAGCAATGCTACTATTTGAAATAATAAATATCAAAATGTTATATGTTGAAAAAAAACATCATAATACCACCCTTTTAATATGTGGTTGGCCAACGAAAAGATGAACTATTAAAGTATTTTTTAATTATGTATGGATTCGGTCAATGGTTGGTCAAACCATTGAAACATTAAAAAAAAAAGATTATTCAATGGTTTGATCAATCATTAGTCAAACTCATACATGACTAAAAAATGCTTCATTGATTCATCATTCTTTGGCCGAACCCATATTAAAATGGTGATATTTTTGTGTTTTTTTCTAACCTATAGCATTTTATTACTTATTATTTTAAATATTGACATTACTGTAAAAAAATCTGATCGCACAGTCATAAATTTGGAGAGAAATTAAAAAAAAATCAAATTTTTATACTATTTTCTCCGTTCTACAATGAGTAACCCACTTAACTTTTCACACATATTAAAAAAAAATAAATGAAAGAAAAAATAATATTTTTATTAAAGTATTATTCTGATTAATAGGTTGTTAAAAGAAATTATAATGCTACGTGTAGCTAGACTAGTAACTAGTTATAATTCATTTTGCTATCATCTTGGTGGCGGAATAATAGGTTGCATAGAGAAAATAAAAATAGACGAGTGATATGTGTAATAGATTATTTATGTTGGCTTATTTCGCTATGACCGATGCAAATAAGATCACGGATTTGGTAAATTAGGGTTCATTGGTCAATTTATGGCACCGTTAAATAGCTAGATATGTGACACGTGGTACGAACATAAATGTGAGAGTCAGAAAAGCAATTTCTCTTTCTAATAATTTTGGGCGTGTTAAAGTTCTTTAACTTAATTTCAATTTTTACTTTAGTCTCTTATTTAATAAATATATTTTAGTCTCTTAAAAGTTATTCCGTTAGTCAAATTGATCATTTCTGTTAAATTTTTTGAAAAAATGTTAAGTTGTGCATACGTGGCATGACAGCATGGCCAGTGAGTCAGCAATTTAATAAAAGGACTGAATTACTATATATATATATATATATATATATATATATATATATATATATATAGTTAAAGTACCAAATTAAAACTTTTTCATATTAATAGAATCTTAAATATAATAACATTAAACCAAAATTCTTTTGCTTTTCTTCCCTATCAGAAACCCATAAATAATTAATACAAAAACACATAGCAACATAACTAGAATGAAATAACTTCAACCACAAAAATCACAAAAATCTCATTCATCCTGAACATCATTCAACTGATCTTGATTGACTCAACCTCTATTGAATGAACAATTTCTTCAATTTGTTGATTCTGAACAAACTCTTCAATTGTTAAACTCTGGGAGAAAAAAAAGCATCAAAAGTCTCCAAGTTTTCAAACACACTTTTTATAATCAATGTATGCAAAAGTTGTTTTCCTTCGATGCTACTTCCAAATATTAAGGGTATACACACACAAAAACCACTTTTAATTCAAATTTTGTAAAAATGCTCAACATGTCATACAAAAAACGTATTACCTTGTGCATTTTTATACTCTAGGTTTCCCTCCAAATCTATGAGAATGAAAACTATATCAGTTTGATTGATAATTGCAGGTATGCACAGAATTACATCACATCATGTATGAATATGAACACATAGAAGAGTGAGAGATATACCATTTGAAATAAAATGACCAATTGATTCGAGAAAGAGTTATTTAATATTATTTTGGCCTCTTAAGTTCAACATTAAACAATGAATTTGACAATGACTATGAAAGATATTTATCTTGAAAAAATGAAATTTAGGAATTGAACTGAAAAGATGAACACAACATAATCTTGGAGATAATGTTCAGTTGTGGATTGAATCCATTCTTTCAATAATATTGCAATTCATATCAATAGTAATCATACAATATTGGTAGGAAAAAAATTAACTAATAACAAAAACATGACACAACTCATTGTAAACAAATAAGACAACATTATAAAATTATGAGCTAACATTGTCCATTTACTTTATGTTTAAGATGCTCATAAATAGGTTTCAGAAAAAAGAAAAAAAAAGATACTCATAAATAGGTTTCAAAAAAAAAAGAAAGAAAAAAGATGCTCATAAATAGGTTTTAAAATGAGTAACTCTCATTCTAATCTGAAAATTGAATAATAATCATAATATTAAAAGTCCATCAGACATATAAAATATATTAAAATAAGGGTTGAATAACTCATTGATAGAGAAAGTTTTGGAAGATGCTGAGAAGTCATTGCAATATCTAAAATCCAAAAGTAGTTCATCTTAGGATTATATGCTCCAACAATAAATAATTCCAATTGTCTAAGTTTTTTAAATTGAACCAAATACTCCTTGGTTAACTCAGATATCTGTTTACATAAGTAACATTTAAAAGCAATTATTGAGAAACGCATCAACATCAGAATGAATGGGTTTTGAGTGACTCACCCGTGAAAGGCTCATATGCATAGAAAAATTCTTAACCCGTGAAAGGCTCATCTGCATAAGGAACGAAATAAATTGAAAATGCAAGAAAATCTCACGACATTTTGAAGATCTGCATTTTGAAAGCATTTAGGAGATTTAGCAGCATAACATAAAATCTCATGCCATAACCTTTTTGACATGAAAATAAATTTAGAAGCAATAAAAGGATGAGGATGATAACTTACTTGACAGATAACAAAAGCATTGAAGATCAAAGTGGAAAACGAAGGAGAAGATAGAAAGAGATGAAGAAGTGAGAGAGGTGACGACTAGGGTTTGTGAAAGAGAGAAGAAGATTGCTTCGCTTATTTTGTTTTATAAATTTTAAATTAATATGAAATAAAATAACTCCATGTCATCTAATTTAGTCCAGCTGGACTACCACATATACAGAAGTTAACAGATTTTGACAAAGTTTAACGGATATGACCAATGTGATTAACGGAATAACATTTAAGGGACTCAGAACTAACGTTTATTATATAAGGGACTAATGTGAAACCTGAAATTAAGTTAAAGGACCAAAGAATGCATTAAACCAATAATTTTGAGTTGAATTTTTTATTTTGATTATTTTCTTTCAAAGTAGAAAGAAGTTGATATTCATCCACAGGGCTGGTTATTGGGTGAAGCAAGTAAAACTAGGGCTTAGGCCCCAAATATATTTTTTTTATCAAAATAATTTATTTAAATTAATTAAATTTTGCTTTAATGATTAAGGTCTAGAAAAAAATACCTGATTATTTTTTTTTATATATTAGATCATGCAATTATGTAGATTTGTACAATTTAAAGTATATCAAGATATTTTTTATTTTCTATTTAGTATTGAAAAATTAAAGTCATGGAAAATTGAAAATTTAAAAGAATATTGTCTTAACCTTGAATGTTCGTTGAAACATAACGATAATTTTGATATTGATGGATTAGGCTTATTTTTATAGTTGAAAATATTAAGAGAAATCATATAGAGTAATGTCAACAATTCTTATAGAGTAATGTCAACAATTCTTGTAACGGTTGCATAGAGTAATACACCAATTGACATACTTAATTATATAATAAGATTGAATTTATTCTCAAATGCATTTGTTTCTTATAGAGTAATGTCAACAATTCTTGTAACGGTTGCTTCTACAGATTTTTTTTTTTTTTTAAATTAAAATTAATAAAATTTTATCTAAGATCAACAATGTCTCAACAAAGATTAAATTAATTAACTTTATTATCGATTGAGAAAGAAATGTTAACTGAAATTAATTTAATAAATGAATTTGCATCTCAAAAAACTTGAAAAGTAAATTTTAAATAAATATTATAATAATTTAATTTAAATTTTTATTAAAATATAAAAGACCTCAATTCGAAATTCGCTTTAAGTTTTATGTAACGTTCGGTCGGTCTTGTTCATCCTTTAAAGATAAATAAGTTAGATGTCGCAATTTTAAATATATATTTTTATATTTAATCTTTACGTAATTATTAATTAAGCTGATCTAATATATTTTGACGATAAAATGGTTTATGTTTTTATAAATATTTGCAAAATTAAGTTGTATATTAAATTTAAATGTAAAAATCTTGTTTATCAAAAACTATAAATATTAACTCAATTAAAATTAATTATATAAAGCGTAAGAATAACTAGTAGTCATCTCAAAATCAATTAAATATGAAAGCAAACATACAATTCGTGTCATATTATTGCCAACCACTCTACCTAGCCAAGCACAACTATCGCGATCATATTTATACTTTGGAAGCCAAAAGTGTTTCTCTCTGTGTGTCTTGAATTTTGTTTTTCTTTTCTAAAGAAAAGGGCAAAAGTCCATGATATATATGAAAAATAGGTATAAAAATGAGAGGCGAAAAAACCTGACATCAAACTTATCTAGTTTTAAACTAAGATAAGTTTAATTTATTTTTGTTAAAGTCAACTAGAATCGTCAGATGAACTTCATTCCACCAAATAAATGAGTCTACCGAAAAATCAATATTAGCTAAAATATTTGTACAAGAATTTCCGTCCCTAAAAATGTGAGAAGCAAAAAAAACTTAAAATGACTTATCCAAGATAAACAAAGATCTCATCTACTTCTAATACCCCAAGGAACAACAGAGGAATTAGCAAACGCTGAGACAACCAAAGAAGAATTAGATTCCAACTACAGTTAATGTCAATTCCTCTCCAAGGCGACTTCCAAGGCTAAAATGGCCCCCAAAAACTCAGCTTGAATCACATTCACAGACCCCAAAAAACAACCAAAGCTACCTAAATGATTTTCAAAATCGTCACGGAAAATTCAGCCACACACAACCTGCAAAGGAAGACCCATCAACATTGATTTTGATCCAACTCTGTTTTGTGTGTGTGTGGGGGGGGGGGGGGGGGGGGACCACAAGACCTCAATCACTTCCAAAGGACGAGGCAGATGAAGCTCAACCTTGAACATTTATAATATAAGAAATCCATGTGTTGTTGATAACACTAATTTAACCTTTGCTCTTGGCTTGACAACTCACCAAATTAGGGGCAATTTGTGTCTTAATCCAACAATTTCCAACCAAATCAGCATCTAATTCAATACTAACTATCTATTTTGCACTACATATACTATATTTTATCCAAACCAAACTGAACAGTGTATATTCAATTATCCCACACAACTATCTCTTTTACTAATACTGATTTTGCTTTTGGTCTGATTTGACATTTGGAAACCAATTTTCTCTTCCCGATGCAAACCATGGAAAAGGGCGCAGCATTTGTTCTTCTTATCCTTCTTCTCACACTCACATTTGGACCACATCCCATATTTGCTCTCACTTTTCACTTCCCGTCTTCTTCTTCTCACGGTCGCTTTGGAACAGCATTTGTTATTCTTCTAAAACTAAGCAAGAACAGCAATGGCGAGACCCTTTTCCATGGTTAAGGACATCAATGATGGTAAGGAGCTTTGGAAGATTGCGGTGAGAATCCATCACAAGTGGAGTGTGGTTTCAAAGAATAAAGAGCACTTTGAGATGATTGTGGTTGATAAAGAGGTGATTTTGTTTGAACTTTCTTCAATCTTTGTATATTTCCCTTCAGCTGCTTATAACCGTTAGACTCAGTTTTCATTTTTCCCAAATATTTATTGCTTAACATGCCATTCCTGGATTTCTTTCCATTTACAACTACAAACATTGTGCATGTATTGTCTGAGTAACCTTCGCACTTCTTTGAAACTTTCAGGGTACAGACATACAAATCAAAGTTCCAACGATGTTTAAACAATTTTTTGATTCTGTTTTGACTGTCCATAACACATATACAATTGCAAATTTCCAAGTGCTTCCGAATGATGCCATGTTCAAACCATCTATGCACATGTATGTCTTGGTTTTCACCGGTGGTACTTCTGTCTGTGAGAAAAATAAACACGAAATACCTCCAAAGAAGTTGATCTTCACACCATTTGCTAATATTATTACTGGAAAGTGGAAAAAGGATGTTTTAATTCGTAAGTTTGTATATAATGAAAGGATAAATTCCATAATGTTATGCCATACTGTGTCATAACTCTTTGTTTCTTATACTATTATCTGTGTTGCAGATGTGATGGGCATTGTAACTGACATTGGCTACACACAGATGCAGAGTGGCCACAAAAAACAACAAGTTAATTTGGTGTTGAAGGACTTAGGGTTTGTATCCCAACTTTTTGTGACTTTTTGCATTTTGGTTTTCTGTCTCCATCCATATAACCTTGCCTGACTATCTTATTCCATATTGATGCAGTAACAACACAATACATTGTACCCCTGTGGGAAGGTTATGCTATTCAGTTCCATCAGTACCTACAAACTACAAAAGACACTTCGGCACCGACGATTATCGTTTTACAATTTGCTAAAGTCAAAGAAGAAGGTATAAAACTGTTAAATTTATCTGTTGTGGATTACTTTTGTATCAACTTCTTACACCATTTGAATATTTCTTTGAAATTGGTTTTTTAGGCAAGTATCCATTATGTGTTTCAAACACATTCAATGTTACAAAATTGCACATCAATGACGAGTTACCTGAGATTCGTGAATTCCTAAAAAGGTAACGACTTCTTGCGTATGATGTCATGTATGTTTTGTTGTTTTTTGTATTATGCACATATCCTTCTTTCATGTTTATCCTATTTTGATGTGTTATCACATAGATTACCAACAATGGTAGCCAAAGAGGGATCAAATAATACTTTGACAGCACTCTCACAGAACTGGTCTCAGACTTCCGGTTCTTCTCAACTCACGCCTTATGACAAATTCATGTATAAGGCTATACTACTTCCTCTAACTGATATTGTGCAACTTAAATATGTAATAAATATTCTTATTCCTTCATCTTCGCTGTTCTATCAATATTGGTTGTTTCTTTTACTTATGTTATATGATTTAAAACTTATTGTGTTAAATAACAGATCACACAATGTGTGACGGTGGCGAAGACCGACAAACTGAAAGCATCCCACGGGGGCTGGTATTACCAAGCGTGTCATGAGTGTCCAAGGGTTGCAAAGGGTCAACAGCCACCATACATATGTGGTGCTGGCCATAATACGGAGACTGAGATTTACAGGTCATTATATACTAACGTCAAAACATTAATCTTCCATGTTTTTCATTTCTGTGTCGACATAATAAACTGGCATAAATAGGTATAAGATAATGCTTGAGGTCGCATGTCACGGTTGTCGTGCGACATTTGTACTATGGGACCGTGAGTGTTCACAGCTGTTGAAAATATCTGCTGATCAAATGCGCATCAACATGATCAAGGTCAATCTCTATTCTTTTAATCTTCAATGCACATAATTCATGTCTATTGACTTACACAGTTTCAAGGATGTAGGCCTACTAATTCTGTTCATTCTCATACCCCTTCCCAAATAGGATGGAGTCACGGACCCTCTTGAATTTCCTTTAGCCCTCGATGCTTTGGTAGGTCTCAAACTTGCTTTTAAGGTTAAGTGGCAACCAACGTGGGCTAACGGATCGGTTGTCTCCATATATGAAGATGAAATTGCCATTCAACACATTGAATCAACAATTGCCCCTGTCGTGGTACAATTCATATGTCCTGACTTTACTCCTTCCACTTCATACCTACTGGTTGAATTTTAACATATTTTTTTATCTATCATTCAACTAACACCCACTACTCCTCAGTCAAAATATCTCCCGCAGGTTATTCTTTTAACCACATCACTTATTTCATGATACTTGCTGTTGTGTTACTTCTGTACTTATTATTCACATCACACTGGTACAGTTCCAGTGTCCCAACCTTACTGCCTTCCACTTCATTTTTACTGGTTTTATTTTAACTTATTTCAATTCGTTTCTATCAATCAGCCAGCACACACTACTCCCCAGTCAGATGATCTCCTACAGGTTAGTCTTTGACCTACATAGCTTATTTTTCCTTCTATGCTTATTTCATGATATATGTTGTTGTGTTGGTTGTGTACTTATTATTCACATCGTTTCTTTCTTTGTAGATTACGGAAAGTGTTGATGAAGCCATGCCAATTGGAGAATGGAATTTAATAGCAGTAACTTATTCTAATTCTTCCAAACTTTACTTCCTTCTTACTTGGTCACTTTTTATGTTATCTTGGACCGTGTTTTCTTTTTTACAACGAATCTACAATACGTTCTGTCTCAATTCCAGGAAATTGAATTCACCTCCAAAAATAACACCGATCCGATTACACCTGTTTCTACCTCAAAGCGACTGGCTGCGGACGTTGTAAATGCCTCTGCTCCTTCAAGTGCATTGGCGGACTGTGAAGGTTCCTCCACAAAACTCAAGAAGCATATCAAATTGGAAAAATGATGATTTCAATCTATGAAGCATTACATTTTGGAAACTAACAATCTATGAAGCATTGCATTGGCGTTTTGTCTTTTTTTTATAACCACTATGCATTACATTGTCTTACTCTTCTTGAACAATGAAATCTATGTGTAATGTATATTTGAAATGAATCACTTAGTCGTAATCGACACAACGTTGTCAAACTATCAGTTTTATCTACTTCAAAGTAATGTTAACTCAATTTATATACTGTCATACCCCTTTAAATCTTTGGCTTATTGGTCAGCTTCTCAAACACTTATTTACTGCCAATTAATACACTGGCTTCTCTAACACTTCAATGTTTGCTCCTTTCAATTTATACATGAACCATTACAAGACACATTATGGACTAAAAATAAGTTCGTCATACATTAATTACCTAATTATTACTACTTCTGATTTTTTCATGTCATGGTAGGAACGTGGAATCATGGTTGAGGCAGAGAAAAGAGATTGACGACCAACTACGGAAACTGAGTACAGAGGCATCAGAGGGGCAGTTTCAGATGGATCACCCTTTACCGTCTGAGAACGTCATGGTTGCTCAGCATCCTACTGGGAATATTCAGAAGAACACAGACATCCCAACCAAACCCAGGTAATACGTTACATAACTAAACATATACGCTGCTTTGCGTCCTAACACTACTGCTGTCAACTATTTCAATTTCGTTATAAAATCCTTTCTATGAATAATATAACTCAGTTCGATACCTTTTTGACATGTCATCAACAATGGAAATTGTATTGCACTTTCAATCTGTCATTTTCATTTTATCCTTATACTAATCACTATCTATTCAACATTCGGTTCAGGTCTGCAATGAATGAACAGGTTCCCCAACACACATCTGATGGAAGTGTAGACATTATTCATGTGGATGATGATGATGATGGACAACGGTCGGACAACAAAGAATCTGATGAGATGTTGGATGATTAGGAATGCGAAGATGAATTCTACTGGGAAAAGACAGTCACTTTCGGTTACAGGGCTACAAGGAATGTCATGGTAAGTTTCAAATTACACGGTCCTTGCACATAATGGAGTTAACGCATACAAATTGTATAAGTCATTCTTATGCTTCCATTTTTTCAGCATTTTCCAAAGACTGTTACAAGGGACATTTTAGGCGTGAACCAGACAGACATTGAGTTGGTAGATGTAGACGACGGGAGGATTTATCATGCTGAGGTGCGTTTCGCCCGGCGTAACGGAAAGATCAACAAGATGGAGAAGTTCATGGCGAATGACTGGTACCAGTTTGTTGTCAGTAAGAGGCTCGGTAGGGGTGATACGCTTCAGTTCACAATAACGATTCCTCCCAGAAGGCTTTATGTTTCCGTTGTTAGAAGACGTAAACGCCCTTAGATTGGTGTCGTGCTACTGCTGTATGGTTGCAACCTGAAGCAAATTAGACAAGTATGATACTCAAAGTCTGTTTTTTATGGGTTTTTTGTGGAATGTTATGTTTTAATTTTATATTGCCTAAACTTAGTTGTTTGCTTTCAACAAGACATGCTGTTTGGCAGACATGGTGGATAATATCATGTATATTACATGTTTGTACTACGCTTTGTTGGGTGGTTTAATGGCTTACATTTTTGTTAGCAAAAATTCTGAATTACATTTTCTAGGAAATTACAAAAGCAGGGATGTCAAATACTTAAGTGTTTTTCAAGGTTTTGTTGCATCTTATTAGGGGAGGTTCAATCTGCCAAGCCCATGAAGCTTTTTGGATTGACAATGCTATTAACGTAAAATAGTTATATTATTATTCATCATTTTCCTATTTTTATTTTAACTCCAACAAATTATTAATACCACTTTGTTTGTATCATACTAAGACATGTTCTATTTTTGCTTAGTAGCACTTATGAGACATTTATTTTATTCACATGTTTTTAATATGTTTTTAATATGACTACTGATATCAAAGGTGTATAAACCTTTTAATATGTTGGATCTACTTTATATTTGTGAAAAAATAGAATGATTTTCATGATAACTTTCTTGGATCTACATTATATTTCTAGCACCAACTTTTAAAAATATTAACTTTTTTGGTTGAACTATTTAATTTTTTTAATATCAATTTTATTATATTTAAAAAAAATACGCGTATCATACCAGTACCCGTGCGAACGCATGGGTATCCGACTAGTTTTTTTAACAAAACAAAATCTCTTATGATAGAGCTAACCCTGCAACTAGAAATATTGCCCGAAATAGAGATGAGGAAATTGTTGGAACAATTAATATTAAAACATTAATTTTGAAATATTTGTTAAATCTAAAATTTTAGTGTGGATATGAATTGAAAAAAACTTTGTAAGTGTTGCATCGTACAATTTTAATTTTTTCAAGGAAATGCCTCATTAATAGGGTTGTTCGTGGGTTGGGTTGAGTCTAATTTTATTAAATTTAATATTCGAACCGATCAATATTTTTTGTGTTGTGTTGAGTATTCAATCCGTATTTTTAAGACTAAACCCGAACCAAACTAATCCGCTCATCAATGGATTGAATTGGGTTGGGTTCGTGAGTCATCTACTAAATATAATTTTCAAATTCTAAATAAAATATATCAATTTAATTAACACATTTATATTACAAAAACATTAAAAAATCATAAACTTTTAGTATTCAATTTGAATAAAATTTATTGGTTAATATCTAAAAACTCTTTTACGATTCATATAAAGTTAGAAAAATATACAAATGGTATAAAGTATAATTTAAAAGGTAAAATATATCTCTCTCTAAATAAATAAAGTTGATCTTTCAAATTTGATTTAAACTTAAGCTTTTACAAATTATATATATATATATATATATATATATATATATATATATATATATATATATATATATATATATATATATATATATTAAGAATTATGCTAGATAATATATAAATAAAATAAAAATAAAAATAGTGTGACACATCAATGGGTTGGGTTCGCGGGTTCATAGATTTAAAACTTCAAACCCATTACCTGAACTAAATACTAATGGGTTTGAATGGGTTGATTTGGGTTAAACCTGTACATGATTAGATTGAGTAAAAATAAGGATTGGGTTGGGTGATTGGGTTCGCGGATTGACCCGTACTCATGAACACTCCTACTCATTAAGATGTGCCTTAAGGAATATAAAATTTTGTAAATAAAGTGATATCAATAATTAATAGAATGTTTCATTGCTCTGCCGGTTTGGTTCGGCTTGGACGTATGACTTAATATTAGTTCTACTTTTTTGGAAGTAATATCACGTGTCATCCATCTGGTTTGATTTGGATTTGTACTTGGTATTAATCGTATTTTTTTACACTAGAAAGTTTAATTTTTAAAATGAAAAATTAAATTTAAATTGACACGTCATTCGTCTATTACTTTAATTAAGTCTAGGGTTTTAGAAAGTTGTGCCACCTCTTCGATTCCGAAGTCTAATACTTTGCTCTATAATTTTCTCACATGCTTTTGTTCATATGATTGTCCATTATGTCGATGGCCAAACGATCTAGGTTGTTCATTCATGGGTCATATCCAAAACTTTCACATAAAATGGAGAATTTCAGTCACTTTTTTACTCACACCAAAAGCTTCAGAGTTTTTCCTTCCTCATTCTTTTCTCTCTGTGTGTTTGGCTTATTCGAGCCCCGTATTCTTCCCTTTTGTACTTGTCGAATTTTTCAAATATTTCTTGAATTTTGTTTGAAGAATTATTTGTCTTTCGAGAAATTTCTCTTCATCCAAGAAATTTGTTTGGATAGTCAAAACAACTATTGTTTGACGGTGTATTCTAGAATAGTGCTTACGTTGTAGTAGAATATTGTATAATTTGAATGAGTTTATTTTATCATGGGGACTTCATGGTTGATAGTATTCTTGCAAAATTTTGGATAATGACTCAGTACATCTTAAAGAGTGTAGCCTAGTATGCGGCGAAGCGAATAATTTTTTAAATGGGATAAATCAATTTTCAAAACTTTTCAAAATTAAAATGTAATAATCACTAATCCCACTCTATATAAACTTTCATTGGATTGATTGTGTTGTAGTTTGTATTCTTGTAATTTTATTAATCAAAACAACAATAAACTCATATAGATCATGGGAATTTTATAAATACTTGGATTGAATGATTGTAAGGTAAAGTGTAATGTGATGGGTTCAGTTCGAGATGTTTGGTCAAGTTGAATTGTTTGCTCATGTTGTTGTCATTCACTTTGTTAAAGCAGTTAATGTAGTTTTTTTTTTTTGAAAATAAACGAAGGTAGATTAAAGAAGAGCCAAATTGGCATTACAAGAGAGGGTACCCAACTAGGGGATATGACCAATCCAAGTCCTAGGGCCTAAGGATTTTCCAATCCCAACCATACGATGAGCATCCACATTAGAGTCTCTATTAACATACATCAGAGTTGCATTTTTAAAACCTCCTAAAAGGAGTTTGCAATCATTCACAATAGGATATAAAGTAGCAAAATAATCGACACCATGTATACAATCAACCATAACTAACACATCAAAATGGAGAGTGAGATTCTCTAGCTTCAACTCCCTAGCCAATTGGAGACACCACTGGATAGCAAGAATCTTTGTTGTACTGGCATCGACAATGTTGGGTAAACGATTTGAGGCAGCAAGGAAAATGTTGGTAGTAGGGTCTTTTATAACACATCCAAGTGAAGCTATACCATTAGGGAAACACCCCACATCTGAATGAACAATCCAGGAATTGGTAACATGCTACTCATAATTGTGAAAAAAAGCCTTATGCAAGCCTCTCCCAAACACCACATTAGATTCCTCAATCGCATCCCAAATATCCTGGGCCACTGCACATGGGTCCAGAGTCACCAAATTAAAGACCACATTATTCCTAGCCTACCAAATTCTTCACATCCCTGTCATCACCATTTGATTAATAACACGCTCTTTCTTCAAAACAAAGCCAGAAATCCACTCGAGCACATCACAATAGACCGACAAACGAACACCCAGAGAGGAGGAAAAGAAGAGTCTTTTAGAGAAATCACAATAAAAGAAAAGATGAAGATAGGTTTTGGGATGAGATTGATAGAACAGGAAAGAAACATCTAAAGAAATACCTTTTTTTTCTTAGATTGGCCTTAGTTGGGAAGATATCTTTTGCAAGCCTCCAAGTGAAGTTTCTGATGTGTTTGTTGACTGGAACTTTCCATAAATTCTTCCACACCAGATGTTTCACCCTAAAAGAATGGCATGGTTTTCTTGCACGCCTTCTGTCACCAAGATGATGGTAAGTAGTCTTGACAGAGTACTCACCATCCTTCTCAAAATGCCATATAAGCTTGTCTTCGGGCAATCTCTTAGAAAGAGGGTGATCTTACCAGATCAGAAAAGGATCAACAGCCAGAAGCACGTCGTGAGCTCCTAATTCGTCGGTGGTGGAGAAGAGGAGGGGGTGTACGTGCAAGGCACTCTGATGCTAAAGTCAGTTTCAGCAAGAGAGAAAGTAAGTACCGAAAGAAGGTGTGAGAATAGAAGACCTGGCCCTTTAGTGATATATGGTATTTATAGTGAGCCCCCAGAGCTGGGCCAATGGTTACTTTGCATTGGGTTGGATTTCTAGGCCCAATACGAGTAACTGCCAGGGTCTATGTAGCGTAGGAAAGATCAGCACGTGGTCTTCGCCTTGGGTCAACAGCCCCGTGATCTTCGGAAGGTGGGTGACCTGTTCTTTCGGATACGGGTAGCTTCCTGATGACGTGTCCCCGCGTGATGGGCACGTGGAGACCGTGGGGGAGACGCGTGAGCGTTCCCCGTGTGACTAGATGAATTGGGCCTTCATTGGGCCCTCCTCGACGGGGGAGATGGGTTAGGTCGTGCCCGACAGTGGGGAAGCCTCTGGCCCAGTCCAGAATAAGAGCCCCCTAAGTCGTTGTCTGAAGCAGAGGAGTAATGACTTAAGAGTCCGCTCTGGTGTCGAGGAGATGCGTAGGGACTGCACAGAGGGGTGTCGCGCGTGCCCGAAACGCTTAGCTCGCGGGACAATGCGCGTGCCCAGGAGTAGGGCCGCTCGACAAGAGACTATCGACGTGGCCAACTCAATGTTCATGGCGTGGACAGTTGTTCGTGGGGAGACCTGCCCGTTAGATGTAATGGCTCATTTCCTGCTTCTCCCGGGGCAATATTCCCGGAAGCGCATGGGTCGGGCATTGTGGTCGACGATGTGATGAAAGTGGAAGGGAACATGCACGTCTGATCTTGAACAGAAGAGGGATATGAAGGGACACACGTGGTGTCCTCTAGGGCCATGTGTTAAGAACAATAAATGCCTAGGGCGGCTACGAGTAGGGGTACTTGAGTGCCTAGTGATGCCTCGCTTCCCGCGCTAGGGTTTATATGTAATGCCCCGATTTGGTTAATCGTATTTATTTATTTCATTTATGTGAATTTGGTGAATTGTGTAAATTAAATGAGTTTTACCTGTTAATTGGATAAATTCTCTGATAGGTAAAATAATTGCAATTGATAATATTTTCTTATTAATTTTTAATTCCTGATATATTTTGCATCGCTGTTTATGTTTTATCGCGTTTTGGGAGTGTTTGCGAGAAAATTGAGTGTAGGGGTATTTTGGTCATTTTGCTTGGTTAGATATTATTGTTTTTCTTAAAATAGAAACATAGAGATTAGAAAGAGAGAGTTTATGAGAAATAGAGAAGAGAAAAGAAGAGAAAGGAAGGGAAAGAGAGGAGAAGAGAAAATCATCAAAACAAAGCTTGGATAATCGATTAATCGGGTAAGAGTGCGAAACTCGATTATCTTATCATTGTGTATGAATATGTGTATGTTTTCTTGGATTGTGTGGATTGTTTTCGTATAGTTTTCATTTCTAGGTTGAAAATGAGTAATATGAATAGAAATCGATGTTTTCACGGACGAAAGTCAGAATAAGTCGCGTAGTTTAGTCGAGTGATGTTAGAATGTGATTGGTTGAGTTCGTTTGATTGAATTTGGTTGATTTTTGTAACTTTTGGGTTTTTGATATATATCGATGTTTTGGTGCGAATTAATGTTGTGATCGAGTAAAAGTGTTTGGATATGTCTGGTAACATTGGTATAGGTTGATATTTAATCGGGTGGTATTGTTGGCATAATCCCGAGTGATTTAATCGGGTTTTGGTTGGATTTTCTGCCATTAAAACAGAGTTTTTGTGGTTCTGCAACAGTGTTAACCGGTTAACCAAATGTGTTAACCGATGAACAAGTGAAAATTTGGGTGTTTTTACGTTAGTTTCAACGGTTAACTGTTAACCGATTAACCAAAATGCCTCTAGCCCCTGCAAGTCTCCGGTTAACCAAATGTGGTAACCGATTAACCAAGGCAAAATTTTAAAAATCCAAAACTTCAAAAATTCATATCTTTCGAACCGTAAGTCCGTTTTGGCCGCCGTTCGAAGCGTTGGAAAGCTAATGAGATGTTCTTTCTTATAAAAATGGTTTTGATATTAGTGGCCGATTTAATTGTGTTGGGAATTTGGAAACGTGTCGTTTTGTCGAATTTTACCGTCGTAATTGTGTCCGATTGATGTGTTAGCATGCGATATGCTTTTGATATATAACGTATAGCTTGTGTGTTGTTATATGATGTGAATGCATGTGATGAGAGCTTGTGACGATGGTTTTTGGTCTTATGGAAAAATAAATGCATTGTTTCGGGTTAAACTTCAATGCATGATTATTGATGTTGAGATGGTTCACATGGTTATATATGTATATGCACTTGATTGTCATGATACATTAGTGTGCCATGCATCATGAATATGCATCATGTGATGGCGTGTGCCCTTGTGGGGTGTGAGAGAAGAAAGGATTCCAGAGGGAATCTGCTGTAACGATCGTGTGCCTTATACAAAGAGGACCTAAAGCGACGTTATAGACGATCATGTGCCTTATACAAAGAGGACCTAAAGCGATCGGATCGTGTGCCTTATACAAAGAGGACCTAAAGCGATCCATAAACGTCGTGAGCCTTATACAAAGAGGACCTAAAGCGACGGGGAACATCGTTTGCTCGACGGGGAATTACATTAAGTAACAAGCGATGATTCCAATAATTCCTGAGTGAATTAATGATGATGAGAATGATGGATGGAATGGTACCGCATGCATAGAGTCGTTGTGTCGGTCTCTGTGCATTTGCATAAGTCATGAATGGATTGCTTATGTGTGGGAAATTGTGAATGGATTGATTATGTGTGGGAAATCGTGAATGGATTGATTATGTGTGGGAAATTGTGAATGGATTAATTATGTGTGGGGAATTGTGAATGGGATTGATGAGTTGATATACATTGGTGATAAATGTATTGAGCATGATTGATATGCCTTTGTGATGGATGCATGAATTATGAATTATTTTGTTTTGTATTTGAATTATGGTATACGTTGTGGTGAGAATGTTTTGCATGCGTATTTCATATTATTACATATTTGTATGCAATTATATTATAATTGTGTTTCTCACCCTTCTGCTGTTTTAAATGCTCTATGAGGCATTGCAGATTAGATGCTGGAGGTCTTTTTGTGAAGATTATGTCTTCATTCTTTTTGTCGGTCGGCTCTGATATGTAGCACCGGGTAATCGGGGAGATCGTTATGTGATTATGTGTATATATATCTTTCTTGGATTTTACATGTATGACTCTGTATATGACAGACAAACTTCTATGTTTATATAAGAGATTTCAGTTGCAGATTTTCCGTTTTTATTCTGTATCTGAAGTGTGGGTGTTAGGAACTGAGTTCCTCTGTTTATGTTGCTACCTGATTGTTGCATATCTATATGAGCAGGTTGTTATAATCCATTACTTTGATGTGACGCTCCCGTATATGATCTGAATGTTTTAATTATACTCTGGTTTTTTTTGTTCCTTAGTACGTGATATGTGTGTGAAACACTGTCAGTACTTTCTGGTTTTTCTAATCCTTTGTCTGCAGGATTTAGAATGAGATAAGTGGGGGAGAAGCTTGTGCTTCTCCAAGTTGCTTCAGGTGTGGAGCGTTGGGTCAGTGTGTTGTAGATTGCAAGATTGTAAGTGTTGTTTGGACAGTGTTGTTCCCGGTTCCGGAGGGAATGCGGAGGTAAGGCTTAGGTCAACTAAGGATTTGTGCCTTAGGTAGTTTTGTGCACAAGATGCAAGAAAAGCTATTATAGTTTGGTAAAGATGGTTTATTCCCCATCATGATTGTCGGTTGTCTATTGATAAATTGAGGAACTGATCACCCTTAATCTCTTGTTGATAGTAGACGAAATTATGTTGGATGGAATAGACGTGTCTTTCCAGCTTAGATAGTATGTTTTGTGAATCGTTTGGAGCTAAGACAAGTGAGTACAGATTGTTTTGTTGAGTCGATGAAGATTCTAATATCAGAAGATGAGAAGGATTAGAGGTTTTGGTATGTTGGTCCAGTTGGGAAGTCATTGAGAGAGAACGATTGGGTATTGTTAATGGTTGTTCTCAGAGAGTAGAGTGTGAACTCAAATTTGACGAAGGTGAAGATTTGAGGTTTGGATCTGCTGAGTAAGTAGAAGAACTTTTAGGAAGTGAAACTCAGATGTTTGTCATGTTTGTGATGATAGTGTTCTGGAAATTGGCAGGAAAGCCACAGTGATGGGCCGTCAGTTGTGCATGGTTTTCAGATGTGTTTTTGGATGAAACATTAGTGTGTCGACTTGAAGAGGTCCAGCATGGTTGGTAAGGAAAAGGATGATAGCATGAGGTTGCATGTTAATCAGTGAGTAGTATGGAAACTTGTGGTTGTGTTCTGGATAGCTTGAGTTTTGAATTGTGATGAATCGCGAACGATTTGAAGTTCCTTGATGGTATTACTTTTGTTATGGGTTGTATATGTTGTGGTTGTGGAGTATATGAATCATATCTTCCATACTTGTTTGGATAAGTTCAGATTGATGTTTATTGGATGATATTCTGATTTATTTTAAATCAAAGGATGAGTATGTAGAGTATTTGAGGATTGAGTTACAAGGGTTGAAAAAGAGGGAGCTTTCTGCTAAATTATCGAAGTGAGAATTTTGATTGAAAGAGGTTAGTTTTCTTGGTTATGTTATTTCTGGTGATGGTATTGTTGTGGATCTATCCAAAGTAGATGCAGTTCTACAATGAGAGACTCCGAAGTCGGTTAAGGAGATTAGAAACTTTTGGGCTTAGTTAGTTGTTACTGCAGGTTATGGAAGACTTTGCTAAGTTAGTACTTCTGTTATCTTAGTTGACTTGCAAAGGGTGAGTCGTTTGTTTTGGATGTTCGTGGTGAGTAAGTTTTGGTGAGCTGAAGTAGATTGACTACGGCTCCAATTTTGATTCTGCCTGATCCTAATAAACTGTTTATGGAATATTGGGATGTGTCCTTAATGAGTTTAGTTAGTGTGTTAATGCGAGAGGGTAAAGTCATTTCTTATGCTTTACGACAATTGAGGATTCATGAAAAGGATTATCCTACTCATTTTGGAGTTAGTTGTTTTTGGTGTTGAGAATCTAGAGGTATTATTTTGAGGGTTTTAGGTTCAAGGTGTTTGGTAATCACAAGAGTTTAAAATACTTGTTTGATCAGAAAGAGTTGAATATGAGGCAACGAAGATGGTTGGAATTTTTGAAGGACTACGATTTTAGCTTGAATTACCATCCTGGTAAAGCTAATGTGGTATCCGATGCGTTAAGCCGAGAATCTTTGCATATGTACTCTTTGATGGTTAAAGAGTGGGAACTTTTGGAAGAATTTAGAGATTTGAGTTTGGTGTGTGAATTGACATCTGATAGCATGAGGCTTGGTATGGTAAAGTTCACTAATGATTTTCTGTTGACCGTTAGCGAGAAACAGAGGCTGGATGTGAAATTTGTTGATTTGATGACGGTTGGAGATAAAGGTGTGAATGGTGACTTTAAAGTGGATGATCAGGGTGTTTTGAGATTCCGTGGTAGAATTTGTATTCCTGATGATTCAGAATTGAAAAAGATGATTTTTGAGGAAGGACACCGGAGTAGTTTGAGTATACATCCGGGAGCTAATAAAATGTATCAAGATTTGAAGAAGATCTTTTGATGGTCAGAGAATTAGAGTTGGTTGAGTAGTTCAGAGACTTGTGTCTGGTGTGTAAGCTAACACAGCAGAGTGTGAGGTTGGGTATATTAAAAGTGAACAGTGATTTTTGGTGAATATGAGAAAGAGTTAGACTTTGGACGTGAAATTGGTAGTTTTGATGGTTACGAGTAATCAGAGTGCGCAGCAGAAGCGTGATGTGACACAATTCGTATATGCGTGTGTGACTGGTAAGAGTTCAAAGGTTGAACATTATAAACATGTAGGAATGATGAGACCATTGGACGTTTCAGAATGGAAGTGTTAGGTGAAAGGTTTAAATATTATTCATGGGCTACTACGTAGATGGATGTTTTGGTTATATGTTCGATTGGTGAATCGTAGCATTGTTGTAATAATGTTGTGTGACAAGGATGTTGGTATTATGGTTATGTAGAGGTTGTTGAAATGATTTTAGGTCGTGGAACTTTATGTTCTTGTTTGTGTTGTTGCCTCATTTCCATCATGATGGTTCGAGTGCGAGTAGCTAATTCCTGTGTGGGGAATTAGGGGAGTGTTACCTATGGTGAGGGTAACGATCTTGTTGTGTTTCGGTTCAAGAGTGAACCTGTGTGTTCGTAACTTGGGTATTCTTTGAGTCGTGAGTTGGTCGTCAAGTGCATTGTATGGGCATTGCATCTTGCGGTTGTCGTGTCGTTGTAGTAGTTGCTGTTAGCGAGGTATTTTGTCGGTTTGTGTTATTCGTGGTGTTGCCTTTAATGGCATGAGAGTGGGTTAGTCGGATACGAGAGTCGTATCCGGAGTTGTTTGCACCAAGTATATTTTCGAGGACGAAAATGTCTAAGTGGAAGAGAGTTGTAACGCCCCGATTTGGTTAATCGTATTTATTTATTTCATTTATATGAATTCGGTGAATTGTGTAAATTAAATGAGTTTTACCTGTTAATTGGATAAATTCTCTGATAGGTAAAATAATTGCAATTGATAATATTTTCTTATTAATTTTTTATTCCTGATATATTTTGCATCGCTGTTTATGTTTTATCGCGTTTTGGGAGCGTTTGCGAGAAAATTGAGTGTAGGGGTATTTTGGTCATTTTGCTTGGTTAGATATTATTGTTTTTCTTTAAATAGAATCATAGAGATTAGAAAGAGAGAGTTTATGAGAAATAGAGAAGGGAAAAGAAGAGAAAGAGAAAGGAAGGGAAAGAGAGGAGAAGAGAAAATCATCAAAACAAAGCTTGGATAATCGATTAATCAGGTAAGGGTGCGAAACTCGATTATCTTATCATTATGTATGAATATGTTTATGTTTTCTTGGATTGTGTGGATTGTTTTCATATAGTTTTCATTTGTAGGTTGAAAATGAGTAATATGAATAGAAATCGATGTTTTCACGGACGAAAGTCGGAATAAGTCGCGTAGTTTAGTCAAGTGATGTTAGAACGTGATTGGTTGAGTTCGTTTGATTGAATTTGGTTGATTTTTGTAACTTTTGGGTTTTTGATATATATCGATGTTTTGGTGCGAATTGATGTTGTGATCGAGTAAAAGTGTTTGGATATGTCTGATAACATTGGTATAGGTTGATATTTAATCGGGTGGTATTGTTGGTATGATCCCGAGTGATTTAATTGGGTTTTGGTTGGATTTTCTGCCATTAAAACAGAGTTTTTGTGGTTCTGCAATAGTGTTAACCAGTTAACCAAATGTCTTAACCGATTAACAAGTGAAAATTTGGGTGTTTTTACGTTAGTTTCAACAGTTAATCGGTTAACCAAATGTGTTAACCGATTAACCAAAATGCCTCTAGCCCCTGTAAGTCTCCGGTTAACCAAATGTGGTAACCGATTAACCAAGGCAAAATTTTAAAAATCCAAAACTTCAAAAATTCATATCTTTCGAACCGTAAGTCCGTTTTGGCTGCCGTTCGAAGCGTTGGAAAACTAATGAGATGTTCTTTCTTATAAAAATGGTTTTGATATTAGTGGCCAATTTAATTGTGTCGGGAATTTGGAAATGTGTCGTTTTGTCGAATTTTACCGTCGTAATTGTGTGCGATTGATGTGTTATCATGCGATATGCTTTTGATATATAACGTATAGCTTGTGTGTTGTTATATGATGTGAATGCATGTGATGAGAGGTTGTGACGATGGTTTGTGGTCTTATGGAAAAATAAATGCATTGTTTCGGGTTAAACTTCAATGCATGATTATTGATGTTGAGATGGTTCACATGGTTATATATGTATATGCACTTGATTGTCATGAGTCATTAGTGTGCCATGCATCATGAATATGCACCATGTGATGTCGTGTGCCCTTGTGGGGTGTGAGCGACGAAATGGTTCTAGAGGGAATCTGCTGTAACGATCGTGTGCCTTATACAAAGAGGACCTAAAGCGACGTTATAGACGATCGTGTGCCTTATACAAAGAGGACCTAAAGCGATCGGATCGTGTGCCTTATACAAAGAGGACCTAAAGCGATCCATAAACGTCGTGAGCCTTATACAAAGAGGACCTAAAGCGACGGGGAACATCGTTTGCCCGACGGGGAGTTACACTAAGTAACAAGCGATGATTCCAATAATTCCTGAGTGAATTAATGATGATGAGAATGATGGATGGAATGGTACCGAATGCATAGAGTCGTTGTGTCGGTCTCTATGCATTTGCATAAGTCATGAATGGATTGATTATGTGTGGGAAATTGTGAATGGATTGACTATGTGTGGGAAATCGTGAATGGATTGATTATGTGTGGGAAATTGTGAATGGATTGATTATGTGTGGGGAATTGTGAATGGGATTGATGAGTTGATATACATTGGTGATGAATTTATTGAGCATGATTGATATGCCTTTATGATGGATGCATGAATTATGAATTATTTTGTTTTGTATTTGAATTATGGTATACGTTGTGGTGAGAATGTTTTGCATGTGTATTTCATGTTATTACATATTTATATGTAATTATATTATAATTGTGTTTCTCACCCTTCAGCGGTTTTAAATGCTCTATGAGGCATTGCAGATTAGATGCTGGAGGTCTTTTTGTGAAGATTATGTCTTCATTCTTTTTGTCGGTCGGCTCTGATATGTAGCACCGGGTAATCGGGGAGATCTTTATGTGATTATGTGTGTGTGTGTGTATATATATATATATATATATATATATATATATATATATATATATCTTTTTTGGATTTTACATGTATGACTCTGTATATGACAGACAAACTTCTATGTTTATATAAGAGATTTCAGTTGCAGATTTTCTGCTTTTATTCTGTATCTGAAGTGTGGGTGTTAGGAACGGAGTTCCTCTGTTTATGTTGCTACCTGATTGTTGCATATCTATATGAGCAGGTTGTTATAATTCATTACTTTGATGTGACGCTCCCGTCTATGCCATGAATGTTTTAATTATACTCTGATTTTTTTTTGTTATCGCTTTAATTACTCGGGGTATAGATTGGGGGTGTTACATTATAAATAGGGGGAGGTCGCTTCATTTGCACGCTCCCCTCTATTATTACTCAGAAAATCTCTCAAGTCCCTTAAAGCTCTCTCTGTTCTTCAAAGTTCGTCCGCCGCCACAGACGTCGTCAACCTTTCTCCGCCGTCCAGAACCTCCTTCATCCAAGTAAGTTCCTGGCGCTTTTTCCATATTCTGCAAAATTTTTGGTGACATATATGTCGAGCCTATGAAGTTTCGGCGAACTGATGAAGTTTCCGGCGAACTCATGAATTTTTTGGCAGAACCTTGAAGTTTCTGGCGGAACTATGAATTTTACGGCGGACTCATGAGGTTTCCTATGAAGATGTCGGGGAGTTCATGAGGATTCTGGGAAACTTCATGGGGTTTCCGATGAAGGCCTCCGGGACCAGGGATGAAAGTCTCGGGGAGTCCTTCTCCCTGCGAACGCATGAACATCATGAGGAAGTCTCTTGTTGAGAAGGCTCCCCTGCTTGACTGGATGGGCTCTACGCGCTAAGGAGGGGGTGTTCCAGTGGTTACATCTGGCGCCTTCGCAGCTTCACCCCAACACACTTGCGTTCGTGCGAGCGTTCAAGCTCGTGTGTCAATACATTTGCATTGGGGCCACGATCCCCCTATTCTTCCGTACCTTCCACCTAAAAGAACAATCCTTCCAAGGCCGACATAGTTGGGTATCCCTGAAGCAGCCGAGGAGGTTGTTCGCAGCGTACCAGGATTCTGTCCATACCTTTAAGGACATGTAATTCGTTGTAAAGCCTATGTCGTATGCAGTTGTTGACTCCTTGTACGACCTCGTGATCAGAGAGGAGTACGAGCAATGAGTGGAGGCTTTAGAGTCAAAGTTCCCCATTGAGTGGGAGGAGGACCACTTCGACAAGGGTACAGACAACTACGTCGTTAAGCCCACCGCTCTAAACGCCGAGGATCGGGCTGCTTATGGGAAGATAGTCGAGTTCATCGCTAGTTTCGCTCCTTCTAAGTGTGTTAACAAGGACGAGAGTTTTATTCTTGACGAGCGCATGGAGGCCTGCCGCGAGGCTCGACTAATTAACACCAAGGCCCTCCTTGAATGTGGGTCTGACGAGGAGGCATTGAGGTTCTTAGGTAGCGTGTTTTCTTTGCTCGCGTGCCCGCTTATTTTTCTTCGTTATATTGACCTGTATTCTTTTCTCTGCTGCAGGCCAGATGCCGAGCATCTAGGAACGCGTGATGAAGCTTGTGGCGACCAAAGGCACCAAGAAGGCCACCAAGAGCCGCGCCGCCTAGGTCCTATAGGTGGCTCAGGCTGACCAGCAGTCGGGGGGCTCTTCTTCTTCTTCTCGGGGGAGTCTGTCCCCGGTCCCTCAAGATTCTTCGGCCAAGAAGCAACGTCTGGAAGAGTCTGGTCCCGTGAACCTCTTGGAAGGCGTTGTCGGGGAAAGATTTGTGTTGCCTCCATACCATCTCCATCGAGAGCTCTTCAGCGGGGATAAACCTCTAATCGTACCTGCGGCAGAGTCTAAAGCGATTATGGGGGTCGACAAGGAGAGTCAAAGGAAAACCCTGTGCGAGGATATGGAGGTCATTATGAGGGTCTTTGAGACGACCCTAGTCCTTAATGATGAAACCAACCCCTCTTCCGAGATGAAGAAATTGCGAGATGAGAATGCGCTCCTGGTGGAGGAAGGGGACAAAGCGGATACCAACCTTCTTAACTATTAATCGAAGTTTGAGGCCCATGTGCTCCTCCTCAAAGACATGAACGCGTAGCAGGAGCGGTTGAGGAAGACTGAGGAGGAGAGGGACCAACTCCGGGCTAAGGTCACCGAGTTGGAGTCCGTTGCACGCCCTGCCGAGGATTAAAGCGCCGAAGATAAGCTCTTGGCTACCCGGGACGATTTAGTGTCTCAGATCAGGCTGCTCAAGCAAGATTTGTTGGGCACCCTTGAGCTAGGTTTTAACATGGCGGTGGAGTAACTTCATATTATCAACCCCGGGCTCCCGATAGTGACCGATGGGATTGGTCCGTTCTACCGGGTGGTCGACGGCCGAGTTGTTGCTTCTGATGTGTCCAAAAGTGGTGTCGAACAGAATGACAGAGAGAAACGGCCTGAGGAGGAGGCCGCTGTTTGATTCTTTTTTTAGTAGTTTGGCCTGCGTGCCACATTTTGATTACTGTTTTGTTCGGCCCGCATGCCATAATATTTAATTTGACTTGCCCGGTCTGCATGCCATGGGTTTTGATATTGCCTGGTATGCGCGCCTTGCCTTGTAATGTTGGAACAATGGGCTTTGCCTGCCTCAAAGCATTCTTTCTTTGTTGTTTAATATGTTTGCATTTTTGTGTGTGTTGTCGTATGTCGAATACTTTATTTCCTCGTTGATATGGAATATTGTGCTTGCTTGTTTTCATTAAGTAATTGGGGCCTTTGCTCAACGTAGTTGGTCCTCGACAGTGTGGATAACTGGCCAAGTGGTCGGAGTGGGGTTTTGACCATCGACGAAGCTAAGAGCTTTATCGAGGTCTTTGCTTCGTGGCGTGAACTTCCCATCGCGAGTTGGGCATTCTGCCTAATTGGTACGACGAAGGTGGAGCTCGGTTGAGGTGTCCCCGTCGGATCAAGAGCTTGCTCGCACACACAAGAGCGGGTCTTGTCTTCTTGTCTCGGGTTTAGGAGTCGTGCTTGTACCCTAGCATGCTCCTGTGGTCGGGATGCACTTCGTCATGGTCGAACCAAGTACATTGCGGGCAGCGCTTAGCTGTAGTATTGTTTAAGCTTTTCCGTGTTCCATGGTCGGGCAAGTTCTTCCTCGTGAAGGTTTTCGAGGTAGTAAGCTTTGTTTCCCGTTCTCGCGCAGACGTGATAGGGGCGCTCCCAGTTTGTGGCGAGCTTGCCT
This sequence comes from Lathyrus tuberosus, assembly GCA_022829125.1. NCBI lineage: Eukaryota > Viridiplantae > Streptophyta > Magnoliopsida > Fabales > Fabaceae > Lathyrus > Lathyrus tuberosus. Next base: position 18,806,497 of record JALAZF010000034.1, read on the forward strand.
TCGCGCGAATCTTTCTGGTTCCTTCACAGGACGAGGCTTCCTACTTGGAATTCGCGTTTAATAACTTTGTTGTTATGTCGTAGAGTTATCTTCTGCTTGAGCGAGGCTTCGCGGATGGATGCCCCCGACCAAATTTCTTCGATTAGGTCGAGCTCCTCCCTTAGGGCCTTGTCGTTTGTCTCTTCGTCGAGGGTAAATTCGATCCTCCTATAGGGTTCCCTTATTTCCACTGGGATTACTACCTTGGTTCCGTAAGTCAGTCAGAATGGGGTCTCCCTGGTGGTCGAGTATGGGGTCGTCCTATAGGCCCAAAGGATGTTATGCAGCTCCTCGACCCATCTCTTCTTGGTTTCGCCTAGTCTTCATTTCAGGCCTCGCAAGATCACTCTGTTCGCAGCTTCGGCTTGCCCGTTGGTTTGTGGGTGCTTGACAGATGTGAAATGTTGCTTCATGTCCAACTTGGTAATGAAGTCCTGGAAGTTCTTGTCGGTGAATTGTGTCTCATTATCGGTGATGATTACTTGGGGTACGCCAAACTGGGCAATTATGTTCCTTTTGTAGAAACGGAGTATGTTGTGCACCGTGATTTTGGCGAGGGCTTCAGCCTCTATCCACTTCGTAAAGTAGTCGACGCCCACTATCAAATATTTATTCTAGTACGACTCTATGGTGAAGGGTCCAAGGATGTCCATTCCCCACCAGGTGAAAGGCCACGGGGACGGGAGCGTTTTGAGCTCGTTGGGCGGGGCCAGGTGCATGTCCCCGTGTCGCTGGCACTTGTCGCACTTCTTAACGTTGATCCTTTTGTGGATCTCTTGGAGTATGTTAAGGATCTATTGTTGGTATAAGCCCTAGAGGCAAATACTTTTGGTACTTGTATCGAATTATTTATTAATAATAAAAAAGGCATTTCTTTATTATGCTTGTTTTTCCAAAGTGATAAAGTCCCTAGAATAGCTAGTTCGTTTAATGAAATATTAAGTGTGACTTAATCATGAGATTCCATTAAACATAAGGACACTATTCTTATAGTATCCATAGTCGAGCTTTAATGTGAAATGGTATAACCTTAAAGCATTAAGACTATTAAGTAGATAGACTGATGATCACATCTCATGGATCATGGATAAGGAGTTATCAAGTCTTAACATAGGTATGAATATTAGGAGTAATATTTATACTGGATTAACCCACTATGAGAGTACTACATAGAATGTTATGCAAAGTGTCATAAGTTACTCTCATGGTGATAGTGGTGTATACCACCCTTCGACCTGAAACCACTATAGACCCTAGATGTAGCGTCAAGTACTTTATTGTTGATCAAACATTATCCGTAATTGGATGATTATAAAGACAGTTGATGGGTACTTCATAAAGCATGCTGAGGGACATGAGTGACCTAGATGGAATTTGCTCATCCTGCATAACAGGATAAATGTCTAAGGGCCCAATATTGAACTGAACAAGGATGACACAGTATATGCCTTGTGTTCAATATAGACATAAGGGCAAAAGGGTAACTGTACACACAAGCACTATCACAAAAGGTTTTATCAGATCACATGACAATTTCGTGACTTGGGTAGCAGTGATGTGTTGCTAGATATTGCTCACTGTTTATTATGTTAAATGCATGATTTAATATAATTACCAACGTCCTGAAATCCTACAGGGTCACACACATAAGCACATTTTGATAAGAGGTAGAGTAAATAAGGAACACCGTAAGGTACGGTGTACTTAAGTAAATATGTAACACTATAAGGTACAGTGCACTTAAGTGGAATACGGATTTTGGTAAGGTACCGCGTGCTTAAGTGATATACGGTACATCATAAGATATGGTGTGCATGCACTTAAGTGGGCTTTTTAGCTTGCAGCCCACACAAATGGTTCTATAAATATAACCCTTGTGCAGAAGCATAAACACTTGATGAAAATTCAGATGTGAAACCCTAGCCGTATTTTCCTTCTCTTTATCTCTCACTCAAAGCCTTCAATCGTAGCAGCTAGCACTGAGACTGAAGGAAGCTGTTCGTGTGGACTGAGTAGAGGCGTCGTTCATCGTACATCGCTCGTGATCATTCCTTCGATTCAGAATCAAAGGTTTCATCGCCACAAGAGGTAACCATTCTATCACTGATCATGATCTTTCGTAAGGATTGCTAAAGCGATTTTTTTTTATTTCCGCTGTGTTTTGAATCGCGATTTCCCTTCAGTGGTATCAGAGCCACTTACGAAACCATGCATCAGATAAGTGTTTATTTTTTGTTTTTTTTTTTGTTTTAATTCGATTAAAACACATAACAAATTAAATTAAATCGAGAAATTGAATTTTGGCATGAGGTTGTGTACGATTTGGATTATCGATATTGACTATGCTTCGAAATCTGACAATAGTAAGGTGAAGCTGTGATATATATCGATCGTCCTTAAGTTACACAAATATGATCGACCAAATTTTATATGTGATATAATTAACTCTGATGCAAAGATGGTATATTGGATATACTGTTTCTATTTCGTTCATTTAAATCACGTAATGACCATTATTCCTTTGAGCGATCCGTGTTCATTTGCTTCGGAAACCGACTTTAGTATGGTGAAGCAGTGGCATATGGATCAATCATACTGAATTATTGATCATGGTGTTTTGACGATATGAAATTGTTGCATTAGGGTTCATGACGACACAAAGGTTGTGTTGTCTAAAAGGTCTGCGATTAGGGTTATGATGACACAAAAGTTGTGCTTGAATTATTCATTAAAGGTCTGCGATTAGGATTGTGATGGCACAAAAGGTTTGCGTAGTGTGATCATTCACCGAAATTTAATTTGATTCGTTTAATTAACAGGATTTAAATTAATAATAATAAAAGTGTGTTTATTATTTTTCTCTTGTGGTGATCAGTTATGGCTTTAGTTTTCCTTTATTTTGTTTTGGGATTTTAAAATACGACATGCGTGCCGTGCCTCTCTTTTAAATCTCTTAACGTAACTTTTTTTCTTATCTCACTCCCTCGTATGCAAAACGAGTATTCTTTAATGTAATGTAATGTTATGAAGAAAAGGAAGACTACAAGATCAATGAAGGACAACTTTGGAGATCTTGCTTGGAGAAGTATAGATCGTTATTAGGTTTAGCTTAGGTTCTCTCATTGGCTTGGGAGAACAATTGCGCTAGAGGCCATAACTGTTTCATTTTGTATGTATGTTGATGCATGTGTATGTATATTGATGCACGTGAGAGACGATTTATATGATAAATAAGCCGATGAGATCAAACTAATGAAAATTCCCTCAAATTGAATATTAAGTTTATGCTTTCCAAGTTTTAGAACTCATCAAGATTAGTATCGAATAATGTAGGTTTCGCCTAACGCGAGGTGCATGTTCTATATTAGTAAGATGCGATGGGATAAATGTAATATACAATTTCTAAAACAATGGGTCAAACTTAACTAAACAAAATATAATAAGATTATATACGTTTAGAAGCAAGAGTTGGGAATAATCTATGTGATGGATTAGAATAAGGAGTTATTCACCCAACTAAAATATTCGAGAATTATATTGGATACAATTGGAAGGAGGTTCTACCTAAATAGATGAGTTTTGTGTAATCAGCCTAATGCTGACTTAAAACAAAGTGAAATATGGATCTCGATCCACTAGAAAATCTTCCAACGGGATTTTACGAATCAAATGGTGAGGGTTATTTGGTTTGAGTAAAATAGTGGGAGCATATTTAATTAAAGGCCTAATTGAATATGTTGTTTTAATGATACTTATATTTTTCCATTCTATTTTGTAGATTACTATGACAACAAACACATCTAACAACATTTTGCGATTAATCCTTGATAAGGAAAAATTGTCTGGGACAAATTTTCTGGATTGGCACCGAAATCTGAGGATTATCCTCAAACATGACAAAAAGCTGTATGTCTTAGAGACACCTGTTCCTGAGGAGGAGCCTCCTAGTTTTGCTCCTAAGGCTGAAAGAGATGCTTATAAGAAGCATGTTGATGATGCCAATGAAACTGCTTGCCTCATGCTGGCTACCATCAATTCTGAATTGCAAAAGCAACATGAAAACATGGCAGCGTTCAATATGATCGAACACCTAAAGATGCTCTATCAAGAGCAGGCAAGGCATGGGAGGTTTGAAGTTTCAAAAGCCCTTTTTCAAGCCAAGCTATCTGAGGGAGCCCCTGTAGGTCCACATGTACTCAAGATGATTGGGTATGTGAAGAACCTTGAAAGATTGGGATTTCCCCTAAAAAAGGAGCTTGTGACTGATTTGATCCTGCAATCGTTTCCGGAAAGCTTCAGTCAATTTGTCCTTAATTTCAACATGAATGATATGGACAAAACTCTTTATGAATTGCTAGGCATGTTAAAAAATGCTGAGCAAAATCTGAAGTCAAATGGGAAATCCATTCTGATGGTCAGTAATGGAAAGAAACAGAACAAAAGGCCCACCAAGAAGGGTGGTAAATGGAAAGGCAAGGAAGTTGCCAAACCCAAACATACTGCCCCTGCTTTGAAGCCTAGTGGAGGTATAACAAAGGAGGGCACTTGCTTCTATTGCGGTAAGACCGGACACTAGAAGAGAAACTGCCCAAAGTACCTGGAAGATAAGAAGAATGAAGTGGAGACTTCGACTTCAGGTATTTTTGTTATAGAAATAAATTTATCTACTTCTGCATCATGGGTATTAGATACTGGATATGGTTCTCACATTTTTACCAATGTACAGGGGCTAAAAAGGAGTAGAGTTTTGGCAAAAGGTGAAGTTGACCTACGAGTTGGCAATGGAGCAAAGGTTGCTGCTTTAGCTGTAGGAACTTATGTATTGACTTTACCTAGTGGTTTAATAATTCAGTTAGAGAACTGTTACTATGTACCTGTAATTAGAAGGAATATTATTTTCGTTTCTTGTTTGGACAAGTTTGGTTTTTCATTTATAATAAAGAGCAATTGTTGCTCTATTTATTTGAATGATATATTCTATGCTACTGCATAAATGAACAATGGATTGTATGTCCTTGATCTTGAAATGCCAATTTATAACATTAATACTAAAAGGATGAAACCTAACAAGTTAAATCCAAGTTACCTTTGGCATTGTCTCTTAGGCCATATAAATGAGAAACACATCTCCAAACTCCATAAAGATGGACTATTGGACTCTTTTGATTACAAATCATATGATACATGCAGATCTTGTTTAATTGGAAAGATGATAAAGTCCCCATTCATAGGAAAAGGTGAATGGGCCAATGATCTTTTGGCCCTCATACATACTGATGTATGTGGACCACTGAACATACCAGCCAAAGGAGATTTTCAATACTTTATCACATTTACCGATGATTTCAGTAGATATGGTTATGTCTATTTAATGAAACACAAATCTGAATCCTTTGAAAAGTTCAAGGAGTTCAAGAATGACGTACAAAATCAACTAGGTAAGAATATTAAAACTCTTCGATCAGATCGAGGCAGTGAATATTTAAGCCTAGAGTTTGATGACCATATAAAAGAGTGTGGGATTCTATCCCAAATCACTCCTCCTGGAACACCATAATGGAATGGTGTATCTGAGAAAAGAAATCGAACCTTGTTAGACATGGTCCGATCCATGATGAGCCACGCCGATCTTCCAAACTCCTTTTGGGGACATGCACTACTGACAGCAGCTTACACACTTAACTGTGTTCCATCCAAAAAGGTTGAAAAGACACAATATGAAATATGGAGTGGTAAGAAACCACATATGTCTTACATTAAGATTTGGGGTTGTGAAGTTTATGTGAAACGAAAAATTTCAACTAAGCTTGAGCCCAAATCTGACAAATGCTTATTTGTGGGGTATCTTAAAGAAACAAGAGGGTATTACTTCTACAATCCTTCTGAGGGCAAAGTGTTTATCGCACGAACTATAGTTTTCTTGGAAAGGGACTTTATTTCCAAAGGAATCAGTGAGAGAAAAGTAATCTTGAAGAAATTCAAGAATCACAAAGCATTGATACACCTATGGAGAAATTTGAGCAGGAACCACAACTAATTGTGGAAGAGCAACCTACTCAAGTAGAACAAGACTAGCGTAGATCGAGCAGGATACGTCACCAACCTGAGAGATATGGATATCTCATAACTGATCAAGGTGATGTATTAATCATGGATCAAGATGAGCCTGTAACCTATCAAGAGGCCATAACTAGTCCTGAGTCTGAGAAGTGGATAGAAGCCATGAAATCTAAAATGGATTCCATGTACACAAACCAGGTTGGGACTTTGGTAGAGCCCACTGTTGGACTTAATCCTATAGGATGCAAGTGGGTCTTCAAAAATAAGACTGACATGGATGGTAAGGTACATACCTATAAGGCAATATTGGTTGCTAAAGGTTATAAACAAATTCATGGTGTAGACTATGATGAAACCTTTTCACCAGTTGCAATGCTTAAATCTGTTCGGATTTTACTTGCTTTCGCTGCATATCATGATTATGAAATATGGCAGATGGATGTCAAGACTGCTTTCCTTATTGGGAATCTTCTTGAGGATGTGTACATGACACAACCTGAAGGATTTTACATACCAGAAGAATCCCAAAAGATATGCAAGTTATAGCGATCAATCTATGGATTGAAGCAAGCTTCCAGAAGCTAGAATCTTCGTTTTGATGAAACTGTAAAACAATATGGATTCATAAAGAATGAAGATGAGCCTTGTGTATACAAGAAGGTTTGTGGGAGCATGATCGTCTTCCTGGTATTATATGTAGATGACATATTAATCATTGGAAACGACGTCCTTACCTTGCAACAAGTAAAAACTTGGTTAGGGAAATGCTTTTCTATGAAGTACCTCGGTGAAGCAGCCTATATATTAGGAATCAGGATCTATAAAGATAGATCACAAAAATTGCTTGGCCTAAGTTAGAGTACATACATAGACAAAGTGCTGAGACGCTTTAATATGCATGATTCCAAGAAAGGATTCATACCTATGCAACATGGCCTGTGTCTATCAAAAACACAATCTCCTTCAACTAAGAAAGAAAGGGATCGCATGAATAAGATTCCATATGCATCTGCAATAAGATCTATCATGTATGCCATGTTATGTACTCGACCAGATGTCCCGTATGCTTTAAGTGCAACGAGTAGGTACCAATCTGATCCCAGTGATGCTCATTGGGTAGTTATCAAGAATATACTTAAGTACTTGAGAAGGACTAAGGATTCATTCTTGATATATGGAGGTCAGGAAGAGCTCGCGGTAATTGGATACACCGATGCTAGCTTCCAGACAGATAAGGATGACTTTAAATCGCAATCTGGTTATGTGTTCTGCCTAAATGGTGGTGCTTTGAGCTGGAAAAGTTCAAAGCAAGAAACAGTTGCTGATTCTACAACCGAGGCCGAGTACATTGCTGTCTCAAATGCATCAAAGGAAGTTGCTTGGATCAAAATGTTCATTAGTGAACTTGGCATAGTCCCTAGCATTGTGGATCCAATTGATCTCTATTGTGATAACAATGGTGCCATCGCACAAGCTAAGGAGCCTAGATCTCACCAACGACACAAACACATACTTAGGCATTATCATCTCATTCAAGAGATAATAGATCGAGGAGATGTGAAGATATGCAGAGTACTTACACTTGAAAACATTGCTGACCCACTAACAAAGTCTCTTGCGCAGCAGAAGCATGATGACCATACTAGATCTATGGGTATTAGGGTATGCCTGATTGGCTCTAGTGCTAGTGGGAGATTATTGGTATAAGCCCTAGAGGCCAATACTTTTGGCACTTGTATCGAATTATTTATTAATAATAAAAAAAGGCATTTCTTTATTATGTTTGTTTTTCAAAGTGATAAAGTCCCTAGAATAGCTAGTTCGTTTAATGAAATATTAAGTGTGACTTAATCATGAGATTCCATTAAACATGAGGACACTATTCTTAAAGTATCCATTATCGAGCTTTATTGTGAAATGGGATAACCTTGAAGCATTAAGACTATTATGTAGATAGACTGATGATCACTTCTCATGGATCATGGATAAGGAGTTATCAAGTATTAACATAGGTATGAATATTATGAGTAATATTTATACTGGATTGACCCACTATGAGAGTACTACATAGAATGTTATGCAAAGTGTCATAAGTTACTCTCATGGTGATAGTGGTGTATACCACCCTTCGACCTGAAACCACTATAGACCCTAGATGTAGAGTCAAGTACTTTATTGCTGATCAAACATTGTGCATAATTGGATGACTATAAAGACAGTTGATGGGTACTTCATAAAGCATGCTAAGGGACATGAGTGACCTAGATGAAATTTGCCCATCTTGCATAACATGATAAATGTCTAAGGGCCTAATATTGAACTGAACAAGGATGACACGGTATATGTCTTATGTTCAATATAGACATAAGGGTAAAATGGTAATTGTACACACAAGCACTATCACAAAAGGTTTTGTCAGATCACATGACAATTTTGTGACTTGGGTAGCAGCGATATGTTGTTAGATAACGCTCACTGATTATTATGTTAAATGCATGATTTAATATAATTACCAACGTTGCGAAATCCTACAGGGTCACACACATAAGGACAATTTGATAAGAGGTAGAGTAAATAAGGAACACCGTAAGGAACGGTGTACTTAAGTAAATATGTAACACCGTAAGGTACGGTGCACTTAAGTGGAATACAGATTGTGGTAAGGTACCGCGTGCTTAAGTGATATACGGTACATCATAAGATATGGTGTGCATGCACTTAAGTGGGCTTTTTAGCTTGCAACCCTCACAAGTGGTTCTATAAATATAACCCTTGTGGAGGAGCATAAAAACTTGATGAAAATTCAGCTGTGAAACCCTAGCCGTATTTTCCTTCTCTTTATCTCTCACTCAAAGCCTTCAATCGTAGCAGCTAGCACTGAGACTGAAGGAAGTTGTTCGTGTACACTGAGTAGAGGCGTTGTTCATCGTACATCGCTCGTGATCATTCCTTCGATTCAGAATCAAAGGTTTCATCGCCACAAGAGGTAACCATTCTATCACTGATCATGATCTTTCGTAAGGATCGCTAAAGGGAATTTTTTTTTATTTCCGCTGCGTTTTGAATCGCGATTTCCTTCATCTTGGACTCCTCGGCGCATTTGAGAAGGGGAATAGAGAATCCCCGCCGGTACAATTTGTCCTCGATTAAGACGTACGAATAGGCTCGTCGTCTGACCATGCTAGCCTCCGTGGAGTCGTCGGGCAGTTCCCCCGTGCTGAGGTACGCGTATACCGGGGTCATCCAGCAGTTGCTGTCGCCGATGGCGTTTACGTCGATGGTCGAGGTGGGTTTCTCGATGCTTGGTCGAGAGAGTACCTCTTGGATGACTAATTTGTCCCGCCTTTCTTCTTCGTGCTCACCAGCTTCGACAGGATGTCTGCCCTGGTATTGTGTTCGCGCGGAACGTGTCTCACTTCTGCAGAATTGAATTTTTTCATCTTCTCTTTCACCAGGGCTAAGTACTCTATGAGGTTGTCGTTCTTGACCTGGTACTTTCCCCGCACCTGGGAGGCTACGAGCTGGGAGTCGGTAAATATTTTTACCTCCTTCGCGCCGAGGTTCTCATCCAAGCGTAGTCCGGCGAGGAAGGCCTCGTACTCGACCCGGTTGTTAGATGTCGTGAAGGACAAGACGAGGGAGACCTCGATCAGGATGCCTTCTTCGTTTTCTAGAATCATGCCTGCCATATCAGGACGGTCGAGCAGTTGTTTCACGGGATGGTCTGTCCTCACCACAATCGTGTGGGCCAGAAAGTAGGGCCGCAAACTTCTGGCCGCAGTGATGAGGGCCAAAGAGACCTTCTCGATCTGCTGGTACCTAAGCTCAGGGCCCTGGAGAGCTTTGTTGGTGAAGTATATCGATTTCTGTCCCTCGGGGGTTTGGCGGATAAAAGTCGCGCTGATGGCCTCGGTTGCAACGGCGAGGTACAAATATAAAGTCTCCCCGTTCTCTGGCCGTGAGAGAACCGGGGCTACAAGAGGACTTGTTTGAGGTGGAAGAGGGCTTGCTCGCACTCCTCGGTCCACTCGAACGTTGCCTCTTTGCGCAGGAGCTTGAAAAATAGGAGTGCGTGCTAGGCAGACTTGGCCACGAAGTGGGACAACGAGGCGAGCATCTCGTTTAGGGATTTGATCAATTTCTTTGAGTTCGACATTGGGAACTCGGAGAATTCCCTGCAATTGTCGGGGTTCGCCTTGATTCCTTGCTCTATCAGATAGAAGCCGAGGAACTTTCTTGTTCGGATATTGAAGGTGCACTTCTCTGGGTTGAATCTCATTCTGCACCTCCTCACTGTATCGAAGACCATTCTGAGATGGGCGGTGTGGTCAATCTCTTCTCTTGATTTCACGATCATGTCGTCTATGTAGACTTTGTTCATAATCCGTTGGTAGGTCGCGCCAGCATTTTTCAGACCGAATGGCATTACGTTGTAGTAATAATTGCCCGACTCGGTCATGAAAGTAGTGTATTGCTTGTCGGCCTTCCCTATGGGGATTTAATTGTATCCCAGGTATGCGTCCATGAACGACGGTAATTTAAAACCTGCAGAATTGTCGACCAGTTTGCCGATGTTAGACAATAGACATGCATCTTTAGGACATGCCCAGTTAAGATTGATATAATCAACACACATTCTTCATTTCCCATTAGACTTTTTAACTAGTACAACGTTGGACAACCAGGTTGTGTACTTGGCTTCCGAAATAAAATTTGCCTCTAAGAGGTCTTTTACAGCTTTTTCAGCAGCCTCCGGTTTCTCGGGAGACTGCCTACGCCTACGTTGAACTACGGCCCTAGCGGCCGAATCTATGGTGAGCTGGTGGCAGGCCACGTCGAGGTCGAGGTCGGGCATCTCTGCAGCGCTCCACGTGAACAGGTCATCATTATGCCTGAGGCAGGCCTTCATCTGCTTCCTCGCCAGGTCAGGGAGCCCTGTGCCGATCTTCAGACTCCTGTCTGGGTCGTCACTGAGCGTGATGAGCTCGAAGTCACCATCTGGAATGAGGCACACGGGATGAAGAGGCTGCCCGCTGCCACCATCTACTAGAGGGACGTGATTTGCTGCCTTGTTCTGCTCCTGCTTGCTGGGGAAGCGGATGTCGAGGTCGACCGAGTTGATGCGCGGGAGTGGCTTCTGCTCCCCGACCTGGGCTGGCTTTCCTGCGGTCTTGGACTTGATGTTGATCGAGTTCAGCCCCTTGGTAGCTGGCTCAAAACATCTTCTGGTGGCCTCGATGTCCTTGTGGAGGGTGACAACGTGAACTCTGGTCGTGTAGTACTTCATCTTCAGGTGGACTATAGATGGCATGGCTGTTAGCTCGGCCAGGGTTGGCCTCCCCAGAATGCACTGGTATAGAGAGGGGCATTCTATCACCAAGAAGCGGACCTTAAGCTTCCGGGCAGTCTCCTCGTTCCCAAAGGTGACCAGTAGCTCGACGTAGCCCCACGGCCTTGTGGTGGTGCCTTTGAAGCCCTGCAAGTCGGAGCCAACGTACGGGGATGCGTCTCGTCGGGCTGGAGGGTGGCGAACAGGTGGGCATACATTATATCCACAGAGCTACCCTGGTCGTCTAGGTTGCAGCGGACGTCGAAGTTTGCCATTTGTGCCTTGATCAGGATAGGGATGATGGAATTGGGGGCGCCACTCGGTAACTCTTTGAGGTAAAAGGTAAAAGGGTTTGATCTCCCTTGGACCTTGTCGAAGGTAGCGTTCTGCGCCGAGCTCACCTCTATCAGTTCGTCGAACTTTTGCTTCACCGACCCCACGAAGAGCTTGTTGAACCCTCCGTCGGATATGACCATGGCGGCAGGGAAGCTTTTCCATGGGCTACGAGTGTACACGGGCGTGTCAGGCTCATAGGGAAGGCAGGAGTCTTTTGGTTGGGAGACACACAGAGCGACTTGCAGCCCATTGTCACTGGAGGACGGGGTTGCCTCCTCGACCCTCTTTGCCTCGCGGGCCTTTTGACGAGGGGCTTCGTTCCTCCTGGTGTACTGCTTCAGGTGTTCTTCCTTGATTAGGATTTCGATGGCATCCTATAGATGGATGCAATCTTCTGTGACGTGTCTGTGGCTCTTGTGGAACCGATAGTACTTGGACTTGTCGACGTTGGGCTAAGGGGGTGTCGTGCTTCGGGAAGTGGACACCGCCTCGTTGGAACTCCGAGTTGATGCACTCGCGGGGAGCTGTGAGTAGCGTATACTCAGTGAAGCGGCCTTCTGGTCCCCTTTGCTCTCAGAAGACTCGGGGCCGATCTTCTCTTTTTTTCTCCCCGCCCTGTCGGGGAGCGGCGAAATCTTCGTGCCTGGAGCTCCTGACACTCTCCTGGTTTCGCGAGTTGCGGGCGCATTTAGCGGCCTACTTCTCCTCGTATTGGATGTAGGCTTGGGCTTTGTGGAGGAGCGCGTCTAGCGTGTTGGGCCTTTCGATGCCGACCGCCTTGGCGAAATTCGTACGAGGTCGCAGTCCCCGCTCAATCAGATACCTCTTCATGTCGTCCGAGGTGGATACTTGGACAGCTTCTCAATTGAATCTATCTATGTAGTGCCAGAGAGATTCTTCCTTCCCCTGAATGATGGCTTCCAAGGATGCTTTCATCTTCGGGTGTCGTCGGGAAGTGGTGAAGTGTCTGGAGAACTGCCTCTTCAGCTCTCTCCAAGAGGTGATAGATTCGGGTTCAAGGCTCTTATACCACGCCATCGCGCCCTTCCTCAGAGTCGTGGGAAAGAGCCTGCACTTAATGGTCCCCCGGACGTTCCTGTAGTCGAGCATCGCATCGATGCTTTTAATGTGGTCGTCTGGGTCGGTCGTACCATCATAGGTAGCCAGGGTCAGGGGCTTCTCCATCTCGACGGGCGGGCGAGTTTCCTTGATGGCCTTGGACAGAGGACTGCGGAGGTTGTCTTCACTGGTCTTGATGGGTGACTGTGATGAGGACCGGTTGTACCGAGGGATCCTGCCTCGGCGGGGAGGACTCATCGACCGACTCTTCAGTTTCTCCACGTACCCGTTAGCTTTGTTTCTCTTAGGAGTCGGGGAGCGTCGCTTCTTGAAGGGAGGAGAGCGGTCGCGCTTCTGGGTGGCCACGGGCCGAGGCCTTTCCAATTGCGGTTGACGCCAGGTTATCGCGAAGAAGGGCTCCAAGACTCATCATGTTGTGGCCTCCGCGGGGGAGCGGAAGGACGGGTTTCTTGTCGTCGCGGGGACATGCTGCGAGAAACTGGGCGACGATGTCTCTGTGGGGGAGAGCGTGATTGTCGTTTCTTCTTCAGCATCCCAATCTGCTCATTCTGTTGGAAGATCATCAGTTTTGTCTGATTAAAAGCCGCCAACAAAGCTACAATGGTCAGGTCGATGTTGGGCGGCACAGGGATTGGCTGGAAGACATTCGGGTTGTCGAAGCGTCGAGCGGTGTTGAAGGCCGCATCGTCAGGGGAGGGAGAGGCAGTGCGCCTGTCCCTAGAGTTGTCTTCCTCGATGTGAACGGCCAAGTTGGGATCGAGATCGACGTCGTTAGTGAAAGTGGTGAAGGCAGTTTCATGGACGATATCATTAGTGCATGGGTGGCCATGATCAACGGAAGTTGAGGTATGCTTTGGTTCTTGAATTTCTATGGAAGAAAGAACGGGGAAGCAAGAGATTCCATAGATGGAGGCACTGATCTTACCGGACCAGAAAAGGATCAACACCCAGCAACACGTCGTAATCTCCTAATTCGCTGGTGGTGGAGAAGAGGAAGGGGTGTACCTATAAGGCACTCCGATGCTAAAGTCAGTTTCAGTAAGAGAGAAAGCAAGTATCGAAAGAAGGTTTGAGAATAAAATACCTGAACCTCTAGTGATAAATGGTATTTATAGTGAACCCACAACGTTGGGCCAACAATTACTTTGCATTGGGTTAGATTGCTAGGCCCAATATGAGTAACTGCCAGGGTCTACGTGAAGTAGAGAAGATCAGCATGTGGTCTTCGCCCTAGATCAACTGCCCCGTGATCTTTGGAAGGTGGGTGACCTGTTCTTTCGGATACGGGTAGCTTCCTGATGACGTGTCCCCGCGTGAGGGGCATGTGTAGACCGTGGGGGAGACGCGTGAGCGTTCCCCGTGTGACTTGATGAATTGGGTCTTCATTAGGCCCTCCCCGACGGGGGAGATGGGTTGGGTCATGCCTGATAATGGAGCAGCCTCTGGCCCAGTCCAGAACAGAGGGATGCTACCAATATGAGTCACCTCGTTATCATAAAAAATAACCTTCATAGCTTGCACATCCCATATACCAAATTCAAAATCAATCAAGTTACAAACTCTACTATCAAAATCCATAACTCGAGAGGGATTAGAGGTTTGAATCCTGGGACAGTTCGGATCCAATTATCTTTCCCGATGTTAATATTTCCCCATTACCTATCTTCCATCTAGAACCACTCAAGACTACCTCCTTAGCACTGATAATGTTGCGCCAAGCATAACTAGATTTGAAACCTATTGGAGCCTCAGAAATTTGACATCTTGGGTAGTACCTTCCTTTGAAAAACCTCTCAAATAATGAGCCACCTCTTTGCATAAGTCTCCAGAATTGCTTACCCAACATAATTAAATTAAAGTCTTGAATTCCATCTTAGCTCAGAGTGAACATATGGTTCATGTTGAAATAATTGTTCACTAAGTCAAATGGATCTAGGAATACAAGTTCCACATTGGTGGGGAATAGTTAATGGTTTTTCACTTTGGAGAGAATGGATTTACCAAATAATTTATCCTTTTCATCAATTTATCAAACCTTTAATCAAACCGTGTTGTTGATACATATATAGCTGATTATGGAGTTTTGGGTTGAGGGGTCAGTCAAATATTATGATTGGACTTTGTGGTTTATAAGGTAATAACTCAATTCTAGTTATGTTGGAGGATGCATATGATGTATATCCTCATAGGCACTAAAATCGATTTTTTCAGAGGGATCCTCAATTAGTTCTTCATAAAATTTAATAATATTTGATGTAGGGTTAGAGATTTGAAGTTCAATTATCTTGTTGAACACGTGCAAAGGGGTAGTGAGTTGCGATTATTAAAAGCTTTTAGAAAGCCTTAAAAACTCTCAGATTTTCAAAATAGGTATTAAGAAGATGAGAAGAGAAGAAATAAGACAAATAAGGAACCAAATAAATAAAAGAGATGTGGAGATAGAAAATCACACACCATAATTTATCCCGATTCGCCTCAGAGTCACAAGGCTTACGTCTAGTACCTCAAGCTTAACACCTTGAGATTTTCTACTATCAACCAAGCTTTTAACACAAGTTCATCTTGCAAGCATCAAGTTTTTAACACAAGTTCAATTTGCAACATTTACACCAAGATATTACTCACATGTTAAATTTGCAACATTTATATCTTATAATTTCGAGATAAACAGTCTATCTTAGTTTTACAATTGAGATCAAAATAACAACAACGATTACACAAAATTTTATATATAAGTTTCTCTCTTAACACACAAATATTTATAAGGTGTATAAAAATTATGAAACTGCATGAGAGAAAAAGAGCCGGATTTTTTTAAAGGTTTTTTAAATTGGTGGTGTGCTTTCAAATGATCCCTAGATCCCTTTTTATAGATGAGTTGTATTAAAGTTTCGTAAAAAAGAAAACAATGGAAAAATTCCAATACCAATCTATAATCGATTATGACATGGCTATAATTGATTCAACTAAGAAATTTAGGAAATAATTGCTGAGATATGAACCTTAATCGATTATGCAGCATCCATAATCGATTACTCTATGAAATATACCTCATAATTGATTATATCATACCCATAATAGATTATTGGGCGAGAAACGCTTCATAATCAATTGTCTTCAAGCCATAATATGTTATCCAAGTGTTAAAACTACTTTTGTTACAATTTTTCTTAATAATTTGAAAGGGTGAAGTTGGAAAATCATTTTTGTGAGTGTGTGTATATATTTTAGTATTAAGAGAGATACTGTTAATTATAACATGCTAAAAATAAAATAAAACTATTCAAGCTTTAGATCAAAATGTGATTTATGATCCAGGTTTGTTTCTTTGATGATGTTTAGAATATGTGATCTTTATTTGAGTCAATCATCATAAACTTCACGTCGCAATTTTTTATTCAAGTGCATTCTTTTATGATATTTAGAATATATGATCTTATGGAGTCAATCATCAAAACCCGTTCAAACATATATTCACATATCTGAGATAGAAGTTCAACATTCATAGCGTGAGGTCCTGGGATAATTTGTTATGTGTATGGTGACAGGGTAAAGTTTTGAAGTGTATGTTCTTAGAGGGTGCAAAATTTGTTGGTTTAGAGGGAAATGGTATATAGGGAGTAGGAGGAATAGAAGGTGTGTAAGTAGATGAATTTATTACAATTTTATTAATAATATTAACACACAAAGAAATATTGGAGGAAACACCTATTACCTTTTGTTTCTTCGTCATGTGAATTAGATCTTCTTCATCTTTGGCCTTATACACTATTGTAACTTCATTTTCAGTAGGGGCATAAGCTTTTCATTTTATTCTTTTCTCTTAGAAATTAGGAGCTTCGATGAGTGGTAATGTAGGAACTAGGACATCAAGATTTGTTCTTCTGTTGTTCTAACATTATTATCTAAACGTAATCTTTTTTAACTTCATTTCTATCTAATTCATCAACGATTGGGTATTCATCATCATCTTCTTCAACAACCACTATGCTTGATTGACCAATATCTATCTGACCTTGTTGGAATTCAAAAATCTGATCTTTATCTTATCCAAAACCTTCATTTTGGTGAGAATATAGTAGTTGAACACTTGATTATAGGATACTTTCAAATATTAAACACATATATTTCCACCCATTTCTTCCAAATAATTAATTAGATTTATTCTATCAAATAATGCATAAATTAATCTTGAGTATGGAATCTTTTAATGTTTACCTTGTCTTGAATCTTCCATAGAGAATTTAAAATGCTTAAAAATATGGAAGGTTGAACTTGTCGACTTTTAGAATATTCCACAAGATGATCTTGTCTCCTAACTTAATCCATAGATATTTTATTATTGACAATGAATCCCTTTATTAATTTAAATAAAAACCTACTCGAC
This sequence comes from Lathyrus tuberosus, assembly GCA_022829125.1. Lineage (NCBI taxonomy): Eukaryota > Viridiplantae > Streptophyta > Magnoliopsida > Fabales > Fabaceae > Lathyrus > Lathyrus tuberosus. The sequence continues at coordinate 18,823,728 of JALAZF010000034.1, forward strand.
TTATCCAGATTTGATGAAGTGTTGCAACACAAAAAATCTCAAAAATTTCCTTGTGAATCTTCCTCATTGCAATTGTCTTTTCATAACGTTGGTTTATATATACCTTCACGAGCACAATAATGATTGAATATAGGGGTGGAAAATGGGCATGTCCATCCCTTTTAAGTCCCTCCATGTAAAAGCTCAAAAAAAATAGGGCAGGGGTAGACATAGTAGAGGTGGAGAGACTAAAACCTTGACCTGCCTTGCAAAAAATGGGGGTGAAAGAGGTGGGTCTAGCAGGCATTGCAACCCTAAAGCCTAAGAGTGGCAAATATACATGCCAGCTCTGTTGATTCATGTGCCCACCAAAGTCCGCAAAAAGATAGGACAGACATAGTATAGGATACGAGCCTAAAATCTTAACCCCCCTCCCTTCACTTTACACCAAAAATTGTGGGACAACGGGCATGCCCGAAAGATCGGATTCGTTTTTCCATCCCTAATTAAAGTATTAAAGGACCTTGTAATATTCACTAGGACATCCAATATAATTAAGGAAATTTTAGCATTAGTGATAATAATAAAATCTCCAAAATGCTTTAAATGAATCATTGTAGATGGTTTCTTTTATGTAATAAAATGGTTGTACCATCCCGCTTCTTTGAAATGAACCTTGAAATCAAACCAATTCTCAGCAAGGTTCATGAAATCATCTTATAATTCGCTTCATAATTAGAACTTATTAAGGGTTTATGGACATATTTGGAGAGTTTGAATGTAACATTGTTGAAATCTAAAGGTTACACACACACACAGAGAATTAGAGTTATATGTTTGAAAGTGTTGGACCGATAATGAGCTTGTGGGTGAAAAGATAATGTGTTTTAGTTTTTAAAGAGATTTTGTAATACCCCAATTCTTCTAATCATAATTGTGTCTACTAATTAGAAATTGATGATGAAGTGATTTAGAATAATGGACACAATTAGTAGAATGGCATAATTAGGAAATTGACTCTTAAGGCAAGGTCAAAAGAGTCGTTTTCCTAGCATATTATACATAGGCCAATGTAGAGGTAAACACCTTATTTGTTTCACAATTTTCTCTTGGTCTCAAAATCTAAACATAAAATGGAATTGGAGAAGAAAACGGGGCAACCAAGAACAAGAAGAAGAGGGGATAAAAATATATTGGATCAAGTTGGAATTATTGCCTTGCATGGGTGAGTTTGGAGCTATTGAAGAAGGATCAAAAAATGAATTAATCAAGCATCAAAATATTATCATCATCCTCTCATCATTCTTCAAGTTCAAAATTTATAATCAATAGAAGAGGAATTAGAGCCAAGCTTGAAGGAATCTTCTTGAATGTGTGGAGTTCTTGAGCAATTGAAGTAGATCATGAAGCCTACATTAACATCTTCATATCTTGCTATTCAGATTAGGGTTTTATCATAAGGTGAGGTTCCTCCCTAGGATTTAATAGAGAATTAGATCCATTTACGGTGGATGCATAAGGATTAGGAAATTAATTCATGATATGTTACCTTGTGTGTTTGATCATGTTGGTGTATGCTTTGTTGTTTAACTTGATAAAAATGTGTATTATGTTCATACATGATCCTAGGAATGTTAGATTGGATTATGGGTTGGAAAACCATGAAAAATGTTTTTTTCCTGAGAATTTAAAGGTTTTTTGAGCCTATTGGGCCCATGATGGCCTTCACCATCCATGAAGGCCAACGCGTCATGTTCCCAGACTAGAATGACGGCCATCATGATCATAACGGTCAACCAGTCATCCCCTTTGTCTCGAGTCAAAGTTGAGGGGGAAATGGCATAACTTAAGTTAGACAATTTCGATTGAGACGCGGTCGGATACGTTGAAAAGATAATTCAAAAATCTATCCTATAGTGAAGTAAAATAATGTTTGTATACGTGTTTAGTAATTGTGAATAAACTATGATTTTCTATGTTGTATGTTATGTTTTGATGTACCAGAATCATAATAGCATGTGTTCGCATAGTATTGATAACAAATGTGTTTCAAAGAATGTTTTAAAGCATCATGTTCATTCAAAAAAATAAATCATCATCAGAAACTTCGAATATTATAACGAATATTTTTTAAAGAATGAATACAATTGAATTTTACCTCTTCGTCTCATACATGCATGTCAACATTGTCTAGATATAGAGGCATCAACGATAAGTCAGACGAGTCTCCTTCAAACACTTGGGGTGCCTGGGTCTGGGGTGTCGCCTGGGGTGCATCATGTGCTAGTGGGGCTTCTGGGGATTAGGAGGTGACACCTGCCTCATACGAAAAGATGAAGGAGGATATGCATGAACCCCAAAAGTTGACGCCTCCGCATTAACCGAACTAGAACTGATGGGTGTCTGCGATGATCAAGTTATTTGCCTCCGAACTGATGCATGATGCGCAACTCTGTCGTGGCTTAATTTATATATTTTTTTCATCCATAATGCCTATAATTAAACCACACTAACATTATACATATGAAACACAATGAAATGAAGCCAAACAATATAGACAAAAAAATTCGAAAATGCATCTTCGATTTCTGAAAAAATGTTGAAAAAATTCGAAGATGCATCTTGAAATTCTGGCACAGATATCAGATGTTCTACACAGATGTTGAGACACCGATATCCAATACAATGAACACGTTAACAATAATAATAACAGTGCAGAAAGTAAAGAACACATTGATATGTTTACCCAGTTCGGATCAACAATCCTACGCTGGGGGATACCAAGCCAGGAACGAAATCAATATACGATAGTATCAATTCACAGATCATACAGCAACCACACCTAGTTACAATCCGCTCACTTAATCACTACCCTTCCTATGACTTTTACCTAAGACTCACCTAGGTATGAGGCCCTCCTCAAATCCCTCTTCAATCACAAACTGTGACTGGTTCCTTTCAACACAAGTAACAAAGCGAAAGCCACACTTTCAAAACACACAATTCTCAATACTTCAAAGCTTATGAGAAATGACATACAAGAAACTCAATGCTTAAAAACTTATGAGTAACTGACAGAACTTACAACACAAAACCAGTCCTTGTACTGTTATCAGAATGATACCAGTTAGGCTCACAAATAACACTCAAAAACCCTAACAAAACACACGTAAGTTCCACACCTAAACTAGGTTTACACCAGTCAATATATAGCATTAAATCTGGACTGGATTGGGCTTCAAAATGCAGCAAAGAGACTGCACACAATTCTGCAATAAAAACTCCAAGAAAATAGGTCTTCAATCCAAAGTTTCCTAATATGTCTCCATATTTAGAAAATGTTGAAAATCCGAAAACCAACACACAAAAACTCAACCCAAAATACTTTGGATGCCACATAGGATAACTAAATATTCACAGAATATTCAGTAACAAATACCAACAACAGAATCTTCCTTTAAAACTAAAATCAGACGCGATGTCCTATGATCCAGGATGGGACATCTTTATCCGACATGTTTAATGCAGAATATTAGAACATCTTGTTTCAACATCTTGCTGCTAGAGTAGTTTTAGCAAAATAAATGCCAACCACAAAATCAAAGAAATAACAATCTCCCCCTTTGGCTTATTTTGTCTAAAACTACACACCAAACAATCTTGCAAAGATAACACAAGCAAAACAACAATATTAGAGACAGTAGCGAAAAACACACCATAACACCAACACAAAACACAACATAGCAGCAAAAATTCACACCCAAAAACTCCCCCTCAACTGCAGCAACACAACAACATTCTCCCCCTCAACTGCAGCACCAGGACAAGCACACCACAAAGCACAAGCACACCACAAAGCACACTACTCCCCCTTTTTAGCCATAAATATGACAAAGGCAAGTAGAACAGTTATTAATTTTGAGAAATGGTCAAGTCATAAACCAAAATAAACAGCATCAGAAAGTAGATGCACACAACATCACATGAACAAATGTCATGCACAAACTTTAGCATTTTTCCCTTCATAAACACCTGCACAAGCTGCACTACCAGAATTACCTTTATTCTTTTTAGTCTGGCAACCAGAAAGAACATTAATTGCTATAGTTCTTCATGAATACAAACCCCAAGTCTACTCCTCAGGTTTTCAAACTGAACTGCATCCAGAGCCTTGGTAAATATGTCAGCGAGCTGATTTTCTGTGCTAACATGCTCAAGAGTTACGACTTTATCCTCCACAAGTTCTCTGATGAAGTGATGTCTGATATCAATGTGCTTAGTCCTGCTATGTTGAATAGGATTTTTAGACATATTAATAGCACTCAGGTTATCACAAAATAATGTCATGACATCTTGTGTGACATTATACTCAGATAGCATTTGCTTCATCCACACCAGTTGAGCACAATTACTTCCAGCTGCTATGTACTCAGCTTCAGCAGTAGAAAGAGATACAGAATTCTGCTTCTTACTAAACCATGAAATAAGATTATTTCCTAAAAATAAACAACCTCCAGAGGTACTCTTCCTATCATCAGCACTTCCAGCCCAATCAGCATCACAGTATCCTACTAAAATGGAACTTGAGTCATGGGAGTACAACAACCCATAATCACATGTACCACTCACATACTTAAGAATTCTCTTAACTTGATTGATGTGACTGACCTTGGGTTCTGCTTGGTATATTGCACATACACCAACTGCAAAGGTTATGTCTGGCCTACTTGCTGTGAGATACAGCAGACTGCCAATCATGCTTCTGTATAAACTCTGTTCAACATTCACTCCCTTTTCATCTTTGGATAACTTCAAGTGAGTAGGAGCAGGAGTTCTCTTGTGCTTGGCATTATCCAATCCAAACTTCTTCACAATATTCCTCGCATATTTGCTCTAACAAATAAAAATGGAATCTTCCATCTGCTTGACTTGCAATCCAAGGAAGTAAGTCAATTCACCTACCAAGCTCATTTCAAATTCAGATTGCATTTGGTTGACAAAATGTTGGACCATTTCATCCGACATCCCACCAAACACAATATCATCTACATAAATTTGAGCAATCATTAGTTTCCCATCCTTCTCCTTGACAAAGAGTGTTTTATCAATACCACCATTCCTGTATCCATGTTTGACTAAGAACTCAGTCAGCCTTTCATACCAAGCTCTTGGAGCTTATTTCAAACCATACAAAGCCTTCTTTAGCTTGAAGACATGATCAGGAAAATTTGGATCCACAAACCCTTTAGGCTTCTCAACATAAACTTCCTCATTAAGATAGCCATTCAAAAAGGCACTCTTGACATCCATTTGAAACAATTTGAATTTCAAAAAACATGCCACTCCTAGCAACAATCTGATGGATTCCAATCGAGCCACATGAGCAAATGTTTCATCAAAATCTACTCCTTCAATCTGTGTGTATCCTTGAGCAACTAGTCTGGCTTTGTTTCTGGTAACAACTCCTTGTTCATCAGACTTATTCTTATAAACCCACTTTGTTCCAATCACATTTGTTCCTGCTGGTCGTGGTACCAGTTCCCAGACTTCATTCCTCTTGAATTGACAAAGCTCATCCTGCATAGCACTTATCCAGAACTCATCTGTCAATGCCTCTTTAGCATTCTTTGGTTCAAGAGGCATTTGACACAGCCTCCCTCGATCTGGTTCTTACACTTCATTCAGATTTCCAATAATCAACTCCTTAGGGTGATCCTTCTGAACCCTTATAGAGGGTCCCCTGTTAGCATGCTCTACCTCTTCATTCTCAGGTCTAGTGTCGGTCTCTTGAGCATTATCTTCTACGGACTCAGTGTCTTGTGAGATTTCATTGTTCATGGGAAAACATGTTCCAACATCATCTGGGACATCTTCGTCTTTGCCAGAGTCATCAACCACCACATTTATGGATTCCATCATCACCTTAGTTCTAGAATTAAATACCCTATATGCTTTACTGTTTGTAGAGTATCCCAAAAATATCCCTTCCTCACTCTTAGGATCCATCTTTCGCCTCTGCTCACGATCCGCCAAGATATAGCACTTACTCCCAAAAACATGGAAATATTTCACATTTGGCTTTCTACCTTTCCATAGCTCATAAAGAGTAACAGAAGTACCTGATCTGATAGTCACCCTATTGTGTATATAGCAAGCGGTATTCATGGCTTCAGCCCAAAAATGATATGGAAGTTTTTTGGCATGAATCATGACCCTTGCACACTCTTGAATAGTCCTATTCTTGCGTTCCACCACACCATTTTGCTGAGGAGTGATTGGTGATGAGAATTCATGAGTGATTCCTTCAGATAAACAAAACTCTTCAAACTTGTTATTTTCAAATTCTTTCCCATGGTCACTTCTGATTCGAACAACACCACAATCCTTTTCTCGTTGAATCCTTTGACACAATTCTTTGAAAGCTGCAAATACCTCAGACTTCTCTCTGATAAAGCTTATCCAGGTGAATCTGGAGTAATCATCAACGACAATATAGGCGTACTTCTTCCCACCAAGACTTTCAACCTGCATAGGTCCCATTAAGTCCATATGAAGCAGCTCTAGAACTCTAGAAGTTGTGGTAAGATGTTGAAGCTTTTGTGTGACATCCTTGTTTGCTTCCCAACTTGACATTCACCACATATTCTATCCTCATCAATCTTCAGTTTGGGAATACCTCTAACAGCCTCACTTGACATAACTTTCTTCATCCCTTTCAAATGTAAGTGACCCAATTTCTGATGCCACAGTTTGGTTTCATCTTCCTTTGACATCAAACAGGTAGACAAACTTTCTGATTCTTGAGGATTCCACAGATAGCAGTTATCCTTAGACCTGGTTCCCTTCATGACAACTTAATTTTCTTCATTGGTTACTAGGCATTCAGATTTTGTGAAATTTACTTTGAGTCCTAGATCACACAGTTGGCTTATACTGATCAAATTTACAGTCAGCCCTTTGACAAATAGAACACGATCCATATTTGGTTGTCCTGTGTAGTCCAGATTTCCAACACCTTTTATTTCACCTTTTGATCCATCCCCAAAAGTGACATAATTGGTAGAGTGAGGCTTGATATCTGACAAAAAATTTTTCACACCAGTCATGTGTCTTGAATAACCACTATCAAAGTACCAATCTTCCCTTGCAGATGCTCTGAGAGAGGTATGTGCTATGAAACCAGCCATCATATTTCTAGGAGTCCATCTTTTCTTTACTTTAGCCCAATTCTGTCCTTTATTTTGTTGATGAGCAGTTTTGGGATAACCATGCAAATTGTAGCAAAAGGACTTTAAGTGACCAATCTTTCCACGGTAATGACATCTCCATGGTTTATACTTTGAACTACATACTATTTTCTGATGTTTCATCTGATGTTGAAACATGTGATTTGACATCTCCTCCTCTTGCTTTATTTTCTGAGGAACAAACTTTAATACAGACTTCTTGTAGTTCTCTGCTTGATTGTTAAAACCAAGACCTTGTACATTTCCAGCATTTTTCCCAGTCTGAAGAATCTCATCCAGCTGCGTGGAACCATTGTTCAGCATTCTTATAGATTTGGTCATATTGTCAAGTTTTGACTTTTGCCATACAACCTCCTCTTTAAGATCAGCAATGATTGACAGATGTTCTTCCTTCTCAGCTTCTAGTTGAGCTATCAGAACCTTCTGTTCAAATATTATCTGGCACCTCTCTTCATTCTTGATACACAACTCTGAGAACCCAGTGATAACTTCCTGCTTAGTGAGTTCTCCAATATAAGATTCATTGTCAGAATCAGACTCATAAGTTGTTTCTCCATCAGATTTACAGATTCCAGTCAAGGTTGTCACCAATTTTGCTGATTCTTCTTCAAGATCACTCTCAGACTCTCCTTCTGACCAAGACACAGATAAGCCCTTCTTCTGCCTTTTGAGATACGTGGGACACTCAGTTTTTATGTGCCCAAATCCCTCACATTTAAAACACTGAACTCTCTTCCCTTGATTGGAGTCTTCTTCAGTTCTGGACCTTCTGCCTCCATCCTGGTTTTTACTAATGTCGAGTGACTTGTTCTGAACATTTGCTCTTGACTTCCAGTCCATCCTTTTCAACACTTTGTTAAATTGTTTTCCAAGCAATACCAGATCTTTAGACACCCCTTCATCTCTGACCAGGTTACCTTCATCGTCTGAATCACCAGCATTTGACACAAAAGCTATACTCTTCTTCTTTTCAGACTTTTCACTGATCCCTAATTCAAATGTTTGAAGTGATCCCACAAGTTCATCCACTTTCATCTTATCTATGTCCTGAGCTTCCTCTATAGCAGCCACTTTCATGTCAAATCTCTTAGGTAGAGATCTGAGGATTTTTCTGACCAGTTTGCTATCAGACATCTTTTCACCTAGGGCACTTGAAGCATTAGCTATCTCAATAATGTTCATGTGAAAATCATGAATGCTCTCATCTTCCTTCATCTTCAAATTCTCAAACTTGGTAGTGAGAAGCTGAAGTTTTGACATCTTCACCTTTGAAGTCCCTTCATGAGCAATCTTCAAGACCTGCCACGCCTCTTTTGCAATGGTGCAATGTTCAATTAACTTAAAGATATTCTTATTAACACCATTAAACAGTGCATTCATGGCTTTGGAATTTCCCAAGGACCCTTTGTAGTCTGCATCATCCCAGTCTTCCTCTTCCTTCACCACATCAGTAGGATTACCTTCTCCATCTCTAACCTTTGGGGGTTCCCATCCTTTGATAATAGCTTTCCATGCTAGATCATCCATGGATTTGATGAATGCTACCATCCTTGGTTTCCAGTAGTCATAGTTGGAACCATCAAGCAGAGGTGGTTTGTTCAAAAATCCTTCATCCTTGTCCATTGCACCAGAAAGTGCCTTCCCTGAATTTCACCCAGAACCAAACAAGGGTGCAAGCTCTTGATGCCAATTGAAATTCTAGCACAGATATCAGATGTTCTACACAGATGTTGAGACACCGATATCCAATACAATGAACAAGTTAACAATAATAATAACAGTGCAGAAATTAAAGAACACAGTGATATGTTTACCCAGTTCGGATCAACAATCCTACTCTGGGGGCTACCAAGCCAGGGACGAAATCAATATACGATAGTATCAATTCACAGATCATACAGCAACCACACCCGATTACAATCCGCTCACTTAATCACTACCCTTCCTATGACTTCTACCTAAGACTCACCTAGGTATGAGGCCCTTCTCAAATCCCTCTTCAATCACAAACCGTGACTGGTTCCTTTCAACACAAGTAACAAAGCGAAAGCCACACTTTCAAAACACACAATTCTCAATACTTCAAAGCTTATGAGAACTGACACACAAGAAACTCAATGCTTAAAAGCTTATGAGTAACTGACAGAACTTACAACACAAAACCAGTGCTTGTACTGTTATCAGAATGATACCAGTTAGGCTCACAAATAACACTCAAAAACCATAACAAAACACACGTAAGTTCCACACCTAAACTAGGTTTACACCAGTCAATATATAGCATTAAATCTGGACTGGATTGGGCTTCAAAATGCTGCAAAGAGACTGCACACAATTCTGCAATAAAAACTCCAAGAAAATAGGTCTTCAATCCAAAGTTTCCTAATATGTCTCCATATTTAGAAAATGTTGAAAATCCGAAAACCAACACACAAAAACTCAACCCAAAATACTTTGGATGCCACATAGGATAACTAACTATTCACAGAATATTCAGTAACAAATACCAACAACAGAATCTTCCTTTAAAACCAAAATCATACGCGATGTCCTATGATCCAGGATGGGACATCTTTATCCGACATGTTTAATGCAGAATATTAGAACATCTTGTTTCAACATCTTGCTGCTAGAATAGTTTTAGCAAAATAAATGTCAACCACAAAATCAAAGAAATAACACATCTCCGTAATGTTCAGCAACTCAAAAAGGACAAAAATGGTAGCAATGTAATCCAATTCAACATCCAAAAATGCATTAATCATTTAAACTACCTATCAAACATATTACTCATTTAAATAACATATCCAAACTACCTATAACATAACCTAATGCTTAATTTCTACAAATGTATATTGAAATAAAAAAGTATAGAGAAATTAAAAACTTATAAAAAATGTGAGTTTGATGATGAGCATTGTGATCGATTGGATGTTGAAGGTAGAACCTTGGATGTATGTTGTATGAGTTTAAGAGTTTGTGCGTTGATAGAGTTTGAAACTTAAGAGATTATAAGAGTTTAAAAAGTTGAAGAGTTGGAGAGTTTTGAGATGTGATGAATGAGAAGAGACTGACGTGTATTTGAGTAAAATACCGTTCAAAGATGCATCTCTGTAAGCTATACGGAGATACATTTTTGTAATTTTTTTGACATAGTCTTAGAGTCTGACTCAAAAAAGAATGTGATTGAGATGCTTCAAGAGATGTATTTTCGAATTTTAAAAATAATTTTGATTTTTTATTAGAATAGAGAAGCAATGCTAGAGTACTTAATGCAATTCTCATTTTATTTGTTGATGAACTCTATTTATACACTTGGAATATAAAGAACATGAGCTTTTGAGCTTAGCTCATTTTCTGGATAACAAATGCCTCTTTTATTAATTCTACTAACTCCATAGATCTTACAAGTTAAGTTTTTTTTTTCTATGTTGTTAGGAAGAAATTTAAAATAAATAAAAAAATCCTATACTTAAACAATTACACTCATTTTCTTAAAAATATTTTGAAATTTTGTTTTAAAGAAATTTATTTTCAATTCTTAAAATTTCACAATATTTTTCAAAAGTGTTGTGATGTTTGTAAAAATATTATGAAACTTTTTCAAATTCTTGTAGTTGCTAGACATTCTTTTAGTTTTACTTGAAAGATCATTCAAAGATAAAACCAACTCTTCACGAGATAAGTAGATAAAATACTTATGACTCCTCATAATCAAAGGGAATGGTGGCCTTGTTCCTTATCTCTATTAGAGGATTCATAATAAACTCTTACACAACAAGCTTATTGAGATCTTTGGTTTCCTAGATAGTAGTGACCTTGGGTTTCTATCTTTTTTTTTTTTTATTAACTCCTCATAATCTTCTTCACATGATCAATAGTGGTGTATTTCTTGTCAAGAAGTTTAGTCCAGATACTATTTTGAATCATGAAAACGTCAATTTTATGCTTTCAACTTCTTCCATCTTAAACAATTTGTATTTTCTGAAAACTTTTTGAAAGTGATAGCATTCATAAGGTAACTTATGGATTTGTGTTGTATTTTAAAATATTTATTTATTCTGCATTCGTCTTTTTTCTGGATATCTCCGTACCAATAGTCTTAACCGGTGCTATATACCCACCCCTCTTCAACCATATCCCAAAAATCACATCTAGAGATAGAAAGAAACTACAAAACTTATCTTATCTATATCAAAATCTTCTCTATCAAACACTAGAGGTTTGTTTGAGTAACCACGCGCAATCTCTTCAACATTTTGATACATTTTTTTCTAAAGATATTTACTCTAACAACACTGTTAAGTTACACAATTTAGAGAATGTGCTCTGATTACAATTAAAGGTGGGAAAATACAAGAAAATAGGGTTTGAGTTGTGTGACTTAAGAACTTTTTCTTTTTAAAAAACTTGGCAAAGATAAAAAATAAAATAACTCAAATCAACACTTGATATTTCTTCAAGTTTGTGGAAGTGAAAATCCCTTTGTGCTCGAAAAACCATCCTGTAATAGCCTTGTCAGGCTGAAAATATAACTAGAGCATTTGCAAAATGTCAAATCTCGTGGATAGACTCAATTTTAAATGACATGAAGTTTGAAGTGGAAAAACCTTAGCAATCGCATATCAATAACAATTAAGTTATCAATTTAGCTAAAATCTCTAATAGTAGAAATAAACAAATTAAACCAAATTTCCTTTTGTTCATGATCAAGTAATAAAGGGCGGATTGAGAACGGATCATTGTCCAAGTGAATGGCATTTTTACAAAGGCGGTCAAGGTTGAAATTTTGAAAAGTGGAAAGCTGAAGAAGGGGTAACATTGTTAAAGAAACGACAATTTGAACTAAAAGATGTTAGGAATGATTCAAACTTCATAATATTGTTTATTAGTAGTTAATACATTCAATTAGTTAGATGAAACTAATTGTAACAAACTAGATAGCACTATGTAATTGCATTTATTTCATTCTAATTCAATAAAAGTCATAACTGAATACTCTTCCTCTTCTCTAATGTGTAATGGCTTCTATACAATCCACCAAAGAACACTGTCATCACATTTTTCAAGACACTTTTTTATAAAAGTGAAACCTTAAATTTAGTTTGATATTGGTACATCCATTCAATAAAATATGATTATTCAAAACCATGTAAATTTTTAAATTTATTTTATTTTAAAATAAATTAAAATTTTAAAATAATTTCTACCAAGTATAGATACCCAACCAATACTCATGAGATACAAAGAATTTACCTTTTATGGTAGAATACATATTAATTATAACCAGTAAAAAAATGTGTTGAAACCAAACATAAAAGTTCTGTTTAACCAATTGATAAAAGAGATAGAAGCAAGTGTAGGAATATATGATTAATATCACTTTTATTGTAAAAAGTGAATACACCTGATAAAAGAAGAAATGACCCGAGACACGAGTAAAAAATCTGAACTAGCTCTACAAATGGTTTACAACCCACGGATTGGCCAAGGGAAAAAAATGAAAAAGAAAGTGCAGTTCCTGTAATTTTCATCTAATCTTTCTATTATGCTACATGACAACCATCATTGTTTCGCAAACATCCCTTGTGTTAAGGAGGAAAAGTCATATTCCTTGGCAGACTTGGAAGTGGTTGACGGAACTGGAGTTGACTGAGGTTTACTCACTCCCATTGTCATCATACCATTGACTGGACCAACTTGCCCCATACCATAGAAACTGCAACAAATGGACACTTGTTTAATACAAAAGTCAAAATAGAAGGTTTTCCGACAATAAATGCAATTGAGTTGATGTCAAAGGAAGTAACAAAGATAAGACAAATAACATAACATATAGATGAATTGAATTGATGTACGAAATTTTCAGGCAGTTTGTAGATTAATGCCCTGTTTATACGATGATCTTCATTAAAAAAAAAAAGTAATATGGTAAATTAATGGGAAGCTGTTCAAACATGTGTGGGTGTGTGGTGTGGGAGCAGCAAAAATAGCATTTGATTCAAGTGAAATGAAAAAACATAATGAAAAATCTAGCTAAACAGAGGATCTATTTTTGACAATCATAATGGTTGGAACAAAAAAATAACACCAAAAGTAATCTTTTGGAATGACAGTCTACAAGTATCTCCCATTTCGTTTTGGCTTGCAAAACCGAAGATTTAGCACCAATATCAGCTCAGGGTTACTCTGAGCTCTATGGAACAATAGCAGGTAATATTGCCAAATCACTATAAATTATCCAATCTAATATGAAGTTTAAGTTGGCTTAATGAAGACTAACTAACGACATACCCAGATGGTGGATGTTGAACAGAGTTCCCAGCTGGATGTGCTGGAGTTATGTTCCTAGTCTGATCCAGAGAGACAAGAAATAAGTTAGTCACTGGACACACAAAAGTATCATTCATCAATAGAAATTTCTGGCTTGCTTGAGTCATTTACCTGCATAAGTTTCTGCAGCTCTCCCTGAGCACCCATGGGCATCACTCCAGATATTGGGAATCCAGTAGATGGCCAATTTTGGACAGAAACATTGGGACTTTGCTGTTGTATGCCAGTAGGATACTTGAGATCAACCCCATTAGATTTAGATGCAGCAGCCATTAGAAGAGACTGCTGCTGTGCTAGCATGGCGAGCTGTTGTTGATGCATTGCAAATGGAGATACAATGTTGCTCTGCAGATATCCAACAAAAATAGAAGAACTTATATATTTAATAATAAGACTAAGCAGACCACATTTCAAATAGAAAGCAATTCCACAATCTCACCCAAACCTATTGAAGCATTGATTCATACATACCTTCTCAAAGAGGCTCATTATATCATTTTTCACATCTTTCTGTGGTTTCGCTGGAGCTAAACTTGGTGTCACAGAAAATGAATCTTTAAATAGATCCTCAATTCCAGGTGCAGACTGAGAAGTACTCTCAACTGCATTTGGTGGACCAGCTTTCTCGGCTGTCGACACCTCTGCAGCAGCTGAAACAAAAATAGCAGTGAAATTACAACCTTGAAGTCACTTTACTTATACAAAAATTTTATATTTCTTTTTCTTTTTCATTTTTAAGTTTTAACACAATTTGCTTCTTATTTCCAAAGATTTGTATAGGAAACATTAAAAACAGTTTTCCCCCCGATTTCCAGTTTTTACTGATAAAATATTTGGAAACAGAAACAAATTTTAAACAAAGTGACCATTTTTTAATTAGAAGTAAACAAAAAACATATTCTCAGAGTGAACAGGCCCAAGTTCTTCACAACACAATCAATAGATGCCTCTACAAATCTTCCTAAGCAAAATGCCGAGCAACATTTTTAATGCGCTTCTGTAGAGTTTTTTTTCCTTTTTTTTAAGGACGCAAACATACACTGAAAGCCTGCCCAGTTATTATCATCAGCAGTAGCACCAGCTGCTTTGGAGCCATTTTCATTTGCATCATCCATGGACAACATGTTGAAAAGGTCTGTAGCATAGTCTACTTTGGGAGGGGTACTTTGAGCTGTGTCTATAGTCGGCTTTGAAGTTACAGCTTGTTGTTGCGGGGGTACTGATTTCACTTTCTCGGTTTCCTGAGGTTGAGGAGCAGGAGTTACCTGTTCACAAAATGATTATTTCATATAAACAATAATAATCTCAAAATTTCAAGTAGAAAAAGGGAAGAAATTTCTGTTACAGAAAAAATTCTAGAATACCAATTGCTCATAACAATATAATATGATGTTATCTATTGTATACAAAATTGTTTTATTACAAGACTCTGTAATTTCTCCTCCAATATTACTTCCATTGCCAAAAAAATGTGGCATTTCATGACATTAACAGGCATTATAAATGGAATACTCATGTTATCAAGGTTCTGAAAACCGAAACGGACAGTAGGCCTGTAAAATCTAGTTAATACAGTATTAATTATTTATGTTAATGTTTAATCAATCATGTTACTTAATATAAATACTTATATTTAATATTTAACATGTTCAACTTGAATACATTACTTTATACATACTAAAATCACAAAACAACCTTTATCTAACTACTACCGGTTCAACCACGGTTCGACCATTGAACCTTAAATCAGTATCTTCCTCAGTTCAATGTCCAATCCGGTTTTCCGAATATTGCACATAATGCAACATAAGATGTCACATAAGAAGAGGAAAAAAAAGGTTAACATATAAAATTGCAATTACCTGCTCCGGTACATTGCGAGGAGCAGGAACCCTACGTCTTGTAGCAGGAACTGCATTTGATGGTTGGATTTTCTTCCTTTCCTCAAAAGTATTTTCAGGAACAGTGGCGTTTTCATGTCGACTTTTTTCTGCAGGCCTCTGCCATTGTGAAGGAGATTTATCTTCTCGTAGTCCAGAAGGTGTTCTTGAATTCCCATCCCTTGGAACCCATCTCTTCTCTTCATACCTTTAAATATATGCAATAGTTGAAATCATGTGCAAAAAACAAGATGCATACACTTCAAACAGTACAAGTATGAAAATTTAGCCAGAGTCTTGGGGTTTATTACTTTGCACGAATGAAATTTTCAATTCCAACTCTGTCGTAGTTTGGAGGTAATTCTGCTTCCCAGTAACTATTTGCTTTATCGTTTCCCATTGCTGAATAGGACCAAAACAAGAAATTCTAAAATAATGAGTTGATTGTATAACAAATAACATCAACCAAATTCAAATTAACTGCAAAAGATCAGGACCATTCAAATTCACTTACAATGAATGAATGCAACTTGCTCTGGAAGCCAAGTGTCAAGAGTTGCAGAACGAACCTGACAGGAAAGCCATATGTTATTATACAATAAAGAAACGCCCCAAGTAATTGGAACTTTTAGAAAGTCTTTAATCACTATAAAAGCCAACATTTAGGACTTAAGAGCCATACTTCAGTAATTCCCATGTCAAATTAAATCAGTACTAATACTTGATTTCAAATGGAAAAGCAACAAAATCAGATTGAAAAACTTTGCCAACAAAAAATTATTCAACTGCCATAAACACTGCCAGAGTCCCAGTAAAAATAATAATAGTCCTACTATAACTTAACAAGTGAAGTCCCCACACAAGCACAAATTACCTCTAAATATACGAGTCAACGACGCTATATTTTCTCACAAGGTAGGGTTGGCTAATAATATACAAATTAAAAAAAAGAGTCAATAAGTCAATTTCCTGTTAAACAAGGAAAATGATATTCACTCACAAGCCATCTGCTTCTTGATACTAGCAAGGGTTTTGAATAAGCATGATATAAAAATTGCAGAGGCTATCCAAATGATTAAGCATAGATTAGAGAATCAACACATTCAACTAAACACATTACAATTACGGCAATATATGTGCCGAGCACATAAAGATAATCATAATATATATCCACAAACTACTCAGTAATATGAAGACTATATCCACAAATGACCATATAATATAATCTCCCACACTTCTGATATTTCACAGTATTGATGTACATTACATACCAAGGACAAAAGGAACATAGCATCACCTTTGAAATATGTACTCCCAAACTTCTATGTATTCCTGAACATTGCATGCATATAAAGATGCCAAGATTTACACTGGCCCATCTCGGAGCTCTGCAAAGTAAATTATTATATAAAGTTGAGTGCACATTGTGAATAATAATAATAATAATAATAATAATAATAATAATAATAATAATAAATAATAATAATAATAATAATAATAAGTCTTGGAAATGAAAAAATTGCAAAGGACATCCACATTTTATGAACCAATTTGTATCTATCTACTCTATTTATTACTGACATGAGATCTGGATAGAACCATTCAGATTCAGACAGATACATACTTAGATTTGCAGTCAGCACATTCCCGATTCTCAGGTAATTTGAGCAGTCCTTCCAGTATCTACATATTTGAAGTAAAGAACAGAAAATACGTAAGCCAGAGTGAGAAAGAGAAGGGAAACATAAGATGTGACAAAGCCTAAAATTAAACACGTTCAGTAAAGGGTATAATAATACAAGTTAATGTAGTTCAACCTGTTAAACTGGAGCCATCTTCATGTTGGGAGAACCAACTACGAAACATGAATAATTTTGAAGACACAAGTAAATTTATCTCCTTTTCCACTCAAAATATCAATGAAACAAGGCATCCCAATTTAATAAAAAAAGCCAGAAGATCCTAAATGTTTTTTATCCTTTCTTGTCATGAATATTTTTGACTTAAATCCCTCCCTTCAGTCATCATGGATTAAGTCCTCCTTACTATCTCAAATTTACAACTACTCAAACAAACAACCAAAATACCCCCAGGAAAAAACGGTTTAGAATTTTCTGGTGTTATGAGTACAAGCCCAAAATGCAACTAGTATTTCTGATTTTCAAACATTGATATAGAAAACACCGTCAAAATGAAAACAAAAAGTCTTTCGCAAACTAGATAAACCTAAGTATCCAATTATGCATCAGTAGAAAAGTATCAAACTACAAATTGCAATATCCTAATTGATTAATCCCAACAAAGTGAAACACTACAGATCAATCAATCAACCTACCAACTATCAATAAACGAACATCAGATTTCATGAACAATCAGATTAAAATAACTGAAAAACTACCGAAATGACACATTTCCAAACAATCCCAGCGAAAACAAAAACTATCAAATACACATCACAATACACAAACACACGCTACAACAGACTATAAAACAACAAATCAGACGATAACGGATTCAAATCGAACGCGTAAGGATCAAATTCATGCAATTTACGAAGTTAACAGAAAGAGTATAATTACGAAACCTTCTTGTGCTTGGCGTTAAGCTCTTTGGTAACGTTGGCCTTTCCGTTCATGGTGATTGGTTGAAGAAGAGTAACAAAAACGAATCGGAGAGGGAATTAGCAGAAACCGAAAGCGAGAGAGAGGAAGACGAAGAAGATCGAAGGTCAAATTGGTCTTTTTGCGCTCTTTCCCCTCTCTCAATCGAACTAAGCTTTTCGTCTATGGTCGTTAGTGTTATTAAATGTGAACAAAATAGTGTTCGCAAATTCACAACGCACTCCTTGACTCTTTTTATTTATTTTATTCAACATGCTTTATTTTGTTCTTTTTTTGGCTGGACCACATAAGGACAATTTTTTTTTTTATTGAATGAAAGGACAAATTCATTTACTCACAATAATTAACAAATGGTTAATACGATATTCTACTCTCTTTTTTTACTCAATCCTCTAGAGTTTTGTTGCATAATATCTATCATCCAATTCTTTATCTATGTAGTATTATTTTAAATAAATTACAATTTATATTTAATATGAAAAATGTTTTATTTTTAACACTTCATAACCATTCTTGGCCTTAATTTTAAAGAAGATAGTAGTGTAAATCTAAAGGAATATTTATATATTTTTTAAGTATTACGAAATTTTAATTTAAAAAGAAAAATAAGATGTTGTGAGTTTAAATTAGTGTTTATGTAAATGAATGTCTTTATATAACTATTAATTGAACTAATTTAACGAGCCGTAAATATTATTATGTTAGAAAGAGAATATTTACATTCTTTTTTATAAAGTTGAATATATCCTCAATCAAAGGCTTTATAAAGATAGGAGTTCATTGATGGTATCTATCAACAAATTTTCTATTTAAAATTTTTTTTAACATAGTTTTTTATAAAGTGATGTTTAATCTCAATATGTTTTTCTTTAGAGAACAGAATTAGATTCTTTGGTAAACAAATGACAAAAATATTATCATAATAGATATGGATCATACTTTTTTTATCTGATAATCTTCAAGTTGATGTTTCATTCAAAGAAGTTGAGTTCTACAACTTGTAGCAGATATGCATTATGCTTATGTTGTGGATAACACAATTATTTATTGTCTTTTTATTCCTCAAGAGACGAGATTGTCACCAAAGAATCGACAGCTTGCACTAGTGTTTTTTTATTTTATTTATTTTGTCTCCAACATAGTATGCATTCCAAAACCTAACTAACTTGTAATCATTTGATTTTTTATAGCACAAATCAAAGTTAGTAGTATCTTTCAGCTATCTAAATATTATTCTTAACAATAGTTAAATGAGATTTTCTATGATCATATTGAAAAAAGAGTGCATAAGCATACACTAAAAAAATACTAGGTCTATAAATAGTGAGATAAAGGAGTGAACCTATCATACATTTGTATACGTTTTGGTTTATCTTAGTGTTGCTTTCATCTTTACTATAGGGCATGAGGTGAATTGTAGTTGCCATAGGTTTACATTACACCATGTCAAATATCTTTAGCAGCTCTTTTGTATATTTGGTTTGGTGAATGTATACTCAATTTGTATTTTGGTCGATTTGAATTTCTAAAAAGAATTGAATTTCTAGAAAGAACTACACTTCTTCCAACATGGTTATTTCAAATTCATTTTGCATTATCTTGGCCAAATATTGACAAAGAGTAGCATCAGTAAAACCAAAAATGATATCATCAACATGTGTTTGAACTATCAAAATTTCATTCTTGACTATTTTAGTTAATAATGTAGTGTCAACTCGTCCTCTTGAAAAATTGTTTTTAATGAGAAACCTACTGAGTCTATCATACCAAATTCTAGAAGTTTGTTTGAGACCGCGCGATGACTTTTTCAATTTATAAACATGTTATGGATGTTTAACCTTTCAAACCCATGGGGTTGTTTGACATACACTTATTCACTAATATATTCATTAAGGAAGGTATTTTTGACACCCGTTTAATATATAATGATATCATGATTAACAACAATTGATAATAATAACATCTTGTTGCTCCTAACCTACCTATATGTTTAGGATTTTAGCATAGTTGATTTCTTCTTGTTGATTATATCATTTAGCTACTAGTCCAGCTTTTATCTTGCCATATATTCTTGCTCGTTAAGCTTGTTTATGAAAATCCATTTGATTTCAATGACATGTTTTCCTTGTAGTCGTTGCACAATACCTCAAGCTTCATTTCTCTAGAATTGGTTGAGTTCTTCTTGCATATCCATTATCCAATCATCATCACCCAAAGCTTCATTCACATAGGATTCTTCAACCATTTAAAGTAATGAAACTAAGTGGACTTCGTTTCTGAATGATGATATGGTTCTTAGAGTGTGGGGGCAAGGTTTCTTAGTACTTGTTTTAATGATGTCAAAATTAGTATAATCGTGTATTTGTACTTTGGACGGTATTGTCGCGTCTTAGATTGCATTCATTTTTTAATGTACATAAAATGTTCCGTAAAAATTGCATCTATGCATATAGGAGCATCCCGTGTATGAAAGTTGTGTCTTTGATCATGTTGGATACCATAGGTTAACCCAAAAAGTTTTTAGGTAGAACAAAATACACACAAAAAGGTGTGTATGGCAGTTTGGCAACCTTGCATCGACTCACAGACATGTGGGGGTCGAGGCATGCTATTGAAATATCAATTTGCTGCTCTCGGGTGTCCATACATCGACCCACATGCATGGAGCAGCCGACGCATACTATAAGAAGAATAATTTTCCTTTTTAAGGGTGATTTGCGTCGACGTATGACCATGTTCTGGTCGATGCATCGCTGATTTTTTTGCGCAGGTTTTGCATTCGGGTGTGCTCAGGTCGACCCCCTAGTGCTATGGTCGACCTCTCGCGCACTAAAGCTAATTTTTCTGATCCTTTGTGTTTCAAAAAGATGTTATTTCCTGTTATTGGGTATTTGCATCATATATATTCATTTGTGTCATTATTGTACACATAGAACAAGAAAAGTGAAAATATATATTGATTTTTTCTCATCATCTTCACTCTCAATCTTGCATTCTTCAACAATTACACATTATCATTTTTGTTGATCTTTTACATTGTCGATGTGATAACGTCTAAACGTAGGATTGAGTATCTAGTTTGGGTTGAGAATTCAATGGGTTTTTCTTGAATAAAACCGTTAGGATTTTGTCCTCCAAGATCTTGAGGATTTGGGGGTTTTGCACAGATCTTTGCTTCATAGATTCAGCCGAGTGAAAGGTTTGAAGAACGGTGGGTTCGTTCAAACAAGTTGAGGTAATCGGAGGATTGTGTAGAAAGATTTAGGGTCGAACGTCGTGTGATCGAAATCAGTCGAGTGAAAGGTTTGAAGTCCGGTGGGTTTGTTCAAACAAGTAGCGGTAACCAGAGGTTTGTTCAAGGCGTTTGATGCACTTGATTCGACTTGAATCAAGGGGGGAAAGGGAATAATATCAACTTCAACAATTAGGCTTGAGTGTGTGGTGACTATTGTTTCTATTGTATAAACTTTGCAACTTGATAATACATATCTCAATTCTAGTTTTAGAATTGGGGGCAGACGTACCTGAAGCGAGGACGAAAGGGAAACTTCCTAAACAAATTCGGTGTTGTTCTCTCTTTCTCTATCTCTTTAATTTGTGTTGTTCACGTTTGTGTAATATCAATTGCTCGATAAATTTCTGCTGTTGTGTAGTGCTGAAATTCTATTTTGAAAACTCATTACAATCACTTGGATTGTAATTGTGAAAAATTATGCACTAACATTACATAGGAAATTTAACGTGGGGTGTTTTGCACACCAAGTGTTCGACGAATTGATTACACACAAACTGTTTGGGATATTGTCAATTTAAGTATACATTTCACAAGTCATTGGAAATTGGATAAACCAAAGTGATCATTACGTGTATTGATTAATTGGCAAATTATTGATTTGGTTTCTCATTGAATTCAATTCCATTCAGTTTCGCATATACGATCTTACCAATAATGGTTCACTGAGACGATTTATTTCCTCGGCCGCTTTCGCACGTTTTTGAAATTAACTTTTAAGTGCCGACTCTGTTTAAAAATTAGTGATATATTCAACCCCCTTCTAGATCATTGCCATCATCTAACAAGTGTTATCACGAGCACCGGTTCATCTAGTGTTTCGCATATAAAGTTTTAGAAAATGGCTAACGAACTAAAAGGGGCGTACAATAGAGCACCCATTTTTAATGGTGAGAACTATAGTTATTGGAAAGATCGTATACGTGTGCATATCAATTCTATTGATAGAAAGGTATGGAACATTATACAAAATGGTCCTATGGAAATCACCATGACAAATACGGATAACGTTGTTGTGCCTAAGCCGAAAGCATAATAGAACGAAGAAGATGAGAAAAAGTATAACTACGATTAGAAAGCTAGAAATATTCTTATCTCATCTTTATGAGTTGATGAATATTATAGAGTTTCACATTGTACTACTGCTAAAGCTATGTGGGACGCATTGTAAGTTGCCCATGAGGAAACTAATGATGTCAAACTAGCTTGAATCAACACTTAGACACAAGAGTTTGATCTCTTTCACATGAAGCATGGTGAAACCATTGCTGATATGCAAAAGAGATTTACTCATTTAATCAATCGACTAAACTCACTTAGGAGACCGGTTTCCAATGACGTTGCTACTAATAAAATTTTGAGGTGTCTTACTAGGGAGTGGCAACCAAAGGTCACAGACATAAAGGAAGCCAATGACCTCATGACCTTGGACATTACAACTTTATTTGGCAAGCTTGAGGAACAAGAGCAAGTGCTCATTAGTCTCGACCAACATGGGAAAAAGAAAAAGAAAGAGAAGACCAAAGATGCGGAAAAGAAGTCAATAGCTCTAAAGGCTTCTAGCTCAAAGTCCTCCGCAAAAGTGTTAAGTGATAGTGAATCGAGTGATGATGATGAAGATACGAATGAAGATATGGGGATGTTTGTGTGGCGATACAATCGTTATATAAGGAAAAGGAAAAACGGTATTCAACATTCGGACAAGAATCTCATCAACTTTCGACCACAAACAAGGTCCTCAAAGAATGAAGGAAACAAGAGTGGTAAAGCAAAAGGGTCTTGCTACAATTGTGGAAAAGTCTACCATTATAAGCCGAATTGTTCATTGATGAAGAAGGATAAGGGGAAGGAAAAGAATCGTAAACAAAAGAAAACAAATAAACTTAGAAGAGCTTACATTGCTTGGGAAAGTGATAGTGAGTCGTCTAGTGAAGATAGCTCAAGTGACGAAGAAGAGTTCATCAACCTTTGTCTCTCCGCTCATCAAAAGCAGAAGAAAAAAGGTAAGATATGCTAAATAAGAACACTCTAATAAAATGTATCATTCTGAATTACAACATGTTTTTGATACTTTAGACCATGAGGCCAAAGAAGCCTTTAAATGTTTAGCTTCAAACAAACAAATTTTCTCTCATTTGGAGAAAAAGATCTCCGATTCCGAAAAGGAATTAGAGGCTCTTAAGAATTCTATGGTGGAAGCAACAAAAGCAAAAGTTGAGGATGACAAGAGTATTTGGTTAAATTAGGGTTGTGAAACTTGTCACATTTGGCATAAAGATGTGAGAACTCTTAAAGCCAAACTTGACAAGGCTTTAGAACCTAAAGTCAATTTTGTTATTGATCGATCATATTTTAGAAAAAGCATGAATAATCCCTACTAAAAATACACTTATGTGATTAGAAATCAAGTTAATAAAAGTGACATCAATGTTTTTTTTTGGAAATCTTGGTATCCGGCCTTGCGACCGACTAATCCAAGAGGGACCAATCCCACAGTCCACTAGCGGGGGCCCCGTTTAAAGCCAGAGCAAAGCTCCGTATGGACTGGCCCACACAAGGATTGATTGCACCTAGTAAGATTCGAACCTGAGACCTTAAGTGACACCAATGTTAATCTTACTTGTTTGTATTGTTGCAAGAGGGGTCATACCATTGCAAAATGTCGCTTCAGGAGGTTTTTAGTTCCTAAAGGCATTTTCTAATGGTTGCCTAAATGCAACCAAAGATTCACTCACAACCAAAGACCCAATAAAAATTGGGTACTTATTTCCCTTATTTGATTGTGTAGGTACAATGTCTTGAGTCTACGGAGAGAAGATGGGTTCTCGATAGTGGATGCTCAAGACACATGACGGGAGACATTTCCCTATTCATTGACTTTGTGGCAAAGAAGAAGGGATTTGTGACCTACGGAGACAACAACAAGGGGGAAATACTCGGCAAAGATAGTGTAGGTAATCCTTCTTCTACTACTATCTCAGATGTGCTATTAATTAAGGGTCTTAAACACAACCTAGTTAGCATTAGTCAATTATGCGACAAAGGTTATAAAGTCTCATTTTCAAAAGATTGTTGCATAATTGAAAATAATGATAACAAGGAGGGTGTGTTTAAAGGCCTGAGGGTTAACAACGTCTATTGCTTGACTTGAGTGAGGTATCGTTGAGTAGCGATAAATGTCTTGTCACCATGAGCGAAGATTCATGGTTATGGCATAGGCATTTAGCGCATGTCAATTTCGATTTGCTAAATAAAGTAGTCTCTAAGGATCTAGTAGTGAGATTACCCAAAATCAAATTTTCAAAGGATCACTTATGTTATACGTGCCAAATGGGGAAGCCAACAAGGATCTCGTTTAAGTATAAAAATATTGTTTCAATATTGAGACCCCTTGAACTCCTCCATATGGACCTCTTTGGACCATCTAGGATTTAAAGCTTAGGTGGTAACTACTACGGTTTTGTGATTGTAGACGACTACTCTAGGTTTTGCTGGACTATTTTCTTAGCAAGCAAGAGCGTTACTTTTTCTGCTTTTGAGAAGTTTTCCAAGCTCTCTCAAAACAATTTGAATACAAGTATTGTAACAATCTGAAGCGATCATGGAGCTGAATTTGAAAACCACCTCTTTAAAGAATTTTGTGATAAGAATGACATTGATCATAATTATTCTGCACAACGTACTCCTCAATAAAATGGAGTAGTGGAATGTAAAAATCGAATTTTGGAAGAATTAGGAAGAACTTTGATCAATGAGAATGGCCTTCCTAAATACTTTTGGGTCGATGCCATTAGTACGACTTGTTATGTTTTGAATAGGGTGCTCATCCGTCCTATTCTCAACAAAACTCCGTATGAGCTTTTGAAAGGAAGGAAGCCTAACGTATCACACCTTCATATTTTTGGCTGTAAATGCTTTGTGTTGAATAATGGTAAGGAGAACCTTGGCAAGTTTGATTCGAAGGCCGATGAAGGTATCTTTCTTGGATACTCTCAAACTAGTAAGGCATATAGGATATATAATAAAAGGTTACTTACTATTGAATACTTCATACATGTTACATTTGATGAATCTTATCCAAAAGATGTCGGAAAAGGTATTTTTTTTCATGGTGCAGGTGTATCTTCAGAAGAAATACTCAAGGACACTGAAAAAGGGACTGATCAACCTGAATCGGTGAAAGTTGAGGAGGCGAAAGATCACCATCCTGAAGAGATTGAGGAGGATCATCCAATTAACAACGATGACCTTCCTCCAACTTGGAAGTCCTCTAAGGATCATCCCATTGACAACATACTTAGAAACATATCAAAGGGAGTAACTACGAGATCCAAGCTAAGTAACTTTTGTTATCACTTTGCTTTCGTCTCTCAGATTTAGCCTAAAAACTCTAAAGAGACCTTACTCGATGAACATTGGTTTTTAGCAATGCAAGAGGAATTAAATCAATTTAAAAGAAATGAGGTTTGGGACCTTATCCCTTCTTTGCGAGGCCATCGAGTAATTGGCACCAGATGGGTGTTTAGGAACAAGTTTGACGAAAATGAAGTCATAACAAGGAACAAAGCACGCTTAGTGGTGCAAGGGTATAACCAAGAGAAAGGCATAAACTATGAGGAAACTTATGCTTTTGTTGCCCGACTCGAGGCTATACATCTTTTGCTTGCCTACGCATGTTATAAAAATTTAAAATATTTCAAATGGATGTAAAGAGTGCTTTTCTAAACGGGTACATTAATGAAGAGGTATATGTATCTCAACCTCCTGGTTTTGAATCTCACGAGTATCCTAATCATGTTTATAAGCTTAAACGCGTTTTGTACAGTCTCAAGCAAGCCCCCAGGGCTTGGTATGAGCGTCTTAGCAAATTTTTACTAGACCAAGGATACTCAAGAGGGAAGGTTGATACAACTCTCTTCATTAAACGTCAAGGAAAACACTCTATTTTGGTACAAGTATATGTAGATGATATAATATTTGGATCTACTAACATGAATATGTTCGAGGAATTCTCTAAGTTGATGCAAGGTGAGTTTGAGATGAACATGATGGGGGAGCTAAACTACTTCCTTGAATTGCAAATCAAGCAACTCGAAGAAGAAACGTTTGTGAGTCAGACGAAGTATTACTATGATCTACTCAAGCGCTTCGATATGGCTAACTCTAAAGAAATTTACACTCCAATGCCTACATGTGTAAACTTGGATCGAGATGAGAATGGTAAGGTTGTTGATCTAAAGAAATATAGAGGTATGATAGGGTCTCTCCTCTATCTTACCGCATTTCGACCGGATATCATGTTTAGTGTATATATGTGTGCTAGGTATCAATAATGTCCCAAGGAATCACATTTAAAAGTCGGCAAGCGCATACTTAGATACCTATGTGGTACTCCAAAGTATGAGCTTTGGTATTCCAAGGGAAGTGGTTGCTCTTTGGTTGGCTATTCTGATTCTGAATTTGTCGGTTGCAAATCGGATAGGAAAAGCACTAGTGGCACTTGTTATTTCTTCTCAAATTCCTTAGTGAGTTGGCATAGCAAAAAGCAAGTTTTCGTTGCTTTGTCAAAAACCGAGGCAGAATACGTTGCGGCCGTAGTTGTTGTGCCCAAATCTTGTGGCTCAAGCAACAATTACTCGACTTCAATGTTAAACTTGAACATATTCCCATTTTGTGTGATAATACAAGCACCATTAACTTAGCCAAAAATCATGTACTACATTCACGCATGAAACATATTGAAATTCTCCATCATTTCCTTAGGGATCATGTAGAGAAAGGTGATGTCGTATTTGAGCATGTTGATAACAAGAATCAACTTGCCGATATTTTCACAAAACCACTTGCGACATAACCATTCTTTAACATCCGTAGGGAACTTGGTGTTCTCGATATCTCGGATCGTGTTTAAAATTGAATGGTTGTATGCTCTATATCTATGCTTGTATATACTTAGATTAACTACATTAAAAAACTCAAGCTATGTGAGGGCATTCATCACTCTTTTTCATTGGAGGTAATATCGTTCCTATCTATTTGACTTATCTTGATCATATATATATATATATATATATATATATGAAATCGTGTTATAACTAGTGTCATCTTGATGTTTATTTGATGGGTTAGATACATTTTTGGTCCATTTTTATGTTTGAAATATGTGTGGGCTTGTTATTTATTCTTGTGTGATGTATACATAACATAATTTTGTCATTTTTCTATGATTGCACTGCATGTGTCGACCACAACAGGGCATAGGTCGACCCATGCCACTTCATTTGAAACAATATTGGATTCGGGTCTGTATGTGTCGACCCTTGCATCGACTCATACTGAAGTGATTCAAAGTTTTGAATTTTGACCGTGCGTGCGTCGACGCATCCTAGGCTTAGGTTGACGCATCGTTGCGTGACCCAAAAAAATCTCCTTGGAAAATGAAGCGTATCTGCATTTTTCTTTGAAATAATGATCATTCAATGTGCCTTTTTAATTTACATTGTCATTATCATCATCATTAGCATCTTTTCATTTCATTTCATCTCATTATCACCAATTCTCTCTCTCTCTCTCTTTCTCTAATTTATCTACAAAACCTAAAACCCATTTCCAAAAACTCTCTAAAATCAGAAACTTCAACTACAAATTAGTGAACAACTTGGTTCCTCATCATCAATCACTACTTGGGTACTGTTCATATCTTGGAAAAACAGAGCTTCTATGGCTTCTTCAAGAGTAACAAGAAAGAGAACTACTGGGGCTTCAACTTCAAGAGCAGGAACTTCACAACCTCCATCTCAACCTCCGTCAAACATTCTGGTAAATGCTATGTCCTTACTTTCTAATGAACTAGCTGATGTTTTTGAGAAGAAGTTTAAGAAAAGGTCAATCATCAAACAATTTGTTTACTATCCTAAAGTGGCTGGACGTATGCATATTCCAGAAATTATTGATATATTGAGTCATCAAAAGTTTGATAATTTTCTAGAGTGTGGTACAAATTATAATGAAGACATGGTTAGATTATTCTACACTGGGATACACTGAAAGTTTCGTGATTATGAGTTTGGGTATAAGATAGGTGGTAAGAGTCTACAGGTTAATGCTATTGTGTGGAGAGATTTATTTGACATGTGTCCATGGTTGAGTCCTGATCTTAAAATATATGATACTGAACTGGCTCCTGATTATGAGTTCAAATATGCTCTGAATTCAATGTTGAAGGGTCCCTATCCAGAAGACATTGTTGCTAGTGATTTGTTTCCTAAATCGGTTACTACCGGTCGGTTGAAACCTGTTGACAGAATTTTGCAATGGATTGTGGCTCACATTCTTCATCCCAAGAAGGGAGGTTATTCAAGAGTTAACCAAGTTGAGGTACATTTGGTATATCTGCTAAAGAATAAGAAAAAGATTCACTGGCCATGTATGTGAGAGCAAGAGTTGTCTCT
This sequence comes from Lathyrus tuberosus, assembly GCA_022829125.1. NCBI lineage: Eukaryota > Viridiplantae > Streptophyta > Magnoliopsida > Fabales > Fabaceae > Lathyrus > Lathyrus tuberosus. Next base: position 18,852,531 of record JALAZF010000034.1, read on the forward strand.
ACAAGTCAATTTATGTTTTGATGATAACAATGCGTATTTGTGAAAGAACCATTTTATGTTCTAACGTGTGTTATGTGCAGATCATATTCATAGAAGTTATCAGATCCAACAAGCACCGGCCAGATGAGCGTAATTGATAATATGCGAAGTTACTATGTGTGACACAAGTCGCAAGAAGCAAGAATGCTTCTGTATCTGGTCGTGATCAGTCAGATCCAAGGATGTCGATATTGTTGTTGCATTGCTCTTGTGGATGCTCTCTGAAAGTGGTCGAGATTCTGAAGATTGTGAAGCTTCTGAAGAAGAGAACCGAAGTGCTGAAGACTCTCATGACTTGAAGTTCTGAAGGCGGAATGCTCTGAAGACCGAGTGCAGAAAGACTCTGAAGACTTATGTGTTCTAAAGATTACTATTCTAAAGGTCAAGTGCTGAAGACTCTGAAGACGGATTCCTAATGGACAAGTTCTGAAGTTTCGGAAGACTTGAAGAAGTATAGGATAATGTTCTTAAAGACAAGTGTTGAAGTTCTGAAGACTGATTCCTAATGGACTTCTTCAGATGACTGAAGACTTGACGTATCAGATATCCTATTAAGAAGACTCTACTCATGCTTCATCAATTTACCATCAGAAGCCTATGAAGTTTGGAAGTCAAATATTACCGTTGTGAGTAACTGTACATGGCGCCCAAGAAAGATATATCCCGTCACTTCTCCCACAGCAAAAAGGAGATGTGTCAGTACAGCTAGTTATTACGCAACGTCTCTTTTCCAACAGCCAACAATATTTCAAACGGCTATATTTTCTACTGGCCTATTTAAAGGAAAGAGTGCTCGCTTCTGAAGTAATTGATCAAGTCCAAAAACTGACCAAGTCCATGAATCGATTCACTCCACAAAAGATTGATTCATTCCATCAAAGGTGAATTGATCAAGTCATTGAGTGAAGATAGCAACAACGATGAGTTCTCATTGTAACACTTAGAATATCCAAAGCTATCACCATTTACACATGGCCATTGCTGTTGAAGCTCAAAGATCATCATTCAACACAACAACAATGAATTGGTACATATGTTGTTGATGAAGAAGACAACATTGCAAATCAGTCAAGTCATCAACAACCTTCTCGTCAACACTACATTGAAGATCTGAAGCAAGGAGTTATTGCTCATAGCTTGCTCACCCAAGAAGATGAAGAAGAAGAAGATCTACAAGATGTCAACCACTATCAAATCATTATACATCTCTGTAGTTTCTTAGGATAAAGCAAGGAGTTGTTGCTCACATCTTGCTCGAACACTTGTGTGTTCTTTGTACTTAAACTTAGGAGTAATCTTCTTGTTAAGAAGCATATTTGTAATCTCCTGTATAACTAATTCTTGGTGAATTAGGATTCCTTGAGTGGTCAGTGTGACCGGAGACTCGAGAAGACAATGGCGAGATGTCATTGTGGGAACAGCCTGAAATAGGGTCAGTAGCGTTATATTCATTGCGATGAATCCCTGAACGTCTAGTTGTGAAAGCATAGCCGTAGATCTTACGAGATTGGAACCTGCAGGTCAATGTTCGTTATATTGATTAAGTTGAATCCCTGAATGGTTCATTGCATGTTAGCCACAGTACGGCTGTGCAAGTTGTGAGTCATCGGCTGTTGCCCGTGCATCTGTAATCGAGATTGATTATAGTGGATTAAGACCTTGTGTTCAAGGCGAAGTCACTTGAGGAGGGTGGACTGGATTAGCCTTTGTGGTGAACCAGGATATATCGTGTGTTCTTTACTCTTATGCTTAATGTCTTGTTTATGTTTGTATATTGAGTATCAGAACCTTACACAAGCAAGTCAGAACCTTGCAACTCTGATAAGCTTCCGCTCTGCAAGTTCTGAATGTTACTCATAGTGTTCAGACTCTTGTAGGTTCTCATGCTTTATGCATTGCAAGTGTGAATGTAACTTCGTTAGTCAGAGTCTCTCAACGAACTCTGATGTTATCCTAAGTACTTTAACGACAAGATGCGAAAAGTTGTTAAAAGAGTAAATACACAATTCAAACCCCCTTTTCTTGTGTCTTTCTCGCACCTTCAATGTATACTACATTGCTAGCAGAATTTATGCTCTTACGGAATCAGGTAGAGGAACAACTTTGTGCTATGGTTCATTTATTCAAAGTGTTCTTGATAGGGTTGTCATTGTTGTTCAAAATGTTCCATATATCTCCTTTACAAGTGATCACGAATTCAGTCAAAAGACAATGACTTTGATGGGTTATATTTGGGACCGTCAAGAGCAAAGAAACATGGTTAAGACAAAGGTCTCGGGTTCAAGAGTTCATAATCCAGATGAGGATGAAGAAGAAGATGAAAAAGAGGATGAGGAAGCTCATCAAATGGAGACTGACCATCTTGATGATCATGATGACAGTGATTGGTTGGGTCACTCACCTGTGCAGGATCCATATGCCAATCAAGGCTAGGGTGAGTGGCAACACACATGCTGGACAACCCTAGGCTCATCCTACATGCCTCATACCACGGACTGGACTAATCAAGATTCATCCTACATGCCTCCGTCTCCACCTCGACCTCAACCAAATAATTCTAAAGTTCTTGAGATGCTGAGGAATATGCAGCTTCAATAACAAAATTTTGCTATTCTTCACTAGGAAAGGTACATAGCTTTGTAGGGCCAGCTCCAAGCTCAAAGTGACAACTTTGATTTGTTTGATTCCACTGTTCTACAAAGGTTTGATATTATGGCTGAGATAACTGGTGATCAGAATCTCTCTCTTACAAATAGTTTCAATATTCTCAACATGGTTGTTTTGGAACTCACTGAATGCATAGATGAGCAAAGAGCACCACCTCCAGATTACTCTTTCAGAGGAAGGGGTCACCCATATAGGGGGAGGAGACCATAGAGGATTGAGTTGTGTTGGTGTTGTGCATGTCATGTTTCATTTTGCATGTTATTATTATGTTTTGTCATGTGTTTGCTTTTGTTGACTTAAAACTTGTACTGAACAAATTTTGTTGTGTAATGCACTAAGTTTTTTTCGTTATGTTTCTTGTCTTATTTATGCTTCTATCTCTTGCAATAACAACATTTAATGTGAATCGTTGTTGATGTTTTATCCGTTGCAAAGAGTATAATTGTGTACACATGAATATGTTTTGATTACGATTGACTTATTCTTTGCTCTTTTTGATGTTGTCGAAGGGGGAGAATGCAAAAGCAGGTGCTTCACACAGTTAGATCAAAATTTTTGTTCAGAGAAATGCATATAAATTAGGGGGAGGATGCTTCAGAAAGTACTCGATATATCGAAGATTTTGCAAGGATTTTGTCATCATAAAAAAGGGGGAGTATGCGAGGGCAATATTCCTTAGTCCTTGTTTTAATGATGTCAAAATTACTATAATCTCGTACTTTTACTTTGGACGATATCATCGCGTCTTAGATTGCATTCATTATTTAATGTACATAAAATGTTCCGTAAAATGTGTCTATGCATATAGGAGCATCCCGTGCATGAAAGTTATGTCTTTGATCATGTTGGATACCTTAGGTTAACCCAAAAAGGTTTTAGGTCGACCAAAATACACACAAAAAGGCGTGTATGGAAGTTTGGCAACCTTGCGTCGACTCACATACATGTGGAGGTCGACGCAGGCTATTGAAATATCAATTTGCTGCTCTCGGGTGTCCAGACGTCGACCCACATGCATGGAGTGGTCGACGCATACTTTAAGAAGAATAATTTTTGTTTTTAAGGGTGATTTGCGTCGACGCATGACCTTGTTCCGGTCGACGCATCGCTGAGTTTTTTGCGCAGGTTTTGCATTCGGGAGTGCTCAGGTCGACCCCCTAGTGCTATGGTCGACCTCTCACGTAAAGCTAATTTTTCTGATCCTTTGTGTTACAAAAAGCTGTTATTTTCTTTTATTGGGTCTTTGCATCATATATATTCATTTATGTATACACTGATTTTTGCTCATCATCTTCACTCTCAATCTTGCATTCTTCAACAATTACACATAATCATTTTTGTTGATCTTTTGCATTGTCGAGGTGATAACGTCCAAACGTAGGATTGTGTATCTAGTTTGGGTTGAGAATTCAGTGGATTTTTCTTGAATAAAACCGTTAGGGTTTTGTCCTCCAAGATCTTGAAGATTTGGGGTTTTTTGCATAGATCTTTGCTTCACGGATTCATCTGAGTGAGAGGTTTAAAGAACGGTGGGTTCGTTCAAACAAGTAGCGGTAACTAGAGGATTGTGTAGAAAGATTTTGGGTCAAAAGTCGTGTGATCGAAATTAGCCGAGCAAAAGGTTTGAAGACTGGTGGGTTTTGTCACACCCTAATTTTTGACCCTAAGATCCCCGCTTTGCCTTTTTGCATAACATCTTAGGCCAATTTTCCGTGCATAACTAACCGCTTTATCCAGTTTTGCCTGTTTGTTTCATTTTTTGAATACAGGTGCTGTTGCAGAAGTTCAAAGTCATGAAGGTTGTGTTGTGTGTGTGTTTGTGGAGGTTCTCCGGTCTTTGCAAGGTGTGTATGTATTCCTGTGAGAGTGTGTCCCTATCCTTCTAGTCCCTAAAACCACTACCAAGCTTTTTCTCCTCAGTCCCCCCCCCCCCCGGCAGAATACCCTTTGATATGATGATTGGTCCCTAAAGGTTGATCACTGGTTATGTCACAAGAGGGAATCTCCCTCCTCTGTCAGCTCCTCAAGACTTAAGAGATGTGGGTGCTATGTGTTTTAAATAATGGTCCATCAAGGAAAATTCACTCTGGAAGGAATTAGAAGTTTGATTTCCAAGAGGCAAATTCAAGTCCACATTATTTCACTCAAGACGATGGGTTGCCATTCAAGATTCCAAAGGACGTACAAAATGATGTCAATGTTTCTTATAAAAATTCCAAAATATGAAGATCAAGCAAGACGTCATTCTTATTCATAAAGTTGGTTCTTTTGATCTTAAGAGATTGGACTTTCTAATTTGTGATCAAGATAGGTGGAAATGATAAACTTTATTGAATCTAGATTTAGTAAAATGTTCTTAAAGTCGTCTATGGTTAGAATATTGAAGCTAGGTTGAGAATACAAGGTGATTTTATTGTGAATTTTGGGTGGGATGCTCATTCGGGTGGTTCTGGGTCCGCGTTATTCCAATAGATTGGCTCGAAGTTCTTACACTAAGGTTAAGAAGTTCGATAGAAGCATATATGTTATTTTCAAATTCATAAATCAAGTTCGGTAAAAGCATGTATGCTATTTTCAAATTCATAAATCATCTTCAGCGTGATGCAAATCCATAAGCATACAAATTCATATTTTGAGTTCTATTCCAAAATTCAAATTTACAAGTTCTTATTTTACGAGAAAATAACAAAGAAAATACATCTGATCTCTTCAGTGCGTTTAGACCAAGCCGTACCCTCGCTACGAAGTCAATAATAAATTATTAACGCTTGAGCAAGTGCAGAAGAACAACTTATAGAAGCTAAACGACTTCTTGACTAGTTAAAGAAAACAGCCGCGTTGTCTAGTCAAAATGAGGTTCCTATGAAAGTTCTACCCTTCCTCACTAATACACTTGCAACAGTTGGTGTCTCCCATCCTGACATACAATTGCATCAATCTCGAACGGTTTAACAGACATATTCCTTCGTAAACCAGCACGACGTCTTCCATTCGCAGTTTCGACAAGCTCCATATCCGCATAAGCTCCACCAATCCCTGTTATGTCATGAACAAGTTCATTTGTTTTCTTGGTAAAAACAAGTTCAAAATCATATCCGTCAGCTAACGCTTTGAGTATAACAGCGGGATAATCGACAGTTTCCGAAACAAGAAAGGAAAGTCATACGAATACGAACAAAACAGAACATTCCAATAATTCAACAAATGGAATAAACTAAGGTAGTAAGGTCCAGCACCAAAATGCAATTCAAATCATAGACACCTCTCGAAGCAACTTCAATGAAGGGCACTCTAGTTCAGCAGAAACAAGATACCTTGCAACAACTAGCACATAAGCTCAGAAAAAGGCACACGAGCTGCAGTAACTAAAACTTGAGGATCATCGTACTCAGATCCTACACCTCAAGAACACTCAGTAGTGATAACTCAAGCAATGGACAACCCAATCAGGAGGCACCAGGAAATCTCCACCGTATTCACCTATAATAACAAAATAGAACAACATTAACACCCACCATAACCATCAATCTAACATCAACAAAGAAACTAACCGTGAAAACAAAGAGCACACATGTGAGTTCAAACCAATCCCACTGTTGTCCTCTCAATTCAGAGTCAAAACAATCGAAAACAATCCACAAGAAGACTTATTGCAGACAGAAAAAGATGAAGCTCCGACAACTCGCACGATCTCTGCAAAATCACCTACCCAAACAAGAGATACAACTGAGCCAAAATACCCGATAACAAACCAGCAAATTAGCAGGTCCTCCAGAATTCAAATCAGCCTAACTACAACACCTCAAAACTAAAAACAGATACAACATAGCGCTCTAAAGCAAAGGTAAAACGCACAATCCGAATAATAAGCTATACCTCAACAAAACCAACGCAGATTCTGCACACAAATACCATTTGCTATCAGGTACAAAACTAAAGAACAATTACCACACGCATTTCCCCATGTACTGCACAAAAAGGGCAAGTCATCTATCGTCATCAAACACTTCCAATTTGAAAACAGCAACAAATTATGGCTTTCAATACATATCCATCATGATTTTGACAATAATTGAAAGTTAACACCTAATCAAACAAGAATCAAATGGTTATGGAAGTTTTTTAAATTAATCCATAACCATATCAGACATCTTAACTTTATTTCTAAAACCACAGCAGACACACTTCAGACAAGATTCAAAAACTTTCCAAAATCATTTCAAACATATTCAAGGCAAGTGCTAGTTTTTTTTTCCAAAACGTGATCAGACAAACTCAAAAAACGCTTTCCAAAACAGTATTTCAAAAACGGAAGTTTTCATGGTAGATTGTTTCTTTCCAAAGCCAGAGCAGCAACATATTCATTAACCTTAAACACACAAGGCCTATAAAGGGAGGGGAAATTCATCAAGATCGGGGGAAGTCTTCACATCCAAAACCAGAACATCACACTCGCATCAGGAGAAAGAAAATCACTCAGAAATTCACCGCCAAGAAACTTTCTTTATCCAATCCATAAAACCATTCGCGAAAATACACAAAAATTCCCAGGATTCACAATCAACACTGCAACAATCAGACACACATATCCCATAAAGAGCAGATAGATCACTCTCAACACACGATTGAAAAGTGCAGATGAAAATCAGGAACAACTCAACAAGCAACACACACAAAACCTACAATGCAAAGAGGAAGAGATAAAAGACTTATCCTCGGGAGATCTTGGACCTCGGTCGCGTCCCTTCAACCGTCGGCACCCCTCTCCTTTCCTTTTTTCTTTTTCTTGCTCTAAATCATTGTAATTGTAATCATCTCAAAATTAATGGATTGGGGCTGGGATCTTTGGGGTTGGGGGTTAGCTAGGTGTTTTTCGTCGCAATCGAGAGAGACGAGAGAGATGAGAGAAACATTTTGAGCGGCGGCGCGTTTAGGGTTTCTCAAACCCTAGTTTTTTAGAGAAGAGAGTAGACGAGAGAGCCGAGAGAGGGCGTCTAAAGGAGAGGGTGTTTCTTTTCCTTTTCTTTTTTGTTTTGTTTTACGAATAATCATGTACACACGCACACACGCCACATCTCGTACACCCTTCGTTTTATCCATTAGATCATGCCCTGCTTGCATCATAAGGTTGAGATTTGAGGGTCCACGGTGGACCCTCTCTCCCTTGCAGCACCTAATCCCTCCGTTTTAATTAATAATAAATCTGTTTTTATTAATTTAACCCCTTAATAAATTTCATCTTTTCTTAAATAATAAGAATTTGTTCTTTAACATAACCAATCCTAAAAAATAATAAGTGTGTAGAAACTTTTTTAACCTTTGAAAAATATAACTTCTTTCTTATATTTAAGATATCACTCTTTTATAAAATATAACTAAAAATTAATTATAAACTTTTAGTAAAACCTTTTTTTAAAAAAATAATAATAATGAAACTTTTTTATTAAAATATTAAAACTAATCCTTTCTAATTAATAAGATAAAAAACCTTCAGAACTTTTTAAATTAATAATAACTTTTTAATATAATAACTCTTAATTCTAAAATAATTATAAACCTTTCATTAGTTTCCCTTAAAAAAATCAAAACTCTTTTTAATAAATCATTCCCCATTAGGACCCCTCTTACGCTTAACCGGGTGCCCGTGTAAGATATATTAGAACCTCTGGTTGATATCATGCCTTATTTATGCGTCTGTGTGTTTACTATTGTGTGTGATGTATGCATTCTATTTTGTTCTAAACCTTTTCAAAACATAAAAAAATCTCGATCCAACGTCGAGTCATTTTCCACCCTTGTAAGTCGATCGCCTTTGGGCATCGCTACCAACCTTTGGTCACTAGACACAAGACTAGCACCACTTTGCTAGCACTCTCATTTAAACGTTAATTAATCGCATTAATATCCAAGGGAAAATCCTATGCATGATAATCAATTATTGTGCATGGTGCATTTCATTTGCATCATATCTCCCCATAATCTCTATACCCTTAAGATAAGTTTATTAGACAACTTTAGGATAGACTTCCTAAGTTAGTACCCCCCTCAAGTTCGATTTTACAATCAAACTTTAGCTCACCTAATTCTCCACACAAGAGAATTAGATGTGAATCATCTCAAAGAAGGGACATATAATCCCATACCCCACAAATACAAATAAATTCCAAAAAAAAACTGTGGTGGTTTCTTAATATGATGACTCATCTTCTCTCCTAAACTTTTAAACAACTTTAGAATCCTTGGAGAGGAACTACATGTGCTCTGATTCCCTCCTGACAGGATATGTAGGCACAAGATGTGATATCTTGTCGAGCACACCTAGGAATAGATCTTTAGGTCTTCCTACCCTTAAACCCTTTAGCAAACAAAAAAAAAAACAAATAACATAAATAAATAAGAGGTTCCTGTAGAGTACTACAGATATCTAGGGTGCTAACACCTTCCCTAGGTATAACCAACCCCCGAACTTTAGAATCTTAGTTTGCATTTGCATTGCATTGTGGGTAATTCGATCTTTCTCCTTTCCCTTGGATAAATCAAAGACGGTGGTGAAATAAAAGAAATGTGATTCAAGTTAACATAATAGCTTGGTATCCAATTCTCACTGCGACAGAAATGGCGACTTCACCGGGGATTCTCATAAGAAGGTTCCCCCTAACTTGTTTAGTTATGTTATTTGTTGTATGTTTATATCTGTTATGCTTGCTTGGGTTTTTCTGTGTGCAGGGTTGTCACATTGTGTGAGATAAGTCCTACACCCGGACTTGAGTGATAGTTATAATAGGACAATGATAATTTAAGGAGACTTTGAGGGAATCGATTCCCGAAGAAGTTGAATTGAGACATCATCACTCAGTTTAGGCCCTCTCGAGATTCTCTTGAGAATATTTTTGACTACCAAATGATTTGGAAAATCGATAATATCCGAAAGATGGGTTGTAGACTCTGGAAATTTGTAGAACCTGTTCGGCAGGTACATGTGAAACCGTAGTACACGCCTATTGGGATGGTTAGACCCTGACTCCACGCTCATGACCTTTCAAACCTAGGGCCATTTTCCTATTTGTTTTACTTGTGTGTGCTTTGTGCATTGTGTGTTTGCATCCCTGCATTCATGAGCATCATTTCATAAAGTTTCATGGAACTTAGCTTTGTTTGTAAACATCATAAGGATATCATGGACTCTAAAAAAAAAAAGAAAAAAAAAAAGAAAACGCTGAAGCACCCTTACAAAGAGTCATGATCTGGACGATCTAAGGAGACTGGAGACCTTGTTAACAGATAAAGAAGAGTTCAAGACCAGATATGGGAAGCTTGATAAGGAATTTCTATCAACTCTATTGCAGTCTATGACCCAGCCTATCACTGTTGGTGCCGACCCTTGAAGAATAATATCAGCTAATGGAGTTACTTATTCAAGACAAGTATCCATTTCCTATCTTCGGTTAATATTCGAGCTAAAGGAGAAATTTTGAAAAAAGCTACTTCTCGCAAGAATAGAGAAGCACCAGAAGACTTAACCTACTCTAGTCCTCATTCAATACATTGGAAGCTCAATTGGAAGAAGAATTCAAGCGACTCGAAGGAAGACCGTTGGAAGAGTCTCCTTAGATCCATTATTACTAGCTTTTATTTAGCTTTTATGACATGACTCTTGTAAGGTGTACAAACGCGTTTGTAATCAATTTTGTAACAAATCATTCTTTTGGTCTTCCGATACTAATGATTGTAACCGTTTTTTTTTTTAAAATGAGTCTCTTGATATTCCTTGAGGATTATAAATAGCTAAGTTCCATGAATCTTGTTGCATCGCATTTGCATTCCAGGTTCTCATTCGTGTTTCTCTTCTCAGTCAAGCTGAATCATCGATACGATACTCGATCCGGTTGTAAGAAAAGAATGGATCAACTCGAACAGGAAAATAGGGCACTTCGGGAAGAGGTTACGACACTGAAGGAAAGTCTAGAGAAGATCAATGGGATGATGGAAGCTTTGATGGCTGCTCAGAATCAGCCATCACATAGTACACCATCACACAACATTGTTATCTCCAAAATAATATCTGCACCGATCCCAGTGGTGCCCACTACAAGTGAAGTTCAATATTCTATGCCTCCTGATTTCCCATGGGGGATGCCTCCTAATTTCACTCCAGCAGGATACCACCCACTGGCTTCTCAAGTCCCTGCTACAACTGTTGTATTGACTGTGCCACCGCCCGTGGCAAAAGCTACTCCTTTTCACCTAGAAGAACCTGTGTTTCATGCTGCTCCTAGTGAAAGTATTGGGATGGAAGAACGAATGGATGATTTCCAGGACAAGTTTTTGGAGATACAGAAATAAATCAAGGCCCTTCGTGGGAAAGAGCTGTTTGAAAGAGTGCTTCTGAGCTGTGTTTGGTTCCTAATGTTAAGGTTCCTCCAAAGTTCAAAGTCCCTGAGTTTGAGAAGTATAAGGGAAATTCTTGCCCACATAGTCATCTGGTTACGTATGCGCGGAAGATGTCTATTCAGAAGGATAATGACCAACTGCTGATACATTATTTCCAGGATAGTTTGACTGGCGCAACCCTCAAGTGGTATATGGGGCTAGATAGTTCAAAGATCCGCAACTTTAACGATCTCTGTGACTCTTTTATTAAGCAATATAAATATAATGTCGACATGGCACCAGATAGAGACCAGCTGAGAGCCATGGCCCAGAAAGAAAGGGAAAATTTTAAGGAGTACGCCCAGCGTTGGCGTGAACTAGCTGCTCAAGTTACTCCACCTCTGGAAGAGAAAAAGATGACCATAATTTTTCTAAAAAAATTGAGCCTATTTTTCTATGAGAGAATGGTAGCAAGCGCCCCTAGTGATTTTACTGAGATGGTAAACATGGGGATGCGTTTGGAAGAAGGTGTCCGTGAAGAAAGGTTGGTTAGAGAAGGAAGTGCTTCCAACAGTGCCAAGAAATATGGAAGTAATTTTGGGAAAAAGAAGGAACAAGAAGTTAGTGTTGTGTTTCAAGGACGATCAAAGGGAAGGTGTCACCCACGCCCATATGTTGCTGTTGTAACGCCGATTATTAATACTCCTGCTTATCCGCCTCAGTTTTCCCAGCCATATCAACCATCACCTCAAACTCCACCTGCTTCACCGCCACAGCAGTATCATCAGCAAAATCAACAATCTCCTCAACAGACCCGACAACCATTCAACAGCCCAGGTCGTGTACTGAGGAACCAAATTTCAACCCGATTCCTATGTCGTATGCAGAACTTTTCCCAGTATTATTACGCAAGGGGCATATCCAGACTAAGTCCCCACCAGCGGTGCCTAAGAACCCTCCTTTCTGGTACAGAGCTGACTTATTCTACCCTTATCATCAAGGGGCGCCAGGCCATAATATCGAGAGTTGTTATGGGATGAAAGCTGACGTTCAGAGATTGGTTAAAAGTGGAATCCTAACTTTCAAAGATTCAAACCCAAATGTGCAGAATAATCCTTTACCACAACATGGGGAGTCAATGTGAACATGATACAAGAATGTCCTGCAGGTGAAGACTAGAGAAAGTCCAAGCCGGCGAAATCAAGAGGAGAGCTCGTTCCCGAGCTCATCAGACTGTTTATTTATTTGCTTGCACTTATGACTATTTCTTTGATTGTAAAAGTTTGGTTTGCATGCAATAACTTGTTATTTTGAATAATTAATGCAATAAACATGTTTGTCTTGAAGAAATCCATTCGTTTCACTCATTTTAAAATGCCTTCATAATACCAATACTATCCAATCTCTTGCCTTGGCAGAGAATTGGAAGGAGGATGACAAAATCAAACGCAAGGTCTCTTGTTGTATGCTTTTGAATAAAACTTCGCTAATGATATAAGGAATTGTTTCAAATCCTAAACACCGGAGATATAAGGGAGATAGACTCTTGTTAACCCTTTTGAGCCTTTGAAGTAGGAGTTTTCTTCTCTAAAATAAATAAAAAAACCCTCATTTTTTAACCCGGGGCAGGGTAATTTTCAGTTAAACAAAATGGAGTAAAAATATCACGAGGATTGGGTGGGCACAAACAAACTTTGAGCCTTATATCCTTTGTTTCTTAAACCGTGAACCAATCCATGATACAACCCTCAAAATACCTTAGTGAAACAGGGTTTATTTCAAAAAGCATACTCGTTGAGATATCGTTTCCTGACTCTTATAAGCTATGCTTAAATTCGTGTTGGCTTTATAAAATTGGTAATTCAATCACAAAATATTTTTTAATAAATTTTCAAGACAAACATGGTGTTGCATTAGCAGTTTCAGAATTAACATTTTCTACTTGCTAACATTGCTTGACATCATAGAAATTAACATACGTGTGGCAATAATGAGCTAAAATTTAGAACTATTCCAGGGAGATGATAGTATCCAGGGGCATGTTTCCTGAAGACTCTATAGACCAGGGGCAAGTTATTCCCTAGCAGTTATTTTCATAGTCTAATCCAGGGGCACGCTACCTGAAGACTCTGCTAAGTAGGGGCAAGTTGTTGCCGAGTTATTTCTTTCATAGTCTGACCCCAAGGGGCAAGTATGAAGACTCGGTAATACAGAACACCGTCAATCTGGGGCAGTTACGTCGAGATTTGGTAAATCTCTCCACACTCTGAAGAACAAGTCTGAAGACTCGGTTATACAGGACACAGTCAATCTGAGCTAGTTATGTCGAGATTTGGCAAATCTCTCCAAGAGTTTGAAAACATTGGAACTGTTGGATGCCATATTTTCTGTAAAATCCTCTTGAGATCACTTCTTCTCATAAACCATGTGATATGTGGCATTTTGAGAAATGAAGATTACTTTTCATCTATTCACAACAATTGTTTGTTCAAAATGGCGACTACCATGCAGTTTAACAATGCAGAACTACATCAATCACACAATAGTCTCTGTAATCCATGACTCAAAAAGTTTCTATCCCAAGTAATGTGACGACACCCCAGTAAATCTTTGCTCCAGGTGGTCTTGACCATTCCCCGGTAAACCTCTACTTCAAGAAGTTAAGGCACATTTGACGCAAGATTTCTCCAGTCGGCAACCTAAGGATCCTCAAGGGATTTTCTTACAATTTCAACCTTCCCCAGCGAAGCAAGTGTTTATTTCACTCCTCATTGGATTTTCTCACTATCTCAATCTTCTCCAGTAAAGGCGGATGTTTATTTCACCCCCTCAAAATTTTGTCTAATATCTTTAACTACTATATTGATTCAAGCTTCCCCAACAAAGTGGATATTTATTTTATCCAGTTACAACTTTCCTTCAGACTATTTCAGCTTGCAGTGGATATTTATTTTATCCCCTATGAAGTCTCTTCGATCATGAGTTTGGTTCGTTCCCAATGAATCTCTCTCACTCCCGACATGATCACAAGGTTCATCTTGACAATCCTAAGTGAAGTCACGATGTTCATCTCCCAAGTGGAGTGCTCTATCTCCCCCAGATATTTGAAGTTTTGAAGCGGGACTTGTTTGTATATGGTGTCTCATTCATCCCCAACAACGCTTCTTATATTGTGAAGATTGGCCGAGTATTCATATTGAGATGCTTGTTTTCATCTCCAGTTTGCTTCCCATTGTTGTTTTGTCAGCATAAGCATAAGCATAGCATGGCATTCTTTCATTTAGATTCATGACATGTGCGCATTTTGCATCTTGCATCTTTGTGTTTGTTTGTCTGTTTCTTTCACTTTGGTTGTGCTTATCCCCAAGTGACTGGGTTTTGTCTGCTCCCTCCAAGTAGAACTGTCAGCCTTATGTAGAAAGAGCACATCCTTTCTAACTTCCCCACTAAGTTCGATCCTCGTGGAAGATGGTTGCTTCAGTTTTCTTTTTCCATTTTGGACAAAGATAAACCCCGTTGAGTTCAGTCCTCAATGGATTGAGTCTTGTTTGACTGTTTCTTTTCAGGTATTTCCTGAATTGAATTTTGGTCCCTGACAATCACAATTTTAAATCTCTCTAGGCTGTTGAACCTAGATCGAGCGTGCATTTATTTTGCACTTTGTCTCCCCAGGAAGAATCTATTTGAAGATCTCTATGAAAGACAGGAAATTATTTCTCCAGCAAATGGTAGCTCTTTATTTGAGCTCAGTTTTCTATCCGGATGACGAATGGCAGTCTCCTCAAGACATTTTGTCTATCCCCGGTGAAGTTGTCAAGATTATCAACTAATTCTCCAGAGAAAGTTGTTGAAGACATTACAAGTATTCTCTTTATTTGAGAATCCCTATTACAAGAATCTTATTAGCTTCAACATTGTTTTCAGCTACAACGATTTTACTTCTCAGTGGCATTCTCCCCAGTGAGACCACAATTCAATTTGCTTCCGTCAAATGGCATCTCTCCGAGGAGTTTGATGAAGATTCAGCTGGTCTTTCTCTTTATTTGAGAAGACATGTTTACAAGTCAGTCGACCCGCATCTCTTTTGAAGATCCCCGGTGAAATTTCCAAATCTCCAACAAGTTATGGATTCTAGCTGAAGTCACAAGATCTCCAGTGAAATCCCAACCCCCCTGTGAAGTTACTTTCCAACAAGTATTCACCTTTCCATGAGGAGTTCAAGACTTTTGCTCGAGGCAGACAACCTCGTAGCAGTTTATTTCAGGACTTTGTTCGAGGAAGACAACCTCGTAGCACCTGGTTTAAAGATTTTTTTTCGAGGCAGACAACCTCGCAGCTTTCAAGACTTTGTTCGAGGCAGACAACCTCGTAGCATTCGATTTCAAGATTTTGGTTCGAGGCAGACAACCTCCTAGCATTTGGCATTCAAGATTTCGGTTCGAGGCAGACAACCTCGTAGTATTCAATTTCAAGCTTTGTTGTTCGAGGCAGACAACCTCATAGCTTTCATTCAAGACTTTGTTTGAGGCAGACAACCTTGCAACATTTATTTCAAGACTTTGTTCGAGGCAGACAACCTCGTAGCACTTGGTTTCAAGATTTTTGTTCGAGGCAGACAACCTCGCAGCTTTTAAGACTTTGTTCGAGGCAGACAACCTCGTAGCATTCGATTTCAAGATTTTGGTTCGAGGCAGACAACCTCGTAGCATTTGGCATTCAAGATTTCGGTTTGAGGCAGACAACCTCGTAGTATTCAATGTCAAGCTTTGTTGTTCGAGGCAGACAACCTCATAGCTTTCATTCAAGACTTTGTTCGAGGCAGACAACCTCGCAGCATTTATTTCAAGACTTTGTTCGAGTTATACAACCTCGTAGCACTTGGTTTCAAGATTTTTGTTCGAGGCAGACAACCTCGCAGCTTTCAAGACTTTGTTCGAGGCAGACAACCTCGTAGCATTCGATTTCAAGATTTTGGTTCGAGGCAGACAACCTCGTAGCATTTGGCATTCAAGATTTCGGTTCGAGGCAGACAACCTCGTAGTATTCAATTTCGAGCTTTGTTGTTCGAGGCAGACAACCTCATAGCTTTCATTCAAGACTTTGTTCGAGGCAGACAACCTCGCAGCATTTATTTCAAGACTTTGTTCGAGGCAGACAACCTCGTAGCATTCGATTTCAAAATTTTGGTTCGAGGCAGACAACCTCGTAGCATTTGGCATTCAAGATTTTGGTTCGAGACAGACAACCTCGTAGTATTCAATTTCAAGCTTTGTTGTTCGAGGCAGACAACCTCATACCTTTCATTCAAGATTTTGGTTCTAGGCAGACAACCTCATAGCATTCGATTTCAAGACCTTGGGTTCGAGGCAGACAACCTCGTAGCATTTGGTTTCAAGCATTGTTGCTCGAGGCAGACAACCTCGCAGCGTGTGTCCCATGACTTTTTCTCGAGGCAGACAACCTCGTAGCGCTTTATTTCAAAGACTTTGTACAATAAATTGAACCATATCGAGAAGCGTGTTTTTCCTATCATCTTTTCAATATACACTTCATTTCTCACTGGAAGACACCCAACTGCTCAAAATACCTTGTGATTGTCAGATTGGTAGTCTCTTTCCCCCGGTGGAGTTGGACCTTTCCCCCGTGGAGTCTTGCTTTACTAAGCTGTTCCTCGTCGAGTCTTCCTTTCTTTCTTTGTGTTTTAACATCGGCTATCCCCTGTGACGACTTTCCTCACAGGATCTTTGTCTTGCATTTCATATCATTTCATATCATGTGCATCTTGTGGCATCTTAGGGCCAAAAATTGTGCATGTTTGCATTTAAGTATCTCCTATCTCGTCGAGACGAAGATTTCAATCTCCATATCTCCGGATAGAATAAACTTAAATAGGGGCATCTGTCACACCCTAATTTTTGACCCTAAGATCCCCGCTTTGCCTTTTTGCATAACATCTTAGGCCAATTTTTCGTGCATAACTAACCGCTTTATCCAGTTTTGCCTGTTTGTTTCATTTTTTGAATACATGTGCTGTTGCAGAAGTTTAAAGTCTTGAAGGTTGTGTTGTGTGTGTGTTTGTGGAGGTTCTCCGGTCTTTGCAAGGTGTGTATGTATTCCTGTGAGAGTGTGTCCCTATCCTTCTAGTCCCTAAAACCACTACCAAGCCTTTTCTCCTCAGTTCCCCCCCGCAGAATACCCTTTGATATGATGATTGGTCCCTAAAGGTTGATCACTGGTTATGTCACAAGAGGAAATCTCCCCCCCCCCTCTGTCAGCTCCTCAAGACTTAAGAGATGTGTGTGCTCTGTGTTTTAAATAATGGTCCATCAAGGAAAATTCACTCTAGAAGGAATTAGAAGTTTGATTTCCAAGAGGCAAATTCAAGTCCACATTATTTCACTCAAGATGATGGGTTCCCATTCAAGATTCCAAAGGACGTACAAAATGATGTCAATGTTTCTTATAAAAATTCCAAAATATGAAGATCAAGCAAGACGTCGTTCTTATTCATAAAGTTGGTTCTTTTGATCTTAAGAGATTGGACTTTCTAATTTGTGATCAAGATGGGTGGAAATGATAAACTTTATTGAATCTAGATTTAGTAAAATGTTCTTAAAGCCGTCTATGGGTAGAATATTGAAGCTAGGTTGAGAATACAAGGTGATTTTATTGTGAATTTTGGGTGGGATGCTCATTCTGGTGGTTCTGGGTTCGCGTTATTCCAATAGATTGGCTCGAAGTTCTTACACTAAGGTTAAGAACTTCGATAGAAGCATATATGTTATTTTCAAATTCATAAATCAAGTTCGGTAGAAGCATGTGTGCTATTTTCAAATTCATAAATCATCTTCAGCGTGATGCAAATCCATAAGCATACAAATTCATATTTTGAGTTCAATTCCAAAATTCAAAGTTACAAGTTCTTATTTTACGAGAAAATAACAAAGGAAATACATCTGATCTCTTTAGTGCGTTTAGACCAAGCCGTACCCTCGCCAAGAAGTCAACAATAAATTATTAACGCTTGAGCAAGTGCAGAAGAACAACTTATAGAAGCTCAACGACTTCTTGACCAGTTGAAGAAAACAGTCGCGGTGTTTAGTCAAAATGAGGTTCCTATGAAATTTCTACCCTTCCTCACTAATACATTTGCAACAACTGGTGTCTCCCATCCTGACATACTATTGCATCAATATCGGATGGGTTAACAGACTTATTCCTTCGCAAACCAGCACGACGTCTTCCATTAGCAGTTTCGACAAGCTCTATATCCGCATAAGCTCCACGAATCCTTGTTATGTCATGAACAAGTTCATTTGTTTTCTTGGTAAAAACAAGTTCAAAATCATATCCGTCAGCTAACAGTTTGAGTATAACAGCGGGATAATCGACAGTTTCCCAAACAAGAAAGGAAAGTCATATGAATACGAACAAAACAGAACATTCCAATAATTCAACAAATGGAATAAACTAAGGTAGTAAGGTCCAGCACCAAAATGCAATTCAAATCATAGACACCTCTCGAAGCAACTTCAATGAAGGGTACTCTAGTTCAGCAGAAACAAGATACCTTACAACAACTAGCACATAAGCTCAGGAAAAGGCACACGAGCTGCAGTAACTAAAACTTGAGGATCATCGTACTCAGATCCTACACCTCAAGAACACTCAGTAGTAAATGATAACTCAAGCAATGGACAACCCAATCAGGAGGCACCAGGAAATCTCCACCGTATTCACCTATAATAACAAAATAGAACA
The DNA here is from genome assembly GCA_022829125.1 of Lathyrus tuberosus. Classification (NCBI taxonomy): domain Eukaryota; kingdom Viridiplantae; phylum Streptophyta; class Magnoliopsida; order Fabales; family Fabaceae; genus Lathyrus; species Lathyrus tuberosus. The sequence goes on from JALAZF010000034.1 coordinate 18,871,368, forward strand.
ACATTAACACCCACCATAACCATCAAGCTAACATCAACAAAGAAACTAACCGTGAAAGCAAAGAGCACACATGTGAGTTCAAACCAATCCCAATGCTGTCCTCTCAATTCAGAGTCAAAACAATCGAAAATAATCCACAAGAAGACTTATTGCAGACAGAAAAAGATGAAGCTCCGACAACTCGCACGATCTCTGCAAAATCACCTGCCCAAACAAGAGATACAACTGAGCCAAAATACCCGATAACAAACCAGCAAATTAGCAGGTCCTCCAGAATTCAAATCAGCCTAACTACAACACCTCAAAACTAAAAACAGATACAACATAGCGCTCTAAAGCAAAGGTAAAACGCACAATCCGAATAATAAGTTATACCTCAACAAAACCAACGCAGATTCTGCACACAAATACCACTTGCTATCAGATACAAAACTAAAGAACAATTACCACACGCATTTCCCCATGTACTGCACAAAAAGGGCAAGTCATCTATCGTCATCAAACACTTCCAATTTGAAAACAGCAAGAAATTATGGCTTTCAATACATATCCAACATGATTTTGACAATAATTGAAAGTTAACACCTAATCAAACAAGAATCAAATGGTTACGGCAGTTTTTTAAATTAATCCACAACCATATCAGACATCTTAACTTTATTTCCTAAACCACAGCAGACACACTTCAGACCAGATTCAAAAACTTTCCAAAATCATTTCAAACATATTCAAGGCAAGTACTAGTTTTTTTCCAAAACGTGATCAGACAAACTCAAAAAACGCTTTCCAAAACAGTATTTCAAAAAAAGAAAGTTTTCATGGCAGATTGTTTCTTTCCAAAGCCATAGCAGCAACATATTCATTAGCCTTAAACACACAAGGCCTATAAAGGGAGGGGAAATTCATCAAGATTAGGGGAAGTCATCACATCCAAAACCAGAACATCACACTCGCATCAGGAGAAAGAAAATCACTCAGAAATTCATCGCCAAGAAACTTTCTTTATCCAATCCCTAAAACCATTCACGAACATACACAAAAATTCCCAAGATTCACAATCAACACTGCAGCAATCAGACACACATATCCCACAAAGAGCAGATACATCACTCTCAACACACGATTGAAAGGTGCAGATGAAAATCGGGAACAACTCAACAAGCAACACACACACAACCTACAACGCAAAGAGGAAGAGATAAAAGACTTATCCTCGGGAGATCTTGGACCTCGGTCACGTCCCTTCAACCGTCGGCACCCCTCTCCTTTCCTTTTTTCTTTTTCTTGCTCTAAATCATTGTAATTATAATCATCTCAAAATTAATGGATTGAGGCCGAGGTCTTTGGGGTTAGGGGTTAGCTAGGTGTTTTCCGTCGGAATCGAGAGAGACGAGAGAGTTGAGAGAAACATTTTGAGCGGCGGCGCGTTTAGGTTTCTCAAACCCTAGTTTTTGAGAGAAGATAATAGACGAGAGAGCCGGGAGAGGGCGTCTCAAGGAGAGGGCGTTTCTTTTCCTTTTCTTTTTGTTTTGTTTTACGAATAATCATGTACACACGCACACACACCACATCTCGTACACCCTTCGTTTTATCCGTTAGATCATGCCCTGCTTGCATCATAAGGTTGAGATTTGAGGGTCCACGGTGGACCCTCTCTCCCTTGCAGCACCTAATCCCTCCGTTTTAATTAATAATAAATCTGTTTTTATTAATTTAACCCCTTAATAAATTTCATCTTTTCATAAGAATTTGTTTTTTTAACATAACCAATCCTAAAAAATAATAAGTGTGTAGAAACTTTTTTAACCTTTGAAAAAATATAACTTCTTTCTTGTATTTAAGATATCACTCTTTTATAAAATATAACTAAAAATTAATTATAAACTTTTAGTAAAACCTTTTTTAAAAAAATAATAATAATGAAACTTTTTTATTAAAATATTAAAATTAATCCTTTCTAATTAATAAGATAAAAACCATCAGAACTTTTTAAATTAATAATAACTTTTTAATATAATAACTCTTAATTCTAAAACAATAATAAAACTTTCATTAGTTTCCCTTAAAAAAATCAAAACTCTTTTTAATGAATCATTCCCCATTAGGATCCCACTTGCGCTTAATCGGGTGCCTGTGTGAGATATATTAGAACCTCTGGTTGATATAATGCCTTATTTATGCGTCTGTGTGTTTACTATTATGTGTGATGTATGCATTCTATTTTGTTCTAAACCTTTTCAAAACATTAAAAAATCTCGATCCAACGTCGAGCCATTTTCCACCCTTGTAAGCCGATCGCCTTTGGGCATCGCTACCAACCTTTGGTCACTAGACACAAGACTAGCACCACTTTGCTAGCACTCTCATTTAAACGTTAATTAATCGCATTAATATCCAAGGGAAAATCCCATGCATGATAATCAATTATTGTGCATGGTGCATTTCATTTGCATCATATCTCCCCATAATCTCAATACCCTTAAGATAAGTTTATTAGACAACTTTAGGATATACTTCCTAAGTTAGTCCCCCCTCAAGTTCGATTTTACAATCAAACTTTAGCTCACCTAATTCTCCACACAAGAGAATTAAATGTGAATCATCTCAAAGAAGGGACATACAATCCCATACCCCACAAATACAAACAAATTCCAAAAAAAACTGTGGTGGTTTCTTAAGATGACGACTCATCTTCTCTCCTAAACTTTTAAACAACTTTAGAATCCTTGGAGAGGAACTACATGTGCTCTGATTCCCTCCCGACAGGATATGTAGGCATAAGATGCGATATCTTGTCTAGCACACCTAGGAATAGATCTTTAGGTCTTCCTACCCTTAAACCCTTTAGCAAAAAAAAAAAAAAACAAATAACATAAATAAACAAGAGGTTCCTGTAGAGTACTACAGATATCTAGGGTGCTAATACCTTCCCTAGGTATAACCAACCCCCGAACTTTAGAATCTTAGTTTGCATTTGCATTGCATTGTGGGTAATTCGATCTTTCTCCCTTCCCTTGGATAAATCAAAGACGGTGGTGAAATAAAAGAAATGTGATTCAAGTTAACATAATAGTTTGGTATCCAATTCTCCCCGCGACAGGTTTGTTCAAACAAGTAACGGTAACTAGAGGTTTGTTCAAGGCATTTGATGCACTTGATTCGACTTGAATCAAGGGGAGATAAGGGAATATTATCAACTTCAACAATTAGGCTTGAGTGTGTGGTGACTATTGCTTCTCTTGTATAAACTTTGCAACTTGATAATACATATCTCAATTCTAGTTTTAGAATTGGGGGCAGACGTACCCGAAGCGAGGACGAAATGGAAACTGCCTAAACAAATCCGGTGTTGTTCTCTCTTTCTCTATCTCTTTAATTTGTGTTGTTCACGTTTGTGTAATATCAATTGCTCGATAAATTTCTGTTGTTGTGTAGTGCTGAAATTCTGTTTTGAAAACTCATTACAATCACTTGGATTGTAATTGTGAAATATTATGCACTAACATTACATAGGAAATTCAACTTGGGGTGTTTTGCACACCAAGTGTTCGACGAATTGATTGCACACAAACTGTTTGTGATATTGTCAATTTAAATTTACATTTCACAAGTTAGTGGAAATTGGATAAACTAAAGTGATCATTACGTGTATTGATTAGTTGGCAAATTATTGATTCGATTTCTCATTGAATTCAATTCCATTCGGTTTCGCATATCCGATCTTACCAATAACGGTTCGTTGAGACGATTTATTTCCTCGGCCGCTTCCGCATGTTTTTGAAATCAACTTTTAAGCGCCGACTCTGTTTAAAAATTAGTGATCTATTCAACATCCCTTCTAGATCATTGCCATCGTCTAATATTGTGGATCATCTTCATCATCATCTAATGTTGTATCCTATGTGCCACTAGAGGGTGCTTCGATATTTTGTGTATTTACATGTGATGAAGGCTTCTCTATGATCCCTAAATCAACAAAAGCTTCAACTAACTTTGACTTATCATTGTCAAACTCTGTCATTGAATCTTACACAAATTTATTCCCTAACCCTTATAGTTTCCTTGTTATACACTTTGTATGCCTTAGATTTTTTAGAGTATCCTAAAAGGATAAACTTTTGTGCTTTAACGCCAACATTCTTTAGATAAACACTTGATTTTAAGATGTAACATGTACATCCAAGTCGGCGAAATAAAATATGTTAGGCGTTCTCCTTTCATACTTCATAAGGAGTCTTGTTTAAAATATGTCTAATATAGATTCTATTTTGAGCATAACATGTTGTATTTACCACTTATGCATAAATGGTTTTTGCAAATTTTGATTCATAGAACATGGTTATAGCCATCTCTTTGAAGTAGGGGTAGACAACGGTCGGCTTAGGATGGTTTCAGATAAAAAATCCTCCAATGGCCAAGACTGACGGTTGTAATAATTCAAACCATTTTTGTCCATTTTTCATCTCAGTTTCATTAGGCACGGTTCTCTCAGATAATAGTTTAGACAGATGGGTTAATTTGGGTGTTACCACTCAAAAGTAGATCAAAGAAAAAAAATTAACCAAATGAAACGAACCCAGATCTAAAATAATTTCAACGAGAAATTAATTAAAATTAAATAACACAATGACTATTATTATTCTTTTTGAAGAAAGATTTTGAATGGATGGCATGTTTAGAGAAGATCTTAATAGAGGAAAACATTAGCATATTGTTTCTTCTTGTTAATAAATTATTGTTATATATATATATATATATATATATATATATATATATATATATATAGAGAGAGAGAGAGAGAGAGAGAGAGAGAGAGAGAGAGAGAGAGAGAGAGAGAGAGAGAGAGAGAGATAGATAGAGAGCGAGAGAGAGAGAGAGAGAGAGAGAGAGAGAGAGAGAGAGAGAGAGGAAATCACTTGTGACTTATGAATGAATATAAAGTATATGAATTAAAAATATAAAATTTAAATGGTAAATGAAATGAATTATAAAGGACGCATGTGTGAAGACAAAGACTAGTAATACAAAAGTAGGAAAAGTAATACAATAAAATTAAATAGTCTGTCAAATTACATAATTTTGTGGGTCTCAAGGTTTGAATTTTGAGCCGAACGAGAAGAGAGTGAGGGTAACACTTATTTGTACCTCACATTATAGTTTCGGTCGGACTCAGATTTCGTTGGACCAATATTTAACATCCGGACGCGACTAGAGTAACTCATTTGAACTCGTTTTTTCATTTTTTTATCTGAAACCCAATGATATTCGTTTATTTAATCAATTTTCGGATAGGATAGAGCAGGTCACGGGCGGGTCTCAGATTTTTGTCCACCACTACTTTGAAGAGATGTGTTTTTCCTTTTTAAATCTCATTTTGTTGTGGAGTTCTAAGACAATAAAAATCATGGATAATCCCATTTTTTCACAATTTTTTTTCAAAGAGTTATTTTTCAAATTCTCCACCTCACTTTTGGTTATCAAAATCTTTGTTTCTTTTTTATTTTGAATTTGTTGACAGAAAATAAAGAATACACAATATGAGTCATCCTTACTTCTATGTAATTTTACCCACGATCATATGTTAAAATTATGGTAAATTCTTAGGTACCCATGAATTTAAGTTGGGTACCGATACCTTTAGTGCAAATTGGAATAAAATTTTAATTTATTTTAAAATAAAATAAAAAATGATGTGGCATTGAATCATAGTGTTTGATTGGTTAAGGGTACCAGTGAAGGTGTGAAAAACACAAGAAATGGGGGTTTGAATTGGTTTTTCAAAATAAATTTTTTTCTTTTAAAATAAGTTCCTTTTATAAAACTCTTTCTTTTAACAATAATGACCTTTGTTGAGAACCAAGTGATGAACACGTTATGTTTATACTAGTTTACTTGAGAAATACTCAAGTTAATATGGTGATTTTGCCTCTCTCAACGAGGTCTTAATCCACTATTCAATCAAATCAGTACAATGCACTAGCCAAAATGCTGGTGACTAACACAACCTCTAAAACTCTCAAGTTTTAGACTTCTCAAGTAATACAACCTCACAGGTCTTACTCAAGGAACCACCTCTAAGACAACTTGTCCTAGACTTCTCAAGAAATACAACTACACGGTCTTTCTTAAGGAACACAAACCTAAGTTTGAATAAGTACGTTTACAGAAAAATGCTTCTTATAAAAGCTGAAAATATGTAAACCAGTTTCGACCAGAATGACTTAAGAAAGATTTCAGTTGGAAAGTATTTTTGCAGTTCGTTCGTGTGTATCTTTCTTCAAGTTTTTTGCTTCCTTTTATAGCCATGTAGAAAAGAGCCGTTGAAGTGTAATCATGATAGCTAACTAAGCTAGCGGCTAGAAGCGTGAGGACAAATAAAAACTTTTGCGTGCTGCGCGTCCTGTTTTGTCAGAATATCTTCGTTTGTACCGGTGCACTGTTACCAAGATATTTTCACATTGTATTGTGGTACAGTTGTACTATGTAGCTTTGTCTTCTTGGCTTTTCAACTTCAGAGGCTTTTTACGAGCATGAGTAAGAAGGAAAAACATAGCTTGGTTCTTAAGATTATTAAGTCTTCGAATCCTTAGAGCAGCGCCTTCAGAGTCTTCAGCAATTGGTTCTTCAGAACCTTGTTCGCTTGGTGCATTGTCTTTATATCTTCAGAGGCTTCTGATACTATCTAGTTGAAGCATGTGTAGAGACTGTGGTTAGGTTTTCAGAACCTTGATCAGAGAGCATAAGTCTTCAGCATCTGGACTTCGTTCAATCAGAACCTTTGTCTTCAGATCTTCAAAACTCGTTCCCTTTTCCTTTTGTATCAGAGTCTTGTGAACTTCATATTAGCTTAAAATGAGTTATGCTTTTCAAGTGTATAGGCAGAGTATTTTCCTTTAAGCATTGTGTCCGCGCCAATTTACGGAAGCATAACCTGTTTGTTAAGTTCTCACAAATAAGAAACATTAGTTGTACAAAATTGTTCATGCAGAAATACTCATTTGATATCATCAAAACTTAGAGATAATATTGCAGAACCAAAACTTGTTCTCACAATCTCCCCCTTTTTGATGATGACAAAACTATGTATTTTGATGACATAATTTTGATGTACATAATGCAGGGAAAATAATAGATTCTAGAGATAGCTTATCCTTCATATGAAGTACTCCCCCTGAGTCTTTGACTTGATGAGTTTCTGAGCTTGGGCTCCCCCTGATTTCATTATGTCATATACTGAAGTCATCATAGTCTTGATTCTTCAATGATTCACTTAGTGATGTTTGAATTTGATCAGGATTCCTAAAAAAGAAAAACAATATAATAGAAATAACAGTTTATCTGTTAGCATGTAAACAACATTGTTTTTTAGGGATTGACTATGAAATCAAAATATCGCATTCAAATACTTCTCCCCCTTTTTGTCATTGATCAAAAAGATTAGTGGTTCAAGGGTGAAAAATAAAGAGTTAAAAGCTTTAAAAATAGAGGATACTTAGAACTTAGTTGCTTCCAGAGGACATCTTGTCGCAAAGCTTCTGAAGCATGCTTTGGACATTGGAAATGATGGACTTTTGTTCCTCAAAGTTTTCTCTGAACTTCTATTGTTCTTCTCTGATTTCCTCAATTACGTTTTCCAAATGCTTTACAGCAGGATCAGAGGTGGGAACAACTGCAGCATCTTGTTCAGCCTTTTCCATGGCTTCAGCTTCTTGTGCCATCCTGGCCTCTTCAGCAGTCATCTCTGCTAGAAGTCTAGCTTCTTCAACAGCTTTTTCTTCCGCTTCTTTCTGTTTTGCAGCCAGTAACTTGAGTATCCTGATCCTTGCTTCAGCTTCTGCTCTGTCTTTTGCCAGCTGAATTCCAACAGTTATGGTTGCGTCTGAGAAACTTATATTTCTTGCAAGTTCAGAATCCAACCATTTCTGGAAGATCTGACAGGAACTTTCAAGCTCTAAGGGCTTGGCACTTTTGCTGATTTCTTCTCTTAGGTTCGCAAACTTCCTTAATGCCTTGTCACAAAATTGACTTGTGCATTCTTCAAAAGATGTTGGAGGTGGTACATTATAAATGACCAAAGCAAGGTCAGGTTTAGCAGGGTTGGTTTCAGGTGGTGTTTGTTGGGATGAAATAATTTCAGTAGGAGGATGATCATTGATTTGTTGATCAACAGGAGATAATACGTCTGGGGCAACTGAAACCATAAGAGGTTCAAAAGTTGGAGATGGTGGATCAGAATGTTGAATTGAGGATTCAGTAATGGTTTTCTGATGAAAAGCATACGACATCGGTGAGACAGGCATATCTGGTTGGATGATTGAGGTGATAGTTGATGAAGTGTATGTAGGAATTGCTACAGACTGGATAGGTGTACTGATTGATTGAGGGGAAATTTGTGGAGTTACAGGAGTAGATATTGGTGGTGGTGGATTTGAACAAGATGGTGGCTCAAAACTGACTGGTGGATGTGAAGTAGGAATGAAGATAGTTTATTGTGAAGATGGAATAGAAACTGATTCAACTCTAGAAACAGATAGAGAGAATCAAACTTGCTATTTTTCTCTAATGCAGAGATTAGAGTAGCAGTCTTGGATTTTGTTTTATTCTTCTTCCTTTTCTGAGGCTCAGAATTAACAGTAGCTTGCTTTCTTTTTCTTCTGAGGGACTCTGCAAGAGTTGGTTCAGGAGCAGATTCATCAGCCTCTTTAGTTTGCTCCCACTCTTCTTTGTCAAGTTCAACTTCTTCATTCTTGACCTTAGATACATCATATCCTCGTGCCTTCATAGCATCTATAAATGCAACAACTTCTTCAATGAGGTCGCTTCTATAATATGCAGGATAATCTGGCACTGTGATCCTGCGTTTGATTAAGTCCTCATAGATAGAAAAAGGTTCCACTGTTACTTTATTAATTATTCTCATGTGCTTAAGTGTTGTGGCGTTGACTGATTCTCCAAGTGTTGCAGTCAGATCTTCTGTGTGTTGAACTTCTGTAACCAAGGTCTCCACTATACCACTTTTATAGAATATGTCTGAAAGCATTCTTCCAAAAGGAATGTACTTAGGTATATCACTTTTTGATCCACCTGTTGTTCTTGTCTTCTTCACCATATCTCTCAGATAGTAAAATAAGATGGAAGGTAAACACATTCTTTCCTTGGTGAACAAATAATATAACATATACTTCTGGTTAGCGTTTAAGTAATCTGCAGCATATGATGAGGGTCTTGGATTGATGCAACCGAGAATGATCTTGTGCCAGATTTTCAGGTTTACATGCAAGTCTTCTCTTCTGTACTTTGTTTTATTTGGTTGATGGTTGGTGTAGATGGTTGGGTTGATGTCTTTTTTCACAAACGAAGATTTATTGACCCTTCCATAGACTCTTTTGTTCTTCAGAAATTCCAGTTTATAAAGTTCAGCAATTGATCTTTCTGCGATGACAATTTTTCTTCCCAAGACATAAGAGACGACATGAAGTTTATCACAGACAGCTTGTCTCCAGAAATCTTTTACGAGTGCTTCAAAAACTGGACCTTTAAGCCTATCAAAGAAATTATTCCAACCTTGAGCTTCTACTTCATTGAACAAATTAAATCCATTTTCGGCAAGATTCTTGAAATCTACATGCAGTTCCTTGAGTACGAGTAGATTCTCAAGATTACAGGTAACAGTGGCTTCTCTTTGGGTTACATGATCTTTATCTATCTGAGAAGACTATGACGAAGACGGAGTAACTATTGTAGACATTGTTGAAATAGTGGACGACACTACTGATGAGGAGGACAATAACTTCTTTGATGATGTTTCCATTTCTTTGGAAAACTTGACGGTTTCTTCTTGAATCGTAGTCATCACGATTATAGTTGAAGATTGAGATCGATGAACGGTAGAGAAAGAAAGAGAGAGAGAGAGAGAGAGAGAGAGAGAGAGAGAGAAAAGCGATTAGGGTTTTTAGAGTTCGTAGAATGTGGAAGTGGAAGTGAAGAGGAATTTTTGAAATTCGAAAAGTTGGGAACAGGTATTGGGGGTTACGAAATGAACGCAATTATAATTTTAAGTCAATCCCAAGAAAATTACTGTTCGTTTGATTTGGATAAATATAGTGATTTAGGTATAATCTAATCACATGCAAAAATTATTTGCTAATCAAATGACACGCCAGGATTGAGACACGTTTCACAAAAGTGGTTCTGATGATTTAAAAATGCTTATTTGTTCTGACTAAACACATTTGGTTCTGAAATACTTTCACTCTGGACAGTAGTCCATTTTCAGATGCTTTAAAATAATTTGAAATCTATCTTCAGCCAGGGGTTTTGTAAAAATATCAGCCCATTGATGGTCTGTATAAAAAAATTTTAAGCATAAGGTTCCCTTCTGAACATAGTCTCTAATAAAATGGTGTTTTATTTCAATGTGTTTACCCCTAGAATGTAAAATTGGATTTTTACTTAAACAAATAGCAGTAGTATTATCACAGAAGATAGGAATGTTACTCCCATATATCTGATAGTCTTCCAGCTGATTTTTCATCCATAACATCTGAGTACTGCATAATGAAGCGGATATGTATTATGCTTCTGCTATAGAGAGAGCAATTATGGATTGTCTCTTGCTTGACCATGAGATTAGGTTGTTCCCTAGGAACTGACAGTTAGCGGATGTGCTCTTTCTTTCTAATCTGTCTCCAGCATAGTCTGCATCGCAGTAACCAGAAAGAGTGTACTCTGATGTTTTCTCATACATCAAGCCAAGATTAGTTGTTCCTTTCAGATACCTTAGAATTCGTTTAACATCAGTTAAATGAGATTCTCTTGGATCTGATTGAAATCTAGCACATAAATGTACACTGAATAATATATCACGTCTAGAAGCAGTTAGATACAAGAGAGAGCCTATCATACCACGATAAAGCTTCTGACAAACCTTAGCTTCTGTTTCTTCCTTTCCCATGATACATGTTGGATGCATTGGTGTTTTAGCTACATTACAATCCATCATGTTGAATTTCTTCAGGTGTAGTTACTTTGATGAATGTAAGTGGCCTCTGGTTTCTGATCAATTTGTATTCCCAGAAAGAACTTTAGCTCACCAATCAGACTCATTTCGAATTCTGCTTGCATTAACTTTGAAAATTCTTCGCATAAAGAAGAGTTAGCAGAACCAAAAATAATATCATCGACATAGATTTGAACTATAAGAATATCATTCTTATAAGTTTTACAGAAGAGAGTTGTGTCGACCTTTCCTCTGGTGAAATTGTTTTCTAAAAGAAATTTGCTTAATCTATCGTACCAAGCTCTGGGAGCTTGCTTTAAACCATAGAGAAAATTTTTTAGTTTAAAAACAAAATTTGATTTTTCTGAAATTTCAAAACCAGGAAGTTGTTTGACATAAACTTCTTCTGATATATAGCCATTTAAGAATGCACTCTTAACATCCATCTGATATAAGGTAATGTTATGATTTACTAAAAAGGAAATTAATAATCGTATTCCTTCAAGTCTAGTGACCGGAGCAAAGGTTTCGTTGTAATCAATTCCTTTTTGTTGACTGTATCCTTGAGCAACAAGTCGTGCCTTATTTCTGAAAGCTTCTCCCTTCTCATTTAGCTTGTTCCTGAATACCCACTTGGTTCCAATTACATGAACATTCTTAGGTTTTGGAACTAAATCCCAAACATCATTCTTTGAGAACTGACTAAGTTCTTCTTCCATGGCCAGAACCCAGCCCTTGTCTATAAGGGCTTCTTCAACTGTGGTTGGTTCGATTAGTGAAACTAATCCTAAGAATGTTTCTTCTGATGGTCTGAAGGCTGATCTGGTTCTGATTGGAGCATCCTTGCTGCCCAGAATTAGTTCCTCAGGATGAGAAGTATACATTCTTCTTTTCTATTGATGTGGAGTATTCGGAGTTACATAAGTGGTATCCGACGTAAGATCTTGCTGGTCTTTAACTTCATCTGCCTTTTCTTTAGGTTCTGAGAAGCTAATTTCCAAATCTGCAAGCTTTTCAACTAGCTCTGACTTTTCAGAGTCAGGCTTGTCATTGAATCTAACATGAATTGATTCTTCCATAATTCGTGATTCTGTGTTATAAACTCTATAACCTTTTGAGCGTTCAGAGTATCCTAACAGCAGACACTTATGTGCTTTGGAATCAAACTTGCTAAAATTCTCTTTAGTGTTTAATATAAAACAAGTACATCCAAATGGATGAAAGTAGGAAATATTGGGAATCTTATTTTTCCACAGTTCATAAGGAGTTTTATTCAAGATAGGTCTAATAGAGATTCTATTTTGAATATAACATGCTGTGTTAATTGCTTCTGTCCAAAAGTGCTTAGCCATGTCAGTCTCTTGAATCATGGTGCGAGCCATTTCTTGTAAAGTTCTGTTCTTTCTTTCTACAACTCCATTTTGTTATGGAGTTCTAGGATAGGAAAAATCATGATATATTCCATGTGAATCAAAAAGTTCTTCAAAATTCTTGTTTTCAAATTCTCCACCATGATCACTTCTGACTTTAACTATTTTACAATTTTTCTCATTTTGTACTTGAGTGCAGAAGGAAGCAAACACGGAATGTGACTCACCCTTGTGTTTTAAGAATTTCACCCATGTCCAACGACTGTAATCATCAACTATGACTAGTCCGTATTTCTTACTATTGATGGGGGCAGTTTTCACTGGTCCAAAAAGATCAATGTGAAGAAGTTCCAACGGTCTAGAGGTGGAAACAATATTCTTTGCTTTGAAAGAAGTTTTTGAAAACTTTCCTTTCTGACATACTTCACAAAGAGCATTTGAAGAATACTTCAGATTTGGCAAGCCTCTGACAAGTCCTAGTTTGTTTAGCTGAGATATTCTTCTCAAGCTGACATGGCCAAGATGTCTGTGCCAGACCCATTGCACTTTATTTACAGAAAGAAGACATTTTACATTTTGATGTTTTAAATCTGATAACTTAGTTTTGTAAGTATTGTTCTTCCTCTTTCCGTTGAACAGGACAAATCCATCCTTTTGACTAACAGCCTTACAGGAGGTTTGATTGAAAATTAAATCATAACCATTGTCACTGAGCTGACTAATTGACAATAGATTATGCATTAAACCTTCAACTAACAGAACATTATTAATGGAGGAAAACTTACCATTTCCAACAGTTCCGAAGCCAATGATTCTTCCTTTCTGATTTCCTCCGAAACCGACGACACCTCCGGGCTTAAGTTTCAAATCTAGGAACATATGCCTTTCTCCCGTCACGTGTCGCAAGCATCCACTGTTCAGGTACCATGGCTGGTGTTTCAATGGTGCCATTAAGGATGTCTGCAACATAAATTATCTTATTCTTAGGTACCCATTTTGTGGGTCCTTTCACATTAGCTTTTCCAGAGGTTCTGACACCTTTGGATTCTTTTACATTAGAGTAATAGTGTGGAATTTGTGCATAGTGTTTAATTTTAGGAGTTTTCTTTAGTGTCTGTGTTTGTGTAGTAATAGATTTTGAACCTTTTTGTTCAGAACATTTCAAGATAATGCCAGAGGGCACAAAATGTTTAGACAGAGGTATTATCTTGATACTCTTGGTCTCATCATATGGTTGTGATGGTCCTGAGTATCCCATACCTCTATTGCCATTCTTGCTGACTCCATAGATCGTTGAAGCCATTTTACTTCTATCTATGCTTTTAGCATGGAAGTGTTGAAAGGCTTTATCATATCTGACTACTTCATTGTTAGTTATGTTGGAAGTGATTTCTTCTTCTAACTTAGAGACTTTATTTTTTAAAACAACATTTGATTTTTCCAAGACAAATAGTTTTTCATTTAATTCAGAGATGGTTTGTTTGCTTTTAGTAAGATCTTCTGGAGGAACCACAAACGTCTTTTTCAGAGTTTTGTGCTTTCTTAGAAGGATTTGATATCTTTCCATAAGTTTAGATAATCCTATTTCAAGTTCAGAACGGGATAGGGAAGAAAATACCTCTCTTTCGTCGTCAGAGTCTGATAGATCTTCTTCTGATAAAACATTGTTGGTTTCTGCCATGAATTCCATGTTGACACGTTCTCCATCTAGATCATCCTCAGATTCTGAATCATCTCAGGTTGCCATAAGACCCTTTTTGGATTTCTTAGGTCTCTCCTCTTTCTTAAATTTTGGACAATCATTTTTGAAATGTCCAGGTTTCTTGCATTCAAAACACGTAACATCTCTTCCATAATTTCTCCTTTGACCATATGTAGATTCAGATCTTCTTCTTAGTCCTCTGAACTTATTCTTTCTGTATTTCCATATCTGACTTATTTTTCTTGATATGAGAGATATATCATCTTCATCTGAATTTTCTTCAGATTCTTCCACTTCTTCTTCTGCCTGATACGCCTTTTTCTTCTCGGACTTGGCCTTTAGGGCAATGGATTTATTTTTCTTTTGAGGTTCATCTCCTTGAAGCTCTATCTCATGACTTCTTAAAGAACTAATAAGCTCCTCAAGACTTATACTATTCAAATCCTTTTCCAGTTTCAAAGCAGTCACCATTGGTCTCCATTTGACAGGCAGACTCCTGATAATTTTCTTGACATGATCAGCAGTAGAATATCCTTTGTCCAGAACTCTGAGTCCTGCAACAAGCATTTGAAACCTTGAGAACATGGTTTCCACATATTCATCGTCTTCCATTTTGAAGACCTCATATTTTTGAATTAGTGCAAGAGCCTTCGTCTCCTTGACTTGAGTGTTGCCTTCGTGAGTCATACGAAGAGAGTCAAATATAGATTTTGCAGTTTCTCTGTTTGTAATTTTTTCATATTCTGTATATGAAATTGCATTTAACAGAATAGTTCTTGCTTTGTGATGATTCTTGTAATTTTTCCTTTGTATATCTGTAAATGCACTTCTTTCAATCTTTTTGCCTGCAGAATCTACAGGGTGACTGTAGCCATCAAATATCAGATCCCATAGATCTAAGTCAAATGACAAAAAGTAACTTTTAATTCTATCTTTCCAATAGTCAAATTTTTCCCCATCAAAGATAGGAGGTTTTGCAGTATAAGAGTCTCTTTCATTCACAATGACACTTGACTCAGGAGTTGATGCAACAATTGTTTTTCACACTTGGATCGGTACTGAACACTGTTAAGTGCTTGATAAAAACTTAACCTTTTTATCACCTCAGAACCGGAGCTCTGATGCCAATTGAAGGTGTGAAAAACACAAGAAAGGGGGGTTTGAATTGGTTTTTCAAAATAAAATTGTTTCTTTTAAAATAAGTTCCTTTTATAAAACTCTTTCTTTTAACAATAATGACCTTTGTTGAGAACCAAGTGATGAACACGTTATGTTTATACTAGTTCACTTGAGAAATACTCAAGTTAATATAGTCCACCCGCCAAGGTGATTTTGCCTCTCTCAACGAGGTCTTAATCCACTATTCAATCAAATCAGTACAATGCATTAACCAATATGCTGATGACTAACACAACCTCTAAAACTCTCAAGTTTTAGACTTCTCAAGTAATACAACCTCACAAGTCTTACTTAAGGAACCACCTCTAAGACAACTCGTCCTAGACTTCTCAAGAAATACAACCACACGGTCTTTCTTAAGGAACACAAACCTAAGTTTGAATAAGTACGTTTACAGAAAAATGCTTCTTATACAAGCTAAAAATATGTAAACCAATTTCGACCAGAATGACTTAAGAAAGATTTCAGTTGGAAAGTATTTTTGCAGTTCATTCGTGTGTATCTTTCTTCAAGTTTTTTGCTTCCTTTTATAGCCGTGTAGAAAAGAGCCGTTGAAGTGTAATCATGATAGCTAACTAGGCTGTCAGCTAGAAGCGTGAGGACAGATAAAAACTTTTGTGTGCTGCGCGTCCTGTTTTATCAGAACATCTTCGTTTGTACCGTTGCACTGTTACCAAGATATTTTCACATTGTATTGTGGTACAACTGTACTATGTAGCTTTGTCTTCTTGGCTTCTCAACTTCAGAGGCATTTTACGAGCATGAGTAAGAAGGGAAAACATAGCTTGGTTCTTAAGATTATCAAGTCTTCGAATCCTCAGAGCAGCGCCTTCAGAGTCTTCAGCACTTGGTTCTTCAGAACCTTGTTCGCTTGGTGCGTTGTCTTCATATCTTCAGAGGCTTCTGATACTATCTAGTTGAAGCATGTGTAGACACTGTGGTTAGGTCTTCAGAACCTTGATCAGAGAGCATAAGTCTTTAGCATCTGGACTTCGTTCAATCAGAACCTTTGTCTTCAGATCTTCAAAACTCGTTCTCTTTTCCTTTTGTATCAGAGTCTTTGAACTTCATATTAGCTTAAAATGAGTTCTGCTTTTCAAGTGTATAGGCGGAGTATTTTCCTTTAAGCATTGTGTTTGCGCCAATTTACGGAAGCATAACCTGTTTGTTAAGTTCTCACAAATAACAAACATTAGTTGTACAAAATTGTTCATGCAGAAATACTCATTTGATATCATCAAAACTTAGAGATAATATTGTAGAACCAAAACTTGTTCTCACAACCAGTACCGAATTAAATTTGAAGGTACCAAAGTGTTCACCTAAAATTATCAACTATGATTAATTCATATTTATTTGGCTTAATACCCTTTTTAGCCCCTTACCTATACCTCGGGGTCCATTTTGGTCCTCTCTTTTTTAAAAGTTTCAATTTGGTCTCTTACGTTGTCAAACAATAAATAACGGTGCTAGAAGAAGAGGACGTGGTAGCTGAAGTGGATTGTCCTATTCGTCACGTGGCGCTGATGTGGATATGCTCATTAAAAAGGTTACTAAAATTTTGCCCACACCAAGGTTCAAACCTTGATTTATTTGATTGCCAAACACAATTCTTTACCACTAGTCCACTTTCATTTTTATAGTTAGTTTTACACATTAAATATATCAGAAGGAAAAAACGAATAGTAAACCAAAACTCTGTCTCTACCTCATCTCATTCTCATTCTTCTATCAAATTCTTTCTCTCACAAACACAACAACAAAACTGCTCTTTAGTGATACTAAAGACAATAATAATTTTATTAATAATGCAACAGAGAAAAAATAACCAAATTTAAAAAATTATAACCACCAATGAAAATGAAAAACAAAGAAAAAAAAACAATGAAAATGAAGAACAAAGCTAAAACGACATTTATTTTCCAATTAAATTTAACCACAACAAATCAATTTGAAAAAATAAATAAATTTGAAATTAAAAAACATATAATAATAAACATATTGTATTTCTATTATCAGCCATTAAGATTAGAATTAAAATTTCCATTTCTCTATATTCTCTCATCAGCTTAAATATTGAGCATTTCTTCATATACCACCCATGTTTTTTAGGCACCACACGAATTTCTGTTTTTGCCCCCTGATTCTGGATGTGCACATCCGGACGCACCAATTTTTTAAAAAACGTTGATGCGTTCAGGATATGCATATCCGGAAAAATTCCTGATCTGCAGATCCGGAAAATAGCAGAACTTTATTTTTTTTTAAAATCAGTTTTGATGGTTGGTCGCATATGTTAATATATCGTCGCAACTTAATATACATTTGAAAACAGCCATATATAAAATAAAATAATATATATACATAATAATACTTCTGTCAAAATAAATGTAATAAAAATAGAATACATCAAACAAAAAACTACTATGTATGGCGAATGATCTGTCATGGCTCCCCTGCTCCTCTGCCCCTACCCGCCATCCTGGCTCGATGTCTGCGGTACTGAAGTGCCCCCGAGCAATCTCAATAATCCTATCAACGGCAAGTCTGCCACCAGAGCCCTCAGGGAGGTGACCGTCCGTAATGGCCTGCCGCGCTATCTCCTCTATCTCACGACAACGAGGTAGGACATCCTGAGTATGGTTCAGCTGAGACTGCCGCTCCTCTAATATCTCCTGATGAGCAGGTCTCGGTGGCGATCCCTCAGCAGTGGGCACCATGCATGGGTGTGAGACGATATAGAATCACATGATGTACCCGGCCGCAACGCTCCAGTCTCTCGGCGCTCTGGTCGCCCGAGCCTCTTCTGGTACCAAGTGGGACTGGAAGTTAGCATATAACTCATCTATCTGCACGCGGGTCAAGCCTAGAGGAGCATACTCATGAGGCATCCTGGGGATCGTCTGCGTGTTACCGAACTGACGCAAGACGCGCTACGACAGGTATCGAGCAGTAATGGTCGAACTGCATACCAACCATCATGAGAACAACGAAACCTCATCAAACAGGTGCGTCACACAGTGATCGACATATAGACTGCGTCCACTCACGTCGGACAGATGCGTGTTGAGCTGTCCGTCCATGTATGATACGATCGTCTCTGTCAGCCATGTAATCTGCAAAGCATAAAAAATAAATTAGAATTTTTTAAAAATAATTAAAAAAAAACAAACAAACAAAAAAAACCAAGTGTCTTCCGGATTTGCACATCCTGAAGTATGCAGAATATTTAACGTTGGGTGTTTCCGAATTTGCACACCCGGCAGCACTCAGAAGATTTAGCGTTAAATCTTTCCGGATCTGCACATCCGGTACGTATTTTCAAGTTCAAAAATAGCAGCCATGACTACTGTACCATGGAAAAGGGCATTTTAATGCCCTGATCGTCCGTTTGAAGCCGCAAACAATACCTACATTGTCTCTAACCTATGTTATTCATACTACCTAACAATTTCTACACCTAAATGTCTACTCTAAATCGATTACTCGAAAATAACTCCGAAACTCTAAAATTCGAAAACTTACCGATTAAATTGAGATACGGAGGATTTGGAGTGTCTTGATCGTTGTAGAAGTTGCTCTGCGCCAAACTCGAGTGAAAAAAGTCGAGATTTGTGGGATTGGAAATTTGAGAGTTTGAGAGAGTTTGGTGTTTGGAATATGAAAATGTGAAGAATGAGGGGGAGGAAGAAGATATTGCGCGAATTAATAAGACATTGTTCTGGATTTGCAGATCAGGTAGTTTTCCGAATATGCATATCCGGATGTGCACATCCGGAATCAGGGGGCAAAAAAGAAATTTCGCGTGGTGCCTAAGAAACTTGGGTGGTGTATTAAGAAATGCTCTAAATATTTGATAAAAAACACGCATAGTTTCTAATCATAAAAATTTATTAAATAGAGATCTAAATTGTTTATAATTTTTAAAATTTTTAATTAGAGCAAATAAATTTGGGTGAATAATAAATAGAAAGTATTAGTAATCTCTACCTTTCTCTGTGGATAGTTGGAGCAAGGGAAGAAGAGCTTCTGTTACTCTTTCAGCATAAAAGAAGTTTGTTTCAACACATTCTTTCACTAATTCATAATTTTGACAAACTACCATATTCCAATCAGATATTTCACCTCTCATCTACAAAAACAAATCAACACCATTTAATCACTTAACAAAACAATCTACTCTCAGATGTATAAATCACAAAAAAAGAATCTTACCTTTCTAAGAACATTCTCACCATTCACTATTCCCCAGCAACACCAGCATTATTCTAAGACAGTGGCGGAGGCAGGTCTAAAAAAAGTAACCTTCATGTTTTTTTTTGTACAAAAGAGAACTAACTTGCCAACAAGAGATGAATATAAGTTATATCTGGATGCATGGATATTTCTACCAATTTCATTTTGTTTCAAAAAGTTGCACTAAAAAGTAATCAAAAACATACAAAATGTGTATACAGTCGGCATAAAACCAACCCTCATCATTTCAATAAATAGATAAACACCTGCCTTAATCTTATCATTCTTCAAATATCCAACAATCAAAGAATTCCAAGCAACACCATCTCTTTCATTCATATCCCAAAAAACAGATTCAGCAGAACTCAAATCCATACAATTTGAGTACATATTACGCAAAGAAGTTTGGACACAAATATCATTCAAAAAACCAAACTTCAAACTCTTAGCATGAAGTAACAATCCAACCCATAAATCTCCATGCAATGAAGATGCTTGGAGCAAGCTAGTAAAAGTAATGCTGGAAGGCCTAAGACCCATATTTTCCATCTGTGTATACAAGTTGAGGGCATATATGGAATGTTCAGATACTCGAGAATATGTAGCAAGAAGTGCATTGTAAGAAACAAGAGTTCTATGAGACATTTTGTCAAACACTTGGTGAGAATCTTTGAGCGAACCGCAGCGAGCATACATGGAGATGATGTTGTTGTATAGAAACGGAGATTTGGAGCCAAATGTGTTGGAGGTAGTTAAGAGGAGGGCGTGGAGTTGACGCGCCTCTCGTAGTGAAGTTGTGATGCCGCACTTCTGCAGCAGAAGAGTGTCTGTAATATAAAAACATAGCTTGTTCGTGTAACACTTGCATATGGTTCAACCAACACCTTGATATCAATACTATGTTATGTCTCTATGTTATGTCTCTTTGTAAGAATCACAATAACACCACTTGAATCCAATTTCTTACATATTCCAAACCCAATTCCTTTGTTAGCTCCTGTTACTGGTGCATACCTAGAAACAAGATAGTTGAGGTTAGAGTGTACGACTATGAGTTCTTAATTATGGGAAACGTTCTACACACGTGCATAAAGAAAATTCATGGAGAAAAATGTAGAAAAAGATTGAAAATAACCAGACTGGTGCTTCATCTTTATTCTGATATATTTAATGTGTAAAGATAATTATAAAAAGGAAAGTGGATTAGTGGTAAAGAATTTTGCTTGTCAATCAAGTGAAACAAGGTTCGAATTTTGGTGTAGGCAACATTTTAGTAACTTTTTTAATGAGCATATTCACATCAGCGCCACATGATGAATAGGACAATCCACCTTAGCTGTCACGTGAGCAAAATTCTGTTTGACAACATAAGGAATCAAATTGGAACTTTTAAAAGAAAGTGAATTCTGTTTGACAACATAAGGGACCAAATTGAAACTTTTAAAAGAAAATGGATCAAAATGCACTCCGAGATATAAGTAAGGGACTAAAAAAAATAATAAACCTATTTACTTCTATTGACTATTGCAATATTAACTAGTCCAAACAAACCAGCATGAAGAAGTTCTAGGGATCTGGAGGATGGAACAATCTTCTTTTGTTTAAAGAAGTTTTAACTATTTTCCCATTCTAACAAAATTCATAAAGAGTTTTATTTGTATATCAAATCAAATAAGCCTTTACAAATTTCAAATTTCTAAGTTTAAAAATTAATCTCAAACTAGCATATATTGTCATATTCATTTTTCTTCGTTCATAGACAAAACTAAATCTCAAATAACTATAATCAAAACCAACTAGTGGGCCACAACACCTATTTTTATCATCAATGGTGGCATGAGCCACCACCACTACTAATGGTAGAAACTACCACTAACAGTGTTCGAATCACCATCCATGAAAGTTGTGGAAAAGAGAAGAAAAAATAGAAAACAAAGGGCTAAAATGCTTAAACGAATTTTTTTTTTTTTGCAATAAAGGTGATGATGATAAGTTAGGTGAGTTTAGATCTTCCTCTAGGATGGATTTTAATTTGTTCCCTTACAACAACGAACACTGAAGCAAAGTGGAGATGAAAAGATATCAGACCAAACTCATAGTGTCTGAGAAATCAAAATGGAGAAGTTTCTTATAAATGGAAAGTGGAAGGTTTAAATAATGCATTAAAAGATAGGTTGGAACGAAATTATTCCTTTCGATCCAACATTTCATACTCACTTTGAAACCAAACGAAGAAAACATAAGGGTCTAGGCACTTGATGACCTTTGCAATATTTGACAAGTGACCCAAATGTTTGAAACCCCTAAGGTCATGTTGCTAAGCCTGAAAGATGTTTGACTTGACAAACCCCCACCTTAAACAAGAGGCAGACACATT
Source organism: Lathyrus tuberosus (assembly GCA_022829125.1). Taxonomy (NCBI): domain Eukaryota; kingdom Viridiplantae; phylum Streptophyta; class Magnoliopsida; order Fabales; family Fabaceae; genus Lathyrus; species Lathyrus tuberosus. The sequence continues at coordinate 18,893,231 of JALAZF010000034.1, forward strand.
GTTAAACACAGTATGGTTCTCTATAGAAATCCTCCTCATATTGCACACAAACCAGTCATTCATTGTCTTACCTTAGCCTCTAAGAAAATCCTCTTCAGATTGTCCATGCCCCAAAAATGTCTCATCTTACCATGTGCCTAGGATAAGCCTTTTCGCATTGGCTCTGACTAGAGGTTTTAATTTAGGGGGCTGGGGCCTAAATTTCAATGCCCCTTAAAATAGAAGGGTCTAAAATTTTAAAAATAAATAAGTCACAAAATAGGTAGGCCTCCTAAATTAAGGACTTCTAAAATTCAAGTAGAATCTCAAAGCCCCAACATTTTCAAAACTTGGTTTTTTTTTTAAATAGATTTTTTCAATCAATTTTTTTTAAAATCGTTTTTTTTTTATTTTTGGAAAAAATCGTTTTTTTTATTTTCAGGAAAAAATCAATTCATTTTATTTTCGAAAAAAATCAATTTTTTTTTTATTTTCGAAAAATATCGATTTTTTTTTATATTCGGAAAAAATCGGGTTTTTTCATTTTCAGAAAAAATGGTTTTTTTATATTCGGAAAAAATCGGTTTTTTTCATTTTTGAAAAAAATCGATTTTTTTATATTCAGAAAAAATCAGTTTTTTTCATTTTCGGAAAAAGTCGTTTTTTTTATATTCGAAAAAAAAACGGTTTTTTTCATTTTTGGAAAAAATCGGTTTTTTTTTTGTATTTTCGGAAAAAATCGGTTTTTTCATTTTCGGAAAAAATTGATTTTTTTATATACGGAAAAAATCGATTTTTTTCATTTTCGGAAAAAATTGGTTTTTTTATTTTTTGGGAAAAATCGAGTTTTATTATTTTCGAAAAATTTGTTTTTTTTTCGGAAAAAATCTTATTTTTTATTTTCGGAAAAAATCAGTTTTTAATTATTTTCGAAAAAAATCGTTTTTTTTTTTAATTTTCGGAAAAAATCGCATTTTTTTCAATTTTAGGAAAAAATCAGTTTTTTATTTTTTTCGGAAAAAAATCGGGTTTTTTAATTTTCGGAAAAAATCGGGATTTTTATTTTCGGATCGATTTTTTTTATTTAGGAAAAAAATCGGTTTTTTTCATTTACGGAAAAATCGGTTTTTTTTATTTTCGGAAAAAATCGGTTTTTTTTTTTCGGAAAAAATCAGTTTTTTTTCATTATCGGAAAGAATCGATTTTTTTCATTTTCGGATAAATTCGGTTTTTTTTTTGTATTTTCGGAATAAATCGATTTTTTTTATTTTTGGAAAAAATAAGTTTTATTTTATCTTCGAAAAAAATCATTTTTTTTTATTTTCTGAAAAAAATCGTTTTTCTTAATTTTCGAAAAAAATCGGTTTTTTATTTTTTCGAAAAAAATCGGGATTTTTTTTATTTTCGAAAATAATCGGCTTTTTTTCCTTCTGAAAAAACCGGTTTTTTTATTTTCAGAAAAAATCTGTTTTTATTTTATTTTCTGAAAAAATCGGTTTTTTTATTATTTTTGGAAAAATTCTGTTTTAAAAAAAAATCGGATTTATAATATATAATTATTTATTTCAAATAAATTAGATTTTTAGTCCTTTACTTAAGCCCCATTAAAAACAAAAATATGAAGGGGTTTAAAAATAAAATGCCAAAAAAATATTCATTTAATAAGGGACCTAAAAATATGGGGCCAACAAAAGACCTAATTATTTGGGCTTTGTGGTTTAGGGCTTTTTTTTGACACCTCTGACACAGATTATTCCTCTCATTTTGATCTCCATGGAAGCGTTGTTCAATTCATACTCAACTTGACACAAATCTAATTTTGAAGACCCTCAACAGAAACACATCTCTTTGAGATGAGTCATATAGCAGTTCTTGTCCATCAACATCAAGTCATTAATATTCGATTTCTCAAACTGATAACTTGGAGGGGTTGTTCTGGACTTGGTATTACCCACTTAATGATTCAAAACAAGTCCACAAATTGACTAAAAACTTGTAATAGAAAGTTGAGACTGAGACAATGTCCCCCACATCATCCAATATCACGGAGACCATCAATATTGATAATGTACTTCATAACAATAGTCTCCCATTGCCGCTATACAAGGTCTCTAAATTAGAATTTAAGCTACACACAATTTCCACCAAAGTCTCTCACTTCTTATTTCTTTACTGAGTCAGACATTGAGATGCTTGAATGTATTTCTTTCTCGCCAGTTCTAACTCATATCGATCTAACACATATGTCTCTCTCTCTCTCTCTATAATCATTCATCTGAATCCAGCTTGACTCACCACTTCATATTAATTGATAAGTTAATTAGTTAAATTTGTACTGTGTGGCAAATTAGCGATTAAATTATTTATAAATATGAAATTACACAAAAAAAAAAAAACATATTTTTAATTAACAGAGAACCAAAATAAAACGTAGAGAAAAAAATTATAAATAATAAAGAACTTGAAGTAAAATATAAGAGTAAATGAATCTGTTATAGTCATGTGACCTATAACAGATTATTATCATATTACGAATTCAAAGACAAAATTTTCCGAAGTATTATAACATGAATCATTTATACAGAATTTCCCAAACTAGTTTTTTCACACCACATCAAAATCAAATATACAAGCATAACACGAATCAAGAGTGTTCTTCTACACAGTATATCAACTAATACATGATGATGATGATTAACTTAACTCAGATCTCATTCTTCTATCAACTTTGCCACCATCATTTTCATCACGATTCATACGTCTATCCACATTTAAAAAGTATAATGTCTTTCGGACTGAAATATAAATAAAAGTGGTCTTGGTCTTCACAAGCTACACACGACGCTGCAAAAATAAAAGAAATAAATTATAAACCAAATGTGCCATCAACATAACAACGGTGTAATTAAACAAGAAGTAGTTAATTAATTACCAAAACTGTTACCAACGATGCAATGCCAAGTGGGGCCATATCTGGTATTAAACTCCGTCTTTATCGCCTCCGCAATTCTTTCGTCGCAATCGTACTTCTCAAAAGCCTGCTTCAAGAAAACTTCAAGACTTTATCAAACTATACACCATGAAAACCAAAACCGTAAATGGAGGAAGGGACTAACGGTGGCAGCTATAGCAAAAGCCTCGTCTTTCATTTCGTTGTACAGATGCGGATTAGCGATGGTTTTCTTGGGGGAAACATGCGGTGGCGGTGGTGGAGGTGGTGGTGAGTTGGGAATGGGTTTCACCGATGGAGCTTCGGCGACGTTCTTCTTATTCTTCTTCTTGCTCTTGTTCTTCTTTGCCATCTTTGTTTGTTGAGATTTGGTGACGAGGGAGGAAGGTGAGGATTGAAGAAGGAGATGCGTAAAAGTGCTACTGATCAAGATTGATAAGGTGGGAATGAATATATAGCAAATGAAAGTGAGAATGGTGTGAAAATTTGAAATTATGAATTAGTTTACAAAATTGTCCAATACAAAATAAAAATTACTGTATTTTATTTTTGTAACAGAGTTAAAAATATACTTATATGATATTCGATTCTATTTTTACTCATTTTTTTATTCATTTTAAATTATTCAGTTTTTTCTGAATTGTTTATTAAAAAATGTGCACTTGTGTACTTTTTGTTTTAGACCGAAAATGGTAGGCATGAGACATTATTAACATTTATAATATTTCGTAATAATAAGTAACAATTTATGAAAATTTGACTCAAATAATCAACTTTTTTAAATAAATACTCAAATTAACTCACTTTTCACCTATTTTCCAAATTAATTCACTTTCAAAAAAAATAAAAAATCAACAAAGAGAAGTCGTCAGTTCAATTGACGATAGTGTACAAACACATAAGAGTAGTCGTCAATCCAATTGACGACAGTGTCGCCAATTTGATTGAAGACTGCTATGATGTGTTTGTACACTGTCGTCAATTGAATTGACGACTCCTTTTTATTAAATTTGTATTTTTTTAAAAGTGGGTTAGTTTGAAAAATAGGTGAAAAATAAGTTAATTTGAATATTTATTTAAAAAAATTGATTATTTAAGTAAAAGATTCACAATTTATTATGTAAACCACCATAATAACCATTGTGCCTATTTATTACTCTCTCCAACTTATAAAAAGAAAGTAACTTATTTGTATTATTAGTTTTTTTAATAATTATCTGGCTTTACATTATCAATACATTATTTACTAGTATTATTTTTTCGCTATTATATTTTTATTTATCAGCTTTTACTTTGTTCACCAATTCCATTAACTATATTTAATGAGAATATTGTAATACATAATATTTATTTTTTTATTAAAACTAATACATTTAATTATTTTTTTAAAAATCGCATATTGCTTAGATATGACATTTTTATGAGACTGATGGAGTATGTACTTCAAGACCACCACTTATCTGAATTTTTAAAATTTTTTCAGGGCTGATGCCTAATTTTTGATAAAAAAAGACTACCATAATAACCATTGTATAGCCTTTTAATCTAGGCTAGTTTCCGGTATAAAAAAATTTGTTTTAACTTTAATTTTTTTTTTATATTATAAAAATATTTTTAAAATTATTATAAGCTTTTTATATCTTTTTTGGAGTAAAAAATTAATTTTGACATTCTATAATATAAATATACATTATTGAATATTAAAATATAAATGAAATTGTAAAATTTTTTTAAAATTGATTTTTATAAAAAATTATTTGAAATATCTTTTAAATTAAAATTTTTTGAAATTTTGATATAAATTTTTTTTAATAAAATAATATTTTAAAAATAACTATTAAATTTAAACTTTATTTAAAATTTTTATAAAAATTTTCTTTTTAAATATGTTTACATAAAATATATAACATTGTAAAACTTTTTTTTAAAAAGACAAAATAAATGGTCACTAATTACACATAAAAACAAATAAATTTAATAAACTTATTGAAATAATTATTTTCATAAAAACATTCTTAATTATATGATAGAAACCCTCTCTCATAAAACACTAGGTCTCTTATGATTCACTCACACCCTTATAACAACATGAATGCTATTATGTTATTCTGACACTTTTCTATACGCTGTTTATCATATTTATATACGGAAGTGTGTTTTTTTAAAGTTTAAATAGTTTTTTTATTTTTGTAAGGGAGTATGTTTTTTTTTGTCATTGTATTTTTTTTTTGAATAAAATTTTTAAATGTTGAATTTTATTTGATTTTAGTACTTAAAATTGAAATCTGCAGGAGAATCTGCATATTTTCTCTAAATTTTTCTGCGAATTTTAACTTTAGTACTAAAACTAAAAGAAAGAATATTAACATTCAGGATTATTTTCAGGAAAAAAAAAATACAACGACAAAAATAAAAAACATGTCAATTTACAGGGATCAAATGACTATTTAAACTTTTATTTAAATAAAAAATATTATTTTTTTAAAATTTATTTTATAACTCAAATATAAAATCCTATTATTTATTAATTTCATTATGTTATTAACCATTTATTTTACTTATAATTCATTAATCACTTTCACTATTTTATTAACCAATAAAATATATAATACTAACCATATTCAGTATTAATCAATCTTTACACTCAATTAACCAAATTTATTTTATTATTTAATAATTTTTGAAAACTCATTAATCAAGTTATGAAATGTACTAACCAACCTTATACATAACATTAACCAAAGTTGATATACCACGTAAGACTTAGATTTTGATGTCAAGACACTCAATAACTAAACTATGAACTATATTAACCAACTTATAATACTCAATTAACCAATTTTGTTTTTCCACCTAACACTATTTTTTTTTGGGTGATTTCGTAATACACCACCCAAATTTCTTAGGTACCATGTGAAATTTTATTTTTGTCCTCAGATTTCGCATTTGCACATCCGGACGCACCAAATTTTTAAAAAACGCTGATATGTTCCGGATGTGCACATCCGGAAGAATTCCTGATTTGCAAATCCGGAAAAAATCAAAAAAATTCCATAAAATCATTTACTTCTAAATATAATTAAATCCAATCTAATTAAAATCCAATCTAATTAAAATTAATATCATTTTTTCAATATAATTAAATCCAATATAATTAAAATCTATATTAATTAAAATTAATATGATATTTAATATGATTAATTTTTTTCAATATAATTAATAGGATTAATATGGTATTTAATTCTAAATTATTTTTTTATATTGAAAAAATTAATTTAATTATATTGGATTTAAAATTATATGGTATTTACTTCTAAAATTGGATTTAATTATATTAGTATTTAAAATTATATGGTATTTACTTCTAAATTATATGGTATTTACTTCTAAATTATAATTAAAATTATATGGTATTTACTTCTAAAATTAATTTAATTATATTGGATTTAATTATATTGAAAAAATCATATTAATTTTAATTATATTGGATTTAATTATATTGAAAAAATCATATTAAGTTTAATTATGTTGGATTTTAATTATATTGGATTTAATTATATTTAGAAGTAAATGATTTTATGGAATTCTTTTGATTTTTTCCGGATTTGCAAATCAGGATTTTTTTCGGATGTGCAAATCCGGAATCTGGAGGCAAAAATGAAATTTCACAGAATACTTAAGAAATTTAGGTGGTGTATTAAAAAATCTTCATTTTTTTAATGTCAAGACATATTAACCAAACTACAAACCATGATAACCAAGTTTTTACACACAATTAACCAAAGTTATTTTGGAGAAAGAAAAAATATATGAAAAAAAGTCATTGTATTTGTGAACAATTACATACGAAGTAATGTCAAAATCAATGTCCAAATATCATTTTTCTAAAAGAATCATTAATCTCTTCTTATTTACTAACCTCCTTTACAATTTTTTTCTTTTCCTTATACGCTTTTTTAACTCTATAAAATTTATTGTATATTCATTCTTTTTTAGGTGGAAAAAATTGCAAATGATCACGTCCAAATCTTTCACTATAATTTATGAACTTTTAAGAATATGAAAAATGAATTATCTATTTATAGAACCGTAGGTGACTCAAATATGAAAATAATTTATGGATTTTCTTAAGTCTCCTAATCGATTATACATGTTTTATAATGGATTATGAAGTACAAAAATAGAATATTTTCAAAAAATACGTTACTAATCGATTATTAATCCTAAAAGTTGATTATGTGGCGTTACAAAAAGGGACAATCAATTATACGGTGTAAAATTCCTCATAAAGAACTTTTTGAGTTCGTAACCAATTCGCTACACACAAAAATATTTTCTGGTGATTTTAATAAAATGGGAAGGGGTTTTCAAATGTGTGTGTGTGTGTGTGTGCGCGCGCGTGTGCGTGTGTGTGTGTGTGTGTAACATTTCACACTTTTTCTCTTTCACAATTTTGAAACTTCTGGTTCGTTTCCATATTATCTTTGACTTTAACATTTCATTGGAACCTTAAATCTTCTTCTAATGAGGCTTGAGGTAACTTTTTATGATAAACACCTTCATAAAACATGTTACTTGATCAAAGATTTTTGTTGACTTCATCGAATGTTGATCGGCATAATGTGTTGTACTCCATAAATAGGCTTTCATATCTTGATCTTCAAGCATCACAGCTTGATCATAATAAAACTTTTGATATTCTGATCAGCAACACTTGATCATCTCAACAAATGACATCTTAATCTTCAAACACCACCACTTGATCAACATATCAAATGACACATTGATTTTTAAACACCACCACTTGATCTCATCAGATGATAACTTCACTTGTCATCATCTGAACCAATAAGAACAAACACTTTTGATGAAGAATTCTCTCATGAGCGTTGTCAATATCAAAACTAAACAAATTAATGCAGACTGTTGTACCCCAAATTTTACCCTCATTTCCTGCTAATTGATGTTTGATTTATTTTCCTCTGCACTTTAATTTAATTTTTTTTATTTATGGTTATTTTATATTTATTTTAATGTTTTATCTGTTTTTTATTATTTAATGTTTATTTTAAATATTCTATGTGTTTTATTTTTAATTTCAATATGGCTCTTTTTTAATTTTATTTATATTTTAGTTGTCCTTTTTAATATCAATTAATCTTAACTTAATGTTGCATTAGTTTAATCGTTCAGATTAATTGTTAATTTAGCCTACTATTTTTAATTTACTTAATTTGCATTTTAATTAACTCTTATTATTATGATATAATTGAAAAGAGAAGAAAATTTGTTCATTTCCTTGCCAATGTAACTGGTCCCCCGTGGCATTTGATTTACTTGTGATTGGAGAATTTGTCTCACCACCAACCAATGAGAAATCATCATTTCTCCTTTGACTTTTCAACCTTGCCGTTAGCCAATGGATAGACGACGTATGGCATACCAAGAAACAAAATCACCCAAATGTTCCATCTTTCTCATCCGTGTGTGTGAACTGCAGATTGGAATTTTAAACCTCAAGCAATTTCAATTAATCTCAATTCTTCCACAATTCAATCCCTTGGCGCGTATGATTTGATTTGAATTCTCCCAAAGCAATTCCATCTTGAGCTCTCAACGGTTTGGTTCGTAAAAGCGATTTTGAAGAGTTACCAATTTAAGCATTACAACCTGCCACCGTCTGCAAATCTCTTCACATTTACCTCATTCAATACCTGCACGTATGACATCAAATAAGGAGCTTTTGAAACAATTCGTGAGTTGGTAAATTGGCCCTGCACCTCTGAATTTTTGCACAGCAAGAGGAGCGTATCTATCTCCAAGGAATTGACCAAGCTTGAATTTCAAAGGAGCCGTTAAACCCTACCCATTACCTTGCCCACCAAGTGCTTGAGGATTGACCCGACCCATCAAGTTTTCTATATAAGGAGGCTTAGTTTCAGTTCAAAGGGATCAACAATTTTCTCAAAGAGAACACTCAAATATTTTCCAAAGACCTCTAAGTTTCGAGCAAGCTAAGTAGAAGGTGATTTTGGAGTTGCTGTGGAAGGAGAAGTGGTCAGCACACTTGAAAGTCACAGATATGGCTTCATTTGGTATCACTTTCTTCTCATTCTTTTTAACCATGTTCATTTAACATCATTTTTGTCATGTGCATTTTTGTTGCTCTTTACAGTTGTAGTCTGCTAATATGTGTTTAAGTGTGTTGACTGTTGGCTCACTGTTTGGTTCCATAAAGTAGAATGATCGTGATTATTGTGCTGATATGTTGAAGTAGACATTGTATACTGCCTTTTGTGTTAATTCTTTTTTTTTGAGATATCATTATAATGATTTGGTTTCATTCACTAACTGACTTTAAGTTTACAAGTTTCCACTTTGGAATTATACTGTCAAAACTAAATAAGTGCTAATAAACCTATGTCTGCTCTTGATGTTTGAATGCCATTATGAAAAAAGTTAAAACCTTCAAAATGTTATCTCACTCCTGTCACTTTGAGATGTTGTATGTTTTATGATTGGTAAACCTATCTGTCACTTCTTGTCTTTAAGTTGATATGTGTAATGCTTGGTCTGGATGTTGCTAGCAAGAAGTCATTTCTTCACTATATGCAGTTTGTGTTCTCTCTGTTATTACCAATGTATATTGAAATTTATATACCTAAACTCACTGTCTTGCTCTGCACCCAAGGATTTGTTTAGATGTGGATGTTTGTTAAGTCTGCTTTTAAGCATGAAAATTTGTTTGATAACTCAATCTGTTCAAGAATGTCATTTGCAGTTGTTCATGTACTTATCCACATCCTGATATGGACGACTTTGGTATGCCATGATTTCGTTTTGACCAAATTGATTTACATGTTTAAGTGTGTATTTGAACTGCTAAATGTGTAACTGTTTGTGCTTGATGTTCTGACTTGCTGTCGTGATAGATTTAAAATGTTCCTCCAAGCATATTCGTCTTTGTTCTACCAGTTTTTGGCGCATCATATGCCATGTTTGTATCGCTGTTATTGTGGTCCATGATTGATTTTGACACATGAATAGTATTGTTTGACTGTTATGCTAGCATTAACCATTATACATCTGATCCTATGAATCCATTGCTGTGTGGAATGTATAACTGCCCTAGTATCTGTTGCTTGTCTGCACTAAATGTTGTCATTGACTGATGTTTTATTCTGTTGCAATCCTGTTATGTCTATTTTTGAATCCTATCTGTTTGTCTATACTTGCCTGCTGTTGCCATGACTACTCTCATCCGATCTGATATTTCTTTGCCAACATGTGATTCATGATCGTAACCATGCCGTACTGTTTCTTTGGATACCCTAATATGAATATCCTTGTGTCTTTGATAAGTATGCGTGTTGAATATTGCTTACCATGCCATTTTGGATTTGTTTGTTTATTGAATATGTCCCAATTAGCATCTTGTAAACATGATATATGCTTGCTGTTTTGGTTGTATTTTTGAACCTTTAAAAGTCACCGCCCTGAAACAACACCTTGATCACCAACTGCTAGCTGTTTCTGTTTGATTTTCTTAATGAATGCCGTCTCACAATAGCTCCCCTAACACCCTGCTGCTATCAGTTTCCGCAGCCTTCATGTATTGCGTTTCAATTCATATCCTTGTATTGGTTTCCAATTGGGTATTGTATGCTTGCTACTCATGTGCTATCAATTACTTGTACTTTGTGCTGCCGCTTTCATGCTCGCTCAGGTTCCATTTGGATGCTGTTATTGTTGGATAGTGAAACCATGCTGTCTCATGTTTAGATATGCCATCCTATTCCTTTGCCATGCTTTTCAATCCCTAGTATACATGAGTATTTGCATCCAAGTCTTGTCTTTTAATAAATACCTGTGAATATGTCATTGTGTGCTAAACTTTTATGCTTCACTTGTTTAATTCATGTTTGGATCTGTTTGTGTACCAAAAATGAGATTTTGGTTGAAGTTTGGCTTGGGCATGGTGCACGCGTTTGGTTTGTCTAGGATTTACCAACTTGTTTGCTTTATATGTTTATTGAGTTGTATAATGTTTGGATGAAACACGTCGTCCCAACGGTCACACACTAGCACGCCTTCGCCTTTCACTTGCCTTGCACGGGTTCGATCCTGCGGATCAACCCTTTTGTTTTTACTTTCCATTTCGTTGGTTTCTTAAATATATATGTGTGTTTGCTTTTATGTTTCAATTGCGCGCGCAGCCCAGCTGGTCCTAGTTTTGGGGCATTCAGGTAAAGGACGTGGGTTCAATCCCTACATGGGGCACTTCCTTTTTTTTTGGTCAAAATCATTTTCCTTTTATCTCATCATTTCCTTTATTTAGAGCTCATCAAAATTCAAAGATAGTTTATTTATCTTTTCTTAGAAAACCCTAATTTCATTCTAAAACTCCAAAAAATATTTATTTATTTAGTAATTATTTTCTTAAATATTTATTTAAGTTGATTCATTATTAATGTGAGTTTCTACTCTCTTTAGCTTGGTTAATTTATTTAACCTTTATTTATGGCCTTATTGATATTTTAAATGCTTGGTTTAATTTAATTTGTGATTGGTATTATTTAAATATTTATTCTTATTTTGTCTTACAATGCTTTGGCCAATAATTGCTTGTATGACCAATTTTTATCTCAACATTTATTTACATGTCATTGATTTATCTTTGACTTCTTTTTTAATTATTTGTTTTGAAGCATAATGCAAATCTTATGCTTAACTTTACTTCACCTTACCTTTATTTATTTAAGCATAATGCTAATCTTATGCTTATTTTCATTATCTTCATTTATCTTATGTGTGAAGCATAAAGCTATTATTATGCTTGTATTGTTTGTAACACTTACACTTTATTATTTCACCTTCACTCACTTTTTATCACTTAAGCATAAAGCCATTATTATGCTTATATCTGTTTTTATATCAATGCTCTACCTTGTATCATTACTTATCCTTATCATGCTTTATCTTGTAACTGTTTTATTTTATCCTCCACATTCCAAAGGAAGGTTAATCATGTTGACTCTTAAAGTCATGACCTCCCACCTTAACCTAAGTAACCTCTTAGGAGAAACCCTATTTCTTGGCCTCATCAGAGCCATAGAAATTATAACTAGCTTTAGGAAGAGTTCTTAAACTCTTAGTGATATTCATCATAATGAATTTATCATTTCCCCTACTGACTAAACCTCAATCATAGGTCCATTACAACTAGATTTAGAGAGTTTTCATACTCTACAATGAGCTTGTACTCATTTCCCCTCTGAATATTGACCATAGTCAATCATTCAGTAGAAGTAGAACTACGCATACTCTGATTCTATTCCCGAGGATACGTAGGCGTAAAGTGCGATGCTTTATCGAGTATATTTAGATACTAACCCCTAGGGTTTTCAACCTTTAGCATAGAACCTTAGCAAACATAAGATAACATTAAACAAGAGGTTCCCGTAGAGTACTACAGACGTTTAGGGTGTTAATACCTTCCCTAGGCGTAACCAACCCCCGAACCATAGATCTCCCCCTTTAGGTTTCTAACGATCTTGAACCTTTCCTTCGGATAAATCAAAGTCGGTTGTAAAAGAAATATGATGCAAGTTAATTAATAGCTTGTTATCCGATTTTCACCGCAACAGAAATGGCGACTTCACTGGGGATTGCTTAAAGGAAAGTAAGACCTATTGCTGGTCCTTTCCTAAGAGGGTTAAGCCTATTTTGCTTTATGTATTCATGTTTGCTTATCTACTTGTATGATTGCTTGTATGCTTACCTGTCATATCTGTTTTATGTTTTGCTTATCCTGTTTGATTTGGGTTAATATCTTTGAGTGAGATAAATCCTATACCCGGATTTGAGTGTATACTTATTATAGATCGATGGTATTCAAGGAAGCTTTGAGGGAGTCGAATCCTGAAAGGTCGAATTGATAAACACCATCACTCAGTTGAGGCCCTCTCGAGTCTAGCTATGTTGAACGAATTCGTTCGTGAAAGCTTGCTACTCTCGATTTGGGTGCCCGGGATACTGAGAACCATAGTTACCAAACCCAACTTAAGCCTTTTAGATGTAGTGCGGTGACCATGATGGAGTCTATTTCTGAATTGGTTGTCACGCGATACTACACTCAGACGAGATCCTCTTGAGAATTTTATTGATTACCAAGTCATCTGGGAAGTCGATAAAATCCGAAAGATGGATTGTAGACTCTGGGAACTTTTTAGAACCTTGTTCGGCAGATGAAAACCCATAGTACACACCTTTTGGGATGGGTAGACCAGACTCCATGCTTTGATCTCGAACCCTTTGATCCTTTTACATGTGTTTTACATCCTGTTTGCATCTTGCATGTCATGTGCATGTTTGCATGTTTCATTGCATGTGTCTGTTTGCCCAGTTCTTCATTTCCCGTTATCTCTATCTTCCAGAGATTACCTGTGAGTCGTCAAGCTGATTCCTCGACACTGATATCGGACTAGAGCTAACTACAGACGAAGGATGTCAGAGCAAGAGATACACAATGTTGAGGTCCGAATGGAGATCGATGAACTTAAGTCAAGCATGACTAAACTCACTGAGATGCTCCAAGTTTTGATTGCTAGGGGAGAGCCTCCCCAAAAGACTGTCATCCAAGAAGTTTCAAGTGCTGATCCTCCACCAGTTTAGCTACCACCATCAACTTGGCCCGAGTTTGGTTTACCTCACAACTATTCTCCGCCTCTTGCATCTACTGCTATGGTCGGTCAAACTGCTATGCCTGTTTTTCAAGCTCCTGTTTTCGTCGAGACCAGACCTGTGGTCCATGCCACTCCACAACCCGTTCGAGCTTCTTTTGAGAATCCCCGCTTTGAGTACAATGCTACCAGTGCTCAGGGTGAAGAGCCTGAATATTTTGTTGAACCTGAAGTCGTCCATGAGCGGTTCCAAACCTTGGACAAAAGACTCAAGGCCATTAAGGGTAATGATTTCTTCAACTTGGATGCTGACAACTTGTGCTTGGTGTCTGACCTTGTTATGCCTGCAAAGTTCAAATTACCAGAATTTGTGAAGTACCAGGGGCATTCTTGTCCAAGGGCTCACTTGGTCATGTATCTTCGAAGAATGACCGCTTATGCTGATAATCAAAAGCTGCTTATCCATTGCTTTCAAGATAGTTTGAGTGGAGCTTCACTCAAATGGTACATGAATCTTGAACAGAAGTCCATCCGCTACTTTCAAGATCTTATTAATGCTTTCATGAAGCAATGCAAGTATAACTTGGACATGGCTCCTGATCGCCGTCAACTTCAGAACATGTCTCAGAAGGATAAGGAATCTTTCAAAGAATATGCTCAGCGCTGGAGAGAGCTCGCATCTCAAGTTGAACCTCCTCTAGGCGAAAAAGAATTAACTGGTTTATTTATGGATACATTGACTCCATTTTATTGGGAGAAGATGATTGGAAGTGTTTCATCCAACTTCACTGATTTAGTTACTATTGGCCAAAGACTTGAGGAAGGCCTCAAGAAAGGAAAAGTATCCAGAGCCGCTGAACCCTCAAATGCTGTGAAAAAAACCCTTTGGGAACTTCCATAAGAGGAAAGAGGATCAAGCCAACGCTGTGATGTTTGAAGTGAAAAGGCCTCGTCCTCGACCTCGATATAATACTTACCCTACTGTTGCTGCCGTTACCCCTGTGGTTACCGCTCCACGACAAGCTCAAGCTACCCAACGTCCACCTGCAGGACAGAACCAATACCGTAATAGGGGTCAATTTGATCCCATTCCCATGACATACACCGAACTTTATCCTGGCATGGTGAAGAAGGGTTTAATTACTACAAGACCTTTACCTCCTCCTCCAAATCCTCTTCCAGCCGGCTATAGGGCTGATCTCCATTGTGAATACCATCAAGGTGGTGCAGGTCACGATTTGGAAAATTGTTATGCATTGAAGGCTAGGGTACAAGAGTTGGTGAGAAGCAAAATCCTCTCTTTTAGAGATAACCCTAATGTTCAGAATAACCCTCTGCCCGGACACGCCAAGTGAAGCTTTAGTCGACTTCAACAGATTATGCTCCTAAAATCCAGTGTTTCAGACAGGACAGCTCATCTTTGTTTCTGATTAGTCACTAGGCCTTTGTTTCTTGTTGTTTGCATTTTTCTTTATAGCTGTTTTCCTTCAACTATGTCTGTACTTTCAAATTCAATGAAATGAGCGTTTTTGCAACTTTTCGATTCAATTCAATTGCTATTTATTTTAAATACTTTCAAAATATACATTCTCTTTGCTACTCTATTCTGCAAAGATTGGAGAATGATGATTACCTCATATACATAATTGTCGTGATATGCTTTCAACTAAACCTTGCCAGTAATATAAGGCATTGTTTCAATTCCCAATTACTTCGAACCTAGAAGTAGGAACTTTTCTTTCATCACATAAAATACCCTCAAAATCTCAATGCTGGGACAGGGTATTTCTCAATTTCAACTAAGACTATGATTGCAATTCATCATAAATTCTGGGGTGGGCACCAATAAAACTTTGAGCCTATACTTTTTGCTTCATAAACCAGAAATCGAATCTCATTACAACCCTTCAAAAGACCTGATTAAGATAAGGTTACTTTGAAAGCATATTACAGCAAGGTTGTGTAACCTGACTCTTAAAAATCTTTGCATTAAAACCTTTCACCTTAATGTCTTGAACCGCCGTGTTCTGACTAATGATTCACTTTACTGTGCATCTTTTTCAAAATAATTTTTGATTTCAAAGTTGCATAAGCTTTTCATTCACCATGTTTGTACAAGAACTTTTGTTTGCAAACTGGCTTTCCTCTCAAGGAATTTTTTTCAAACACTAAAGAAACTTGGTCAGTGATTTAATCAGGAGCAAGTTCCTTCCATATCCTGTTGAGAATCAGTTCAAGATTTGTGGTTAATGGCGACTTCTTAGAATTGGTTTATTCAGAAGATATTTCAAGAGTCATACTGGGTCAAGCTTTCCCAGTGGACAGTAAAACAATCATCTTTCAAGACTCAGTCTGGGGCAAGCTTTCCAGGAGTACCATGAAACGGTCATTTCAGAATCAGACAAGCTGAAGCAATGATCAGCTCATCTGTGATAATCAGCTAGTCAGGGGCAGTTTACTTGAAGAAACCCCAAACAGCTCTTATTCTTCATACAAGGAATTTTAACTTGATACAGCTTACCAAATGTGGCAGTGATGTGTTCAACGATAGCATCTCTAGTCCCCAGGCAATAGTAGTGATCTCCGTGTTGAGGAATCGGTTTTCCAGTCTTGTCTTCCTACCAAGAGTCAAGCTGTGCATATTTATATACCTATCATGAGTGTTTCATCCTCATTTTACACTTCTCGTGAGGTCGTGTTGTTGTCCACATCTTACAAAGTGTTACATATCATACATATTCAGTGCCATTCCTGAAATTTCACGTTTTATGTCCCATGCTTTCTTGGATTACTCTCTTATCTCATTCTCTTCTAATGATATTATGAGTTACATCCTTGTCTAAAGCCATTATTAGACATTGTGACTACCTCCATCCAAAGCCATTATTGGATGACTGACTTCTTTAACTCATTACCTTATCTAAAGCTATTATTAGATATCGTGATTCGTACCTTTTGTTCAAAGCTATTATTGAATAATTTATTCTTTCCATCTGATGCCGTTCCAGATGTATCTCTCTTTCTGATATTTTTCAGATCGAGTTTTTGCTTGCTTTTATCTAAAGCCATTATTAGATATGAGGATTTCATTCATTTTCATCCAAAGCTATTATTGGATGATCGGTTCACTTTCATTCAAAGCCATTATTGAATGTAATCTTTATCCACTCTTACCTAAAGCTATTATTAGGTATGGTGATATATTCATTTTCATTCAAAGCCATTATTGAATGATTGTTTTCTCTACATTCAAAGCCATTATCGAGTGTAGTCTTGCTCACATTCATCTAAAGCCATTATTAGATATTGTGACCTTTACATTTCGTCCTAAAGCTATTATTGGGCATTGTGATATTTTCACTTAGCATCCAAAGCTATCATTGGATGAGTGTTTCCCTCGCATTCAAAGCCATTATTGAATGTAGTTTTTAGCTGTCCTTATCTAAAGCCATTATTAGATATTATGATTCACTCATTTTCATTCAAAGCCATTATTGAATGATTGTTTTCTCTGCACACCAAGCCATTATTGAATGTAGCCTTGTTCACATCTATCTAAAGCCATTATTAGATGCTGTGGTTTTACCTTCATTCAAAGCCATTATTGAATGTCCGGTAACGTTTTCTTGGATCCCACTCTTTGCTTACCTTGTCTAAAGCCATTATTAGACATTGCAATTTTGTACCTTCTATCCAAAGCAAGTCTTGGGTGTCTGGTTCTTTTACCATCTGATGCTTTTCCAGATGGATCCCTCTCTCTGAGGTTTCTCAGATCGAATCTCTTTATTCAGTTTATCTAAAGCCATTATCAGATATCGTAATTTGTACTCTTTATTCCAACCTTTCATTCAAAGCCATTATTGAATGGTCGTTTTATTCAACCAATGATCAGATCTTCCTTCTGGGTCTCATGCCCTAAGAAGTGTGGGTTTGTCTTCCCAGTAGTCTATCTCCTCGTTTCTTTCCCCAGTCTCCTCGGTGAGTCCCTTTCGTTGGTTGGCTTGTATCCCCAGTGAGTTGTTTCTCACGGATACTAACTTGTTTCCGTTCCCAGTGAAGCTCTCTGGTCTTTTTGCTTCCTGTTTCCCCCTTGGTGTCTTGTTGCGTCTGCATTTTTGCATCTTCTTGGCATCATTGTTTGCTGCATTGCATATGTGTGCATCTAGGGTAAAATTTTCGGTTATCTGTATTTAAATATCTTACACTGTTGATTACATAAGGATTTTCATCACTCATGTCATCAGGTGAAGATATTTAAATAGGGGCAACTGTTGTACCCCAAATTTTACCCTCATTTCCTGCTAATTGATGTTTGATTTATTTTCCTCTGCACTTTAATTTAATTTTTTTTATTTATGGTTAGTTTATATTTATTTTAATGTTTTATCTGTTTTTTATTATTTAATGTTTATTTTAAATATTCTATGTGTTTAATTTTTAATTTCAATATAGCTCTTTTTTAATTTTATTTATATTTTAGTTGTCCTTTTTAATATCAATTAATCTTAACTTAATGTTGCATTAGTTTAATCGTTCAGATTAATTGTTAATTTAGCCTACTATTTTTAATTTACTTAATTTGCATTTTAATTAACTCTTATTATTATGATATAATTGAAAAGAGAAGAAAATTTGTTCATTTCCTTGCCAATGTAACTGGTCCCCCGTGGCATTTGATTTACTTGTGATTGGAGAATTTGTCTCACCACCAACCAATGAGAAATCATCATTTCTCCTTTGACTTTTCAACCTTGCCGTTAGCCAATGGATAGACGACGTATGACATACCAAGAAACAAAATCACCCAAATGTTCCATCTTCCTCATCCGTGTGTGTGAACTGCAGATTGGAATTTTAAACCTCAAGCAATTTCAATTAATCTCAATTCTTCCACAATTCAATCCCTTGGCGCGTATGATTTGATTTGAATTCTCCCAAAGCAATTCCATCTTGAGCTCTCAACGGTTTGGTTCGTAAAAGCGATTTTGAAGAGTTACTAATTTAAGCACTACAACCTGCCACCGTCTGCAAATCTCTTCACATTTACCTCATTCAATACCTGCGCGTATGACATCAAATAAGGAGCTTTTGAAATAATTAGTGAGTTGGTAAATTGGCCCTGCACCTCTGAATTTTTGCGCAGCAAGAGGAGCGTATCTATCTCCAAGGAATTGACCAAGCTTGAATTTCAAAGGAGCCGTTAAACCCTACCCATTACCTTGCCCACCAAGTGCTTGAGGATTGACCCGACCCATCAAGTTTTCTATATAAGGAGGCTTAGTTTCAGTTCAAAGGGATCAACAATTTTCTCAAAGAGAACACTCAAATATTTTCCAAAGACCTCTAAGTTTCGAGCAAGCTAAGTAGAAGGTGATTTTGGAGTTGCTGTGGAAGGAGAAGTGGTCAGCACACTTGAAAGTCACAGATAGGGCTTCATTTGGTATCACTTTCTTCTCATTCTTTTTAACCATGTTCATTTAACATCATTTTTGTCATGTGCATTTTTGTTGCTCTTTACAGTTGTAGTCTGCTAATATGTGTTTGAGTGTGTTGACTGTTGGCTCACTGTTTGGTTCCATAAAGTAGAATGATCGTGATTATTGTGCTGATATGTTGAAGTAGACATTGTATACTGCCTTTTGTGTTAATTCTTTTTTTTTTTGAGATATCATTATAATGATTTGGTTTCATTCACTAACTGACTTTAAGTTTACAAGTTTCCACTTTGGAATTATACTGTCAAAACTAAATAAGTGCTAATAAACCTATGTCTACTCTTGATGTTTGAATGCCATTATGAAAAAAGTTAAAACCTTCAAAATGTTATCTCACTCCTGTCACTTTGAGATGTTGTATGTTTTATGATTGGTAAACCTATATGTCACTTCTTGTCTTTAAGTTGATATGTGTAATGCTTGGTCTGGATGTTGTTAGCAAGAAGTCATTTCTTCACTATATGCAGTTTGTGTTCTCTCTGTTATCACCAATGTATATTGAAATTTGTATACCTAAACTCATTGTCTTGCTCTGCACCCAAGGATTTGTTTAGATGTTGATGTTTGTTAAGTCTGCTTTTAAGCATGAAAATTTGTTTGATAACTCAATCTGTTCAAGAATGTCATTTGCAGTTGTTCATGTACTTATCCACATCCTGATATGGACGACTTTGGTATGCCATGATTTCGTTTTGACCAAATTGATTTACATGTTTAAGTGTGTATTTGAACTGCTAAATATGTAACTGTTTGTGCTTGATGTTCTGACTTGCTGTCGTGATAGATTTAAAATGTTCCTCCAAGCATATTCGTCTTTGTTCTACCAGTTTTTGGCGCATCATATGCCATGTTTGTATCGCTGTTATTGTGGTCCATGATTGATTTTGACACATGAATAGTATTGTTTAACTGTTATGCTAGCATTAACCATTATACATCTGATCCTATGAATCCATTGCTGTGTGGAATGTATAACTGCCCTAGTATCTGTTGCTTGTCTGCACTAAATGTTGTCATTGACTGATGTTTTATTCTGTTGCAATCCTGTTATGTCTATTTTTGAATCCTATCTGTTTGTCTATACTTGCCTGCTGTTGCCATGACTACTCTCATCCGATCTGATATTTGTTTGCCAACATGTGATTCATGATCGTAACCATGCCGTACTATTTCTTTGGATTCCCTAATATGAATATCCTTGTGTCTTTGATAAGTATGCTTGTTGAATATTGCTTACCATGCCATTTTGGATTTGTTTGTTTATTGAATATGTCCCAATTAGCATCTTGTAAACATGATATATGCTTGCTGTTTTGGTTGTATTTTTGAACCTTTAAAAGTCACCGCCCTGAAACAACACCTTGATCACCAACTGCTAGTTGTTTCTGTTTGATTTTCTTAATGAATGCCGTCTCACAATAGCTCCCCTAGCACCCTGCTGCTATCAGTTTCCGCAGCCTTCATGTATTGCGTTTCAATTCATATCCTTGTATTGGTTTCCAATTGGGTATTGTATGCTTGCTACTCATGTGCTATCAATTACTTGTGCTTTGTGCTGCCGCTTTCATGCTCGCTCAGGTTCCATTTGGATGCTGTTATTGTTGGATAGTGAAACCATGTTGTCTCATGTTTAGATATGCCATCCTGTTCCTTTGCCATGCTTTTCAATCCCTAGTATACATGAGTATTTGCATCCAAGTCTTGTCTTTTAATAAATACCTGTGAATATGTCATTGTGTGCTAAACTTTTATGCTTCACTTGTTTAATTCATGTTTGGATCTGTTTGTGTACCAAAAATGAGATTTTGGTTGAAGTTTGGCTTGGGCATGGTGCACGCGTTTGATTTGTCTAGGATTTACCAACTTGTTCGCTTTATATGTTTATTGAGTTGTATAATGTTTGGATGAAACACGCCGTCCCAACGGTCACACACTAGCACGCCTTCGCCTTTCACTTGCCTTGCACGGGTTCGATCCTGCGAATCAACCCTTTTGTTTTTATTTTCCATTTCGTTGGTTTCTTAAATATATATGTGTGTTTGCTTTTATGTTTCAATTGCGCGCGCAGCCCAGCTGGTCCTAGTTTTGGGGCATTCAGGTAAAGGACGTGGGTTCAATCCCTACATGGGGCACTTCCTTTTTTTTTGGTCAAAATCATTTTCCTTTTATCTCATCATTTCCTTTATTTAAAGCTCATCAAAATTCAAAGATAGTTTATTTATCTTTTCTTAGAAAACCCTAATTTCATTCTAAAACTCCAAAAAATATTTATTTATTTAGTAATTATTTTCTTAAATATTTATTTAAGTTGATTCATTATTAATGTGAGTTTCTACTCTCTTTAGCTTGGTTAATTTATTTAACCTTTATTTATGGCCTTATTGATATTTTAAATGCTTGGTTTAATTTAATTTGTGATTGGTATTATTTAAATATTTATTCTTATTTTGTCTTACAATGCTTTGGCCAATAATTGCTTGTATGACCAATTTTTATCTCAACATTTATTTACATGTCATTGATTTATCTTTGACTTCTTTTTTCATTATTTGTTTTGAAGCATAATGCAAATCTTATGCTTAACTTTACTTCACCTTACCTTTATTTATTTAAGCATAATGCTAATCTTATGCTTATTTTCATTATCTTCATTTATCTTATGTGTGAAGCATAAAACTATTATTATGCTTGTATTGTTTGTAACACTTACACTTTATTATTTCACCTTCACTCACTTTTTATCACTTAAGCATAAAGCCATTATTATGCTTATATCTGTTTTTATATCAATGCTCTACCTTGTATCATTACTTATCCTTATCATGCTTTATCTTGTAACTGTTTTATTTTATCCTCCACATTCCAAAGGAAGGTTAATCATGTTGACTCTTAAAGTCATGACCTCCCACCTTAACCTAAGTAACCTCTTAGGAGAAACCCTATTTCTTGGCCTCATCAGAGCCATAGAAATTATAACTAGCTTTAGAAAGAGTTCTTAAACTCTTAGTGATATTCATCATAATGAATTTATCATTTCCCCTACTGACTAAACCTCAATCATAGGTCCATTACAACTAGATTTAGAGAGTTTTCATACTCTACAATGAGCTTGTACTCATTTCCCCTCTGAATATTGACCATAGTCAATCATTCAGTAGAAGTAGAACTACGCATACTTGTAACACCCCAAATCCCATCGCGAATACATAATACATAAATAAAATCAGAGTAACTAAAAATTTATTTTTCCGACAGGAAACAGGGATGTCACACTTAAATGAACAAAATACAATCCCTGCTCATAAATTTGATACATAGCATAAAATAGAGTACCCTCAAAGGGGAAACTTTTTCCACAATAAAGGAAATGTCAATTATGGAATAAAGCGGAAAGATCCATAACCGACTTGTTTTACAAATAAATGGTTTTAGAACATCAAAATATAAATACAAAATATATTCAACAATTATATACATATAACATAATCGTTCCCCAACTCCCGTGCTACGTATCAGAGCAGACACCACGACCGACAACGGAACGGAGGACTAATCTCCACAAAAGCCTCCAAGCCTCTAAAGCTGACAATCTGCACTATGCCATAAAAAACATATTCCAGCAGAAGGGTGAGAAATAACAACTAAACCAAGATTGCATAATAATATGCAAAAACACATAAAACTCACATACACAGTTATTCTCACCACAAGCATCACATATCGATACATATAGCACGCCACGTATACTTAACATATTTCTAACATTTCCAACAACATAGCATATATCAATTATTCCAACATAATCACATAATCAATCAAATCATGATTTTCCACACATAATGCATCCATGATTTATGCAAATGCACATAGACCGACACAACGACTCTATGCACATGCCATGCAGTACCGACTTCCAATGTCTCATGTCTCATCATCAGTTCACTCAGGAACTATTGGAACCATCGCTCGTTACTGAGAATCTCAAGTAACTCCCCGTCGGGCCTATGATGTTCACCCGTCGCTTTAAGTCCTCAGGCAGCGCCTCATATTTTCGAGGCACACGACGTTAAAGATTGCTTTAAGTCTCCAAAGGAGCCCACAATCGTCTATACTTATCGCTTTAAGTCCTCAGGCAACGCCTCGTATTTTCGAGGCACACGATGTTATAGCAGATTCATCGCTTTCAGTCCTCAGGCATCGCCTCATATTTTTGAGGCACACGATGTTATAACAGATTCCCTCGAGAATCAAACCGCCACTCAGGGCGTTTCAACAATGCATATTATGATGTTTGGCATACAATGACTCATGACATTCACATTGCACCCACATACACATCCATAATCATGCATAAATCAACAATTACCACGTATCGCATTTTCTTGCCGTAAGGCCACAAATCATCATCACAACAATATCACGTGCATATTCATTTCACAACATGCCACAACATGCATTTTCATTACAAACCACAAACCACAACAATTATGCAATCACAATCACTTCCACAAGGAATTCACATATCAAATGCTACTCACAACACATCATTATCGCACATTGAAATCAAAATTCAAAACACACATTTATTCCTCCATAACACCACAAACCATCATCACCAATACTTATCATATATATTCACATCAACACAATTATTGTCATAAAGCCACAAACCATCATCACAACATTTCATCAAAAACAACTATTCACGATTAATCGGTAAAGTCGGCCAAAAGTCGGCTAAAAATAATATTTTTCCTCACCAAATCATAGAACATATTTTTAGCTTCACATCCATATAAAGAACACTTAAATCGGATAAACAACGAAGAAGATATGAATATTTCAAAATAACGCAAAAACATAAACCGGACGCCCGACACTACGAAACGGTTCGAAAAAACTGTACCGATTGGACTAGGTTCAGACCTCAAAACTATTTTTCCTAGAAAGAACATCTCGTTAGCTTCCCAACGCTTCGAACGGGGACCAAAACCGACTTACGGTTCAAGAGATATGAATTTCCGAAGTTTCCCCGACAAACCAGAATTTTATGGTTCAGCACAGTATGTATCGATACATAGGCTTTATGTATCGATACAAAAAGACCTCATGTATCGATACATAGCACGCATGTGTCGACACATGCTGTAGTGAAAATGTTGTTTTTCCCCATTTTCTCAGTATGTATCGATGCATAGGGGTTATGTATCGATACATAAACCATTTCGTATCGATACATAGCTGTTATGCATCGATTCATGCTCTGTTTTTCCTTAAAAACCAGAATTTCTCAAAATACACCATTGCTGTCCCTTTTCCAAAATGCCCGGAAACTCGACTAAATCGAACATTTTCACCGAAACAAACATATACGCACAACCACCAAATACATAAGAACAATTTAGAACACATAAACGAAATTTCTACGACGTTCGATTTTTCGATTAAATTTCAACCTTTCAAAAACCAGATTTTTCAAACATCACCAAATCGAATAAAAAGCACGACATACGACGACCTAACCTTGCTCGATACAACTACGTAATTTATTTCAAATTCTAACCGTGAAAACATCGTTTTTTATCGATTTCTTACAATTCGACCTAAACGGACAAAACAACGGAAACATAACGAAAACTAACCAAAACATAACCGAACTTCATGAAACTTTAAATAGCAGCTCACATACATATAACCAACCAACACATGTATTTATACGACTTTTCGACCGTAAAAACATTGGTTTCTATCGATTTCGTCAAATACGGCATAAACGGAAACATATGGAAAACCAACCAAAACATCCACACAAAACATACATAATCATACACAATCATAGTATAATCGAGTTTCGCACCCTTACCCGATAAATTCGCGTTCTAGAAAGTCGGGAGATTGATTTCTTCCTTCACAAGTTTTTCCTCTCTATTCTTCTTTCTCTTCTCTTTTCTTCTTCTCTATATTTTCTGGTTTTTCTTTCTTTTCTCTCTTTCTTACTACTTTTCTATTTATCCTAACTTAATCAAAATACATCCCAAATGCCCAAAATACCCCTACACTCAAATTTCTCGCAAACGATCCCAAAACGCGATAAAATATATTCACGACGAAAAATAACACATTTTCACATAAAAGTCAAAAATAAAATAAAATAATAATAAAATAATCAAAACGACTCAATAAACAAAATTGGCAAAACGGGGCGTTACAATTCTCCCCCACTTAGACATTTTCGTCCTCGAAAATCTAACCGATACGAACAACTCCGGATACGACTCTCGCATCCGACTAACAAACCAACATGCCAACAAAAGGCACACCACGAATAACACAACTGACAAACCACCTTGCTAACTACCACAACGACACGACAACGACGACAACTACAATGACAAGATGCAAAGCTCATACAATGCACTTGACGACAAACTCACAACTCAAAGAAAAGCCAAGATACCAACACACAGGTTCACTCTAGAACCGAAACACAACAAGATCGTTACCCTACCCTAGGTAACACTCCCCTAATTCCCCACACAGGAATTAGCTACACACACTCGAACCATCACCTTGGAAACGAGGCAATCAACACAAACAAGAACATAAAGTTCCACGACACCACAAGGTCTTAACAACATCAACAAAACCAGAACATCAACATCCTTGTCACACAACCATACTACAACAATGCTACGATTCACCAATCGAACATAAAATCAAAACATCCATTTACATTGTAGCCCATGGATAACATTCAAACCTTCCACCTAACACTTCTATTATGAAACGTCCAATAATCTCACCATTCCTACATGTTCTCAATGTTCAACCTACGAACTCTTACAAGTTCCACACGTAAATACAAAATGTGTCACCTCACGCTTCCGCTGAGCACTCTGATTACTCGCAACCATCAAAACTATCAATTTCACGTCCAAAGTCTAACTCTTTCTCATATTCTCCAAAAATCATTGTTCACTTTAATATTACCAACCTCACACTCTCCTGTGTTATCTCATACACCATACACAAGTCTCAGAATTGCTCAAATAATTCTAACTCCCTGACCATCAAAACAGACATGCATAGAAACTTCCGACTTAACTTTTCAGGCACAACAACAGCTTTTCCCCGAAGGATAATCCAAGCCAAATTTATAACTCATCACGAACTCTAACCATCCTTGTTGTCTCATACTCTATTCCTTTAGACCAAACAAGTACTCTAAACTCTTGTGATCACCAAACACGTCGAGCCTAGAACCATCAAGATAATACCTCCAAATTTCCCAAAACAATACAACCGCAACCAATTCCAAATCCAAAATAGTATAGATCCTTTTATGAATCCTCAAATGTCATAAAGCATAAACCACGACTTTACTCTCTTGCATTAGCACATAGACTAAACTCATTAGAGACACCTCACAACCGGTTTATTAGGATCAAACAAAATCAAAGCTGAAACCGTAGACAACTTCTACCCCATCTCACCAAAACTTACTCACAACGAACATCCAAAGCAAATGACTCACCCTTCGCAAGTCAACTGAGATAACCGAAGTACGAACTTAGCAAAGTCTTCCATAGTCTGCAGTAACAACCAACTGAGCCCAAAAATTTCTAATCTCCTTAACCAACTTCGCAGAACTGCATCTACTTCCGATGAATCTACTATAATTACCATTATCAGAAATAACATATCCAAGAAAACTAACATTTTCAACCAAAATTCTCACTTGAATAACTTAGCATAAAACTTCGTCTCTTTTCACCACTTGTAATCCAATTCTCAAACACTCTACCTGTTCTTCCTCTGAGTTTATAACAGATCCGAATATCCTCAATCAAAACCATTACGAACTTATCCAAATAAATATGGAAGATACGATTCATCTACTCCATAACCCTTACAGACACATTACTAACATCGAATAACATCACTGGGCATTGTAATGCCCAACCAAACCAACCCTCATCCAAACTTGTCTAGACTTACATACAAGCTTAATCGAGTGAATAACAACCTATTCCGATGATAACAAACATAACCAGTCACATAAAATCGATCAAGCCTCAACTCACACAATTCACTATCCTTATCAAACGGCCAAACAATTGCAAGTTCACTCCAACTCAACCAAACCATTCCAATCATCTATTCCCGAAAGTGAACACTTATTCTCAATCATTACCTTATTCAACTGTCCGTAATCCATACACAATTTCTCCTCTTAACAATCCAAATTCCATAAATCCCCACGTGTAGCAACAACCAATCCAAAAGAACTCTCAAATAGTACATCCACACTTAAGGTTTTCTCAAAATTTTCATTAATGCTCTAAAATTCCAAAAACTCCAAACCTCTCCGGAACTCTAAGTTTTGCTTTCCATAGTCTCAATTCCTTCATACACATCATGCTTGTTATTCCATTCAATCATCAGTTCCTTGTATTACTATCAATACTGGAGCTCTATAAGACAACACACTTGGTCTCACAAATCCCTTTTCCAGTAAATCTTCCAACCACTCTTTCCATCTGAGTTTCACTTCCTAAAAGTTCTTCTACTTACTTAGCAGATCCAAACCTCAACTCATCGTCTTCGTCCAATTTGAGTTCACACTCTTCTCTCTGAGAACCACTATTAACGATGCCCAATCATTCACTATCAAAACTTCATATTGAACCAACATACCAAAGCCTCTAATCCGTCTCATCTTCCGATATTAGCCTCTTCATCGACTCATCAAAACAATCCGTAATCGTTTTCTTAATTCCAAACAATTCATTGCACATACTATCAAAACCGAAAAGACCCGTATATTCCATCCAACATAATTCCCGTCTGCTATCAACAAGAGATTAAGGGTGATCAGTTCCTCAATTTGTCAATAGACAGCCGACAATCACGATGGGGCATAAACCGTCTTTACCAAACTTATAATAGCATTTCTTACATCCTGTACACAAAACTACCTAAGGCATAAGTCCTTAGTTGACATAAACCTTACCTCCGCATTCCCTCCGGAATCGAAAACAACACTGTCCAAACAACACTTACACTCTTGCAATTCACAACACACTGAGCCAACGCTCCACCTGAAGCAACTTGGAGAAGTTCCAACTTCTCCCCCACTTATCTCATTCTAACTCCTGCAGACAACGGAATAGAAAACCAGAAAGTACTGACAGTGTTCCACACACCTATCACGTACTAAGGGACAAACAACAAAGACAGTATTCAACTGTCACACCAACTGACTCAACAACTTGGCCGAACGGACCGACCTGCTCTGATACCACTAATGTAACACCCCAAATCCCATCGCGAATACATAATACATAAATAAAATCAGAGTAACTAAAAATTTATTTTTCCGACAGGAAACAGGGATGTCACACTTAAATGAACAAAATACAATCCCTGCTCATAAATTTGATACATAGCATAAAATAGAGTACCCTCAAAGGGGAAACTTTTTCCACAATAAAAGAAATGTCAATTATGGAATAAAGCGGAAAGATCCATAACCGACTTGTTTTACAAATAAATGGTTTTAGAACATCAAAATATAAATACAAAATATATTCAACAATTATATACATATAACATAATCGTTCCCCAACTCCCGTGCTACGTATCAGAGCAGACACCACGACCGACAACGGAACGGAGGACTAATCTCCACAAAAGCCTCCAAGCCTCTAAAGCTGACAATCTGCACTATGCCATAAAAAGCATATTCCAGCAGAAGGGTGAGAAATAACAACTAAACCAAGATTGCATAATAATATGCAAAAACACATAAAACTCACATACACAGTTATTCTCACCACAAGCATCACATATCGATACATATAGCACGCCACGTATACTTAACATATTTCTAACATTTCCAACAACATAGCATATATCAATTATTCCAACATAATCACATAATCAATCAAATCATGATTTTCCACACATAATGCATCCATGATTTATGCAAATGCACATAGACCGACACAACGACTCTATGCACATGCCATGCGGTACCGACTTCCAATGTCTCATGTCTCATCATCAGTTCACTCAGGAACTATTGGAACCATCGCTCGTTACTGAGAATCTCAAGTAACTCCCCGTCGGGCCTACGATGTTCACCCGTCGCTTTAAGTCCTCAGGCAGCGCCTCATATTTTCGAGGCACACGACGTTAAGGATTGCTTTAAGTCTCCAAAGGAGCCCACAATCATCTATACTTATCGCTTTAAGTCCTCAGGCAACGCCTCGTATTTTCG
The DNA here is from genome assembly GCA_022829125.1 of Lathyrus tuberosus. Lineage (NCBI taxonomy): Eukaryota > Viridiplantae > Streptophyta > Magnoliopsida > Fabales > Fabaceae > Lathyrus > Lathyrus tuberosus. The sequence goes on from JALAZF010000034.1 coordinate 18,922,619, forward strand.
AGGCACACGATGTTATAGCAGATTCATCGCTTTCAGTCCTCAGGCATCGCCTCATATTTTCGAGGCACACGATGTTATAACAGATTCCCTCGAGAATCAAACCGCCACTCAGGACGTTTCAACAATGCATATTATGATGTTTGGCATACAATGACTCATGACATTCACATTGCACCCACATACACATCCATAATCATGCATAAATCAACAATTACCACGTATCGCATTTTCTTGCCGTAAGGCCACAAATCATCATCACAACAATATCACGTGCATATTCATTTCACAACATGCCACAACATGCATTTTCATTACAAACCACAAACCACAACAATTATGCAATCACAATCACTTCCACAAGGAATTCACATATCAAATGCTACTCACAACACATCATTATCGCACATTGAAATCAAAATCCAAAACACACATTTATTCCTCCATAACACCACAAACCATCATCACCAATACTTATCATATATATTCACATCAACACAATTATTGCCATAAAGCCACAAACCATCATCACAACATTTCATCAAAAACAACTATTCACGATTAATCGGTAAAGTCGGCCAAAAGTCGGCTAAAAATAATATTTTTCCTCACCAAATCATAGAACATATTTTTAGCTTCACATCCATATAAAGAACACTTAAATCGGATAAACAACGAAGAAGATATGAATATTTCAAAATAACGCAAAAACATAAACCGGACGCCCGACACTATGAAACGGTTCGAAAAAACTGTACCGATTGGACTAGGTTCAGACCTCAAAACTATTTTTCCTAGAAAGAACATCTCGTTAGCTTCCCAACGCTTCGAACGGGGACCAAAACCGACTTACGGTTCAAGAGATATGAATTTCCGAAGTTTCCCCGACAAACCAGAATTTTATGGTTCAGCACAGTATGTATCGATACATAGGCTTTATGTATCGATACAAAAAGACCTCATGTATCGATACATAGCACGCATGTGTCGACACATGCTGTAGTGAAAATGCTGTTTTTCCCCATTTTCTCAGTATGTATCGATGCATAGGGGTTATGTATCGATACATAAACCATTTCGTATCGATACATAGCTGTTATGCATCGATTCATGCTCTGTTTTTCCTTAAAAACCAGAATTTCTCAAAATACACCATTGCTGTCCCTTTTCCAAAATGCCCGGAAACTCGACTAAATCGAACATTTTCACCGAAACAAACATATACGTACAACCACCAAATACATAAGAACAATTTAGAACACATAAACGAAATTTCTACGACGTTCGATTTTTCGATTAAATTTCAACCTTTCAAAAACCAGATTTTTCAAACATCACCAAATCGAATAAAAAGCACGACATACGACGACCTAACCTTGCTCGATACAACTACGTAATTTATTTCGAATTCTAACCTTGAAAACATCGTTTTTTATCGATTTCTTACAATTCGACCTAAACGGACAAAACAACGGAAACATAACGAAAACTAACCAAAACATAACCGAACTTCATGAAACTTTAAACAGCAGCTCACATACATATAACCAACCAACACATGTATTTATACGACTTTTCGACCGTAAAAACATTGGTTTCTATCGATTTCGTCAAATACGGCATAAACGGAAACATATGGAAAACCAACCAAAACATCCGCACAAAACATACATAATCATACACAATCATAGTATAATCGAGTTTCGCACCCTTACCCGATAAATTCGCGTTCTAGAAAGTCGGGAGATTGATTTCTTCCTTCACAAGTTTTTCCTCTCTATTCTTCTTTCTCTTCTCTTTTCTTCTTCTCTATATTTTCTGGTTTTTCTTTCTTTTCTCTCTTTCTTACTACTTTTCTATTTATCCTAACTTAATCAAAATACATCCCAAATGCCCAAAATACCCCTACACTCATATTTCTCGCAAACGATCCCAAAACGCGATAAAATATATTCACGACGAAAAATAACACATTTTCACATAAAAGTCGAAAATAAAATAAAATAATAATAAAATAATCAAAACGACTCAATAAACAAAATTGGAAAAACGGGGCGTTACAATACTCTGATTCTATTCCCGAGGATACGTAGGCGTAAAGTGCGATGCTTTATCGAGTATATTTAGATACTAACCCCTAGGGTTTTTAACCTTTAGCATAGAACCTTAGCAAACATAAGATAACATTAAACAAGAGGTTCCCGTAGAGTACTACGGACGTTTAGGGTGTTAATACCTTCCCTAGGCGTAACCAACCCCCGAACCTTAGATCTCCCCCCTTTAGGTTTCTAACGATCTTGAACCTTTCCTTCGGATAAATCAAAGTCGGTTGTAAAAGAAATATGATGCAAGTTAATTAATAGCTTGTTATCTGATTTTCACCGCAACAGAAATGGCGACTTCACTGGGGATTGCTTAAAGGAAAGTAAGACCTATTGCTGGTCCTTTCCTAAGAGGGTTAAGCCTATTTTGCTTTATGTATTCATGTTTGCTTATCTACTTGTATGATTGCTTGTATGCTTACCTGTCATATCTGTTTTATGTTTTGCTTATCCTGTTTGATTTGGGTTGATATCTTTGAGTGAGATAAATCCTATACCCAGATTTGAGTGTACACTTATTATAGATCGATGGTATTCAAGGAAGCTTTGATGGAGTCGAATCCTGAAAGGTCGAATTGATAAACACCATCACTCAGTTGAGGCCCTCTCGAGTCTAGCTATGTTGAACGAATTCGTTCGTGAAAGCTTGCTACTCTCGACCTGGGTGCCCGAGATACTGAGAACCGTAGTTACCAAACCCAACTTAAGCCTTTTAGATGTAGTGCGGTGACCATGATGGAGTCTATTTCTGAATTGGTTGTCACGCGATACTACACTCAGACGAGATCCTCTTGAGAATTTTATTGATTACCAAGTCTTCTGGGAAGTCGATAAAATCCGAAAGATGGATTGTAGACTCTGGGAACTTTTTAGAACCTTGTTCGGCAGATGAAAACCCATAGTACACACCTTTTGGGATGGGTAGACCAGACTCCATGCTTTGATCTCGAACCCTTTGATCCTTTTACATGTGTTTTACATCCTGTTTGCATCTTGCATGTCATGTGCATGTTTGCATGTTTCATTGCATGTGTCTGTTTGCCCAGTTCTTCATTTCCCGTTATCTCTATCTTCCAGAGATTACCTGTGAGTCGTCAAGCTGATTCCTCGACACTGATATCGGACTAGAGCTAACTACAGACGAAGGATGTCAGAGCAAGAGATACACAATGTTGAGGTCCGAATGGAGATCGATGAACTTAAGTCAAGCATGACTAAACTCACTGAGATGCTCCAAGTTTTGATTGCTAGGGGAGAGCCTCCCCAAAAGACTTTCATCCAAGAAGTTTCAAGTGCTGATCCTCCACCAGTTCAGCTACCACCATCAACTTGGCCCGAGTTTGGTTTACCTCACAACTATTCTCCGCCTCTTGCATCTACTGCTATGGTCGGTCAAACTGCTATGCCTGTTTTTCAAGCTCCTGTTTTTGCCGAGACCAGACCTGTGGTCCATGCCACTCCACAACCCGTTCGAGCTTCTTTTAAGAATCCCCGCTTTGAGTACAATGCTACCAGTGCTCAGGGTGAAGAGCCTGAATATTTTGTTGAACCTGAAGTCGTCCATGAGCGGTTCCAAACCTTGGACAAAAGACTCAAGGCCATTAAGGGTAATGATTTCTTCAACTTGGATGCTGACAACTTGTGCTTGGTGTCTGACCTTGTTATGCCTGCAAAGTTCAAATTACCAGAATTTGTGAAGTACCAGGGGCATTCTTGTCCAAGGGCTCACTTGGTCATGTATCTTCGAAGAATGACCGCTTATGCTGATAATCAAAAGCTGCTTATCCATTGCTTTCAAGATAGTTTGAGTGGAGCTTCACTCAAATGGTACATGAATCTTGAACAGAATTCCATCCGCTACTTTCAAGATCTTATTAATGCTTTCATGAAGCAATGCAAGTATAACTTGGACATGGCTCCTGATCGCCGTCAACTTCAGAACATGTCTCAGAAGGATAAGGAATCTTTCAAAGAATATGCTCAGTGCTGGAGAGAGCTCGCATCTCAAGTTGAACCTCCTCTAGGCGAAAAAGAATTAACTAGTTTATTTATGGATACATTGACTCCATTTTATTGGGAGAAGATGATTGGAAGTGTTTCATCCAACTTCACTGATTTAGTTACTATTGGCCAAAGACTTGAGGAAGGCCTCAAGAAAGGAAAAGTATCCAGAGCCGCTGAACCCTCAAATGCTGTGAAAAAAACCCTTTGGGAACTTCCATAAGAGGAAAGAGGATCAAGCCAACGCTGTGATGTTTGAAGTGAAAAGGCCTAGTCCCCGACCTCGATATAATACTTACCCAACTGTTGCTGCCGTTACCCCTGTGGTTACCGCTCCACGACAAGCTCAAGCTACCCAACATCCACCTGCAGGACAGAACCAATACCGTAATAGGGGTCAATTTGATCCCATTTCCATGACATACACCGAACTTTATCCTGGCATGGTGAAGAAGGGTTTAATTACTACAAGACCTTTACCTCCTCCTCCAAATCCTCTTCCAGCCGGCTATAGGGCTGATCTCCATTGTGAATACCATCAAGGTGGTGCAGGTCACGATTTGGAAAATTGTTATGCATTGAAGGCTAGGGTACAAGAGTTGGTGAGAAGCAAAATCCTCTCCTTTAGAGATAACCCTAATGTTCAGAATAACCCTCTGCCCGGACACGCCAAGTGAAGCTTCAGTCGACTTCAACAGATTATGCTCCTAAAAGCCAGTGTTTCAGACAGGACAACTCATCTTTGTTTCTGATTAGTCACTAGGCCTTTGTTTCTTGTTGTTTGCATTTTTCTTTATAGCTATTTTCCTTCAACTATGTCTGTACTTTCAAATTCAATGAAATGAGCGTTTTTGCAACTTTTCGATTCAATTCAATTGCTATTTATTTTAAATACTTTAAAAATATACATTCTCTTTGCTACTCTATTCTGCAAAGATTGGAGAATGATGATTACCTCATATACATAATTGTCGTGATATGCTTTCAACTAAACCTTGCCAGTAATATAAGGCATTGTTTCAATTCCCAATTACTTCAAACCTAGAAGTAGGAACTTTTCTTTCATCACATAAAATACCCTCAAAATCTCAATGCTGGGACAGGGTATTTCTCAATTTCAACTAAGACTATGATTGCAATTCATCATAAATTCTGGGGTGGGCACCAATAAAACTTTGAGCCTATACTTTTTGCTTCATAAACCAGAAATCGAATCTCATTACAACCCTTCAAAAGACCTGATTGAGATAAGGTTACTTTGAAAGCATATTACAGCAAGGTTGTGTAACCTGACTCTTAAAAATATTTGCATTAAAACCTTTCACCTTAATGTCTTGAACCGCCGTGTTCTGACTAATGATTCACTTTACTGTGCATCTTTTTCAAAATAATTTTTGATTTCAAAGTTGCATAAGCTTTTCATTCACCATGTTTGTACAAGAACTTTTGTTTGCAAACTGGCTTTCCTCTCAAGGAATTTTTTTCAAACACTAAAGAAACTTGGTCAGTGATTTAATCAGGGGCAAGTTCCTTCCATATCCTGTTGAGAATCAGTTCAAGATTTGTGGTTAATGGCGACTTCTTAGAATTGGTTTATTCAGAAGATATTTCAAGAGTCATACTGGGTCAAGCTTTCCCAGTGTACAGTAAAACAATCATCTTTCAAGACTCAGTCTGGGGCAAGCTTTCCAGGAGTACCATGAAACGGTCATTTCAGAATCAGACAAGCTGAAGCAATGATCAGCTCATCTGCGATAATCAGCTAGTCAGGGGCAGTTTACTTGAAGAAACCCCAAACAGCTCTTATTCTTCAGACAAGGAATTTTAACTTGATACAGCTTACCAAATGTGGCAGTGATGTGTTCAACGATAGCATCTCTAGTCCCCAGGCAATGGTAGTGATCTCCGTGTTGAGGAATCGGTTTTCCAGTCTTGTCTTCCTACCAAGAGTCAAGTTGTGCATATTTATATACCTATCATGAGTGTTTCATCCTCATTTTGCACTTCTCGTGAGGTCGTGTTGTTGTCCACATCTTACAAAGTGTTACATATCATACCTATTCAGTGCCATTCCTGAAAGTTCACGTTATATGTCCCATGCTTTCTTGGATTACTCTCTTATCTCATTCTCTTCTAATGATATTATGAGTTACATCCTTGTCTAAAGCCATTATTAGACATTGTGACTACCTCCATCCAAAGCCATTATTGGATGACTGACTTCTTTAACTCATTACCTTATCTAAAGCTATTATTAGATATCGTGATTTGTACCTTTTGTTCAAAGCTATTATTGAATAATTTATTCTTTCCATCTGATGCCGTTCCAGATGTATCTCTCTTTCTGATATTTTTCAGATCGAGTTTTTGCTTGCTTTTATCTAAAGCCATTATTAGATATGAGGATTTCATTCACTTTCATCCAAAGCTATTATTGGATGATCGGTTCACTTTCATTCAAAGCCATTATTGAATGTAATCTTTATCCACTCTTACCTAAAGTTATTATTAGGTATGGTGATATATTCATTTTCATTCAAAGCCATTATTGAATGATTGTTTTCTCTGCATTCAAAGCCATTATCGAGTGTAGTCTTACTCACATTCATCTAAAGCCATTATTAGATATTGTGACCTTTACATTTCGTCCTAAAGCTATTATTGGGCATTGTGATATTTTCACTTAGCATCCAAAGCTATCATTGGATGAGTGTTTCCCTCGCATTCAAAGCCATTATTGAATGTAGTTTTTAGCTGTCCTTATCTAAAGCCATTATTAGATATTATGATTCACTCGTTTTCATTCAAAGCCATTATTGAATGATTGTTTTCTCTGCACACCAAGCCATTATTGAATGTAGCCTTGTTCACATCTATCTAAAGCCATTATTACTTGTTGTGGTTTTACCTTCATTCAAAGCCATTATTGAATGTCCGGTAACGTTTTCTTGGATCCCACTCTTTGCTTACCTTGTCTAAAGCCATTATTAGACATTGCAATTTTGTACCTTCTATCCAAAGCAAGTCTTGGGTGTCTGGTTCTTTTACCATCTGATGCTTTTCCAGATGGATCCCTCTCTCTGAGGTTTCTCAGATCGAATCTCTTTATTCAGTTTATCTAAATCCATTATCAGATATCGTAATTTGTACTCTTTATTCCAACCTTTCATTCAAAGCCGTTATTGAATGGCCGTTTTATTCAACCAATGATCAGATCTTCCTTCTGGGTCTCATGCCCTGAGAAGTGTGGGTTTGTCTTCCCAGTAGTCTATCTCCTCGTTTCTTTCCCCAGTCTCCTCGGTGAGTCCCTTTCGTTGGTTGGCTTGTATCCCTAGTGAGTTGTTTCTCACGGATACTAACTTGTTTCCGTTCCCAGTGAAGCTCTCTGGTCTTTTTGCTTCCTGTTTCCCCCTTGGTGTCTTGTTGCGTCTGCATTTTTGCATCTTCTTGGCATCATTGTTTGCTGCATTGCATATGTGTGCATCTAGGGTAAAATTTTCGGTTATCTGTATTTAAATATCTTACACTGTTGATTACATAAGGATTTTCATCACTCATGTCATCAGGTGAAGATATTTAAATAGGGGCAACTGTTGTACCCCAAATTTTACCCTCATTTCCTGCTAATTGATGTTTGATTTATTTTCCTCTGCACTTTAATTTAATTTTTTTTTTATGTATGGTTATTTTATATTTATTTTAATGTTTTATCTGTTTTTTATTATTTAATGTTTATTTTAAATATTCTATGTGTTTTATTTTTAATTTCAATATGGATCTTTTTTAATTTTATTTATATTTTAGTTGTCCTTTTTAATATCAATTAATCTTAACTTAATGTTGCATTAGTTTAATCGTTCAGATTAATTGTTAATTTAGCCTACCATTTTTTATTTACTTAATTTGCATTTTAATTAACTCTTATTATTATGATATAATTGAAAAGAGAAGAAAATTTGTTCATTTCCTTGCCAATGTAACTGGTCCCTCGTGGCATTTGATTTACTTGTGATTGGAGAATTTGTCTCACCACCAACCAATGAGAAATCATCATTTCTCCTTTGACTTTTCAACCTTGCCGTTAGCCAATGGATAGACGACGTATGGCATACCAAGAAACAAAATCACCCAAATGTTCCATCTTCCTCATCCGTGTGTGTGAACTGCAGATTGGAATTTTAAACCTCAAACAATTTCAATTAATCTCAATTCTTCCACAATTCAATCTCTTGGCGCGTATGATTTGATTTGAATTCTCCCAAAGCAATTCCATCTTGAGCTCTCAACGGTTTGGTTCGTAAAAGCGATTTTGAAGAGTTACCAATTTAAGCATTACAACCTGCCACCGTCTACAAATCTCTTCACATTTACCTCATTCAATACCTGCGCGTATGACATCAAATAAGGAGCTTTTGAAACAATTCGTGAGTTGGTAAATTGGCCCTGCACCTCTGAATTTTTGCGCAGCAAGAGGAGCGTATCTATCTCCAAGGAATTGACCAAGCTTGAATTTCAAAGGAGCCGTTAAACCCTACCCATTACCTTGCCCACCAAGTGCTTGAGGATTGACCCGACCCATCAAGTTTGCTATATAAGGAGGCTTAGTTTCAGTTCAAAGGGATCAACAATTTTCTCAAAGAGAACACTCAAATATTTTCCAAAGACCTCTAAGTTTCGAGCAAGCTAAGTAGAAGGTGATTTTGGAGTTGCTGTGGAAGGAGAAGTGATCAACACACTTGAAAGTCACAGATAGGGCTTCATTTGGTATCACTTTCTTCTCATTCCTTTTAACCATGTTCATTTAACATCATTTTTGTCATGTGCATTTTTGTTGCTCTTTACAGTTGTAGTCTGCTAATATGTGTTTGAGTGTGTTGACTGTTGGCTCACTGTTTGGTTCCATAAAGTAGAATGATCGTGATTATTGTGCTGATATGTTGAAGTAGACATTGTATACTGCCTTTTGTGTTAATTCTTTTTTTTTGAGATATCATTATAATGATTTGGTTTCATTCACTAACTGACTTTAAGTTTACAAGTTTCCACTTTGGAATTATACTGTCAAAACTAAAGAAGTGCTAATAAACCTATGTCTGCTCTTGATGTTTGAATGCCATTATGAAAAAATTTAAAACCTTCAAAATGTTATCTCACTCCTGTCACTTTGAGATGTTGTATGTTTTATGATTGGTAAACCTATCTGTCACTTCTTGTCTTTAAGTTGATATGTGTAATGCTTGGTCTGGATGTTGCTAGCAAGAAGTCATTTCTTCACTATATGCAGTTTATGTTCTCTCTGTTATCACCAATGTATATTGAAATTTGTATACCTAAACTCATTGTCTTGCTCTGCACCCAAGGATTTGTTTAGATGTGGATGTTTGTTAAGTCTGCTTTTAAGCATGAAAATTTGTTTGATAACTCAATCTGTTCAAGAATGTCATTTGCAGTTGTTCATGTACTTATCCACATCCTGATATGGACGACTTTGGTATGCCATGATTTCGTTTTGACCAAATTGATTTACATGTTTAAGTGTGTATTTGAACTGCTAAATGTGTAACTGTTTGTGCTTGATGTTCTGACTTGCTGTCGTGATAGATTTAAAATGTTCCTCCAAGCATATTCGTCTTTGTTCTACCAGTTTTTGGCGGATCATATGCCATGTTTGTATCGCTGTTATTGTGGTACATGATTGATTTTGACACATGAATAGTATTGTTTGACTGTTTTGCTAGCATTAACCATTATACATCTGATCCTATGAATCCATTGTTGTGTGGAATGTATAACTGCCCTAGTATCTGTTGCTTGTCTGCAGTAAATGTTGTCATTGACTGATGTTTTATTCTGTTGCAATCCTGTTATGTCTATTTTTGAATCCTATCTGTTTGTCTATACTTGCCTGCTGTTGCCATGACTACTCTCATCCGATCTGATATTTGTTTGCCAACATGTGATTCATGATCGTAACCATGCCGTACTGTTTCTTTGGATTCCCTAATATGAATATCCTTGTGTCTTTGATAAGTATGCTTGTTGAATATTGCTTACCATGCCATTTTGGATTTGTTTGTTTATTGAATATGTCCCAATTAGCATCTTGTAAACATGATATATGCTTGCTGTTTTGGTTGTATTTTTGAACCTTTAAAAGTCACCGCCCTGAAACAACACCTTGATCACCAACTGCTAGCTGTTTCTGTTTGATTTTCTTAATGAATGTCGTCTCACAATAGCTCCCCTAGCACCCTGCTGCTATCAGTTTCCGCTGCCTTCATGTATTGCGTTTCAATTCATATCCTTGTATTGGTTTCCAATTGGGTATTATATGCTTGCTACTCATGTGCTATCAATTACTTGTGCTTTGTGCTGCCGCTTTCATGCTCGCTCAGGTTCCATTTGGATGCTGTTATTGTTGGATAGTGAAACCATGCTGTCTCATGTTTAGATATGCCATCCTGTTCCTTTGCCATGCTTTTCAATCCCTAGTATACATGAGTATTTGCATCCAAGTATTGTCTTTTAATAAATACCTGTGAATATGTCATTGTGTGCTAAACTTTTATGCTTCACTTGTTTAATTCATGTTTGGATCTGTTTGTGTACCAAAAATGAGATTTTGGTTGAAGTTTGGCTTGGGCATGGTGCACGCGTTTGGTTTGTCTAGGATTTACCAACTTGTTCGCTTTATATGTTTATTGAGTTGTATAATATTTGGATAAAACACGACGTCCCAACGGTCACACACTAGCACGCCTTCGTCTTTCACTTGCCTTGCACGAGTTCGATCCTGCGGATCAACCCTTTTGTTTTTATTTTCCATTTTGTTGGTTTCTTAAATATATATGTGTGTTTGCTTTTATGTTTCAATTGCGCGCGCAGCCCAGCTGGTCCTAGTTTTGGGGGATTCAGGTAAAGGACGTGGGTTCAATCCCTACATGGGGCACTTCCTTTTTTTTTGGTCAAAATCATTTTCCTTTTATCTCATCTTTTCCTTTATTTAAAGCTCATCAAAATTCAAAGATAGTTTATTTATCTTTTCTTAGAAAACCCTAATTTCATTCTAAAACTCCAAAAAATATTTATTTATTTAGTAATTATTTTCTTAAATATTTATTTAAGTTGATTCATTATTAATGTGAGTTTCTACTCTCTTTAGCTTGGTTAATTTATTTAACCTTTATTTATGGCCTTATTGATATTTTAAATGTTTGGTTTAATTTAATTTGTGATTGGTATTATTTAAATATTTATTCTTATTTTGTCTTACAATGCTTTGGCCAATAATTGCTTGTATGACCAATTTTTATCTCAACATTTATTTACATGTCATTGATTTATCTTTGACTTCTTTTTTCATTATTTGTTTTGAAGCATAATGCAAATCTTATGCTTAACTTTACTTCACCTTACCTTTATTTATTTAAGCATAATGCTAATCTTATGCTTATTTTCATTATCTTCATTTATCTTATGTGTGAAGCATAAAGCTATTATTATGCTTGTATTGTTTGTAACACTTACACTTTATTATTTCACCTTCACTCACTTTTTATCACTTAAGCATAAAGCCATTATTATGCTTATATCTGTTTTTATATCAATGCTCTACCTTGTATCATTACTTATCCTTATCATGCTTTATCTTGTAACTGTTTTATTTTATCCTCCACATTCCAAAGGAAGGTTAATCATGTTGACTCTTAAAGTCATGACCTCCCACCTTAACCTAAGTAACCTCTTAGGAGAAACCCTATTTCTTGGCCTCATCAGAGCCATAGAAATTATAACTAGCTTTAGGAAGAGTTCTTAAACTCTTAGTGATATTCATCATAATGAATTTATCATTTCCCCTACTGACTAAACCTCAATCATAGGTCCATTACAACTAGATTTAGAGAGTTTTCATACTCTACAATGAGCTTGTACTCATTTCCCCTCTGAATATTGACCATAGTCAATCATTCAGTAGAAGTAGAACTACGCATACTCTGATTCTATTCCCGAGGATACGTAGGTGTAAAGTGCGATGCTTTATCGAGTATATTTAGATACTAACCCCTAGGGTTTTCAACCTTTAGCATAGAACCTTAGCAAACATAAGATAACATTAAACAAGAGGTTCTCGTAGAGTACTACGGACGTTTAGGGTGTTAATACCTTCCCTAGGCGTAACAAACCCCCGAACCTTAGATCTCCCCCCTTTAGGTTTCTAACGATCTTGAACCTTTCCTTCGGATAAATCAAAGTCGGTTGTAAAAGAAATATGATGCAAGTTAATTAATAGTTTGTTATCCGATTTTCACCGCAACACAGACATCATACTTGTAAGGATATAGATCCACAAATATTACCTTTTTTGATGTTGGGGTTAATGGTTGGTCCATTTGAAGGTGTGAAAATTACACCAGAAGCGGGGGTTGAATTGTGTTTCGCGTTTTCTTTAATTTAACTTCTGATCAGAGTTCTAGAATCAGAACTGGTGTTTAGATTCTGTTTAAATTCATTGGCAGCGGATATAACAGAAGTAAACAAATAACAACAGAAGACACAAAGGATTTATCCTGGTTCCTCCTCTAACTGAGAGTACTCCAGTCCCCTTGCCTCACAAGAGATTTTCATTATAACCACTTCATGATTACAAACGCTTATGCTTCTTCATAAGTCTTTTACACTTGCTCAGACCAACTATCTGAGATTTTCTTGCTTAGAGCACATGTCTAAGACTTTCCTTGCTCACACCCTCTGACCGAGCCAACTGCTTCAAAGGTCCTCTGGTTGAGACTTTCCCTTGCTTAGAGCATATGTCTAAGACTTTCCTTGGTCACATCCTCTGACTGAGCCAACTTCTCCAAAGGTCCTCTGGTTGAGACTTACGTTTGCTTAGAGCACATGTATAAGACTTCTGTTCATATCCTCTGACCGAGCCACCTGCTCTTCTGGCCATCCAGACAGAGACTTCCTTGCTCAAGCAGCACTTGAGACTTCCTGCTCACGACCCTCTGACGGAGACTTCCCTTTGCTTAATCAGACTAGCTGAATAAGACTTTCACAGCTCAAGCACTTAAGCAATGAGACTTAAATAGCTTAAGCATCTTGGCTCAAAACTTGTTGCTTGAATCCCAATGAGATAAGACTTCTGCTCAAGCACATAGCAAGATACTTGATCTAAACTACTGAAGGCTCGACAGAATAGAGAACAAGGTGTACATGATACAAATATCAGAGGTACGGGAAATCACCATAACAAAGACCTAAAGCTCTTAAGATTTCTCAGATATTCAATGGTAAGAAATCTTAAGGCTTTTACAATTACAACCTACAACAGAAAATCTGCATATTACAATAGAGTTGATAATTGCTTGATCTTGCTACTCCTTCGTATGGAGAATCCTTGTTAAGATTCAAACTTGAATCTTCAGCCATATTTATAGCCTTTGCATAAACTAGTCGTTGAAGAGGTAACTAGATCAAGTGTCATTGCCTTTACTCCATAGTACAAGAGTTATTGAAGATTGATACATAATAGATTCTGAATCCAGTGTGTAACGTGTTTAACCTTTGAGTCTTCAAGAGGTTCAATACAGATAGAGTCGTTGAGAGTAGATATCCGTAGAGCATGCCAACTTTTCTTGAGCCTTGCAATCTTGTAAACTCTAGCTGACAAGTTGATAAGACAGTACAACTTGCTTTCTGCAGTACGGACAACCACGCCTTTATCACCAACTCTGAATGGTACTAGATGCTAATATACAATTACCAAGTGTAGTAACTCGTCTTAATGCTGAAGTCTTCAGCTCATAGTCTGCACCAAGCCACACTTGCAGTTGTTCTTCAGACTCTGCCACCAGAAGCTAGCAATGAAGCAACTCCCAAGTGTGTCTAAGTAAAACAGATTTTGATTATTTATGTACAAGAACAAGAACCTGCATAAATAAAACACACATCAGATAAACATTGTTCTTTCAATACTTTTGTTATCATCAAAACTAAAAGAGAATATGTCATGAACAAATCTTGTTCTAACAATCTCCCCCTTTTTTATGATGACAAAATCAAGTATTTAAAGGACAATGTTGGGCATTTAATTTTCTCTGCAACAACAGGGTATGAGGTTTGTAAGCCCCCCCTGAGTTTGATAGTCCACAGCTGAGTTCTATTGACTCTAACACCAAGAACTGTTTTTCAAGAAAAAAAGCAGTCTTCTTAGTAACATCAAGGTCTGAGGTTTGCACGCTCCCCCTGAGTCAAACAGTTCCAAGGTTGAGGTTTGTAAGCTCTCCCTTAGTTCCATATTTAAGAAAACCAAAATAACAACATTTTAACTTCCTTTGGCAACATCAGAATATGAGGTTTGTAAGCTCCTTCTGAGTTTAAATAGGCTAAGTCAGAGGTTTGTAAGCTTTTCCTTAGACCTATGTACAAGAAAGTTAAAATACGCCTTGGGCAAGGTTGTAACGCCCCATTTTGTCTTATTTATTTAATCGAGTTGATTTAATTATTTTTGTTTTTATATTATTTTATTCTTGACTTTTATTTGACAATATATTATTTTTCATTGTTGTTATGTTTTATCGCATTTTGAGAGCGTTTGCGAGATATTTGAGCTGAGGGGTATTTTGGTCTTTTGGCTTGGGTATTTTTCATAAAATAGAAATAGAGAGAAAATAGAGAGAAAGGAAAAGAAAAATAAAGAAAAGGAGGAGAAAGAAAGAGAGAAGAGGAGAAGAGGAAAATCGAGAATTCATCTGTTTCAAGCGCGATTAATCGAGTAAGGGTGAGAAGTTTCAATTATATCTTGCTTGTGTATGTATATGTGTTGTTTGTTGTAATTGTTTTGGTTGTTTCACAACTTTTTCTCTAATTGATAAATTGATGAATAATTGTTAGAAATCGATGTTTTCGCGGTAGAAACTCGATATAAACTACGTAGGATACTTGTTGATTATGTTGGAACATGTTTGGGTTGATATATGGTGAATTGTAAGTGTTTAGATGAGATTTGGAGAGGAAATTGGATGATTTTCGCAGGAAAAATTATGCAGGAAAATTCTGAGTTTTCGCTGCCCATACGCGTATAGGGCAAGGCAATATGCGTATTGGGTTGGGCAATACGCGTATGGCAAGGAAGGAATGTAGGCATTACGCGTATGGGAGTAGGCATTACGCGTATGGGAGTAGGCATTACGCGTATCGAGTGAGGCAATACGCGTATTAGGTGTTTAGTGGAATTTCTTGGGGAAGATCAGTCTGTCCATACACGTATCACTTTGGGCAATACGCGTATGGATGGGCAAGTGAGCAAGGCAATACGCGTATGGCTCAGGGCATTACGCGTATGGCCAGCACGATTGCAGAATTTTGTCATTTCGCGATTCCTTTTCTTTTTACTTCCATAACTTGTGTTCCGATTATCCATTTTGAACATACTTGGTATCGTTGGAAAGCTATTGAGATGTTCTTTCTTATTATAATGGTTTTGAGATTTGTGGCCGATTTAATTATGTCGAGAATGTGGAAATGTGTCGTTTTGTCGACTTTTACCGTTTTAATGGGGGGTATTTGATGTGTTATCATGCAATATGCTTTTGATATATATCGTATGACTTGTGTGATGTTATATGATGTGAATACATGTGATGAAATGTCGTGACGATGGTTTGTGGCCTAAGGGCAAGAAAATGCATTGTGTTGTGTTTGATTATATATGCATGATTATGGGTGTATATGTGAAGATGCATTTGATTGTCATGAGTCCTTGTATGCCAAGCATCATGATATGCATATTGTGATGTCGTGTGCCCTAGTGGGTGTGAGCGACGAAACGATTCCAGAGGGAATCCGCTATAACATCGTGTGCCTTATACAAAGAGGTGTGAGCGATGATTATAGACGATCGTGTGCCTTATACAAAGAGGTGTGAGCGATCGGGTCGTGTGCCTTATACAAAGAGGTGTGAGCGATCCATAAACATTGTGTGCCTTATACAAAGAGATGTAAGCGACGGGGAACATCGTTTGCCCGACGGGGAGTTACATTAAGTAACAAGCGATGGTTCCAATAGTTCCTGAGTGAACTAATGATGAGATTGATGGATGGATGGTACCGCATTTGCGTAGAGTCATTGTGTCGGTCTCTTTGCATTTGTATAAATCATGAATGAATTGATTATGTGTGGAAAATCATGAACGGATTGATTATGTATGGAAAATCATGAATGGATTGATTATGTGTGGAAAATCATGAATGGATTTATTATGTGTGGAAATTGTGAATTGATTGATGATGTGTTGAGCTTGTGATAACATTGGTGATTTGATATGCATTGGTGATAAATGCATTGGTTGCGGATAATATGTTTTATGTATAGACATATGCTATGTGATGTGGTGGTGTGTTTCCATATGTTATGACTTGGTATGCCTTATGTGCAAATATGTGAGTATGTTGGATAATTGATATATGCTATGTTGTTGGATTATTAGATATATGTTATGTATATGTGGCATGCTATATGTATTAGTATGTGATGCTTATGGTGAGAATAACTATGCATGTGAATTTATATGTGTTTGCATATTATTATGCAATCTTGATTTAGTTGTTATTTCTCACCCTTCTGCTGTGGTTTGTTGCTCTATGAGGCAATTGCAGATTAGTAGTCTTGGAGGCTTTTGTGAAGATGAGTTCTCCATCCGTTTGTTAGTCTGTATGCTCTGATACGTAACACGGGAGTCGGGGAACGCTTTTGTTATATATGTATACATTTGTTGAATATATTTTGTATGTATATTTTGATGTTATAAAACGATTCATTTTGCAAACCAAGATAGTTATGGATCTTTCCGCTTTATTCCATAACTGAACTTTCCTGTTATATGGAAAAAGTTCTCTTTGAGGTTATTCCATTTTGTGTTATGTATCGAAAATTTATGAGCAGGGATTATGTTTTCTTTCTTTAATTGTGGTATCCTTGTTTCTGTCGGAAAAATAAATTTTTACTTACTCTGATTTAATTATGTATTATTTATTTGCGATGGTAATTGGGGTGTTACAAAGGTAACCATAAAAACAGAAAATAAATGACCAATATGTACAATTGAATAGGTACTCAATGGGTTCAGTTTCCACTTAAATACTTACTATTATTTCTCCCCCTTTTATCACAACAAAACGAATAAAATAAAAGAAGGAAAAACAAGAAAGAAGGAAAGGAAATAATTTTCACTAATTAATGCAATTCAGATCATCATTACTTGATCAGTTTCCAAGAAAGAAATGTAATCAAGTAATAAGAATCATTAAGGTTTGTAAAGTGCATGCTTTAAAGTTTTTAGTGGTCATTACTATTCTAAGAATTAAGCAAGGATTAATTTCAGACTCTTGGTATACACAAAAGCCATTATAAAAGCACCCAATTTCTAAGTCATTTTTATTAACATCTTCCTATAGATATGGAGTCGTCAATTGAGAGTCATAATACATTCGTCATAACAGATGTAACAAAGAGCTCTACAAGTTTAGAAGTTAAATCACCTCAGAGGCAAGATGCTTCTGAATCTTCTACGACTGAGCCTTTGCCCTCAGCAACACTTACTTCTGAAGAGGCAACTTCAGCACTTCTTGAACAACCTTTAAAATGAGGTTCTTCAGTTTGAAGCCAAAGAGAAGAAGTATGAAAAGGTCAGAGAAGAAAAGAAGGGTCGACAAGCGGTTTTACCGATCACTCCTAGTCATAGATGAGGAATAAGAATTTGACTCTGAATACGAAGAAATTGATTATGGCAATAGTGGACGCCGTTGGGCACGAGATGATCTAGCTAGGGATCTTTACTAGAAACATCTTGTCCCTTTTTATTTAAAATATTTTTTGTAATCGTTTTGCTTAATATTAATGAAGTAGTTGTTTTGACCAAGATTTCTTCAGTATGCAAGTACATTACAATAACATTTCTTTAGATTTTCTGAAAGTACATTAACAAAATGAAACTGACAATAGAATCATCAGTAAAACTAATCAAACATTAACTCGTAGTTATTTAAAGAATCTTAAATAGATTAGACTGTTAGATAACATTTCTAAGAGTTATTATTAGAGTACTGATAAGACTTATCCAATACTTAAATAATATTAAACTCAACATAATGTATGTAACACGTCTATAAAAAAGACTCAAGTAAGCTTTCTTCCATCATCACTTAATCCCTTAAACACCAAGATGTATAAGCAAAAGCAAATCTGGGTTCCAAAGAGATATTTTAGGAAGGCAGCATTACTGAATGCAGCAACTCAAGCAAACTAAGACAAAACAGCAGCTGAAGGATCTACAAGCAAGCAAACAGCTTCAGAAGTGTTCTCCTCTTCAGCATCCTTTGTGAAGACACACGAAAGAAGAAGATCTTCTGGATCCAGACGCAAAAACTAAGTAAAAAAAAGGAGGCTTTGGAGTTTTCTAAGGAAGAATGGCAAGATTTCTTATATAACCTGGACATGTCAGATAATCCCAATTGTCTTGTAATAGCTTCCTTTCCATTAATGAAATAAGTTGCAAACATTGAGTACTTTTACCTATTTATTTTAGATTCTCATGAACAACATAGAATAAATATTCAACAATTTAAAACTGAACACAAGCACGAACAAACTCTGAATTTATTAATAAGAAGCTTAATACAAAGATTTCAACATAATACAAAGCACAACTATGTAGAAATCTAACATCAGAATCTTTCATAGATAGCTTCAAACCTGTCTCTCCAAATTTTAGAATAACTGGCCTCAGAACTTATGTTAACCCCCTGTTTAACAAGTATTTTAGAAATAACTCGTCCATAAGGAATGGAGAAGGCATTTCCCTTTTGAAAAGAAGAAAGAGACCTCTTCAGATGGTCAAGCATAACTTGAGGAAGATCAATCTTCAAATCTGAATTAAGAAGTAGAAGCAAATCTTCTTCAATAGGGTCCACTTGGTCTAAATCCTTATCTTTAGGAAGTAAGTTTGAATTCAGAATCTGATTCCAAACAACAGCATCAGGAAGAAGATTTGAGACCTCTGATGTATTATATGGATCTACAAAGATACGCCAAGTAGGAATATAGTGTTCCCAAACAAGAGTTCCTGGGATTTCTCCAATCTCCTCACAATTGATCACATTTGCAATTGCTTTAGAGGTTACTGTAATAGAAACACCAGTTACTCTAGACAGAATAACATACTCAGATTTCAGCTCAACAATGGAGGCATTAATCCAAAACTCTTTGACAAGACATGGATAAGTGAAACCATAGAGCATCTTCAAGTAGCCATTCTAACCTTGTTTAGACACAGTATTCCAGAAGTTGAAACCAATCTTAAGCAACTCATCAAAATCCACAAACTTTTCATTTATGACAACCGGCTGATTCAAAAGAGAATTAACTGAAGAACTCATCTCATGTTTGGTTTGATCAACACACAAACAAGAAGGAAGGAAAAGGAAAAGGAAGAAGAAGAAGAAGAAGAAGAAGAAGAAAAATTGAACAAGAATCCTACAAGAATAAGAATCTTGTCAGAAAAAGGACACAATAATGTTTCACAAGATAGGGAATAGTAACAGCAAGTACCAAAAGAGAAAACATCATTACCCAAAGGTTCTTTATCCAACAAATATTTCAATTCCACTAGACGAGTTTCACCTTTATGAACATTTAAGTATTATAAAAGTTTTTGAAAAACTTCTTACTTAAACTGTTATGTCAGAAGTAAAGAATATTCTTCAGAATCTCAGAATCTGACAACTTTCAGAAGCTATTATCCATCAGAGTCTACTAGATCTAGACTTAGACAGAGATATCATCTGTCAGTCATAAGTCTCTAAGATTATATTCAGAACTAACACTTTATCTTGAAACAAGATTCATCAGTGATAGATGAATATTAACTTAAATTCTAGACAGCTAACACACAACAGTAATGACACAGAAGGTGAAGAAACGGTTTCCATAAATAAGATCATCATCTGGCTTAATAAGACATTTAGTATAGACAAACACAACAGAGTTTCCTCTTAAAGATTTCTGAAGTTCTTCTTTTCAAAAGAACTTCTCTAAAAGTCTAACATAAACTTTGTATTTACATCTATACAAACGTTTCATTGAATCAATAGATAAACCAGAAAAGAACAAGCATACCCTTTTTTTTCAGACTCGATTCAATATTCAGACTTGACAAATAGAGTTTGAACACAACTTAGAGTGGATTCTGATTCAATGGTTGTATAACCATTGATTACACTACTCTCACAAAATTCAGTACCACTAGTACTTGATTCTGGGATGTTGGCTCTTCCTCCAATAAATGTTGTAAACAACCTTATGGAAGATGTCTCTGCTTCTTTCCTTGATATCTATAGTTGATATATTATGATACTCGTATTTCTATAAGACCATACATGTAAGTACAAACAGTCTCTTCTTTACCTTATGTCTCAATCTAATAGAAAAATCATAAGTCACTCAAGAGTATAAGTCTAGGATGAGATATGATAAGAACAAAATCTTGTTCTAAGCAGACTCACTAATCTTATTGTCTAGGATTAAATCTTTTAACTCTGAAATCAATGACAAGCTCAGAACCAGATGGTGTAAGCTATCAAAAATTGACACAAAACAAATCAAAATACTATCTTAGTACGATTGACAGAACTCAAAGAGAAATTGAAGACTTCTCAAAGAAATGTCTTTTAAAACAACTTCCATGATGGTCTTCAATCAAGAAGCAATGAACTTTCTTAAGATATCCTTAAAGAACAAACTCCACATTATCAAATATTTTGAAGCAAAATAGATTTACCACTATCTCTTACTTTTCAACAGTTGATTTTTATTTCAGAACACAAATGCTTCTTTTCATCTGCATCCTGCACTAATATCAACTTCAAAAGATTAGACATTGAAGAGCATCTGATATTAGGTTCTGGTAGTGTTTCTTCTTGCTTTCAGATATGGGAATCAGTTGAAATACAAGTATTTCAGAAGCTTCTAAAGTTACTCTTCTATCAACAGATATCACAATCCATTCAGCCAGTATGAAAGTTCTTCTGACAAGAAACCTAAGTTTCTTATCATTATTTATTCCAAAGAACTTAAGCTAAATTGAGAAGGTGATCTGTTGAATAGATTTTCATCATCTAACTCCATTCTTTCCTTTGAAGATAGCAAGACAAATCTTCGGAACACAGCAGATTTAAGATGTAAACATCCTGAATAACTGTGATCTTAGATTTAAGTCAAAGAGAAATCTTCTTAGAATTTGCTTGAAAAAATTAGATGAAGTGTAACTGCTCAGGCTTTAAAACT
The DNA here is from genome assembly GCA_022829125.1 of Lathyrus tuberosus. NCBI lineage: Eukaryota > Viridiplantae > Streptophyta > Magnoliopsida > Fabales > Fabaceae > Lathyrus > Lathyrus tuberosus. The sequence continues at coordinate 18,944,060 of JALAZF010000034.1, forward strand.
GATCCCCACAAATCTGAGCACAAGAATTCAAAGATAGTCCAAGAATCAGACACATCAATGATGTTTATATACTCAAAAGTGAGATAGAGCATCTACCAGAATGCAACTACCTCTGAAGATATTCAATATGCATCTTCTGAGCTGGTGAAAGAAATTTTCAAGATGATCATCGTTACACCATCAACTTATATAGTAATACCTCTTTCAAGGATATTCTATAGACCTTCAGCAACCATTTATCAAGACCAATGAGTTAAAAATATGTTTAGCTTTTCCATCATTTAAATTCAGTGGAATCATCCTTTGAATATGGTAGGAAAAGCCGTATGATATTTTTCATGTGGCACTTGATTCCTTCTTGAAGAAGAATTATACTTTTCTTATTGGATCATTATCTGCGCCACTATTAAGTGTTAAATACAGACCATGCTCTGATACCAATTAAAGGTGTGAAAAGTACACAAGAAGGGAGGGATTGAATTGTGTTTCACGTTTTCTTTAATTTAACTTCTGATCAGAGTTTCAGAATCAAAACTAGTGTTTAGATTCTGTTTTAATTCATTGGCAGCGGATATAACAAAAGTAAATAAATAACAACAGAAGACACAAAAGATTTATCCTGGTTCCTCCCCTAACTGAGAGTACTCCAGTCCCCTTGCCTCACAAGAGAATTTTATTATAACCACTTTAGGATTACAATTGCTTATGCTTCTGCATAAGTCTTTTACACTTGCTCAGACCAACTGTCTGAGACTTTCTTGCTTAGAGCACATGTCTAAGACTTTCGTTGCTCACACCTTCTGACCAAGCCAACTGCTCCAAAGGTCCTTTGGTTGAGACTTTCCCTTGCTTAGAGCACAGGTCCAAGACGTTCCTTGCTCACACCCTCTTACCAAGCCAACTGCTTTAAAGGTCCTCTGGTTGAGACTTACCCTTGCTTAGAGCATATGTCTAAGACTTTTGCTCACATCCTCTGACCGAGCCACCTGATCTTCTTGCCATCCAGATTGAGACTTCCTTCCTCAAGAAGCACTTGAGACTTCCTGCTCACGCCCCTCAGACGGAGACTTACCTTTGCTCAATCAGACTAGCTGAATAAGGCTTTCACAACTCAAGCACTTAAGCAATGAGACTTACGTGGCTTAAGCATCTTGGCTCAAGACTTGTTACTTGAATCCCAATGAGACAAGACTTCTGCTTAAGCACATAGCAATAGACTTGATCTAAACTACTGAAGGCTCAGCAGAATAGAGAAAGTGGTGTACATGATACAAACATCATAGGTACGGGAAATCACCATAACAAAGACCTAAAGCTCTTAAGATTTCTCAGATATTCAATGGTAAGAAATCTTAAGGCTTTTATAATTACAACCTACAAAAAAAATATGCATATTACAATAGAGTTAATAATTGCTTGATCTTGTTACTCCTTCGTCTGGAGAATCCTTGTTAAGATTCAAACTTGAATCTTCAGCCATATTTATAGCCTTTGCAAAAACTAGTCGTTGAAGAGGTAACTTGGTCAAGTGTCTTTGCCTTTACTCCATAGTACAAGAGCCGCTGAAGATTGATACACAGAAGATTTTGAATCCAGTGTGTAACATGTTTAACCTATGAGTCTTCAAGAGGTTCTATACTGATAGAGCCGTTGAGAGAAAATATCCGTAGAGCATACCAACTTTTCTTGAGCCTTGCAATCTTATAGACTCTAGTTGACAAGCTTATAAGATAATTCAACTTGCTTTCTACAGTACGGATAACCACAACTTTATCACCAACTCTGAATGACACCAAATGCTGATATACAATTACCAAGTGTAGTAACTCGTCTGAATGCTGAGGCCTTCAGCTTAGAGTCTGCACCAAGCCACACTAACAATTGTTCTGCAGACTCTGCCACCAGAAGTTAGCAATGAAGCAACTTGTAAGACCCATAGCTTTTGAATAATTTTAAGTATTAGGTTGTTTAATTATTAAGAGAGTTAGGGGTGGCCGACCGTGAGTCCGAGGTTTTTGTCGATAAATAATACTGTGTTACTAGGGCCAGGTCGGGAGTGTTATCAGAAACTTTACTGGGAGTGGCGTTGTTCTCTTATTTTAATTATCTATACTAATTATCTTTTTATTTCGGAATTAATTAAATATAAATTTACCGGCTGACCGGTCGAAATAATTATATTTATGAGTTTTATCATTTCCAGTCTGTTTTCTATAACTTCGTCGCATATAATTTATTTTAATATGTTCAAATTTTATTTTTGATGAAAACACGATTTCAGCTGTTTTTCATTCGGGTCTTTTTTCGACACTTGTAGGGTAGTTAGAAAATATTTTATTTCAGAAAAATAAAATAAAGTAGTACATTAGTTATTTTTGGGGTCATTATCGAAAAAGTAGAATTCTTATAATTTTATGTATTAACTAAGGTTGGAAAAAAAAATAAAAATAAAAGACTAAATATCATGATATTTTGGGAAAGGTGATGATTGTTTTTCCACGTGACAAGTAGAAGGCAGTTACTATTGCCTTGCTGAGACAAAAATATAATTGTGTTAAAGTGGTGGTTGATTCTTTTCCTTAGAAGTTTGTTCTCTCTCAATGAAAATTGGTCTGTTCTAGTTAGACTCCATTCTTTTCATTTCAAGGAAAAAGCTTGCTATTTTGGTAGGTTTTTTTCTTCATGTTATATTTACACATTAACATGTTTTACTTCCTTTAAGTCATTGCATGATAGATATACTGGTTTGGGTTCAAAACTGTTAGAACTAATAATTAATATGTTTTATTTCCATTAATATAGTATGATTCATATATAGCTTGGTTGGTTGTTTTAAGACTGAGAGAAAATTATCATGTTATATTTTGTAAGCTTGCAAGAATTACTGGTAGTGTTGGCTGGATATAATATTAATTGGTTTAATATATATATAATTAATATATATATATATATATATTTATAGAAAGGAAAAATAAAAGAATGGAAAAAAAAAAGAAACCGGCCATTACGACCGTCACCCTCCCAGCTTGTTTTTCTTTTCGTTAATTTTTGGATTTTTTGTTTGTTTTATTATTTTATTATAGTTTAGTAGTGGGATTTTATTAGTATGTTTAGGATTTATTTAATTATTGATTAATGAAATAGAAATTAATAAAGAAATAGTGGGTGGCGGGACCCACCCTTTATATCTTTGGTTTTGGGTTACGATTGTCACTTCTTTTGTGTGACGGGCGCCATGCCCATTTCGATGGTGGGCGTCCCGCTGTTTTTACTTTCGGTCTCGTAATTTTCATTCCGTTTGATATTTTTTATCCCGGTTTTTTTTAACTGAAAGAATAATTATTTATCTATATTTATATATTTTTAGATAATTATTTTATTTTTCGGAATTTTCCGGATACGTTCGGAATAGTATGTTAAAGTACGATCTGTGCCGATTTTTGGTACCGTTGAAAAATTGTTAAGAAGTTTTGATGTCGAAATATTTTTAGATCCAAATAATTTATTTTGAAGAGAAAATATTATTTTATTCTAAATTATAATTTAGAATATTATTTATTTTGGTATATTACTTAGTTATCTATATGGGTTTTAATTAATTTTATTCCTAGTATGAGAACCGAGATGTCGAGTTTTGAGTTTTTAGAAAACGGTAAATAGATTAGTAGTTATCGGGAATGGTTATATTTATGAGTTAGAACTGAGAGGGAATAAAATATCTTATTTAACGGTAAATATTACGTGGTTTAGGACGTGATAGTACCGGTACGTGGGAAGAAGGAAATTATCAGGAAGCGTGCGAAGGTAAGGGCACCTTCTAACGATATTATATAGTACTGAATGCGTATGTATTTGTATGAATGATTGTGTGCCCACTTGGGGTCCTTGTGAAAATGATGTGCTGATTGAGTTTGTTAAGGATAAATGTGTGAAATGCTTTCATATGATTTGTGCGAAATATATGAATTGGCATGTGGTTATGATTACCTGAAACGAGATTATATAAATTGTTGCATTTGCATTTGTGTGTGCATGCATATCATAGTTGCGTGTAGGTAGTTGGTGCCGAATGGGCCAGGGTGATGTGACTGAGCCGTCACCTAATCTCGAAGGGATTCTACTGCACCAGGTGATGTGACGTCACGAGCCAGAGCCCCTGCCGAGAGTTCTTGCTTGGTCTGTGGCGAGCACCTTGCATTTGCCCGCCTTAGTTCTTTAGCTGGTGGTTGTATAGTCCTATCCTGTGTTGATCGCGTTTTCGTAGATGTGGGCCCGTCTTAGTTTAGTTTTGGATATCTTTTTGGATGACTGTACCGTATACTATGATACTTCTAGGAGCAGTTGTTGTTATATTTTGGCTACGGTATGCCATATGTTCATGGTACCCTTATGGTTATAGGTCATGAACTAGGTGCTGTATTTTGGGTTATTGTATTGTACAGGAACTTACACTTTGCTCCTTCGAGGAGTTACTATTGATGGATATATATTATTATTTCAGTTTCAAAACAGTTGTTTCCATTTCGAAAAATATGCGTTGTAGTTTCTTCGGATATGTAGAGCCGGCTGTGCATTTGAAAGTAACATACTCCTTCGTTTTGGAATTCGTTAAACAATTGACTCTGATGGTTTTAAAAAAAAAAAAAAAACGGGGTGTCACATTTTTGGTATCAGAGCACGGCTTTAGATCTTCAAAGGGAAAGTTTTTTAGGAAGTCATCCGTCTAGAGTATTCTGTTTAGTTGTCTAGTCAGTTCTAAAGCTTGAGTAATTAAGTTTACGTTAGTAAGTGGTTGACATGTGATAGTGTTGGAAAGCTCAGGAGAAGGTTCTAATCTAAATGTTGGGTTTTGCAGGAAGAAAATGCCTCCCCGACGTGTGCCTCCACCCCCTGAGACTAATGATCGCACCATTGGACAAATGGCTCATGCAATGAATGCTATGGCAGCTGCTGTGACTGCGCAAACCAATGCTAAGATACAAAGAGATGCAGAGAAGAGAGATCGAGAGATTCATGCTGCTGGGACTCGTACTCTCACTCAATTCCGTCGCCAAGACCCACCTCAGTTCCGTGGGGAAGGGGGTCCTGATGCGGGTGATTTATGGCTTCAGGAATTGGAAAAGATATTTGGAGCAATCCATTGCCCTGAGATAGAAAGGGTGACTCTGGCCACCTATCAACTACTAGGAGATGCTGAGTACTGGTGGAAGAACACTAGGCTGATTATGGAAGGTGCACACGAGGAGATAAACTGGGAAACCTTTAAACATAAATTTCTGGCCAAATACTTTCCAGAGACAGCTAGGGGAAGGTACGGTGAGGAATTCCTGAAACTACGCCAAGGAGGTATGACCATTGAGGCTTATGCGACCAAGTTTGAATCCCTATCAAGGTTTTTCCGTTTCTTCATAGATGGTGTCGATGAAGCTTACATGTGTCGTCGATTCCAAGAAGGGTTGAGATATGAGATGCAAGATGCAATGATACCTCTGGGTATCAGACAATTTCAAACACTGGTGGAGAAATGTCAAGAGATCGAGGATATGAAAAATAAGAGGGTAAACCGTGGAGGAAACTATACTGCTGGGGGATCAAGTCGTCCAAATAATCCTAATCGTGGTAGACAGGGAACGAAGCCTTATCAACCTTCCCAGAATTATCGTGGACCAACTCGTTCTACAAATGTCACTCAAGGGAATCAGATGAGGGGGAAACTGGTGTGTTACAACTGTGGACGGGAAGGACATTTTGCGAAGGATTGCAGAACAAATACACTTACTTGCTACAACTGTAAGAAACCAGGTCATCTGTCCCGAGATTGCAAGGTTCCAAAGGTGGAGTCAACATTGAATGCGACAAAGGGAGCCCGACCTACTACAAAGGGACGTGTCTACACTATGGGTGCTGAGGAGAGTGTCCAAGCCAGTAATGCAATACATGAGAATTGTCAAGTTGCAGGTAACTCCTTAACTGCATTGATTGATACTGGTGCAACCCATTCATTCATTTCCTTAGATTGTGCAAATCGTTTGAACATAAAGATATCTCCACTGCTTTTTGATTTACAAGTCTTTACACCTGCCAAGAATTTAGTTGTGAACTCGGCATGCTTGCACTGTTTAGTAGTTATCCAGAATAGAGAGTTTTTGGTCAATCTAATTTGTTTACCCCTACCGTCACTCGAGATCATACTCGGGATGGACTGGTTATCCTATCACTATGTCATCTTGGACTGTGCTCGCAAGATGGTATTTTTCCCTGAACCCGGAGTTATTAAATACTTGTCCGCAAACCAACTTAGAGTGGCCTTGAGGGATGACACTCTAGAGTTTTTGTCACTACATAGTGTGGAAGTAACCTCAGACATTCACATTGAAAACATATGTGTGGTTCAACAATTCCAAGATGTGTTTCCATTGGAGATTCCAGGATTTCCCCCGGTACGCGAAGTAGAGTTTTTTATAGATTTACATCCTGGAATAGGACCGGTTTCAGATCCTCCTTACCGGATGGCGCCGATAGAATTAACTGAGCTAAAGAGTCAGGTCGAGGATCTACTCGCGAAAGGATTCATCAGGCCAAGTGTATCCCCTTGGGGAGCGCCAGTTCTTTTGGTAAAGAAGAAAGATGGGCGTTCACGCTTGTGTGTGGATTATCGGAAACTCAATAAGGTAACTATTAAGAACCGGTACCCCTTGCCACGAATTGATGATCTGATGGATCAATTGAATGGAGCTGCCGTTTTCTCAAAGATTGACTTGAAGTCAGGCTACCACCAGATCAGAGTAAGGGAGGAAGATATTTCAAAGACGGCATTTCGTACGCGTTATGGGCATTATGAATACCTTGTGATGCCGTTTGGAGTGACGAATGCACCCGCTATTTTTATGGACTACATGAATAGGATTTTCCATCCGTTCTTAGACCGATTTGTGGTAGTTTTCATTGATGATATACTCATTTACTCAAAAAATGAAGAGGAACATGAAGAGCATCTTCGTTTGGTCTTACAAGTGTTGCGTGTTAAGAAGTTGTATGCTAATCCCTCTAAGTGTGAGTTTTGGCTAGACAAAGTGAATTTTCTAGGTCATGTCATATCAAGAGAAGGGATAGCAGTGGATCCTAGGAAAATTGAGACGGTACTTGCATGGGATCAGCCGAAGACGGTTACAGATATACGAAGTTTTATCGGTTTAGCTGGTTATTACCGCAGATTTATTGAAGGATTTGCAAGGATTGCGGCACCAATGACGCAACTTACAAGGAAGGATCAACCCTTTGCTTGGACCGAGAAGTGTGAAACCAGTTTCAAATTGCTGAAAGAGCGATTGACGACTTCACCGGTGTTAGTTTTACCGCAACCAGAGGAACCTTATGAAGTTTTTTGTGATGCTTCTCATCAAGGAATCGGATGTGTGCTGATGCAGCATAAGAAAGCAGTGGCGTATGCATCACGACAGTTAAGAACTCATGAAAAGAACTATCCCACACATGATTTAGAGCTTGCAGCGGTGGTTTTTGCCCTAAAAATCTGGAGACATTACCTGTATGGGTGCACTTTTGTTGTTTTCAGCGACCATAAAAGTTTGAGATACCTTTTTGACCAGAAGGAACTGAATATGAGAGAGAGAAGGTGGATGGAGACGCTCAAAGATTTCGATTTCACACTACAATACCACCCGGGAAAAGCGAATGTTGTGGCAGATGCGTTAAGCAGGAAGAGTGTTTCCGCATTGTCGACCATCATGGCTAATCAACAAAGGTTGTTAGAAGTATTTCGAGACCTACATCCTAACGTGGAATTTGTACCAGGAGCTTTGAAATTGGGTATGATTAAAGTATCAAATGGATTGTTGGAAGACATTGCGAGTTGTCAGGATGACGACTTGATTGTAGAAAAAAGGAATCTGATTATTCGAGGAACCGCCACGGAATTCAAGGTAGGAGGAGACAATATCTTGAGATGTAATGGTAGAGTGTGTGTGCCCGATGCAAAAGAACTGAGGAAGACGATCCTTGAGGAGGCTCATAAGAGAAAATTGAGTATTCACCCAGGGGCAACTAAGATGTATCATGATCTAAAGCAGGATTTTTGGTGGCCAGGTATGAAGAGGCATATAGCTGAGTATGTAGCGTCATGTTTGACCTGTCAAAAGGCAAAGGTAGAGCACCAGAGGCCTGCAGGGATGTTACAACCGTTGGATATACCAGAATGGAAGTGGAATAGCATTTCGATGGACTTTATCACAGGGTTACCAAAGACGAAAAGGAAGAATGACTCCATATGGGTTATAGTTTACCGGTTAACGAAGTCTGCTCACTTTCTGCCTGTCAAGACCACTTATATAACAGAGAAGCTGACTGAGATTTACATAGCTGAGATTGTGAGGCTTCACGGAGTACCCGCAAGCATTGTGTCAGACCGGGATCCAAAATTTACCTCTCATTTTTGGGGAGCACTACATGTAGCATTGGGTACTAAGTTAAGGTTAAGTTCGGCATATCATCCGCAAACGGATGGCCAGACGAAAAGAACTAACCAGTCCTTAGAGGATCTATTAAGAACTTGTGTGTTAGACGACAGAGGAAGTTGGGATGATGTCTTGCCATTGATAGAATTCACCTACAACGACAGTTTCCATACAAGTATTGGAATGGCCCCATATGAGGCTCTCTATGGAAGGCGGTGTCAGACACCGTTGTGTTGGTATCAAGATGGGGAGCATATGATAGTGGGACCGGAGATGGTGCAACAGACTACGGATAAGGTCAGGAAGACTAGGCAAAGGATGGAGGCTTCACAAGATCGTCAAAAGAGTTATGCAGATAAGCGCCGTAGGCCGTTATAGTTTAAGGGAGGGGAGCATGTATTCCTTCGAGTTACACCAACCACTGGTGTGGGAAGGGCCCTAAAGGCAAGGAAGTTGACCCCTAAATTCATTGGACCGTATCAAATCACCGAGGGAATTGGGAAGGTTGCTTATCGAATAGCACTACCACCAGAATTATCCCGAATTCATGACGTGTTCCATGTGTCTCAACTAAGGAAGTATGTTCCGGATCCTTCACATGTGATCACGCCAGATGATATTCAGTTAAAGGAAGACTTGTCATTTGAAGTACCACCAATAAGGATTAGAGATAAGAAAATGAAGAGCCTTAGGAACAAAGAAATACCCCTGGTTAAAGTAATATGGAACGAAGCTACAGGAGATGCAACTTGGGAACTAGAAAGCAAGATGAAGAAGCAATATCCTGAGCTTTTCGATGTCGTCTAAGTTTCGAGGACGAAACTTCTTTTAGGGGGGAAGTAATGTAAGACCCATAGCTTTTGAATAATTTTAAGTATTAGGTTGTTTAATTATTAAGAGAGTTAGGGGTGGCCGACCGTGAGTCCGAGGTTTTTGTCGATAAATAATACTGTGTTACTAGGGCCAGGTCGGGAGTGTTATCAGAAACTTTACTGGGAGTGGCGTTGTTCTCTTATTTTAATTATCTATACTAATTATCTTTTTATTTCGGAATTAATTAAATATAAATTTACCGGCTGACCGGTCGAAATAATTATATTTATGAGTTTTATCATTTCCAGTCTGTTTTCTATAACTTCGTCGCATATAATTTATTTTAATATGTTCAAATTTTATTTTTGATGAAAACACGATTTCAGCTGTTTTTCGTTCGGGTCTTTTTTCGACACTTGTAGGGTAGTTAGAAAATATTTTATTTCAGAAAAATAAAATAAAGTAGTACATTAGTTATTTTTGGGGTCATTATCGAAAAGTAGAATTCTTATAATTTTATGTATTAACTAAGGTTGGAAAAAAAAATAAAAATAAAAGACTAAATATCATGATATTTTGGGAAAGGTGATGATTGTTTTTCCACGTGACAAGTATAAGGCAGTTACTATTGCCTTGCTGAGACAAAAATATAATTGTGTTAAAGTGGTGGTTGATTCTTTTCCTTAGAAGTTTGTTCTCTCTCAAAGAAAATTGGTCTGTTCTAGTTAGACTCCATTCTTTTCATTTCAAGGAAAAAGCTTGCTATTTTGGTAGGTTTTTTTCTTCATGTTATATTTACACATTAACATGTTTTACTTCCTTTAAGTCATTGCATGATAGATATACTGGTTTGGGTTCAAAACTGTTAGAACTAATAATTAATATGTTTTATTTCCATTAATATAGTATGATTCATATATAGCTTGGTTGGTTGTTTTAAGACTGAGAGAAAATTATCATGTTATATTTTGTAAGCTTGCAAGAATTACTGGTAGTGTTGGCTGGATATAATATTAATTGGTTTAATATATATATAATTAATATATATATATTTATAGAAAGGAAAAATAAAAGAATGGAAAAAAAAAAGAAACCGGCCATTACGACCGTCACCCTCCCAGCTTGTTTTTCTTTTCGTTAATTTTTGGGTTTTCTGTCTGTTTTATTATTTTATTATAGTTTAGTAGTGGGATTTTATTAGTATGTTTAGGATTTATTTAATTATGGCTTAAATAGTGTTTTGGTCCCTGTAAGTTGGCGAGATTTTGGTTTTAGTCCCTGTATCTTTTTTTTTTCGGTCCAAGTCCCCACATGTTCATTTCCTTTTGGTTATAGTCCCTGCCGTCAATGAAACGTTTAAAAAAAGCTGAGTTGGCAGACGGTGCTGAGGTGGAGTATTCTTTTATCATTTCTTGTTTAATTTTCTTTACACACGTGGATTTAATCATTTACCCCCATAACATTTCATCAAATGTAGTTTCCCTCTTTTTCCTTTAAGTCCCTGTAAATTAGGGTTTGTCTTTCCATTTCCATCTTTCTCTTTTCCACCTCAGTCATAGCACAGGGAAGGTGAAGGGTGCTTGTACGAATACGAGTGAGCTTCCAAATCGAATCATCCAGGTATGGTTTTCACTGTGAATTTGCATTACGGAGGAAAGTTTGTTAGGCATGGTGTAGTGTACTACCTAGGTGGGGATAAGGTAGAAGTAGACATTGACCCTGATAGGTGGAGCTTCTTTGAAGCAACCGGTATAGTTAAAGATATTTGCAAACTTGAAATCAATGATTATTGGCTATGGTGGTATAACATTGTATCGGGTAAACATGCAAGGGTAGTTAGTGATGTTGATGCTGCTAAGATTTATGAACACTCTGTTGAAAATAGTTGTAGTGTAGACCTTTTTGTTGAGCATAGAGTTGTGGAAGAATGTGTTAATGATGTGGAAACTGACAATGTTATCGAAGATGGTGTTCTTGAGAATGATGTTGAAACCGGCAATGTAGAAGCTGACAATGTAGAAGCTGACAATGTAGAAGCTGACAATGTAGGTAATGTTGAAGCTGAGACAGTTATGGATGATGGTGTTCCTCATGTTGAAGGTGACACAGTTGGTGTTGATAATGTAAGTAATGTTGAAAGTGATAGTTTTGATAGTGATGATAGTGATGACAGTGATTACAAATTGTCATTTGAGGACAGTGAGGATGAAAGAGCCCTTGGTTTGGATGATGGATTTGATGCTGTAGAAAAAACCCCTGCAAGGGTTAAGCAGGTAGCAAAGAAACATAGGAAAACTCCATCAAAGATAAGAAATGTTGAAGCAGCTGGGGGTTCATCTAGTGGGAATATAGTTGGTAATGAAGGGATTGAAACTAATTATTTAAGTGATGATCTAGGGAGTAGTGATCCAGATGCATCAGATGAAGAGAAAGGACCAGCATATCCTAGATTTAAGATGGAGGAATTGGACAAGGATTACCAGTTCAAAGTTGGGTTGGAGTTTGTTTCTCTGCAGGAGTTTAAGGAGGCAATAACTGAATGGTCAGTCTTGAATGGAAGAGAGATAAAGTATCTGAAAAATGACAAAGTTAGAGTGAGAGTGGTGTGCAAGGGCAAATGTGGTTTTTTGGCTTTGGTTAGTAAAGTGGGAAATAAACACACGTATCGAATGAAGAAATGGTTTGGTACTCACACGTGTGGTAGGGTTTTAAATAACACTACTGCTAACTCCAAGTGGATTGCTAAGACTGTAGCGGCTAGGATGGCTTCATCTGATGGAATCAAACTTCGCGATATTGTGACTGATATTAGGACAAGTTATTCTGTAGGTATTAGTATGAACAGGGCATGGAAGGCTAAGCAAATAGCAAAGGCTTTGGTTGAAGGTGATGCCACAAAGCAATATACACTTTTGTGGAGGTATTCTGCTGAATTAAGGAGGGTCAATGCAGGCAACACTTGTAAAATTAATGTCACAAGAATTGCACCCACAATTCAACCCAGATTTGGTTGTTTTTACTTCTGCTTTGATGGAATCAAAAAGGGATTCACCACCGCATGTAGACCATTCATTGGTGTTGATGGCTGTCATCTAAAGACAAAATATGGAGGAACTTTGCTTGTGGCTGTTGGAAGGGATCCTAACGACCAATACTATCCATTGGCCTTTGGTGTATGTGAGACTGAGACAAAGGAGTCATGGAGGTGGTTCTTGACATTGCTTCTGGAAGACATTGGGCAAGAAAAAAGATGGGTCTTCATCTCAGACCAACAAAAGGTACATTTCATCAGATCTATATTTTGATTATGTTTTTGATTTGGTCCCTGAAAATGTCTTGTTGTTTAGAATTAGGTCCCTTATTTTATTGTTTGTTTTGCTGTCAGGGCTTAATTCCAGTATTTGAGGAGATGTTTGAGAGGATGGAGCATAGGCTTTGTCTTAGGCATCTATATGCCAATTTCAAAAAGAAGTTTGGTGGTGGCACCAAAATCAGAGACTTCATGATGTCTGCAGCAAAGTCAACATATATACAAGCATGGGAGGCAAAGATGAAAGAGCTAAAGGCATTTAATCCTAAGGCTTGGGAGTGGTTGGCCAAAATACCAACAAAATTATGGTGTAAGCATGCTTTTTCATTCTATCCCAAATGTGATGTGTTAATGAATAATGTATCTGAGGCTTTCAATAGCACAATACTAGTGGCTAGGGATAAACCAATATTGACAATGTGTGAATGGATAAGGAACTATCTGATGAATAGAAATTCTACATTAAGAGAAAAAGCTGATAGGTGGGAACATAGGATAATGCCAAGACCTAGAATTAGGTTAGATAAAGAAGTAGAACATGCTGGCAATTGGATTCCAACTTGATCTGGTGACAGTATTTGGCAAGTTGAACATATTCATAACAAACAAATGTTCATAGTTGACACATCTAAGAGAACTTGCACTTGTAACTTTTGGGAGTTGGTAGGCATACCATGTAGACATGCAGTTGCTGCCTTAGGGTTTAGGAATCAAAAACCAGAAGACTATGTAGATGATTGCTACTCCAAAGAAACATATGTGGCATGCTATGACTTCAACATTAGCCCAATTAATGGCCAAGACATGTGGCCTGAAGTTGACACTGAGGAAATGTTGCCTCCATCATACAAGAGAGGCCCTGGTAGGCCAAAGAAGTTAAGGAGAAGGGAACCTGATGAAGATCCTAACAAAACAAGGACACATACTACTTATTGTTGTACCAAATGTGGAGTGCATGGACATAATGCCAGGAGTTGTTTGGTTGAAGTGCCTGACCCTGAAGCTCAGAAAAGAAAGGTATCATTTGAATATCAATTATGTTTACAAATTGTGTTATTGTTATCATTGATATTGATTGCTGATATTTATTTGTGCAGAGAAAACCTAAGAAAACTTCTACACAGACATCACAGCCAACTGAAGATGAGGCATCAAGTGAACAACAACAACAACAAAATGACCAACCAACTGAACATCAACAGAATCCGAGTAATGCTGATATTGAGGCTCCAACTGAACAACAGCAGGGAACACAATGTTATGTGGATCCAGAATTTGAAATGCTTGCAGCAGATCTCAGTGCAGCTTTTGAAGCAACACAAGCCCAACCCAATATCAATGACATCACTGCCAAAATTCCAGCTAATCCCCAAGTTGCTAATGTGGAAGTTGCTAATGAACAACCTGTACATGCTTCACAAGGAGTTGGTGACTCTCAGCCAAATTACATTTTGTCTGCACCTATCAAAGAAGGTGGTGGCTCACAGTCAACTGTTGAAGTTGGTAATGACCAACCTGTTCATGCAGCTCCACCAAAGCAACATGATCCTAAACCAGTTGAGTCTAATACTGAGTTAACTATTATGATGTTTGGTCTGCTGATCTTTTTCTAATTCTGAATGTTTTTTATGTGACTTTGTAGGCCAAACAACCCAGACAAAAGGTGGCAAGGAAGTTGGAATTGAGGAGAAGTGAAAGAACAAGGGCACTAAGATGCAAAAAGCTTAAGGGAGAAGGAAGTAGCCAAGACCAACCATGGACTATGTAGACAATGGCCTGTTTTGAATTATGTTGTACTTTTGATTCCATCTAGGAGTTTTTTGTTAACTATCATGACTACAACACTGCTTTGGCTTTAGCCTTGTAGTTAAGGCATTTATGTATTTCGTCCCCAACAATGTATTATGACTTAAGTATTTATTTTGTTATGACTTTAAGTATGAAAATTATCAAGATATGGTTTAAGTACAACTGCAAGCACAATGATCAACTTAATTGAATTCATATACTGAACAATATAATTGCATTCATATACTGAACAAAACCAAAACATGTTTTTCATTCATCATATGGTACAGGGACCAATTCCAAAATACAATAATGTTACAAGGACTTAAAGACAAAAAAACTGAACAACAACACAAACAAATTGGATTCACCATTTCAGATAACCAAAGAACATCCCCCATGAAACAACCAACAATAGCATCAATAGATTCACTTTTCTCTTCTCCTTCTCCAGCTTAATCTTCATCTTTGTTTTTTTACCATTTTCAATCTCCTTGACCATGAACCCCAAATCCTTCACCACTTCAGAGCAGTTGCAACCACCTAAACATCTAACATCACTTGTTGGATTTCTTTCAAGCTCATCGTCCCAAATAAACAACTTGCAACCAGACATTAATCCTGAATTTTGACACTTCCAAAATCGTCTCTTAGGGTTTTCAAATGAATTTGACATAAACATTTTCATGCTTCTATTACAACCACAAATCGGTGCTTGACCATGATGAGAGTTCGCAGAAGAAAACGAGGCCATGGATGTTGAAGGTATAAGAAGAAGAGAACAGAGCCAATGTAGAAGAAAGAAGAAGACAACAGTGCCAATGTAGAAGGAAGAAGAAGCAAAACAAATTTGTAATGTTTTTTGTATTTGGTCCCTCTTTATTTAACGGTCCATTGATTAAATCCACGTGTGTAAAGAAAATTAAACAAGAAATGATTAAAGAATACTCCACCTCAGCACCGTCTGCCAACTCAGCTTTTTTTAAACGTTTCATTGACGGCAGGGACTATAACCAAAAGGAAATGAACATGTGGGGACTTGGACCGAAAAAAAAAAGATACAGGGACTAAAACCAAAATCTCGCCAACTTACAGGGACCAAAACACTATTTAAGCCTTTAATTATTGATTAATGAAATAGAAATTAATAAAGAAATAGTGGATGGCGGGACCCACCCTTTATATCTTTGTTTTTGGGTTACGATTGTCACTTCTTTTGTGTGACGGGCGCCATGCCCATTTCTATGGTGGGCGTCCCGCTGTTTTTACTTCCGGTCTCGTAATTTTCATTCCGTTTGATATTTTTTATCCCGGTTTTTTTTAACTGAAAGAATAATTATTTATCTTTATTTATATATTTATAGATAATTATTTTATTTTTCGGAATTTTTCGGATACGTTCGGAATAGTATGTTAAAGTACGATCTGTGCTGATTTTTGGTACTGTTGAAAAATTGTTAAGAAGTTTTGATGTCGAAATATTTTTAGATCCAAATAATTTATTTTGAAGAGAAAATATTATTTTATTCTAAATTATAATTTAGAATATTATTTATTTTGGTATATTACTTAGTTATCTATATTGGTTTTAATTAATTTTATTCCTAGTATGAGAACCGAGATGTCGAGTTTTGAGTTTTTAGAAAATGGTAAATAGATTAGTAGTTATCGAGAATGGTTATATTTATGAGTTAGAACTGAGAGGGAATAAAATACCTTATTTAACGGTAAATATTACGTGGTTTAAGACGTGATAGTACCGATACGTGGGAAGAAGGAAATTATCAGGAAGCGTGCGAAGGTAAGGGCACCTTCTAACGATATTATATAGTACTGAATGCGTATGTATTTGTATGAATGATTGTGTGCCCACTTGGGGTCCTTGTGAAAATGATGTGCTGATTGAGTTTGTTAAGGATAAATGTGTGAAATGCTTTCATATGATTTGTGCGAAATATATGAATTGGCATGTGGTTATGATTACCTGAAACGAGATTATATAAATTGTTGCATTTACATTTGTGTGTGCATGCATATCATAGTTGCGTGTAGGTAGTTGATGCCGAATGGGCCAGGGTGATGTGACTGAGCCGTCACCTAATCTCGAAGGGATTCTACTGCACCAGGTGATGTGACGTCACGAGCCAGAGCCCCTGCCGAGAGTTCTTGCTTGGTCTGTGGCGAGCACCCTTGCATTTGCCCGCCTTAGTTCTTTAGCTGGTGGTTGTATAGTCCTATCCTGTGCTGATCGCGTTTTCGTAGATGTGGGCCCGTCTTAGTTTAGTTTTGGATATCTTTTTGGATGACTGTACCGTATACTATGATACTTCTAGGAGCAGTTATTGTTATATTTTGGCTACGGTATGCCCTATGTTCATGGTACCCTTATGGTTATAGGTCATGAACTAGGTGCTGTATTTTGGGTTATTGTATTGTACAGGAACTTACACTTTGCTCCTTCGAGGAGTTACTATTGATGGATATATATTATTATTTCAGTTTCAAAACAGTTGTTTCCATTTTGAAAAATATGCGTTGTAGTTTCTTCGGATATGTAGAGCCGGCTGTGCATTTGAAGGTAACATACTCCGTCGTTTTGGAATTCGTTAAACAATTGACTCTGATGGTTTTAAAAAAAAAAAACAGGGTGTCACATTTTTGGTATCAGAGCACGGCTTTAGATCTTCAAAGGGAAAGTTTTTTAAGAAGTCATCCGTCTAGAGTATTCTGTTTAGTTGTCCAGTCAGTTCTAGAGCTTGAGTAATTAAGTTTACGTTAGTAAGTGGTTGACATGTGATAGTGTTGGAAAGCTCAGGAGAAGGTTCTAATCTAAATGTTGGGTTTTGCAGGAAGAAAATGCCTCCCCGACGTGTGCCTCCACCCCCTGAGACTAATGATCGCACCATTGGACAAATGGCTCATGCAATGAATGTTATGGCAGCTGCTGTGACTGCGCAAACCAATGCTAAGATACAAAGAGATGCAGAGAAGAGAGATCGAGAGATTCATGCTGCTGGGACTCGTACTCTCACTCAATTCCGTCGCTAAGACCCACCTCAGTTCCGTGGGGAAGGGGGTCCTGATGCGGCTGATTTATGGCTTCAGGAATTGGAAAAGATATTTGGATCAATCCATTGCCCTGAGATAGAAAGGGTGACTCTGGCCACCTATCAACTACTAGGAGATGCTGAGTACTGGTGGAAGAACACTAGGCTGATTATGGAAGGTGCACACGAGGAGATAAACTAGGAAACCTTTAAACATAAATTTCTGGCCAAGTACTTTCCAGAGACAGCTAGGGAAAGGTACGGTGAGGAATTCCTGAAACTACGCCAAGGAGGTATGACCATTGAGGCTTATGCGACCAAGTTTGAATCCCTATCAAGGTTTTTCCGTTTCTTCAGAGATGGTGTCGATGAAGCTTACATGTGTCGTCGATTCCAAGAAGGGTTGAGATATGAGATGCAGGATGCAGTGATACCTCTGGGTATCAGTCAATTTCAAACACTGGTGGAGAAATGTCAAGAGATCGAGGATATGAAAAATAAGAGGGTAAACCGTGGAGGAAACTATACTGCTGGGGGACCAAGTCATCCAAATAATCCTAATCGTGGTAGACAGGGAACAAAGCCTTATCAACCTTCCCATAATTATCGTGGACCAACTCGTTCTACAAATGTCACTCAAGGGAATCAGATGAGGGGGAAACTGGTGTGTTACAACTGTGGACGGGAAGGACATTTTGCGAAGGATTGCAGAACAAATACACTTACTTGCTACAACTGTAAGAAACCAGGTCATCTGTCCCGAGATTGCAAGGTTCCAAAGGTGGAGTCAACATTGAATGCGACAAAGGGAGCCCGACCTACTGCAAAGGGACGTGTCTACACTATGGGTGCTAAGGAGAGTGTCCAAGCCAGTAATGCAATACATGAGAATTGTCAAGTTGCAGGTAACTCCTTAACTGCATTGATTGATACTGGTGCAACCCATTCATTCATTCCCTTAGATTGTGCAAATCGTTTGAACATAAAGATATCTCCACTGCTTTTTGATTTACAAGTCTTTACACCTGCCAAGAATTTAGTTGTGAACTCGGCATGCTTACACTGTTTAGTAGTTATCCAGAATAGAGAATTTTTGGTCAATCTAATTTGTTTACCCCTACCGTCACTCGAGATCATACTCGGGATGGACTGGTTATCCTATCACTATGTCATCTTGGACTGTGCTCGCAAAATGGTATTTTTCCCTGAACCCGAAGTTGTTAAATACTTGTCCGCAAACCAACTTAGAGTGGCCTTGAGGGATGACACTCTAGAGTTTTTGTCACTACATAGTGTGGAAGTAACCTCAGACATTCACATTGAAAACATATGTGTGGTTCAACAATTCCAAGATGTGTTTCCATTGGAGATTCCAGGATTTCCCCCGGTACGCGAAGTAAAGTTTTTTATAGATTTACATCCTGGAACAGGACCGGTTTCAGATCCTCCTTACCGGATGGCGCCGGTAGAATTAACTGAGCTAAAGAGTCAGCTCGAGGATCTACTCGCGAAAAGATTCATCAGGCCAAGTGTATCCCCTTGGGGAGCGCCAGTTCTTTTGGTACAAAAGAAAGATGGGCATTCACGCTTGTGTGTGGATTATCGGAAACTCAATAAGGTAACTATTAAGAACCGGTACCCCTTGCCACGAATTGATGATCTGATGGATCAATTGAATGGAGCTGCCGTTTTCTCAAAGATTGACTTGAAGTCAGGCTACCACCAGATCAGAGTAAGGGAGGAAGATATTTCAAAGACGGCATTTCGTACGCGTTATGGGCATTATGAATAC
The DNA here is from genome assembly GCA_022829125.1 of Lathyrus tuberosus. Lineage (NCBI taxonomy): Eukaryota > Viridiplantae > Streptophyta > Magnoliopsida > Fabales > Fabaceae > Lathyrus > Lathyrus tuberosus. The sequence continues at coordinate 18,963,281 of JALAZF010000034.1, forward strand.
CTTGTGATGCCGTTTGGAGTGACGAATGCACCCGCTATTTTTATGGACTACATGAATAGGATTTTCCATCTGTTCTTAGACCGATTTGTGGTAGTTTTCATTGATGATATACTCATTTACTCAAAAAATGAAGAGGAACATGAAGAGCATCTTCGTTTGGTCTTACAAGTGTTGCGTGTTAAGAAGTTGTATGCTAATCCCTCTAAGTGTGAGTTTTGGCTAGACAAAGTGAATTTTCTAGGTCATGTCATATCAAGAGAAGGGATAGCAGTGGATCCTAGGAAAATTGAGACGGTACTTGCATGGGATCAGCCGAAGACGGTTACAGATATACGAAGTTTTATCGGTTTAGCTGTTTATTACCGCAGATTTATTGAAGGATTTGCAAGGATTGCGGCACCAATGACGCACCTTACAAGGAAGGATCAACCCTTTGCTTGGACCGAGAAGTGTGAAACCAGTTTCAAATTGCAGAAAGAGCGATTGACAACTTCACCGGTGTTAGTTTTACCGCAACCAGAGGAACCTTATGAAGTTTTTTGTGATGCTTCTCATCAAGGACTCGGATGTGTGCTGATGCAGCATAAGAAAGCAGTGGCGTATGCATCACGGCAGTTAAGAACTCATGAAAAGAACTATTCCACACATGATTTATAGCTTGCAGCGGTGGTTTTTGCCCTAAAAATCTGGAGACATTACCTGTATGGGTGCACTTTTGTTGTTTTTAGCGACCATAAAAGTTTGAGATACCTTTTTGACCAGAAGGAACTGAATATGAGACAGAGAAGGTGGATGGAGACGCTCAAAGATTTCGATTTCACACTACAATACCACCCGGGAAAAGCGAATGTTGTGGCAGATTCGTTAAGCAGGAAGAGTGTTTCCGCATTGTCGACCATCATGGCTAATCAACAAAGGTTGTTAGAAGTATTTCGAGACCTACATCCCAACGTGGAATTTGTACCAGGAGCTTTGAAATTGGGTATGATTAAAGTATCAAATGGATTGTTGGAAGACATTGCAAGTTGTCAGGATGATGACTTGATTGTAGAAAAAAGGAATCTGATTATTCGAGGAACCGCCACGGAATTCAAGGTAGGAGGAGACAATATCTTGAGATGTAATGGTAGAGTGTGTGTGCCCGATGCAAAAGAACTGAGGAAGACGATCCTTGAGGAGGCTCATAAGAGCAAATTGAGTATTCACCCAGGGGCAACTAAGATGTATCAGGATCTAAGGCAGGATTTTTGGTGGCCAGGTATGAAGAGGCATATAGCTGAGTATGTAGCGTCATGTTTGACCTGTCAAAAGGCAAAGGTAGAGCACCAGAGGCCTGCAGGGATGTTACAACCGTTGGATATACCAGAATGGAAGTGGAATAGCATTTCGATGGACTTTATCACAGGGTTACCAAAGACGAAAAGGAAGAATGACTCCATATGGGTTATAGTTGACCGGTTAACGAAGTCTGCTCACTTTCTGCCTGTCAAGACCACTTATACAACAGAGAAGCTGACTGAGATTTACATAGCTGAGATTGTGAGGCTTCACGGAGTACCCGCAAGCATTGTGTCAGACCGTGATCCAAAATTTACCTCTCATTTTTGGGGAGCACTACGTGTCGCATTGGGTACTAAGTTAAGGTTAAGTTCGGCATATCATCCACAAACGGATGGCCAGACGAAAAGAACTAACCAGTCCTTAGAGGATCTATTAAGAACTTGTGTGTTAGACGACAGAGGAAGTTGGGATGATGTCTTGCCATTGATAGAATTCACCTACAACAACAGTTTCCATACAAGTATTGGAATGGCCCCATATGAGGCTCTCTATGGAAGGCGGTGTCAGACACCGTTGTGTTGGTATCAAGATGGGGAGCATATGATAGTGGGACCGGAGATGGTGCAACAGACTACGGATAAGGTCAGGAAGATTAGGCAAAGGATGAAGGCTTCACAAGATCGTCAAAAGAGTTATGCAGATAAGCGCCGTAGGCCGTTAGAGTTTAAGGGAGGGGAGCATGTATTCCTTCGAGTTACACCAACCACTGGTGTGGGAAGGGCCCTAAAGGCAAGGAAGTTGACCCCTAAATTCATTGGACCGTATCAAATCACCGAGAGAATTGGGAAGGTTGCTTATCGAATAGCACTACCACCAGAATTATCCCGAATTCATGACGTGTTCCATGTGTCTCAACTAAGGAAGTATGTTCCGGATCCTTCACATGTGATCACGCCAAATGATATTCAGTTAAAGGAAGACTTGTCATTTGAAGTACCACCAATAAGGATTAGAGATAAGAAAATGAAGAGCCTTAGGAACAAAGAAATACCCCTGGTTAAAGTAATATGGAACGAAGCTACAGGAGATGCAATTGGGAACTAGAAAGCAAGATGAAGGAGCAATATCCTGAGCTTTTCGATGTCGTCTAAGTTTCGAGGACGAAACTTCTTTTAGGGGGGAAGTAATGTAAGACCCATAGCTTTTGAATAATTTTAAGTATTAGGTTGTTTAATTATTAAGAGAGTTAGGGGTGGCCGACCGTGAGTCCGAGGTTTTTGTCGATAAATAATACTGTGTTACTAGGGCCAGGTCGGGAGTGTTATCAGAAACTTTACTGGGAGTGGCGTTGTTCTCTTATTTTAATTATCTATACTAATTATCTTTTTATTTCAGAATTAATTAAATATAAATTTACCGGCTGACCGGTCGAAATAATTATATTTATGAGTTTTATCATTTCCAGTCTGCTTTCTATAACTTCGTCGTATATAATTTATTTTAATATGTTCAAATTTTATTTTTGATGAAAACACGATTTCAGCTGTTTTTCGTTCGGGTCTTTTTTCGACACTTGTAGGGTAGTTAGAAAATATTTTATTTCAGAAAAATAAAATAAAGTAGTACATTAGTTATTTTTGGGGTCATTATCGAAAAAGTAGAATTCTTATAATTTTATGTATTAACTAAGGTTGGGAAAAAAAATAAAAATAAAAGACTAAATATCATGATATTTTGGGAAAGGTGATGATTGTTTTTCCACGTGACAAGTAGAAGGCGGTTACTATTGCCTTGCTGAGACAAAAATATAATTGTGTTAAAGTGGTGGTTGATTCTTTTCCTTAGAAGTTTGTTCTCTCTCAAAGAAAATTGGTCTGTTCTAGTTAGACTCCATTCTTTTCATTTCAAGGAAAAAGCTTGCTATTTTGGTAGGTTTTTTTCTTCATGTTATATTTACACATTAACATGTTTTACTTCCTTTAAGTCATTGCATGATAAATATACTGGTTTGGGTTCAAAACTGTTAGAACTAATAATTAATATGTTTTATTTCCATTAATATAGTATGATTCATATATAGCTTGGTTGGTTGTTTTAAGACTGAGAGAAAATTATCATGTTATATTTTGTAAGCTTGCAAGAATTACTGGTAGTGTTGGCTGGATATAATATTAATTGGTTTAATATATATATAATTAATATATATATATATTTATAGAAAGGAAAAATAAAAGAATGGAAAAAAAAAAGAAACCGGCCATTACGACCGTCACCCTCCCAGCTTGTTTTTCTTTTCGTTAATTTTTGGGTTTTCTGTTTGTTTTATTATTTTATTATAGTTTAGTAGTGGGGTTTTATTAGTATGTTTAGGATTTATTTAATTATTGATTAATGAAATAGAAATTAATAAAGAAATAGTGGGTGGCGGGATCCACCCTTTATATCTTTGTTTTTGGGTTACGATTGTCACTTCTTTTGTGTGACGGGCGCCATGCCCATTTCTATGGTGGGCGTCCCGCTGTTTTTATTTCCGGTCTCGTAATTTTTATTCCGTTTGATATTTTTTATCCCGAATTTTTTTTAACTGAAAGAATAATTATTTATCTTTATTTATATATTTTTAGATAATTATTTTATTTTTCGGAATTTTCCGAATACGTTCGGAATAGTATGTTAAAGTACGATCTGTGCCGATTTTTGGTACCGTTGAAAAATTGTTAAGAAGTTTTGATGTCGAAATATTTTTAGATCCAAATAATTTATTTTGAAGAGAAAATATTATTTTATTCTAAATTATAATTTAGAATATTATTTATTTTGGTATATTACTTAGTTATCTATATTGGTTTTCATTAATTTTATTCCTAGTATGAGAACCGAGATGTCGAGTTTTGAGTTTTTAGAAAACGGTAAATAGATTAGTAGTTATCGGGAATGGTTATATTTATGAGTTAGAACTGAGAGGGAATAAAATACCTTATTTAACGGTAAATATTATGTGGTTTAGGACGTGATAGTACCGGTACGTGGGAAAAGGAAATTATCAGGAAGCGTGCGAAGGTAAGGGCACCTTCTAACGATATTATATAGTACTGAATGCGTATGTATTTGTATGAATGATTGTGTGCCCACTTGGGGTCCTTGTGAAAATGATGTGCTGATTGAGTTTGTTAAGGATAAATGTGTGAAATGCTTTCATATGATTTCTGCGAAATATATGAATTGGCATGTGGTTATGATTACCTGAAACGAGATTATATAAATTGTTGCATTTGCATTTGTGTGTGCATGCATATCATAGTTGCGTGTAGGTAGTTGGTGCCGAATGGGCCAGGGTGATGTGACTGAGCCGTCACCTAATCTCGAAGGGCTTCTACTGCACCAGGTGATGTGACGTCACGAGCCAGAGCCCCTGCCGAGAGTTCTTGCTTGGTCTGTGGCGAGCACCCTTGCATTTGCCCGCCTTAGTTCTTTAGCTGGTGGTTGTATAGTCCTATCCTGTGCTGATCGCGTTTTCGTAGATGTGGGCCCGTCTTAGTTTAGTTTTGGATATCTTTTTGGATGACTGTACCGTATACTATGATACTTCTAGGAGCAGTTATTGTTATATTTTGGCTACGGTATGCCCTATGTTCATGGTACCCTTATGGTTATAGGTCATGAACTAGGTGCTGTATTTTGGGTTATTGTATTGTACAGGAACTTACACTTTGCTCCTTCGAGGAGTTACTATTGATGCATATATATTATTATTTCAGTTTCAAAACAGTTGTTTCCATTTCAAAAAATATGCGTTGTAGTTTCTTCGGATATGTAGAGCCGGCTGTGCATTTGAAAGTAACATACTCCGTCGTTTTGGAATTCGTTAAACAATTGACTCTGATGGTTTTAAAAAAAAAAAATGGGGTGTCACACAACTCCTAAGTGTGTCTAAGTAAAATAGATTCTGATTATTTATGTACAAGAACAAGAACCTGCATCAATAAAACACACATCAAGTAAACCATTGTTCTTTCAATACTTTTGTTATCATCAAAACTAAAAGAGAATATGTCATGAACAAATTTTGTTCTAACACCATTATCTTGAGACTTTGACCAAAACAAAGGTGCATACGTCAAACGTAGTCGAGGCAGAGAGAGAGAGAGAGAGAGAGAGAGAGAGGTATTTCAATTATGTTTTATAGTGTGTAAAAAATGAGAAATGAGCTTTCTATTATAAGATAGAAGGTGACTCAAATAAAGAAACAATCCACAATTAACCTTAAATATAACTATGGAAATATAATGCAAATTAAAATTAATAAACATATGTAGTGATATATTTGTAAACACCCCCAAATAAGGCGACACATAGCCTTCGATTGGGTGTTCTCCCTATAAGGCGTCGCCCCGGGGCATGACCTTTATATGACACATGGTTCACTATAAGAAAAGACATGGATAGTTGTAAGAATAAGAGTTGGTTCTGCATTAATACCTCTGAGTTTTGATGATATCAAACAAGTATGTTTGTATGAACAATTTTATAAGACTAATATTTGTTATTTGTAAGAGTCTAACAAACAGGTTATGCTTCCGTTAATTGATATGGACATAATGCTAAAAGAATACTTTTCCTACGCTTGATGTGCTAAATCTCTTCAGACGAATCTGAAGATCATAGACTCTGATATAATATACAAAGAAAGCAAGTTCTGAAAATAAGAAGACTGAGGTTCTTATGAATGAGGTCCAAATGCTGAAGATTTTCGCTCTCTAATAAAGGTCCTGAAGACCCAACAAATAGTCTCTACTCATGCTTCAACTAAATACTATCTGAAGCCTCTGACAATATAAAGACAATATTCTAAGTGAACAAGGTTCTGAAGACCAAGTGCTGAAGACTCTGAAGACGCTGCTCTGAGGACTCCAAGACTTGAAGATCTTAAGAATCAAGCTACTTTTTACCTTCTCACTCATGCTCGCAGTAGTCTGTGAAGTTAAGAGGATTAGAAGACTAAGCAACAAAGTTCAAATGAAGATATCTTGGTAACTGTGCAAAAGTTCAAATGAAGATTTCTTGGTAACAGTGCCAACGAAGATATACTAACAAGACAGGACACAAAAGGTTTTATCTGTCCTCATGCTTCCACCAAACCGCCGTCAATAGTCATGATTACTTTGCAACGGCTACTTTTACTCGGCTATAAAAGGACTTGAAGACTCAAAGAATGAGCATAACTGCTCCATTTAATATAAAGATCTATCTAGCTATTATCATTCTACAAGTCATTTTTTTGTGCTGTAAAATAGTTTACATATCCAGCTTATGCTAGAAGCAATACATTGTAAACAAAACCTTTTTCAAACTGCTGTTTGAAGATCCTTGAGAAAAACCTAGTGAGGTTAAAATTCTTGAGAAGTCTAGGACTAGTGAGAGTCTTAGAGGTTGTTCCTTAAGAGAGACCAATGTGGGTTGATCTCTTGAGAAGTCTAGAACTTGAGAGTTTTAGAGGTTGTAGTTAGTCACCTGCATTTTGGCTTGTGCATTGTATTAATCTGTTTGATTACTGGATTAAGACCTCGATTGAGAGGGAAGAAATCACCTTGGCGGGTGGACTAGATTAACTTGAGAGATTCTCAAGTGAACTAGTATAAACATATAGTGTTATCTCTTTCAAGCTTCATTAAGACAATCATTCATAAGTAAAGAGTTGTTATAAATGGAGTTAGTCGAAAAGAAAAGATTTTATTTTGAAAAACCAATTCAAACCCCCTCCCCTTTCTTGTGTTTTTCACACCTTCAATTGACATCAGAGCTCCGGTTCTGAGGTGATAAAAAGGTTGAGTTTTTATCAAGCACTTAATAGTGTTCAGTACCGATCCAAGTGTGAAAAACAATGGCTGCACCTGATCTAAATGTTACCACAAATGAAAGAGATTCCTATAGTGCAAAACATCCTATCTTTGATGGGGAAAAATTTGACTATTGGAAGGACATAATTGAAAGTTACTTTCTGGCCTTTGACTTAGATCTATGGGATCTGGTAGTCGATGGCTACAGTTACCCTGTAGATTCTAAAGGTAAAAAGATTTCCAGAAGTGCATTAACAGATGCTCAAAAGAAGACTTACAAGAATCATCACAAAGCAAGAACGATTCTGTTAAATGCAATTTCATATACGGAATATGAAAAAATCACAAACAAAGAAACTGTAAAGTCTATCTTTGATTCCCTCAAAATTACTCATGAAGGCAACGCTCAAGTCAAAGAGACAAAGGCTCTTGCATTAATCCAGAAATATGAGGTCTTCAGAATGGAAGATGATGAATCTGTGGAAACTATGTTTTCAAGATTTTGGATACTTGTTGCAGGACTCATAGTTCTGGACAAAGGTTATTCTACAGTTGATCACGTCAAGAAGATTATCAGAAGTCTACCTGTCAAATGGAGGCCACTGGTAACAACCTCGAAACTAGCAAAGGAATTGAACATCATAAGTCTTGAGGAACTAATTAGCTCCTTAAGGAGTCACGAAATAGAACTTCAAGGAGATGAACCTCAGAAGAAAGGTAAATCTATTGCTCTAAAGGCTAAATCTGAAAAGAAAAAGGCTTATCAAGCAGAGGAAGAATCAGAAGAATCTGAAGAAGATTCAGACGAAGATGAACTATCTCTCATATCAAAGAAGATAAGTCAACTATGGAAATACAGAAGGAATAAGTTCAGAGGACCAAGAAGAAAGCCTGAGTATACACATGGTCAAAAGAAAGCTTATGGAAGAGAAGTTACGTGTTTTGAATGCAAGGAACCTGGACATATCAAGAATGATTGTCCAAAGTTCAAGAAAGATGGAAAACCTAGAAAAGCTAAAAAGGGTCTTATGGCAACCTGGGATGATTCAGAGTCAAAAGAAGATTCCGACGGAGAACATGCCAATGTTGCATTCATGGCCAAGACCAGCACGAACGAAGTTCTATCAGAAGAAGAACTATCAGACTCTGATGATGACAGAAAGGTACTTTCTTCCTTATCTCGTTCTGAATTAGAAATAGGATTATCTGAACTTATGGATAGGTATCAACTTCTTTTAAGAAAACACAAAACTCTGAAAAAGACTCTTGTGGTTCCTTCAGAAGATCTTACTAAACGCAAGCAAACTTTTTAGAATTAAACGAAAAATTGTCCCTCTTAGAAAAATCAAATGCTGTTTTAAAAAGTAAAGTAGCCAAGTTAGAGGAAGAGATCACGTCTGATATAACTATCACTAATGAAGTTGTCAGATATGAAAGAGCTTTTCAGCACTTCATTGCTAAAAGCATAGATAGAAGTAAAATGGCTTCAATGATCTATTGAGTTAGCAGAAATGGGAGTAGAGGTCTAGGATATTCAGGACCATCACAACCATATGATGAAACCAAGAATATAAAACTAATACCTCTATCTAAACATTTTGTGCGTGCCGATACCAAGCTAAAATGTTCAGAACCAGAAAGTTCTAAGTCTGGTATATCACAAACACAGACACGGAAGAAAACATCCAAACACAAACACTATGCACAAATACCACACTATTATTCTGCTGCACGAAATTCCAAAGGTGTCAGAACCTCTGGAAAGGCTAATGCGAAAGGACCCACAAAATGGGTACCTAAGAATAAGATAATCTATGTTGCATATATCCTTAATGGCGCCACTGAAACACCAATTATGGTACCTAGATAGTGGATGCTCACGACACATGACGGGAGAAAGGCATATGTTCCAAGATCTGAAACTTAAGCCTGGAGGTGTCGTTGGTTTCGGAGGAAATCAAAAGGGAAGAATCATTGGCTCTAGAACTGTTGGTAATGGTAATCTTCCTTCTATAAATAATGTTCTATTAGTTTAAGGCCTAATGCATAATTTATTGTCAATTAGCCAACTTAGTGACAATGGTTATGACGTTATTTTCAATCAAACATCCTGTAAGGCTGTCATTCAAAAGGATGGATCTGTTCTGTTTAATGGAAAAAGGAAGAACAATACTTACAAAATTAAATTATTAGACTTAAAACACCAAAATGTAAAGTGTCTTCAGTCTGTAAATGAAGAGCAATGGGTCTGGCACAGACGTCTGGGTCATGTTAGCTTGAGAAAAATCTCACAGGTGAACAAGCTTGGACTTGTCAGAGGTTTTCCAAATCTGAAGTACTCTTCAGACGCTCTTTGTGAAGCATGTCAGAAAGGCAAGTTTTCAAAAACTTATTTTAAAGCAAAGAATATTGTTTCTACCTCTAGACCATTGGAACTTCTTCACATTGATCTATTTGGACCAGTGAAAACTGCTTCTATCAATGGTAAGAAATACGGACTAGTCATCGTTGATGATTATAGTCGTTGGACATGGGTAAAATTCTTAAGACACAAGGATGAGTCACATTCTGTGTTTACTTCCTTCTGCATCCAAGTGCAAAACGAAAAGAATTACAAAATCGTCAAGGTCAGAAGTGATCATGGTGGAGAATTTGAAAACAAAGATTTTGAAAAACTTTTTGATTCACATGGGATATCTCATGATTTTTCTTGTCCTAGAACGCCTCAACAAAATGGAGTTGTAGAAAGAAAGAACAGAACTTTACAAGAAATGGCTCGCACCATGATCCAAGAAACTGACATGGCTAAGCCCTTTTGGGCAGAAGCAGTTAACACAACGTGCTATATTCAAAATAGAATCTCTATAAGACCTATCTTGAATAAAACAACTTATGAATTGTGGAAGAATAAGATTCCCAACATTTCTTATTTTCATCCATTTGGATGTATTTGTTTTATGTTAAACACTAAAAAGAATCTTGGCAAGTTTGATTCCAAAGCACAGAAGTGTCTACTGTTAGGATACTCTAAACACTCAAGAGGCTACAGAGTTTATAACACAAAATCACAGATTATGGAAGAATCAATTCATGTCAGATTCGATGATAAGCTTGACCCTGAAAAGTCAAAGCTAGTTGAGAAATTTGCAGATTTAGAAATCAGCTTTTCAGAACCTAAAGAAAAGGTAAAAAAAGTTAAAAGTCCAGAAGTCCCTACTCACAATATCATTGATGAATATTCTAATACTCCACAACAAAAGAAAAGGAGAATCTCAACTTCATATCCTGAAGAACTAATTCTGGGTAGCAAGGACGCTCCCATCAGAACCAGATCAGCCTTCAAACCATATGAGGAAACGCTTCTAGGATTGGTGTCTTTAATTGAACCAACGACTGTTGATGAAGCTCTTATGGACAAGGACTGGGTTCTGGCAATGGAAGAAGAACTTAATCAGTTCTCAAAAAATGATGTATGGGATCTCGTTCTAAAACCTAAAGGTGTCCACGTAATCGAAACCAAATGGGTTTTCAGAAACAAGCTAAATGAAAAAGGTGAAGTCATCAGAAACAAGGCACGACTTGTTGCACAAGGTTATAGTCAATAAGAAGGGATTGATTATAACAAAAATTTTGTTCCGGTCGCCAGACTTGAAGCAATACAATTATTAATCTCCTTTTCGGTAAATCATAACATCATCTTATACCAGATGGATGTTAAGAGTACATTTCTGAATGGTTACATATTAGAAGAAGTGTATGTCAAACAACCTCCTGGTTTTGAAAACTCAGAAATGATAGATTTTGTTTTTAAACTTAAAAAATCTCTCTATGGTCTGAAACAAGCTCCCAGAGCTTGGTACGACAGATTAAGCAAATTTCTTTTAGAAAATAACTTCACCAGAGGCAAAGTTGATACTACTCTCTTCTGTAAATCATTCAAAAATGATATTCTTATAGTTCAGATTTATGTTGATGATATTATTTTTGGTTCTGCTAATCCCTCTCTACGCGAGGAATTTTCAAAGTTAATGCAAGCAGAATTCGAAATGAGTCTAATGGGTGAATTAAAGTTCTTCCTGGGAATTCAAATTGATCAAAAACCAGAGGCTACTTACATTCATCAAAGTAAGTACACCAGAGAACTTCTGAAGAAATTCAACATGATGGATTGTAAAATAGCTAAGACTCCAATGCATCCAACATGCATAATGGGGAAGGAAGAAGCAAGCAGTAAGGTTTGTCAGAAGATGTATCATGGTATGATAGGTTCTCTTTTGTATCTAACTGCTTCTAGACCTGATATCTTATTCAGCATACACCTTTGTGCTAGATTCTAATCAGATCCCAGAGAACCTCATTTAACTGCTGTTAAACGAATTCTAAGGTATCTGAAAGGAACAACTAATATTGGCTTGATGTATGAGAAAACATCAGAGTACACTCTTTCTGGTTACTGCGATGCAGACTATGCTGGAGATAGACTGGAAAGAAAGAGCACATATGGAAACTGTCAGTTCTTAGGGAACAATCTAATATCATGGTCAAGTAAGAGACAATCAACAATTGCTCTCTCAACAGCAGAAGCAGAATACATATCCGCTTCCTTATGTAGTACGCAAATGTTGTGGATGAAAAATCAGCTAGAAGATTATCAGATACATGAGAGTAACATCCCTATCTATTGTGATAATACTGCTGCTATCTGTTTAAGTAAAAATCCAATTTTACATTCTAGGGCTACGCACATAGAAATTAAACATCACTTTATTAGAGACTATGTTCAGAAGGGAACTCTATGTTTAAAATTCATTGATACAGACCATCAATGGGCTGACATTTTTACAAAACCCTTGGCTGAAGATAGATTTCAATTTATTCTGATGCATCTGAAAATGGATTTTTGTCCAGAGTAAGATCGTATCAGAATCAGATGTGCTTAGTCAGAGTCTGAAGAAATAATTTTTTTAATCTCAGTTATCAGAGGCTACTTCGGTCATGATTGTCTCTGATCTGATGGAAACTCTTGAGCTATCTAGACTCTGAGAATATTGAAACGTGTCACTTGAATTAGAAAATGATTAACACGTGTAACCTAGGTTATATCCAAATCATTACATCTATTTTAAAGTACACATTGAACAGTAATCTCTCTTGGAATTGATTTAAAATCTTAATTGCGTTCATTTCTTAACTCCCAATACTTTATTTTAACTTTTCAAAATTCAAAAACACTTTACACTATCTCACATTCATTTCCTCACCTTCAGAAACCCTAAAACCCCCAAATCGCTTCCCTCTCTCTCATCTGCTCATTGTTCTCATCTCAATCAATCAAAAACTTCATCATGATGAATCACATTCAACAAGAAACTGTCAAATTCTTCAAACAAATTGAAGCATCTTTGAATCCTTCGAAAGGGTCATCATCTTCATCAGTCGCGCCTGCTATCACCTTCACAACCACTGCTACTGTTGCGTCGACTTCACCATCTCCTTATGAGATTGATGAAAACCATGTTACTCAGAGAAATACAACAGTTACGTGTATGCATCCTGCAGACGAACTAACTGTTCTCAAGGAATTGCATGTGGATTTCCAGAATCTTGCAAGTAATGGGGTTGATCTTTCCGCCGAACTTAAATGTCAAGGATGGAATAACTACTTTGAAAAGCTTAAAGGTCCTATCTATGAATGTCTTGTAAAATACTTTTGGAGAATGGTTGATACTGATGATTATCATGTCGTTTCCTTTGTCATGGAGAAGAAGATTATCATTACTGAAAAGTCGATTTCAGATCTTCTAGGTTTGAAATTCTTAAATGGGAAACGAGTCTATGGAAAGCTTGAAAAATCTGACATTGCCATCAGCAAAGAAATCTTTACGAACTATCAACCTAAGAAAATAGATTATAAAAGTGTAGACTTGCATGATAAACTAAGAATGTGGCACAAAATCATTCTTGGTTGTATCAACCCAAGACCCCTGAAAAGTTCTGCAGACTACTTCAATACTACTCAAAAGAACATGTTGTACTGTTTGCATAAAAGGAAGAAAATGAATTTGCCATTCATTATGTTTTCCTATCTAAGAGACAAAGTGCGCAAATCCAGAACAACGACTTCACCTACAAAGAAGATTCCAACCTACATTCCTTTCGGGAGATTGCTCTCTGACATTTTTGTTGAAAGTGGCTTAGTGGAGTATCTGACTAGAGAAGCCAGATACACATAATATTTGGATCCATGCATTGGAGAGCCTTTAAATGCCAATACCCTGAAAAATATGAAAATAATCAAGGATGTTCAACTCAAACCTTCTGTTATCCCTCATGAAAGTGTGATACAAAGCAAAGTTCAGGTAAAAGATTATACCTCCTTTGATAGTTGTGAAAACAAGGAAATTATTGTTGTACTTATTGCTATAATGGAAAAGGAAGGACAAGATGTGTCTAAGGTCAGAATTGAAGAAGTTGAGCCTAGTAAAGGAAAAAGAAAGCTAATTGAAGAGGATCCTGAACCAAAGAAAAAGAAGAAGGCTAACAAGTCAGAGACCTCCAAGATTTCTGTTCAAGTTTCTCAATCTAAAAGAGCTAGTAAGTCTGCCATCACTTCTTCTGTGACAACAGTTAATATGGAACCTGTCACTATTTCTTCATCGTCTCAACAAGCTACCTACATTCCCACTTCAAATCCACAAGTCAACTTCAAGTCACCATCTTTTTCAATTCCACCACCACCAATCTCTATTCCTGTAATTCCACAAATTTCCTTTCCATCAATCAGCACACCTATCCAATCTGAAGCAATTCCTATATACACTTCATCAACAACCACCTCAATCATCCAACCAGATTTACCTGTCTCAACGATGTCCTACGCTTTTCATAAAAAAATCATTGCTGAATCCCCAATCCAACACTCTGATCCTCCATCTCTAAATTTTGAACCTCTCATGGTTTCAGTTACCCCAGAGGTATCTTCTCTTACTGATTAACAAACGACTGAACATATTCTTACTGAGATTATTTCTCAGCCAACACCATCTGAAACCAACTCTGTTGAACCTGGCCTTGCTTTAGTCATCTATGATGTACCCCTTCCAACAACCCTTGAAGAATGCATTATTCAATTTCGTAGCAAGGCGTTAAAGAAGGTTACAAAGTTAAGAGCAGAAATGAATACAAGTGTCAAGCCTTTAGAGCTTAAAAAATCTTGTCAAAACTTCCAGAAATGGTTGGATTCAGAACTTGCAAGAATTACAAGCTTCTCAGACGCCACTATAACTGCCGGAGTTCAGCTGGCAAAAGAAAAGGCAGAAGCTGAAGAGCGGATTAGGGAACTCAGGTTTTTGGTCGCAAAACAAAAAGAAGCTGAAGAAAAAGCTACTGAAGAAACAAGACTTCTAGCAGAAAAGGCTGCTGAAGAAGCCAGATTGGCGCAAGAAGTTGAAGCCATGGAAAAGGCCAAACAAGATGCTGTAGTTGTTTCCTCATCCGACCCTGCTGTGAAGCGATTGGAGAATGCAATTGAAGAAATCAGAGGAGAACAACAGAAATTCAGAGAAAATTTTGAAGAACAAAAGACCATCAATGCAAATGTCCAGAGCATGCTTCAGAAGATTTTGGACAAAATGTCCTCTAGAAGCACCTAACCTTTTCCTGTTTTGTTTTGGTTCGACGTCTTTAGAATTTAGAACTTTGTTTTTCACCCTTTGTTCATGAAGCTTTTTGATTATGACAAAAAGGGGGAGAAGTTATGAAATGCGAATTTTTGGTTCTTATAGTCAATCCCTGAAGAACAAGCTGTTTACATTCTAACCAGTAAAATTGCTATCTCTGTTAGTTGTGTTTTCTTTGTCCCTCTTTTCAGGAATCCTCTGAAGGATCATAAACTCACAAGAATTAGGGGGAGTGTCTCATGTGAAGGATAAAGAATTCTCTGAAGGATCATAAACTCACAAGTCAGAAAATTTAATCTTCGCCCAGTCTAAGAATCAGGGGGAGTATCTCATGTGAAGGATAAAGTATTTCTTAAACCTTCTTATTTCGATTACCCGTATGTTATGTACAAAAATTGTGCCATCAAAATACATAGTTTTTTCATCATAAAAAAGGGGGAGATTGTAAGAACAAGAGTTGATTCTGCATTAATACCTCTGAGTTTTGATGATATCAAACAAGTATGTTTGTATGAACAATTTTATAAGACTAATGTTTGTTATTTGTAAGAGTCTAACAAACAGGTTATGCTTCCGTTAATTGATATGGACATAATGCTAAAAGAATACTTTGCCTACGCATTGATGTGCTAAATCTCTTCAGACGAATCTGAAGATCATAGACTCTGATATAATATACAAAGAAAGCAAGTTCTGAAAATAAGAAGACTGAGGTTCTGATGAATGAGGTCCAAATCCTGAAGATTTTTGCTCTCTGATAAAGGTTCTGAAGACCCAACAAATAGTCTATACTCATGCTTCAACTAAATACTATCTGAAGCCTCTGACAATATGAAGACAATATTCTAAGTGAACAAGGTTCTGAAGACCAAGTGCTGAAGACGCTGCTCTGAGGACTCCAAGACTTGAAGATCTTAAGAATCAAGCTACATTTTCCCTTCTCACTCATGCTCGCAGTAGTCTCTGAAGTTAAGAGGATTAGAAGACTAAGCAACAAAGTTCAAACGAAGATATCTTGGTAACTGTGCAAAAGTTCAAATGAAGATTTCTTGGTAACAGTGCCAACGAAGATATACTGACAAGACATGACACAAAAGGTTTTATCTGTCCTCACGCTTCCACCAAACCGCCGTCAATAGTCATGATTACTTGGCAACGGTTACTTTTACTCAGCTATAAAAGGACTTGAAGACTCAAAGAATGAGCATAACTGATCCGCTTAATATAACGATCTATCTTGCTATTATCATTCTACAAGTCATTTTTCTGTGCTGTAAAATAGTTTACATATTCAGCTTATGCTAGAAGCAATACATTGTAAACAAAACCTTTTTCAAACTGCTATTTGAAGATCCTTGAGAAAAACCTAGTGAGGTTAAAATTATTTAGAAGTCTAGGACTCGTGAGAGTCTTAGAGGTTGTTCCTTAAGAGAGACCAGTGTGGGTTGATCTCTTGAGAAGTCTAGAACTTGAGAGTTTTAGAGGTCGTAGTTAGTCACCAACATTTTGGCTTGTGCATTGTATTAATCTGTTTGATTAGTGGATTAAGACCTCGATTGAGAGAGGCGAAATCACCTTGGCGGGTGGACTAGATTAACTTGAGAGATTCTCAAGTGAACTAGTATAAACATATAGTGTTATCTCTTTCAAGCTTCATTAAGACAATCATTCATAAGTAAA
Source organism: Lathyrus tuberosus (assembly GCA_022829125.1). Taxonomy (NCBI): domain Eukaryota; kingdom Viridiplantae; phylum Streptophyta; class Magnoliopsida; order Fabales; family Fabaceae; genus Lathyrus; species Lathyrus tuberosus. The sequence continues at coordinate 18,979,758 of JALAZF010000034.1, forward strand.
GAGTTGTTATAAAGGGAGTTAGTCGAAAAGAAAATATTTTATTTTGAAAAACCAATTCAAACCCCCCTTTCTTGTGTTTTTCACACCTTCAATTAGCATCAGAGTGGGACAGATTATAACTTGGCCTGCATAACGCATAAGCATAGAGCCTCTCACCTCATGTGAACTGGATCTCTCACACCACCATAAACTACTGAGGTCTCAAGTCATCTCTACTTGCTTATAGGCACCACACACTCTTGTAGTTTTTTAGAGGTATAATGGCGCCAACATTGGGCCCCCCGGTAAAACTATCCTGGACCATACCTTTCATTTTTATCATCACTCAGACACTCACTGAAACCTCATCTCATAAATATAATTATTCTCAATCATGGTTGCTATGAAAGTGCTATCTCCCACGCTTGAAGACATCAATGATAGCAGTGATGCCAATGCCCTGTCAGAGATGTGTGCCGCCATGGGTACATTGCACCATCACAATCAAACTCTTGAGGACAATGTCCACACTATCCAACAACGCCAACAAGATACTAACTCCAAAGGAAATGGATGTGTTATATCCCCATCCACTTTTAGACAAAATACGGGAGGCACTTATCCCAGAAAAGTTCAAACCTCCCTCTTTGGTGAAGTTTGATAGGCGTAGTGACCCTTATGAGTATGTCGCCTCCATCAATACACATATGTACATCATCAGAGCGTCTGACTCCATTAAGGGCAAAATGTTATATGGAAATTTCTGGACGCAACCTTGTTATGGTATACGGTCCTACACCGAGCTTCTATTTCAAGCTATCAGGAGCTAGTGAGGAAACTCATACATCAATTCACTGCCAGTAGACACAGGAAGATGTCCACCATAAGCCTGTTCAACATATAACAAGGCCACTCAAAGTTGTTAAGAGAATACCTCGCCCGTTTCATGAAGGCTGCCATAAGGGTCGTCCCACCAAACTAGGAAATGTTCATGGGGGCATTCTAGAATGGCCTAAAAGCAGGGCACTTTAACAAATCTCCCGCCCAGAGACCAGCGTCATCATTAGCATAAGTGGTCACAAGGGCGAAATGCTACATAAAGGGCGAAGAGAGCAACACCGAGAAAAAGACGCGAGACATGAAACAAAGTATGCCTAATGTTGAAGGTTCGCAACACCCTAGAAAGAGAAACCACACCTCGAACATCAAGGACAAATTTATCTTCAAGTGAGTAGGAAATACGGTGGAGAGCTTCCCGCCCATTAACCCTATCCTTGAACAGATTTGGCGCAAGGTTTTCCACCTGCATAATATCCATGCACCATCAGCTCTAAAGGCAGTTGTTATGGGACCCGAGCCCGACAAATTGTGCAAGTTCCATAAAGTTAAAAGGTACAACACAGATGACTGTTATAAACTCATGAAAGAGATTGAGCACCTAATCTAAGAGGGGCATCTCAAGAAGTATGTTAAGGGTGACCACTCTCAGGGTTAGATGGGTCAAGCTCTCGAGGGCAAGACAATGCAAGAAACTCTAGTTCAAGAAAATAAAAGGAGCCATCCAAAGAAGAGTGCGAAAAGGTTGTACAACACACGCTTAATACAATTGCTTGAGGATTTGCTAGGGGGAAGGGGAGACTAGCTCCACCCGCAAAAGGTACACCCGCTAGTAATTGAATATAGAGGATCTCCCCAAAGAGCTAGGGAAAGGCAAGACCAAAATGCCGAAGGTCGAGATTGCCTTCTTCGAGAAAGATGCAACAGACATCCACCCTCACAATGACGACCCCATGGTTAACACTATTAGGTGCGATGACTGGGAGATCAAGAGTATTCTCATGGATCAAGGGAGCTCAACAAATATCATGTACTAGAATGCGTTTGAGAGGCTCCACCTTGAACCATAAGACTTAAAGGCTTTCAAGGGATCACTCGATGGATTCCCTGGAGAGCAAGTGCAAGCGAAAGGATACATTACACTGAAGACTACCTTCAGGGTAGGAGAACAAGCCAAAGAGATCAAAATTAGGTATCATGTTATAGGCACCCCCTCTTCTCTATTTAAAGGACAAAAGGTGGCTTAAATATGGTAACAATCCATGGGATTTATAAAATTCCTAAATGATTATGCAAGTCTTATAATTGATTATGAAGTACAAATATAAGGTTTTGAAAAAAGAGTCGTTATTAATTCATTAATAACTCTAATAGTTGATTATAAGATGTTATAAAAAGGGATAATCGATTATACAGTGTAAAAAATCCTTTATAATTTTTTTTTGAGTTCTTAGAGCTAGGTACAATAACATTTTTTGGTGATTTTAATAAAAAGAGAAAGGCTTTTCAAAATGTTGAAAATGTGTGTGTGTGTGTGTGTGTGTGTGTGAATTTTCTTAGTTAATTCAAGAGCTACTCTTATACATTTACATGCACTGACCACTCGACATATACTTGACGAATTTTTACACTTACTCTCTTTCACAACTTTGAAAGCTTTTGGTTGTTTGCCACATTATCTTTGACTTTAGCGCTTCACTGGAACCTTGAATCTAATTTTTATGAGACTTAAGATAACTCTTAATGATAAACAAGGTCGTCTTTGAGGGCGTGCAAAGTGACCTACCGCACATGGCCTCAAAATTTTCAGGGTTAAACTAGAGCTAAATGGGGTCTCATAAAATATTTGTTCGACTAAATCTTGATTAAATAGGCCCTCTATTTGTTTTGCCTTTGTTTAACTGTAAAAAACCTACACAAAACCTATAAAAACTTGAGACGACTCTGATGATAAACACCAACATCAGACACACTGCTTGATTAGAGATCTTCGTTGACTTTAGCAAACACCGTTTCACATAAGGTGTTGTCATCCATAGATAGGATTTGATATATTGATCTCCAAGAATCACAACTTGATCAAAACAACATAGATTTTGATATTCTCATCAGCACCACTTGATCATCTTAACAGATGACATATTAATCTTCAAGCACCACCACTTGATCATCATATCAAATGATTACTTGATCTTCAAGCACCACCACTTAATCTCGTCAGATGATAACTTCAATTGTCATCATTTGAACCAACACACACAAGCACTTTTGATGAAGACTTTTCTCAAGAGCGTTATCAACATCAATACCAAACAAGCCGCTTCAGCGTCATACTTGTCAGTGCATAGATCCACAAATATGACATCTTTGATGTTGAGGCTGCTAGTTGGTCCATGGTCTCGAGACTTTTACCAAAACAAAAATGCATATGTCAAACGTAGACGAGACTAACTAAACTTAATTTTGTAGTGGTATTGACTTTAGTATCTTATTGGACATGCTAAGTTAGTTATCAAACTTTAAAGTAATTTGAGTGATTGGCCAATAAATTTTAATTGTGTTTTCATTTAGATTAAAATGATTACCCTGATAAAAAGTACTCAGTAAATTATAAATTATTTAACTCATTTATAAAATGTTAAATACAAAATTGAGTTTTTTTTAACATTCTAAACAACAACAAAGCATAAATAATAAGTAAAGAAAGAACTTGAATAAGTGCATAATTTTATGAAGATATAAAAATTTAAAAAGTTAGGCTGATACTAAGTAATGCCTTAAAGGCCTTAGTTAAAAAATTAAATATATAATATTTGTCTTTAAAAAAACATATTCAACTTTCTAAACTAGTAGTCATTATTAAAAAAAAGAACTTTTTAAAAATTGAAATTGTGTATTATTAATAGTAAGTTTATATGATGAGTCTGTTTTGCAAGACACAATTTTTTTTTAATCTTTTCAGGCCATATTAATAAAAAAAAATTGTTTGATAACTGTCTTTTAATTTTTAGTTTGTAGTTTTTTTTATTAACTTTTAGTCTTTTTTTCAAAATTTATTTGAAGTAGTTTTTGAGTTTTTAACTTTTAGCTTGTGACTTGTTCTTCCATTTATACCCTTATTATTTTAACAAAAACATATTTTTACTCTTCAATGTACTACCTTATATATATATATATATATATATATATATATATATATATATATATATATATATATATATATATATATATATATATATATATATATATATATTATGAATTGACGTCGTCAAGAACAAACCAAAATATGAAAAAAAGTTTGAGTTTCTTAAACAAATACAATAAACCCTATTAGGTTTTACAAAAGATAAAGAAGAAGAAAGAAGAAAAATAAGAATTGGTTAAAACTGTTTTACTATTCACTTACTCAATAAGGATTCAAAGATTACAAGTGAATACTAACAATAAACCTCTCTCAACAACCTGAGAGAACTAGTCTATTTATAGACTACCAAACTAACTTAGGCTACAAGCTAACTTAACAATTAGACTTACAACCAATGCCCAATTCGACATGCTAACTTAAACACAAAGCTAACATATTTGGATAACATGCTTGAACAGACTTCGACTATAGTATGAATAACTCCTGTCGAACCATGAAGCTACCCTTGTCGACACTAGAGTTAGATCCAAATACCAATAATCTCCACCTTAGAGCAAACTCTATACTAACAAGGGAACAAACTAGCTTTCATCATACAACTTTATCAACTGCATACAGTGGAAAAACTTACTACTTGGCAATGTCTTGGTGATCATATCAACAACATTGTCATTAGTCGAAACCTTCAGCAATTGGACTTCTTCACGCTCGATTATATCTCTGATGAAGTTTAGCCTCACATTGACGTGCTTGGTTCACTCATGATAGGCTGAATTCTTTAACATGTGTATTACACTTTAACTATCACATTTAACACTAATAGCTTGACCTTGAAGTTTCAGCTTCTTAGCAAAACCTTTAATCCACAATGCTTCTTTCACAGCTTCAGAGAGAGCAATATATTTTGCTTTAGTGGTTGATAAGGAAACAACTTTATGAAGTGTCATTTCCAACTGATTGTTATGCCGAACATAATGAACACATATCCAGAAATATATTTTCTGGAATCCATACAACCTGCATAATCAGAGTCGACAAATCCTTCAATTTCGACTTTTCTATCATCATCATAAGTTCCATCATAAATCAGGACTCTTGTAACACCCTTCTACCCCACATACAATTTAGGAAAACATTTAATATTATCAGAGTAAAAATCAACATGAAAGGTGCCACATAATATTCAAAACATCATGTAAACAATCATTGTCCTGTCCCGTAACACGGGTTACTCGTTCATCAATATCAAAATTTAACAACTACGCAGCGGAAATCAATTTTTATTTTAATTCCATAAAATACTTCATAATAAATATGTCCAAATCAAACACCATCATCAACATTATAAAAATTCAGTCATAAACTAAAAGAGACGAGGTTCACAACAATTTTCCCAACCCGATGTTACATGATACAGAGCAGGAAGCCTCTAACTAGACAGTAATAACGAAACACTCCAAAGCTACTTACTTCGTCACCTCGAAGCTATTCTTGGATATCTGCAAGTTACCCACATCGGAGGCAACATTTCCAAACAGGCAGGGTGAGAAAACATAATTCATTATAGTAATACAAAGACATGTAAAATAAATAATTAAGCAACAACAACATCGGAATCATCATCAATAATTATTCACAACACAATCTCAACTACTTCATAAAATGCGATGTCAAACATAATGATATGCAAAGGATGCATGTGGTACCGATTTTTCTCCATGTGATGGACACTGGCCATCAACCCTCCACAAAGGAGCACAACATAACAACATATCACTTCAATCCGCACTATGGGATTGAAGCTACCAATAGGCCGAAGCCCCAACATAAAAATGCCATGAAATGCAATGATGCTAAACTCCTCATTTCATCCAAATATCAACATATGCATCATTCATTTCATTTTCAACAATATTCATCATAAAATCATGTTTTTATCATCCATATATCAACAACAACTATACAACAATGATTCAACACGAGAAAACATCAAAAACCTCATGAAAGAAACGACAAAACGACAAGACAGTAGTCTGACACGGTCGCCCGTGTCTTGTGACACGGCCCGTGTCAGCAGCACTGAACAACAATTAAAAAAAAACAAAAAACGCAACAATGACAGTAGTCTGACACGGCCGCCCGTGTCCTGTGACACGGCCCGTGTCAGGCAACCTGTTAACACAAAATTCCAACTTTTCAACCAGAAAGCTGACACGGGTGCCCGTGTTGTGTGACACGGCCCGTGTCATGGTACCACAAAAACCCACTTTTCCCAAAACGTGATTTTTCTGCATTTTTTATTCCCATTACCCCAAAATCAGTGTTCCACACGAAATTTGATCAAAAATACTCACAAAACACACATATAGCAATACATATCAATCAAATTCATCATACTTTCATCAAATTACTCATTCTACATCAACAATCATCAAAATCAACACAATTCATACAATCCTTAATCTATTCATCTCCAATTCCTATAAAACTATAAGAAATTATGAACTCTCCCCATACCTTAGAGTAATCTGAAACTTTTTCCTTCTTTCTCCAAGATTCTCCTAGAAATCCTTCAAAACCCTAGGTTTTCTCCTCCTCTTCTCTTCTTCACCATTCTTCACAAAACACGATCAATTAGAAAATGATCGCTCCTTTCTTCTTTAGTTAAATATCCCAGTTTATGAACTTCCAACTCTACCCTTACTCTTTTCCCTTTATGACCACCTTGTCCTTTTTCTTATTATTCTTTATAATAATAATAATCCAAATAATACATGATTATTCATCCTATTAAAATTATTTAAAAATACTCTTTTAATCCATAATTCTCCAAAATTACCAAAAACCTCTTAATTCCTTCTAAAATAAATAAATAAATAAATAAATGATTAATTTAGATTTTCGGGTCGTTACAACTCTCCCCTACTTTAAGAATTTTCGTCCTCGAAAATTACCTGAAGTAAATAGAGTCGAATATGACTCCTTCATCTGTTCCTCACGCTCCCAAGTCCGACTCTCATCAGCTGGTCTGCCCCACAACACCTTCACTAAAGCAATCCCTTTACCATGCAGTCGTTTCAATTCTCGACCATCAATCCTCACAGGCAAAGCTCCCACTGTCAGGTTATCCCTCACCTGAACATCATCCATTTGAATTACATGTGACGGATCCACAATGTACTTCCTCAACTGTGACACATGAAGCACATCATGTAAATTCGCAAGTGACGGTGGTAAAGCCACCCGATAGGCAACCTCTCATATCCTCTGCATAATCTGATACGAAACGACAAAACACGGAGTGAGCTTTCTAAACTTCAAAGCTCGTCCCACACCAGCCATCGGAGTAACTCTTAAGAACACATGATCTCCTTCTTGAAATTCAAGTGCTTTTCTTCTCTTATCATGGTAACTCTTTTGACGACTCTGCGACGTCTTCATCTTTTCCTGAATCATTTTAATCTTCTCTGTTGTCTCTTGAATAATCTCAGATCCAAGTACAAAACTCTCTCCCGACTTATACCAACACAAAGGAGTTCGACAAGGTCTACCATACAACGCCTCATATGGAGCCATCCGAATACTAGCGTGATAACTGTTGTTGTATGTAAATTCGATCAAAGGCAAGTGACTATCTCAAGATCCTCCTTGATCCAGCATACAAACCCTCAACAAATCTTCTAAAGATTGGATTGTTCTTTCCGTCTGACCATCTGTCTGCGGGTGATAAGCAGAACTCATCCTCAACTTAGTACCCAAAGCATCCTGTAAACTCTTCCAAAACCTCGACGTAAACCGCGGATCTCTATCCGACACAATACTCAAAGGTGTTCCATGCAACTCCACAATTTCATCAATATAAATTTCAGCTAACTTCTGCATAGAATGATTAATCTTCATCGACAAGAAATGCGCCGACTTAGTTAACCTATCCTCAATCACCCATATCGAGTCATTACCTCTTGCAGTCTTCGGTAACCCAGTCACAAAATCCATGGAAATGCTATCCCATTTCCACTCAGGAACTTTCAACGGCTGCATCATACCTGAAGGCTTCTGATATTCAATCTTGGACTTCTGGCAAGTCAAACACGCATGACCAAATCCAGTAACTTCCTTCCTAAAAATATTCTTCTTAGGTTCTGAAACACACGCTTTATTTCTGAATATCATGCACCTTTCTCATTAACTCGAGATTTCACTACTAATTCCTTAGTTAACCAACGCCATTTGATCAATCAATCTCAATTCAAATCTAAATCATAGTCTTTAATAACTCAAGTCAAACAAATAATACCTCAAATCTCATCACTAACATTACAGTTGTTGTTTCCTCATCATACATAGGATTATTTCCTCCACTGGTTTCCCGTAGTCTCGACTCATAAGTAATAACACTCTTAAGGCCCATCTTAAACGTATCACAATGCACCAGATAAAACACATTCTAATTAATAAAAATCAATACCGAAGCAGTAGTCAACTTCTTTAATCACACGAATGCTCTTCACATGCCACGTCTCACACATAAGCTCGGCCTTTGCGCGTTCACCAAGTTAATGGTAACCGCACTTAGAAAAATCCCCAATAATTCTTTGATAGTAACCATCTAAACCACGAAACTTCGAATCCCAATCACGGACTTTAGAATTCCTCACCGCAACACCACACTATCTTTAGAAGAGTTCACAACAATCTCAACACTAGAATTTACAGTCCAAGAAACTCACTTCTTTCAATTAGAACCCTCACTTCAACAACCACTCGCATTCCACTAATCCAATTTCCACATCGTTAACCATAACGACCCACAAGATGCAATACTCTTGAGTTATGAACGTACAAATTCATTTCACTCCTTGTCTCATCACTTTAGAATCTCATTCACTCTTAGGCCAGAACACAACCATGTCGTTACCATTGCCATCAACACCGTCATAAGAACGTCAACATAACCTATAACACCGATAATTCTGTCTTACCACATTAATTCCATAATATTGCGATTCCTCAAACGAACATATACTTCAATACTTCTACCGACATGGTAGTAACATGAAAACTTTTCTCATATCACTTTCATTCTAGAATGTCCAATGGTGTGCATCATTCTCGCAAGCTTCTGATGCTTGATCCTTAACTCCAATAAGTCGTATTCACATGATACACATTGCACTTCAGCTGCACACTCTGATCACCTAACAACCCCACAAGCTTCACATTTAGCCTCTGACTTTCTTAAATCAATAGGAAACGACTAGCTTCCCGATAGGACGCCTATTTACTTCACACACTGCCAAACTAGCAAGACAAGTCTCTCTCATACTCGCTTAACATCACACAATTGTTAGGTATCTCCAACTTAGGACATGCTATAATACCATACGCATCACAAATTATCCCATTCCACTTGAAGTCTCTATCCACATAGAAGACTTTAACGACATCCATAAATATTTGGTTTTTCTTCCAAATCTCTCTACATCAAGGATCCATATATTTTCACATTTGAATCTCATTCCGAATCGCACATCTCAATAATATCATTTTCATATCCGGTTGCCATAAAAAAAAACCCTTTTTAATTCTCCCTGACCCAAGTTGGTTTCTTTACAAGCATGATACCAATTCCTCTCTTGAATTTGTTTTTCTCTTAACATTACCATCACAAAAGCTACCGCCACTCTAATCATCCCCATTTGACATAAGCTGCATTTCGCTGCATTTATCCGATACCGTCGCATTCTTTCTAATACCAACATTTCACTCCTTAACAACATCTTACACTTGTCCTCATCTTACCTATTTTTAACAAGAATCGTTCAACTTCAAACACGATTATCTCCCTCAATACAGACCTCCCTGGTATAAAATCATATTTCAAAATGAAGAAAATTTCATGTGGATTCCAGAAATTCAATAATCGCTTAAATCCGAGTTACGAGTAAAAAGTTATCGTCCTTGTAATGGAGGCTGGTCAAGAAATCCCGTATACAAATTTTCACCAAAATCAGCACCAGACCCAAATATTCAAACGCGTTTTTCTCTCTCTTCAAAAACATGCCAAAGACAAAATTTATATGCAAACTGTAGGGAATTTCGTAAGCTTTCCAAAAATTCCAGAATTGCTTCCATCGGATTTACGAGCGAAAAGTTATGCTCCTTTTTCTGAAGGCTGCTCCATAACTGCGAAAATAGAAACCGAAATTGATAAACATGAGTTCTACCTCTCTCTCTTGCTTCAAAAATCCTCCAACTATTCTTGTTTTTCATCCAATTCCGAAAATAATCCGACATCAATCCAATTATACTGAAGACATACTAGCCTATCAGTTGATCCATCAAATCGTCAATTTTTTTTTCCGGAGTAGATCCTTATTTTCAATCATCTCCTTAACCCGCCGTCATTAATCTCCTCACATCTTATAAAACCGTCATCATACACATATACTCATATAAGCTTCACTCTCTAAGAGTCATCTTCCTCGTTTATCCGGTAAAACACCATTTCTCCACTGTCTCCAACTCTAATCTACACTCCAGAGGCAAATCGCAATTATACTTCGCTTGCATATCATTATTCGTCACATTACTCTCTATCCTTCGAGAAGTAACATCTACCATACCGGCTTGTTCTCCCTCCAGGAATCTCAAACTTGACCGGCAACTAAGAATTCGTGAATCTGTACTCTCGTCGGTTTGCAACATTACAACTCCAACAACACTTGTACTCTTACCCTTAATACCACCTTGAATCAACTCCTCACACTAGAAACATTTCCGGGAAGCAAACTTCTCCCCTACTCGTTTCGACCAACACCGGAAGTCAACGGTTAGAAAACAAACAAGTACCGACAGTGTTCACACACATGTCGCGTACTAAGGAATAAACAACATAGACAACTTGGCCTGACAGACCGACCTGATCTGATACCACTAATGTAACACCCTTCTACCCCACATACAATTTAGGAAAACATTTCATATTATCAGAGTAAAAATCAACATGAAAGGTGCCACATAATATTCAAAACATCATGTAAACAATCATTGTCCTGTCCCGTAACACGGGTTACTCGTTCATCAATATCAAAATTTAATAACTACGCAGCGGAAATCAATTTTTATTTTAATTCCATAAAATACTTCATAATAAATATGTCCAAATCAAACACCATCATCAACATTATAAAAATTCAGTCATAAACTAAAAGAGACGAGGTTCACAACAATTTTCCCAACCTGATGTTACATGACACAGAGCATGACGCCTCTAACTAGACAGTAATAACGAAACACTCCAAAGCTACTTCCTTCGTCACCTCAAAGCTATACTTGGATATCTGCAAGTTACCCACATCGGAGGCAACATTTCCAAGCAGGCAGGGTGAGAAAACATAATTCATTATAGTAATACAAAGACATGGAAAATAAATAATTAAGCAACAACAACATCGGAATCATCATCAACAATTATTCACAACACAATCTCAACTACTTCATAAAATGCGATGTCAAACATAATGATATGCAAAGGATGCATGTGGTACCGATTTTTCTCCATGTGATGGACACTGGCCATCAACCCTCCACAAGGGAGCACAACATAACAACATATCACTTCAATCCGCACTATGGGATTGAAGCTACCAATAGGCCGAAACCCCAACATAAAAATGCCATGAAATGCAATGATGCTAAACTCCTCATTTCATCCAAATATCAACATGTGCATCATTCATTTCATTTTCAACAATATTCATCATAAAATCATGTTTTTATCATCCATATATCAACAACAACTATACAACAATGATTCAACATGAGAAAACATCAAAAACCTCATGAAAGAAACGACAAAACGACAAGACAGTAGCCTGACACGGTCGCCCGTGTCCTGTGACACGGCCCGTGTCAGCAGCACTGAACAACAATTAAAAAAAAAAACAGAAAACGCAACAATGACAGTAGTCTGACACGGCCGCCCGTGTCTGGCAACCTGTTAACACAAAATTCCAACTTTTCAACCAGAAAGCTGACACGGGTGCCCGTGTTGTGTGACACGGCCCGTGTCAGGGTACGACAAAAACCCACTTTTCCCAAAACGTGATTTTTCTGCATTTTTTATTCCCATTACCCCAAAATCAGTGTTCCACATGAAATTTGATCAAAAATACTCACAAAACACACATATAGCAATACATATCAATCAAATTCATCATACTTTCATCAAATTACTCATTCTACATCAACAATCATCAAAATCAACACAATTCATATAATCCTTAATCTATTCATCTCCAATTCCTATAAAACTATAAGAAATTATGAACTCTCCCCATACCTTAGAGTAATCTGAAGCTTTTTCCATCTTTCTCCAAGATTCTCCTAGAAATCCTTCAAAACCCTAGGTTTTTTCCTCCTCTTCTCTTCTTCACCGTTCTTCACAAAACACGATCAATTAGAAAATGATCGCTCATTTCTTCTTTAGTTAAATATCCCAGTTTATGAACTTCCAACTCTACCCTTACTTTTTTCCCTTTATGACCACCTTGTCTTTTTTCTTATTATTCTTTATAATAATAATAATCCAAATAATACATGATTATTCATCCTATTAAAATTATTTAAAAATACTCTTTTAATCCATAATTCTCCAAAATTACCAAAAACCTCTTAATTCCTTCTAAAATAAAAAATAAATAAATAAATGATTAATTTAGATTTTCGGGTCGTTACAACTCTTCCCAGAGACCCATTAATGTACCTAAGAATCCACTTTAATGTTTATCATTGCGCCTTTCCAAGATTGGCCATATACCTGCTTACGAGGCCTACTCCATACGCAATGTCTGGCCTCGTACATAGCATACATACATCAAAGAACTACTATATTAGCATATGGAATGCTATTCATATAGGCTCTTTTGACTTCAGTACTAGGACTTCAGTACTAAGGATTAGTCAATGTTAGAACAAGCTTTGAATTCGACATACCAAACTTGTTAAGAATCTTCTTCAGGTATGCCTCTTGAGATAAGCATAGTCTCGACTGCTTTCTATCTCTCCAAATGTCAATCCCAAGAATTCTGGAGGCAGCTCCTAAATCCTTCATGTCGAACTCCTTATCGAGTTCAACTTTCACCTTCATAACATCTTCGACACTGTTTCTTGCTATGAGGATGTCATCCACACAAAACAACAAAATAATAAGTAAACACAATGGTCGAACTGGCTCCTTCTGAAACCAATGTGTGCCATGAAATTGTCAAATCTCCTATTTCATTGTCGAGGAGATTGTTTCAGGCCATACAAAGACCTATTCATCTTGCGCATATAATCTTCCTTTCCCTTTTCTGCATACCCTTCAGGTTGCCTCATCAGGATTGTTTCATCTAGATCACCATACAGGAAGTTTGTCTTCACATCCATCTGGTCAAGTTCTACATCGAACTTCACCACCATGGCTAATAACATTTTAATGGATCTATGCTTTACAACAGGTGAGAACACATCATTGAAGTTAATACCTTCTTTCTAAGTGAACCCCTTAACAACCAATCTTGCCTTAAAATGCTTCGACATCACTCATTCGATTCCTTTCTTAACCTTGAAGATCCACTTACAGCTGACTAATCTGGCCTCTGTAGGTTTCTCGATCAGCTCCCAAGTGTTATTATCATGGAAAGATTTCATCTCTTCATCCATGGATTTCAGCCATTTAGTCTTATTTTGACTTATCATAAATTCCTTATAGTCTCTAGGCTCATCGTCAAGAACCTCACTTGCAGAGATTAAGGCATAAGCTATGAGATCTGCATAACCAAGTCTCTGAGGTGGCTTGATGACCTTTCTCGACATGTCTCTTGCCAGCAGGTAGTCATTATCAATCTCCTCATCTTTAACATTAACTTCTACTTCTTATTCGACTTCATTTAGGTAATGTAATTCAGCATCACTATGCTCCACCTCAACAGGAATCTCTTCTTGTTCCAGCTCTTCTTCAGAGATCTTCGAACATCGACCAATGTCATCAGTTTTCTTGAAAGCGATATCAACTTCATTGAAAACTACATCTCAACTTGTGATACACCTTTTGTACCTGGCTTTAGGCACAACAGTCTTTAAGCTTTGACTCCTTAAGGTTATCCAAGGAACATACATCTCAGAGCTCTAGGTCCGACCTTGTCTTGCCTAATATGAGCATAGGCTAAACAACCAAATACTATAAGTCTGTCGAGACTAGGTGGATGTCCCGACCAGACTTCTTCAGGCGTCTTCATTCCCAAGGTTGTCGAAGGACACTTATTTATCAAATATGTTGCAGTTACAACAGCTTCTGCCCAAAACACCTTATTCAATCATGCACTTACCAACATGCACCTCACCCTTTCTAAAATGGTTCAATTAAATCTTTCAACCAAACTATTTTGTTGGGGAGTACCTACAGTAGTTTTGTGCCTTGCAATACCAGACGCAACACAATAGTTGTCGAAAGCCTCATTGAAAAATTCAAGACCATTGTCGGTCCTCAATCTCTTAACCTTCCTTCCAGTTTGGTTTTCGACCAGAGTCTTCCAACTTTTGAAAATTTCAAAAGTTTCATCCTTAGTCTTCTAGATGAATACCCATAACTTTCTGAAATAATCATCAATTATGGATAGGAAATACTTTGCACATGAGTGTGAATGATTCCTTGCCGGTCCTAAAAGATCAACATGAATGTAATCAAGGGATCCATGTGTTCTTTGTTTACCTTTGTTAAACTTCATTCTACAGGATTTACGAAATACACAAGGTTCACAAAACTCCTGTTTTTCGACCTTGTCACCACCCAGCAGATTTTGTTTCGACAATTCGACCAGACCTCTTTCACTGACATGGCCAAGTCTCTTGTGCCATAGCTCAGTCTTCGACATAGGTTTCGTAAATGTCACATCTACTGAACCACTTACAACCTCAGCCTCAAGGGTATACAAGCCTTGTTTCTTCACGCCTCCCAAGATTTTCTTTGACCCCTTCATTACCATTAGCATGCTTCACTCTCCTTTGAAAACATATCCTTTCTTGTCGAATTCATCAAGAGAAATCAAATTCCTCTTAAGATCAGGTACATACCTAACATCAGTCAATAGCCTTATTGACTCATCATGGAGTTTGAATCTCACAGGTTCAATACCTGCAATTTTGCAAGCTTTGTTGTTTCCTAGCAGCATTGATCCACAATCTTGATCACACAATTCCTCAAACACGTCTTTGCTTGGAGTCATGTGCCAAGTACACCCTAAATCCATAATCCACTCCTTGCTAGAGTCACTACTTGAAACCACCAGGACATCAGATGATTCATAACCATCTTGCACAATGGCTGCATTACCATTATCCTTTTCACCTTTATTGTTCAGTCGATCAGGGCATACTTTTCTTGTATGACCTATTTCTTACAATGATAACACTTAATAGTAGGAGCATTACTACCATAAGAATTATGTAGAACTTTACCTTTCTTCTTCTCAAACCTACCATATTTCTTCAAGAATTTCCCCTTAACAGACACACATTCACCAACAGAATATGGCTTGTGCTCCATTCGTTCGTTCAAAATCTTATAGTACAAGGCAAATTGAACATCTTTAAAGGTCAACGACTCTCTTCCATATAAGAGAGTTTCTTTGAAGTGAGCATGAGACTTAGGTAAAAAGCACAACAACAACAACAACGCTTGATCTTCATCATCAATCTTGACCTCGATATTTTCAAGATCAAGAATCAACTTGTTGAACATATCCAGCTGCTCAGCCAAGGCTTTGTCTTCACTCATCTTGAATGTTTAATGTCTTTAAGTAACATCTAAATTTACAAGATGATAGATAATGCAATGTTTAATGTCTTTAAGTAACATCTAAATTATCTAAATTATATAATAAATTTCAAAATAGTGTTGAGAATTCTCAAATTAGTGAAACGCCTTAGAAGAATCAATGAAATCAACCAAGATGAAAAAAATTCATAATATCATTACAATTTTATTATAGAATATTAAACAATAAACTTAGTTTTATTATTATTTTGAATTAGTCTAACTGAATTCAAAATTCAATATTATTAATTGTATATCTGGTTAAATTTTATTATAAAATTTGTATACAAATTTAATATATTTTAAAACTAATTGCATATTTTTATTAACATATTTATTTTTATTTAATAAAAATTAATTTAATAATATAATATAATAAGATAATAAACCATTCATTTTTAATTAAGAATCTAATTTACCAAACTCTTAAATTAATTTATAACTATCAATCATCAACAATAAACTGATAACCTATCGATTATATGAGTTATAACCTATTAGTTGATTTTACCAAATAGAGCCTATAATATTTCTTAACTTGTTAAGGCAAAAATTAGCAGTAAACCAAAGAAGATAATGTAGAGTGATGGGTCACTTAAAACCAACGTGGCAACAGTTCCATGGATTTGGAGAGGAAGAAAAACATAGTGAACAATTCAATTTCTGATTCTAAGTTGATAATTCGAATTTGATACTTCACACTAAGATTTTATTTCTTCCATTTACAATATTCCCCATGTTCACCCTTGTGCAATTCTCAATCAAATTTTCACACTTGAAACCCAATTTCAACGTCAATTTCTTCCATGATGGTGCATACAGGACACAACCCACTTTCTCTTTTTCTCAGTTTGATCCAAAGTTTACTTCTTTTCATCTGGGTAGCTTCAAGTTGAGAGCGTACAGGGAGAGACGGTCCTTCTTGGGAGGTACAATGTTTAAAAATGGGGTTTTATTTGAAGAGAAAGGGTGCAAGAAGAAAAAGAGAGTGGTTTTGGTGAAAAATAATCAAGGGTTTGGATTCAATAATGGTGGTGGTGGAGGTGGAAGAGATGATGGTGGCACTGCTAGGATTTTGGGAAATCTTGCTTTGGCTATTGGATTAACTTATCTTTCTATGACTGGACAACTTGGATGGATTTTGGATGCTATTTTCTCCATTTGGGTATCTCTCTTCTCTTTTTTGTTTGCTTTTATTGGATCATATTTAGTTGAGAACTAACTAGTTATGATTAAAGTCCAACAATTTTAATGTTTTGACAATTATGCATATTAGTTCTTCTTTTTATGCTGTTTCAATTCATTCTTGTTTGAGTAATCTATTTATTGAAGGATATCATTGTCATTTTTTTATAGCTTAGTTGAGTAATTAATCAGGAATAGTTCTTCAAATCCCTTGTGTTAATTAGCATCTAGGATTCGTAGATGCTAATTAACACGAGGAATTTGAACTATTCCTGATTAATTACTCAAAAACTAGTTTTGGAGGAAAAACTTTACCATGATGTTAACTAACTAGTGAAGTTTTTCCTCCAAAACTAGTACATGTAAATTTATCATCCAGTGAAGTTTTTCCTCCAAAACTAGTACATGTAAATTTATCAGCCAACCGTTATTTGAATCCATTTGTTTTTCTTTATTGGAATGCAGATCTTTGCAGTGTTAGTACCGATAGTAGGTCTCGGTGCTTTCCTCTGGTGGGCAGGAAGAGATATAATGAAAGGCACTGTAAGGCTTCTTCAGAACTTAATTCTAAAACTTCTTGCTCTTTCAAGTTTCACTTTTTAACTTTTGGGATATATTTCTTACAATTGATTTATGTACTGCTTTTACATACTTTCACTTTGAAGTCAATTTTTCCAATTTGAGAGCGAGTTTTGCTGCTCTTTGTGGTCCTATTCGACTCGAGAGATTAGTCCTTGTTGTTGCACAAAAGATATCTAATTTTCACACACAAAATAGCTTTTTATAATTTGGACTATTGAGATGAAAAGTATTCTATTCTAAGGTGATTTGTACCTTCACTGACTGGGTTTTGTTGTGTCTGTATTGTATCTGCAGTGTCCAAACTGTGGAAATGATTTTCAGGTTTTCAAGTAAGATATATTTCATGTACATCTTAATAAGCTACTTATAGAAGATTTATTTTGAAGTAGTTCAAATCGTTTATCTTTACTCTATAATGCCTAGTTATTTGTTACAGATCGACTTTGAATGAGGAATTGCAGTTGTGCCCCTTTTGCGGTCAACCTTTTTCTGGTAAGAATGGACATCTTCCTTATATTTTTCATTCGCTTTTCTGGCAATGTTAAGCTTAACACTTCCTATCCGTGGTTAGAAAATTAATCGAGACACATTTGTTTTGATATTAGTTGATGGCAATGAGTTTGTAAAGGAATCTGTAAAGTTTTCAAACCAATCTACAACATTTGGACAAGCATTCGACAATTTCTCACGTTCTAGAAATGGTAACCTTCACAAGGCTTGTTTAAATGCTACTTCTTCCCTGTTTTACTATCCCTTCATCTTTGATGATGTTGCTGTGTGCCCTTGTTTCTGTTATCGCAGACGAGGATTCTGGTAGCGCAATTGATGTTGAAGCTGAAATAAAAGACGCCGATTGAGTCTTTACAACTGTCTCTCTCTCTAGCCTCTAAATAACCTTTATGAGATTTTTTTATCTCATTTTTCAGGTTGACTATGCTGAAGTGAAGTCTCATTCAATTTAGCACATACTAGAGGGAAGAGTAGTAGTGTGCATGCATGTCAACACATTTTTAGATATGATAGGAATATAGTGAGTTGAGTAGCATTACAATTGTAATATAAGTTTTGATAGTGATGTTTCTCTTTCTCATATCACACCTCTATTATTTTGGTTAACAAAAATGCTTCTTCAAATGTTATTTTTAAAATTTCATTTTTTTTAATATAATACATTATTTTAGAGTTTTTTGTTACCTTATTTTAGTCATTTTACTAATCAAATAGATTTTAAATAGGAAAATATACTTCCACTTGAGTGATAGATATAGATAAAGCGATAAGAGATTAATGATTTGCTTTCCAACTTATATAGGTGTTCCGAACAACACATTAATGATTTGCTTTCCAACTTATATAGGTGTTCCGAACAACATAAGCACAACACTCGATAAGGATTTTCAAGTTGTTGTGAAAAATGATGTCTTTGCACAAAGAATAAAAGGTTTCTTTGTGATTAAGAAACACACAAGGGTTAGGGTTAACGGAGAAATAAGAAGGAAAAACAAGGATTGGGGCAAATATTTTCTGTTTACTATTCACTTTCTCATTTAGGGTTACAAATGATTACAAATGAATATCACAATTTGCCACACTCAACAAACTGAGTGTACTAGCTTATTTATAGACTAACTAGATAACTTGCAGCCCAAGCTAACTAAAACAATTGGATCCTTAACATAATACCCAATTCGACAGAATATTTTGACAATACATATTACAACAGACTTCGACTACAATATGTAACAATCAGACATCAGCATGTGAACCAGCTTCGACTGTATGCTTGCCTTCTGTCGAAACACATGAAAGTTTTCCCTCGACACAACATGAATTCGACCCAACAGTCTTACAAATCTCCACCTTGGATCTAACTCAACAACTAGGAATCAACTAGTTTTCATCATGTAGCTTTATCAACTGCACACAGTGGAAGAACTTGCAACTCGGCAACGTCTTGGTGATCATATCAGCAGCATTGTCTTCAGTCGAAACCTTCAGCACCTGGACTTCACCACGCTCGATTATCTCTCTGACGAAGTGTAGCCTCACATCGATGTGCTTAGTTCGCTCATGATAGGCTGAATTCTTCGACAAGTGTATTGCACTTTGACTATCACATTTAACAGTGATACTTCGACCTTGAAGTTTCAGCTCCTTTGCAAAACCTTCAAGCCACAATGCTTCTTTCACAGCTTCAGTGAGGGCAATATACTCTGCTTCAGTAGTTGATAAGGCAACAACCTTCTGAAGCGTTGCTTTCTAACTAATTACTGTGTCAAATATTGTGAACACATATCCAGAAATAGACTTTCTGAAATCCATACAACCTGCATAATCAGAGTCGACATAACCTTCGATTTCGACTTTGTTATCACCACAGGCTCCACCATAAATCAGGACTCGACTCAGAGACCCATTTATGTACCTGAGAATCCACTTTAAAGCTTGCCAGTGCGACTTTCCAGGATTGGCCATATACCTACTTACAAGGCTCACTTCATACGCTATGTCTGACCTCGTACATACCATATCATACATCAAAGAACCCACTATACTAGCATATGGATTGCTATTCATATAGATTCTTTCAGCTTCAGTACTCGTACTTTGAGTAGTACTAAGCTTAAACCGAGGATTTGTAGGTGTCACAACAGGCTTTGAATTCGATATACCAAACTTGTCGAGAAGCTTCTGTAGGTATGTCTCTTGAGATAAGCACAACTTTGACTGCTTTCTATCTCTCCGGATGTCAATCCTAAGAATCCTAGTGGCAGCTCCCAGATCCTTCATTTCGAACTCCTTACTGAGTTCAGCCTTCACCTCCATTACATCCTCAACACTGTTGCTAGCTATGAGGATATCATCCACATAAAGCAACAAAATAACAAGTGAGTTTCCAGGTTAAAATCTGAAGTAAACACAGTGATCAAACTGACTCCTAGTGAAACCAATGTGTCCCATGAACTTGTCGAATCTCCTGTTCCACTGTTGAGGAGATTGTTTCAGGCCATACAAATACCTATTCAGTTTGCACACATAATCTTCCTTATCCTTTTCTGCATACCCTTCAGGTTGACGCATCAGGATCGTTTCATCTAGGTCACCATACAGGAAGGTTGTCTTCACATCCATTTGCTCAAGTTCCAAGTCGAACTTTGCCACCATGGCTAACAACATTCTAATGGATCTATGCTTTACAACAAGTGAGAACACATCATTGAAGTCGACACCTTCTTTCTGAGTGAACCCCCTAGCAACCAGCCTCGCCTTAAAGCGCTTTGACATCACTCATTCGATTCCTTCCTTGACCTTGAAAATCCACTTACAACTGACTAACCTTGCTCCTGCAGGTTTCTCAATCAGCTCCCAAGTCTTATTATCATGAAGAGATTTCATCTCATCATCCATGGATTTTCGCCATTCAGTCTTGTTTCGACTTCTTATAGCTTCCTTGTAATCTCTAGGTTCTTCCTCAAGTACCTCACTTGCAGAGATTAAGGCAAAAGCTATAAGATCGGCATAACCAAGTCTCTGAGGTGGCTTGATGACTCTTCTCGACCTATCTCTTGCCAGTAGGTAGTCATCGACAGTTTCCTCAGCCTCTTCAGCATCTTGCTCTTCTTCTTCGACTTCATCTGGGCTATCCACTTCAGCATTACTATGCTCCACCTCAACAGGCATATATACCTGTTCCAGCTCCTCTTCAGAGATTTCTGCACTTCGACCAACATCACCAGTTTTCTTGAACGCCATCTCGACCTCATTGAAAACTACATCACGAGTCACGACTTGTGATACATCTTCTGTGACCTGGTTCTAGGCACCACAGCCTATAACCCTTGACTCCCTCAAGATATCCAAGGAACATGCATCTCAGAGCACTAGGTTTGACCTTGTCTTGCCTAATGTGAGCATAGGCTAAACAGCCAAATACTCTCAATTTGTCGAGATCTGGAGGATGACCTGACCAAACTTCTTCAGGTGTCTTCATTCCCAAGACAGTTAAGGGACATCTATTTATCAGATAAGCTGTTGTCGAAACAGTCTCCGCCCAAAACACCTTCTTCAATCCAGCACTAACCAACATGCATCTGACCCTTTCAAGGATTGTTCGATTGAATCTCTCAGCTAAGCCATTTTGTTGAGGAGTACCTGCTACAGTCTTATGCCTTGCAATCCCAGATTCAACACAGTAACATTCGAACGCTTCGTTACAGAACTCAAGGCCATTGTCGGTTCTCAACCTCTTAACCTTTCTGCCAGTTTGAGTTTCGATCAGAACCTTCCAACTTTTGAAATTCTCAAAAGTTTCATCCTTCGTCTTCTGAATGAATACCCATAACTTCCTGGAATAGTCATCAACGATGGATAGAAAATACCTTGCACCTGAGTGTGAAGGATTCCTTACAGGCCCCCAAAGATCAGCATGAATGTAATCCAGTGATCCATGTGTCCTTTGCTTGCCTTTGTTAAACTTCGCTCTACAGGATTTTCCAAGTACACAAGATTCACAAAACTCCAACTTTTCGACTTTGTCACCACCTTCCAGGTTCTGCTTCCCCAATTCGACCAGGCCTCTTTCGCTAACATGGCCCAATCTCATGTGCCATAATTCTGTCTTCAACACAGGTTTCGTGGATACAACATTTGTCGAACCACTTACAACCTCAGCCTCAAGGGTATACAGTCCTTGTTTCTTCACGCCTCTCAAGACTTCCTTCGACCCCTTCATGACTTTCAGGATACCTTGCTCTCCTTGGAAAACATATCCCTTCCTGTCGAATTCACCAAGAGAAATTAAATTCCTCTTAAGGTCAGGTACATACCTAACCCTAGTCAATAGCCTTATTGACTCATCATGGAGTTTGAATCTTATAGATCCAATACCTGCAATCTTGCAAGCTTTATCGTTCCCCAACAGCACTGATCCACCATCTTGATCACATAATTCTTCAAACACATTCTTGTTTGGAGTCATGTGCCAAGTACATCCAGAATCCATAATCCACTCTTCGCAAGAGTTGCTGCTCGAAACTACAAGGACATCAGATGATTCATAACCATCTTGCACAATAGCTGCATTGCCATTGTCCTTACCTCCATGATTATTCAGGCGCTCAGGACACACCTTTCTTGTGTGACCCTCCTTCTTACAATGATAACACTTTATACCAAACATATCACCACCATAAGACTTCAGTTGAGCCTTACCTTTCTTCTTGTCAAACCTACCATCTTTCTTTGACGATCTCCCCTTCACGGACAACCCTTCGCCAACTGATGATGATGGTTTCTGCTCATTTCTTTCATTCAAATCCTTCGAATACAAGGTTGCTTGAACTTCTTCAAAGGTCAGGGACTCTCTTTCATACAAGAGGGTTTCTTTGAAGTGAGCATGTGACTTAGGTAAAGAACACAACAATAACAGCGCTTGATCTTCATCATTGATGGAAACATCAATATTTTCAAGATCAAGAATCAGCTTGCTGAACGTATCCAGCAGCTCCGTCAACGCTTTATCTTCATTCATCTTGAATGAATACAAAGCCTGCTTCAAGTACAAACGATTTACCAACGATTTGGTCATGTACAAGCGTTTAAGCTTCACCCATAACCCTGCTGCCGTCGTCTCCTTTGATACCTATCGCAGAACCTTATTACCAAGGCTCAACAATATTGCGTTGTGTGTTTTCTCTATCATGGTGGTCTTTTCTTATTTCGTTAACGCAGCGTCCATGGCTGCATTCCCTTCAATGCTTCCAAACAGCCCTGCTGAACCAGTAGGGCTTTCATCTTCAAGCGCCACAGACCAAAATCGTTCACTCCGGTGAACTTTTCAATCTCATACTTTGTTGAAGACATCTTCTCCATGCTCACCGCACCAATTTGTTTTGAAAAACAATGCCTTTGCACAAAGTATAAAAGGTTTCTTTGTGATCAAGAAATACACAAGGGTTAGGGTTAACGGAGAAACAAGAAGAAAAAACAAGGATTGGGGCAAATATTTTCTGTTTACTATTCACTTTCTCATTTAGGGTTACAAATGATTACAAATGAATATCACAATTTGCCACACTCAACAAACTGAGTGTACTAGCCTATTTATAGACTAACTAGATAACTTGCAGCCCAAGCTACCTAAAACAATTGGATCCTTAACACAAGGCCCAATTCGACAGAATATTTTGACAATACATATTAGAACAGACTTCGACTACAATATGTAACAATCAGACATCGGCATGTGAACCAGCTTCGACTTCATGCTTGCCTTCTGTCGAAACACATGAAAGTTTTCCCTCGACACAACATGAGTTCGCCCCAACAGTCTCACACAAGTGTTCATATTCAAAGTATAGTCATCATATAAAACCCTCTGAATCATCCTTTCTTTGAGTTGACTTTGTGTATTTCAAATCACCTTTCAATGAACCAATCAAATACCCTAGCACCCACTTTAAAGTTATCAATTGAATTTGGCCTGAATTTTTCATAAATTAACCTATTATGCTAATAGGATATGCAAAGTTTGGTCGGCCACAAATGACCTATTATGCTAATAGGATATGCAAATTTCTTATTGCACCATATATACTTCTAACAATTCATGTGAATTTTCTTATATGTCTCTTGATTTCGGAGATACATCTTCGGACGCATTATCTTTCTCAATAAACGTTGACATATTCTGGAGATACATCTCCATAACCATTTTAAACATTCATAACATGTCACCCAGAAGGCATTTACATTTGAATTGTTTCAAAGATGAATCTCCGGTAATATTCTGGAGATACATCTATGAACTGTATCAGAACATGTGTTTTTTTACTATAAGTTGTGTATTTGTTTTCAGATGAAGTATAAAGCACGATCTCAAATAAAAAAATGGACGTACAAAATAGTAAGAGACTAATATTAGGTGTGTCGAAAATAATATAGCAATATAATAGAAAAATGACGTACAGAACAAGATCCAAAATGTAGTAATAATATAAGAAATAAAGTAGAAACTATAGTACTACAACAAAATAATAACAGACAACTACTGGGTATGCCTAGCAACCTCTCCTCTACCTCCTCTGCCTGATCTGCCTCCTCGGCCATCAATCTCTCCTGTCCTCCGGCGATGTCTCCGGTACAATAGTGCCCCATATGCCTCCGCCACCATGGCATACAGGATTCGCTTGACAACAGACACCTCAAAGAAGATACCCTCGTCAATGCATGCCCGCACAATCTCCACTATGCGATGACGCCAAGGCAAGACATCCTCAGTATGATCTAGCTGATCCTACTCCTCCTCTAAAATCTTTTGATGAGCTGGTCTCGGCGGATCGGAGCAGTCTGCACCATGTACGGATGTGAGACCCTGAAGAACCACCTAATATACCTATCGACGTAGCTCTAGTCATTCGGCGCTATGGTAGGGTGAACCTCCCCTGGTACTAGGTAAATCTCATAATCAGCAAACATCTCCTCTATCTATCTACGAGACAAGTCAATAGGAGCAGAGACAGCAGGGTGTCCGGGGATGGTCTCAGTGTACCTGGACCGCCGCATGATGCTCTCGGGCAGATGAGGAGCAAGAATACGTGATCTGCAGGTCAGTCATCAGAGTATAGGGACATGCCGTCAAATGGCCGCGTCTGACGGTGATCCACATAGTTGTTGAAGTGGATATTCTCAGCAACCAAACAGTCAAGGTAGACTCAGAAAGGCTCGACCGCCTGGTTCCCTCTCAGCAGGATAAAAGTTCGGGCATGCGACATGTCCTTAAGGTACTCATCAACACTCGCCCAGCAAGAGATGCGAGGGAAATGCTGGAGGATCCAAGTCTGAAGTGAAAAAAAAAAACATTCAGGGATCAAGAATTATCGACAATGGTTTTGCAAATATGAAATGAAAAAGATAAAAAAACATTCAAGGATCAAGAATTATTACCACCAGTAGTGTCACATTGCCTGTAACCTGCTTCGTCTTCCACATACATCTCTCCCTTATCTTCGAATACAGATAGGGCAGGCAAACCGCCCCCCAATTGTACTCATGGATCTGAGTGAGATCCAAGAAGTACCAGAGGTAGATGACGTCGGTGTAGGTGGCACTCGTGTCCATAAAAATACAAGTCCCAACCAAAAAAAGAATCTATGCACTCAAAGCATGCGTCCTGTGTACCACTTACTGCTCAGCATCACCATGTGCTTGCTGTGCCATACTGATCTCGTCCACATACAGCTTTCTCAGGAACTCAAATCTAACATGAGCACTCCCGGTCTTATCCACCTCCTTCATCTTCTTCTTTGGATCTGCCCCTAGATGCTCTACCATCACCTCAACTGTCTCGTTTCTAGTAATCCTACCATGATCGAGGAACTTCCCCCTAATCGGAAGATATAACAAACACGAGACATCGTACAGTGTGATAGACATCTCACGATGTGGAAGATGAAACGAAGAGGTATCAGAATGTCATCTCTCCAGGAATGCATTAAGTATCCCGTGGTTGACCAGAGTGTAACCGGTCATGCATAGGTCCTTCAGACCAGATAAAGATAGAACACTCTGAAACCAATCCCTCTCCTGCTGAGGCAATGCAGCAATCTTCCTCCCATGGTTCAGAAACTTCTGGGGATCACACTCCTAAAATTTTCCAGAAATAAACAATGTCAGTAATAATCATTGTAAGAAATTAAAATTAAAAATAACGCATAAAAAAAAAGAATCCAACTAATACTACCTTTCCGTCCCAGATATGTCCGACTGTGTAGTCTGGATACAAAGGAAGTAACGACATATCATATGGTCCTCCTCCAAAACCCTCTGGCTCGACATCCACAACATCCTCACCCTCCAGAGGTGACACAAGATCATCAGCGGGAGGTGGCACTGGATCCGTGGGAGGTGGCGCTTGCGAATCCTGACACCTGCGGGAGGATGGGGGAAGTGACGTGTTAGATGGTGAATCATGTCTCCTACAGAAAAAAGAAGAAGGTGGAGTGGCCTGAGACGAAGGTGGAATGATCTGAGATTAAGGTAGAGTGGCCTGAGATGAAGTGGCCTGAGGTGAAGGACGAGCCCCAGAAGTAGACTACACCCTAGAAGTTGACGCCTCTGCCTGACCAGATATATCTGCTGCCTCCGGAATTTCCTGCAGTCTGTTTTTTTATAATTTTCCTCCTGCTCTCCGGAAACACCATAAAACAATAACTTTGAACAATTTCAGAAATGCATC
Organism: Lathyrus tuberosus; assembly: GCA_022829125.1. NCBI lineage: Eukaryota > Viridiplantae > Streptophyta > Magnoliopsida > Fabales > Fabaceae > Lathyrus > Lathyrus tuberosus. The sequence continues at coordinate 19,006,581 of JALAZF010000034.1, forward strand.
TTCGGAAACACCATAAAACTATTTACTTTAAATAATTCCGGAGATGCATCTCAAGAATATCCTTGAGAATATGAAATGCTGAACAATTCCGGGGATGTATTTCTGGAATATTCTGCAACTCAGAGGTCGCAACTATGACGTAATGTACCTCTTGCAATGTGAAAAAATGATATGATTGCCATTTTGAATCAACAAACAAGTCATACAGTAAGTCTAAACTATGTTACTTGTGATTTCTACACATTTTTACCCCTAATCACTGATTTCTACACATTTACACTAAAACTCGAATATTTACCGAAAATTCAAAAAACTTACGTGAAATTGACGATTCAGATGTTTTTTTCAATATTAGAGATGATGTTTGATGTTCCCTTGAGTTCCTTTGACGCCTTGCTTGATGAAATTCGACGATTCAGATGTTTTATATAATGCACTATAAACATATAGGGTGCATTAAGAAATTCTCTAACTTAATTTATAAAAAAATACTCCAAATTGATCCATTAATTTATTAAAAAATACTCCAAATTGATCCATAGTTAAAATATCTTGCAACCAGATTTTCTTTATCTTTGAACTGATTCCTTATTACTCAAACCCTTTTTCTACTCAAACTGGGGAAACATATCACATCCTTTGCCTCTTCTAAAACTTACAAGTGACTCAATGTTATTAAATCGGATCTTGGTCCACAAAATCCAACACGCTTCTTCTGTCTTAACGTAACAATGAAAGCCTTAGTTAACACATAAGTTCCAATGTGTATTGATAGGAAATTTACATGCTCAATCACACTTTTACACTTGCACTTTATTTTCTCATAATCTCATGGTTGAACATGAATAAATTAGTAAAAGTCAATTACAATCTCTCTGTATGTAAGCTGTTCATAATGTCAACTTCCTTTACCTCTTTCTATATTGTAAATGTTTTGACAATTCAAACGATGCCACAAAGAATTCCAGCTATTCATCCTACTCACGTTCATGTTAAAATCAATAGAAAAATAACCACTTGGCACTTGGTGAGTTTTCTATTAGCTAAAAGAGACTATATAATAAGGATAGGTCACATTGATCTCTCATTGTATATCTAACAAAGAAAGAAGATTCATCATGAAAGTGTTGAGCAACAAATGCTTAATATTTATTCTATTATTATCAGTATATGTATCATCATGTGTGAGTGTGATGGAATCTCAAACATGCACAACACGTAGGAGTCCTTGTTTTCTTAAGAAGCTACCATGTCCTGCTCAATGCCCTTCGAAATCACCAGCCAACCCAAGAGACAAAGTTTGCTATCTTGATTGTGATTCTCCTGTCTGCAAAACTCAATGCAAGAGTAAGATTTCTTGTCTTCAAATGCATGACACATAAGCATATACATTATTTGGTTTACATTTTGTTATATGACAAGTGTTCATTACATGTTGGATTTGATGTGAACAGGTCGAAAACCAAATTGTAACGGTCGCGGATCTGCATGCTTGGACCCTCGGTTCGTGGGTGCAGATGGTATTGTTTTCTATTTTCATGGAAGAAGGAATGAACATTTCACCTTGGTGTCTGATGTCAACCTTCAAATCAACGCTCGTTTTATCGGTCTTAGGCCGAAAGGGAGACCAAGGGATTATACTTGGATTCAAGCATTAGGAGTTCTCTTTGATTCTCACAACTTTTCTGTTGAGGCCACCCCATCAACGATTTGGGATGAAGAAGATGACCATTTGAAACTTTCTTATGATGGAAAGGAGCTTGTAATCCCAGAAGGTCACCTCTCTACATGGCAATCTGTGGAAAATCAGGTCAGAGTCGAGCGAACATCGAACGAGAACGCTGTAATGGTTACAATCCCAGAAGTTGCTGAAATATCTGTCAATGTGGTGCCTGTGACCAAGGAGGACAGTAGAATTCATAACTATCAGATTCCTAATGATGACTGTTTTCCTCATTTGGAAGTTCAGTTCAAATTCTATGGTTTATCATCCAAAGCTGAAGGTGTTCTTGGTAGAACTTATCTGCCAGATTTTCAAAATCCGGCGAAGCCAGGCGTGGCAATGCCGGTAGTTGGAGGGGAAGACAAGTATAGAACCACTTCACTTGTTTCTGCAGATTGTCTGGCTTGTATATTCTCTTCTCCTAAAGATTTTAAGCAGGAAAGATTGGAGGTTATTGAATATAGTATGATGGACTGCACTGGTGGTTCCAGCAGTGGTAATGGTATAGTTTGCAGAAGATAAATTTGGTAGTTTTTCCCATTGTTTTCCTTTAATAATTGAACATGTTCTAAGAATAAGTATATGTGATGTACTCAGTAGCTAAAAGTTAATGTTTTGTAACCATAATATCTGTTGAATAAAAACTACAATAATTTGTTTGTTTATAAATGACTGAACATTGTGAAATTTTTACCTATATAACGACCTTTTTAGGTGTTAATTTCCATTCTACCCATGTTTCCAACATAATTGTCAAAATACCCATGTTTCAAAAAAAAAAAAAAACGTTGAAGGGGGGCGCCATCTGGTTTGGCGACCCCTTTGTAAGGTAAGAGGTGACGCCATGGCTACCCCCTTAAAAGAGTGACTCCAAATCAGATGGCACACCCCTTTAAATATAAAAGGTGACTCCAAACCAGATGACACCCCCTTTGTAATTTAAAGGGTGACTCCAAATCAAATGGCGCCCCCCTTCAAAGAATATGTTTTTTTTTTAAAACTTGGGTAAATTTGGAAATTTTATTGAAAAGGTGGATAGATTGGAATATTTTATAGAGAAACGTGGTTATATGGGTAAAAGTTTCGAACATTGTGATGATTATATGGAAGTTTGTTTTTTAAGAAGCAAACTGATAAATTTTGTTTTTTCTTTAAAAGCTAAAAGAAGATTTCATTGAAACCAAGGCATTAGCAATGCCAAAGAGTTACAAACGATTCTAACACAACACTTATTCAACTTTTACAGCAACCCAAAATTGATAAAAGTTGGCCCTAATCACCACTATCCTCCAAACTCATACAAGTTAAACACAACTCAAGAAAATAATGATTAAACTAATTACCCAACCTAACATAACCAGTACCTCCAAGCCCACATCAACTGCACACAATCCTGACAAAACAGCTATCCTACACCACAAAACTCCTAATTCCAAATTTGCACTCAGTTTTAATTCCCGATCTACGAAAATACGATGTACTATTCAACCAACTCATGTTCCGTTGTTCGTCACCGTTCTTTCCACCATTGAGCGACCTTGTTTGTACGCTTTTCAACCACCTACTCTCATGAAAAATCACTATGCAACAAATTCTGTCACTTTTATCAAAGTTTCGCTCATCCCGTACGAAAATTATTCGGGATAGTTAAATATTTTACAAAGGCAAGAGAACAACAACAACAAACTATAGTTGTTGATGTTGTTCAACCAACTATCACCAAAGAAGTTACTATTTTGTCCGCTGATTACAATGAATTCCTTCACTTCAAAGCAACCCAACAACCATCATTTTTTGTCACTGTTGCTCAGTGTAGTAATCCTGTAGCTTTTGTCTCTACATCCGCCTCCCTTGATCCTTGGGTCCTTGACTATGGTGCCTCTGACCATATGACTGATAAATGATAATAAAATTATTTTGTCTAACTTTTCTTATTCTAATCCTTACCTTCCGTCAGTGTGGCAGATGACTCTAAAATCAAAGTTTAAGTGGTCAGGCACACCCACTTTCAAATTTGTATTTAAATTATGTGCTATATATTCCTAATTGTCCTTTTAATCTAATATATGTTAATAAGCTCACGCATACTCTTGATTGTTCAGTTCTGTTTATTGATAATTCAGTTTATGTCCAGGATCGACGTACAAGACGGAAGATTGGAACAGGGAGTGTGTAACATCCTAAACCCCCGCGTAAAATAATCCAATTATCAGAGTAAAATTCACAAGAATTCAGCACATAGGATGTTACTCTCCAACATACACCTGCTCATGCAAACAACATGTAACACATACTTATTATTATAAACGGTACTACGATATCTTTATTAAAAATTCTTCTCAATAAGCAGCGGAAAACTTCTTCGAAAATAATGACTAAAAACATAATATGTTTAAACCACGTAACCAACATCAATTAAACAAAAGTAATAACGGCTTATGAAATAAATAACAACAAGCGTTCCATATCCCCAGTGTTACACATCAGAGATCACGCCGACTCAAATAAAATAAAGTAGAAGACTTCATCTTCACTAACTTCGACTCTGCACTAGCCTTGATTATCTGCACGATGTCGTATAAAGTATCATTCCAACGGAAGGGTGAGATTCTCAATCAACAAAAGAAATGCATAATATAAATATAAAAGCATATTATCATTATACAATTAAACGATATCATCAAATCATAAACACAAGTACAATTCCCCACACAAGCAGAAAATCATAAAATCAACAACATAACACAACACAATGCAATGCGGTGAGACTCACAACTCGACTCAATGCATGTGGTACCAATTCGATCCTTTTTTCATGATCATAATTCCTGTCGGAATTTCCATATGAGTCGCTCACACCCCACATGGGCACACGACATCCGTGATCGCTCACACCCCACATGGGCACACAAACACCCGTAATCGCTCACACCCCACATGGGCACACGATTACCTCAACAACAACAATAACACAATTCCATTTCAAGGAATCCGGATATGGCGCTCACACCCCACATGGGCACACGACTTATCATACAACTTATGCAACATGATATGCATTCAACGACAACATACAACAACCAATGCATATAACTATCATACAACCAATACATCATACCACAACTGTCCAACACACAACATATATGTGTCAAAACATACAACAATTGCAATCCATAGATACAACACACATTCACACAACCGAGCTCAATATTTCAACGTTCAACACATCACAACGTACACGGGAACACAATTAACGGTAAAATAATTTTAACAGAAAGTATGAGAAACCAGCTTTCCAACAATTCGAACGGCGACTGAAACAGACCCACAGGTCAAAAGATATGAATTTTTAAAGTTTAGAAAATTCTGTTCGTTCCAGTGGTAATCAAACACTGTTCCTGCTCGCCTGATGTTCGCCCAGCGAGACGCAAGCGAACTCACCTTCGCCCGGCGAAACCCCCATGGCCCGGCGAACCTGCCCCTTCCACCCAGCGAAGCGGAAGCGAATCATCCCTCATACAAATTCCAGTAGCACATATTTTCCACCCTCGCCTGCCTCTCAGTTCGCCCAGCGAGATGCAAGCGAACTCACCTTCGCCCGGTGAAACTCCCCATTTGCCCGACGAAAATGTGCGAATCAGCAACCCTGCAGTTGCGATTCTGCACAGTCCAGACCCCAAAATTTCTTGCGAGTTCAATACCATACAATCCAGAATGCAAATAAATCACATGATTATCATACAACAACAACACACATCAATTAGAACCTCCTATAACACAAAAACCATAATCCAACAGTCAATGTACACCATTTACATGTTATCACGGACACCGACAGACAACCGAAAAAAACCAAAACAATTAGAGAGATGAACCTAACGATTTACCCACCCTCATACATATATTATTCATCCCTTAAGTGATCAAAGAACCCTACCCTTACCTTAGTGATGATTCTTCAAATGCTCTTTAAGCCCTAGCTCTGCTCCTCTCTTTTGTTCCTCTTTTTTCCAAAACACTATCATTCACAAATGATTTTCCCCTTTTCTAATTTTCTTTTTTCCTACTATAACCTTTAGACCCTTAATATGGTCTTCCTTCCTTACCCTTACTAAACCTCGTGAATGGTCCACTTTGCCCTTACTATTTCTCTACTCATATTATCCACTTTTAAATTAATAAAATAATTATAACTAATTATTTAAATCTACTAATTCCAACTAAATTATTTAAATAAAATAATTACCCAATTATTATTACTAAAATTCCAATTAATTGTTTTTAAATCTAAATAATCTAATTTAAATTATTTAAATTAAGAGTAAGCCACAATACTCTTATAGTCCTACACTATCTAACACATGAACATACCAAAACACACCACATATAACATAATTCACAAATACACGAGATTAACACAATTAATCATCAATCAAACAAATTATAATTATCAGGGTGTTACAACTCTCCCCCATTTAGAATATTTTCGTCCTCGAAAATTTACCTCATACGAATAACTCCGGATACGACTCTCACACCCTTCTCTCTAATTCCCAAGTCATATTTCACCGGCAGCGCCTCCCCACACTACCTTCACAAGAGTGATCTCTTTACCTCTCAATTGCTTCACTTCGCGGTCCTCAATCTATATTGGTAAAGCCTCTACCGTAAGGTTATCCCTTACTTCTACATCATCCATCGGAATCACGTGTGACGGATCCGGAACATACTTCCGAAGCCGTGACACATGGAACACATCATGCAAATTCGACAAATTGGGTGGCAACGCCACTCTGTAGGCAACAGGTCCAACTCTTGCAGAAATTTGATATGGACCAATAAACCGAGGAGTAAGCTTTCTCGACTTCAATGCACGCCCAACACCGGTCACCGGAGTGACTCTCAAGAACACATGGTCTCCTTCTTGAATCTCAAGATCTTTCCTCCTCTTATCATGGTAGCTCTTCTGTCTACTCTGTGAAGCATTCATCTTTTCCCGAATTAGGTTCACCTTTTCAATAGTCTGCTGAACAATCTCAGGTCCAAGTACTACACTCTCACCAGATTCATGCCAACACAAAGGCGTATGACACCTCCGACCGTACAAAGCTTCAAAAGGCGCAATTTCAATACTGGAATCATAACTGTTATTATAAGTGAACTCAATCAATGATAAATGGCTATCCCAAGTACCTCCCACTGTAGAACTGCATCTACCTTGGATGGATCCACAACAATACCATCACCTGAAATAACATGACCAAGAAAACTTACCTCTCTCAACCAAAATTCGCACTTAGATAACTTAGCATAGAGCTTCTTTTCTTTTAACACTTGCAGCACGATCCGCAAATGCTCAGCATGTTCCTCTTCTGACTTAGAATAGATTAGAATGTCGTCAATAAAGATAACCACAAATTGATCCAAGTAAGCATGAAAAATTCTATTCATATACTCCATGAATACACCAGGTGCATTAGTAACTCCGAACGACATCACTACATACTCATAATGTCCATATCGGGTCCTGAAAGCCGTCTTCTGAATATCTTCATCCTTTACTCGTATCTGATGATAACCTGCCCTCAAATCAATGTTGCTAAACACACGGGCACCCACTAACTGATCCATCAAGTCATCTATTCTTGGAAGTGGATACTTGTTCTTAATCGTCACTTTATTCAGCTGTCTGTAATCGATACATAACCTCATACTGCCATTCTTTTTCTTCACCAACAACATCGGAGCTCCCCAAGGCGATACACTTGGCCTCACAAATATCTTTTCTAACAAATTATCCAGTTGCTTCTTCAGCTCTGTTAGTTTTAATGATGACATCCTGTATGGTGCCATAGAAATAGGTCTGGTACCAGGGACAAGATCAATAGTAAACTCCATCTTCTTACTCTTCCTCAGGAGCAAGAAATCGCACCAACTTGTTAAAACACTTAATATGAACACGATTGAACTCCAACCAGTTCATGCCCAAGATCACATCAAGATTTCCCAACGGCAAGCAAATAAGATCCACACCAAAGTCCTTACCAAAGATTGATAGTGGACAATTCAAACAAACTAGGGAAGTGGTCACCGATCCTTTTGCAGGAGTTTCGACAACCATCTCTCCCTTCATAGGAGAAACAACAAGGCCTAGCCTTATCACACAATCAGCAGCAATGAAAGAATGAGTAGCACCAGTATCAATAATAGCAATCAAAGGCGTATTATTAATGTAACATGTACCTCTGATCAGTCTGTCATCACTGAAAGTCTGAGTACCTATCAAAGCGAACACCTTTCCTCCAGTTGAAGCTTGCTTTGGCTTCTGGCAATGAGTACTAATATAACCCTGTTCTCCACAGTTGTAACAAGTCTCCACCTTAACGTTGCAGTCAGCAATCAGATGTCCTGTCTGTCCACACTTGAAGCATTTCTTCACATTGCTCGTGCACTCATGAACACGATGACCGAGCTCACAACACCTGTAATACTTAAGAGGAGCAGGGGCGCCTCCCCCACTCAGCTTCTTGCCATCAGCGTATTTCTGTTTACCTTTCTCAGGTAGAGCTACATAAGGCTTCCCACGGTTCATCGGTTGTTTTCCCCTCCTCTCGGCCAGCCCTTTATAGTGAGCCGATCGAGCCTAGCTATCTTCCTCAAAGATCCTACAACAATCCACCAAATTTGGAAACCTTCTGATTCGCTGATAACCAACTGCCTATTTGATCTCAGGTCTCAATCCATTCTCAAACTTGACACACTTTGAGAACTCAGCAGTTGCCGCACTGTAGTGAGGATAAAACTTAGTCAGATCTGAGAATTTGGCACCATACTCCGTAACCGACATGTTACCTTGCTTCAATTCCAAAAACTCAATCTATTTCTTCCGTCAGACATCTCTGGGAAAATACTTCCTCAAGAACTCCCTACTGAACACAGCCCAAGTGATTACCTCTCCTGTTGCTCCCAACAATTGACGAGTGATAACCCACCAGTCATCAGCCTCCTCAGCCAGCATGTGAGTACCTAACTGCACCTTCTGTGCTTTAGAACATTCCATCACCCGAAAGATTCTCTCGATCTCCTTGAGCCAAGCCTGCGCTCCATCCGAATCATATCTTCCCTTGAAGGTAAGCGGTCTATTCTTCTGAAACTCATCATTCTCACCAGCATGAGGTGGGTTTTGTACTTCCTAAGCAACAGCCTGCAAAGCAGCAGCAATAGCAGCATCGTTCCTTCCAGCCATTCTAAATCTATTACGCGTCAACAACAGAACACAATGGTTAAGGAAACGGCATCGACAATAATCAACTGTCACACAACAACGACTCGACAACTTGGCCGGACAGACCAACCTGCTCTGATACCACTATGTAACACCCTAAACCCCTGCGTAAAATAATCCAATTATCAGAGTAAAATTCACAAAAATTCAACACATAGGTTGTTACTCTCCAACATACACTTGCTCATTCATACGACATGTAACCCATACTTATTATTATAAACGGTACTACAAAATCTTTATTAAAAATTCTTCACAATAAGCAGCGGAAAAATTCTTCGAAAATAATGACTAAAAACATAATATGTTTAAACCACGTAACCAACATTAATTAAACAAAAGTAATAACGGCTAATGAAATAAATAACAACAAGCGTTCTATATCCCCAGTGGTACACATCAGAGCAGACGCTGACTCAAATAAAATAAATTAGAATACCTCATCTTCACTAACTTCGACACCGCACTAGCCTTGATTATCTGCACGATGCCTTATAAAGCATCATTCCAACAAAAGGGTGAGATTCTCAATCAACAAAAGAAATGCATAATATAAATATAAAAGCATATTATCATTATACAATTAAACCCTATCATCAAATCATAAACACAAGTACAATTCCCCACACAAGCAGAAAATCATAAAAACAACAACACAACACAACACAATGCAATGCAATGAGACTCACAACTCGACTCAATGCATGTGGTACCAATTCGATCCCTTTTTCATGATCATAATTCCCGTCGAAATTTCCATATGAGTCGCTCACACCCGATATGGGCACACGACATCCGTCGCTCACACCCCACATGGGCACACAAACACCCGTAATCGCTCACACCCCACATGGGCACACGATTACCTCAACAACAACAATAACAACACGATTTCATTTCAAGGAATCCGGATAAGGCGCTCACACCCCACATGGGCACACAATTTATCATACAACTTATGCAACATGATATGCATTCAACGACAACATACAACGACGACAAATGCATATAACTATCATACAACCAATACATCACACCACAACTGTCCAACACGCAACATATACCTGTCAAAACATGCAACAATTGCAATCCACAGATACAACACACATTCACACAACCGAGCTCAACATTTCAACGTTCAACACATCACAACGTACACGGGAACACAATTAACGCATCTAATAGTTGGAATTCTGGAATTGAAAATAATTTTAACAGAAATTATATGAAACCAGCTTTCCAACGATTCGAACGGCGACTGAAACGGACCTACGGGTCAAAAGATATGAATTTTTTAAGTTTTAGAAAATTCTTTTCATTCCAGTGGTAACCAAACACTGTTCCTGCTCGCCTGATGTTCGCCCAGCGAGACGCAAGCAAACTCACCTTCGCCCGACAAAACCCCAATTCTCCCGGCGAACTTGCCCCTTCCGCCCAGTGAAGCGGAAGCGAATCACCCCCCCCCCCCATACGAATTCTAGTAGCACCTATTTTCCACCCTTCGCTCGCCTCTCAGTTCGCCCAGCGAGATGCAAGCGAACTCACCTTCACCCGACGAAACTCCCCATTCGCCCGACAAAAATGTACGAATCAGAAACTCTGCAGTTGCGATTCTGCACAGTCCAGACCCCAAAGTTTCTTACGAGTTCAATACCATAGAGTCCAGAATACACATAAATCATATGATTATCATACAACAACAACAACACACATCAGTTAGAACCTCCTATAACACAAAAACCATAATCCAACAGTCAATGTACACATTTACATGTTATCAGGGACACCAAAAACAATCAAAACACATAGAGAGATGCATAGAGATGAACCTATCGATTTACCCACCCTCATACATATATTATTCATCCCTTAAGTGATCAAAGAACCCCACCCTTACCTTAGTGATGATTCTTCAAATGCTCTCTAAGCCCCAGTCCTGCTCCTCTCTTCTGTTCCTCTTTTCTCCAAAACACGATCGTTCACAAATGATTCTCCCCCTTTCTAATTTTCTTCTTTCCTACTATAACCCTTACCTTAGTGATGATTCTTCAAATGCTCTCTAAGCCCTAGCCCTGCTCCTCTCTTCTATTCCTCTTTTCTCCAAAACACGATCGTTCACAAATGATTATCCCCCTTTCTAATTTTCTTATTTCCTACTATAACCCTTAGACCCCTAATATGGTCTTCCTTCCTTACCCTTACTAAACCTCGTGAATGATCCACTTTGCCCTTACTATTTCTCTACTCATATTATCCACTTTTAAATTAATAAAATAATTATAACTAATTATTTAAATCTACTAATTCCAACTAAATTATTTAAATAAAATAATTATCCAATTATTATTACTAAAATTCCAATTAATTGTTTTTAAATATAAATAATCTAATTTAAATTATTTAAATTAAGAGTAAGCCACAATACTCATATAGTCCTACACTACCCAACACATGAACATACCAAAACATACCACATATCACATAATTCACAAATACACGAGATTAAACACAATTAATCATCAATCAAACTAATTATAATTATCGGGGCATTACAGAGTGAGTCCGGAGGATTATATCATCTATCACACCAGTGGCATGTGCTTGTATTCAGCTTGCACACATAATCCTCTTTTCCTTTTTTTTGCATACTCTTTAGGTTGCCTCATCAGGATTGTTTCATCTAGATCACATAAAGGAAGGTTGTCTTCACATCCATCTGTTCAAGTTCTAGATCGAACTTCGCCACCATAGCAAGCAAAATTCGAATGGATCTATGCTTTATAACACGCGAGGACAAATAATTGAAGTCGACACCTTCTTTCTGAGTAAATCCCCTAGCATCCAGCTTTGCTTTAAATCTCTTCGACATCACTCCTTTGATTCATTCTTTAACCTTGAAAACCCCACTTACAACTGACTAACCTGCCTCCTGCAGGGTTCTCAATCAGCTCCCAAGTGTTATTATCTTGAAGAGATTTCATCTCATCATCCGTGGATTTCATCATTCAATGTTATTTTGACTCCTCGCAGCTTCCTTGTAGTATCTAGGTTCTTCATCAAGAACCCCACTTGCAGATATTTTGGCGAATGCTATGAGGTCTACATAAATAAGTCTATGAGATGGCCTGATGACTCTTTTCTCCTATCTCTTGCCAGCAGGTAGTCATTATCAGTCTTCTCATCTTCATCAGCAACTTGTGTTTCTTCTTCAACTTCATCTGGGTTATGCAATTCAGCATCACAATGCTCCATCTCAACATGAATCTCTTCCTGTTCAAGCTCCTCTACAGAGATCTTCGTAATTCGACCAACATCATCAGTTTTCTTGAAAGTCATTTCAGCTTCATTGAAAACTAAATCTCGACTTATGATACACCTTCTGTGACCTGGCTTTAGGCACCACAACCTATAAGTTTTGACTCCTTTAGGATATCGAAGGAACATACATCTCAGATCTTTAGGTTCGATCTTGTCTTGCCTAATGTGAGTATATGTTATACATCAAAATACTCTAAGTCTGTCGAGATTAAGCAGATGTCCCAACCAAACTTATTCAGGTGTTTTCATCCCCAAGGCAGTCGAGGGACACCTATTTGAAGATGTGAAAAACACAAGAAAGGGGGGTTTGAATTGGTTTTTCAAGATAAAATCTTTTCTTTTATACAAACCCCTTTTTAACAACTCTTTAACTTATGAGTGATAATCTTTATGAAGCTTGAAAGAGATAACACAGTATGTTTATACTAGTTCACTTGAGAATTTCTCAAGTTAATCTAGTCCACCCACCAAGGTGATTTCGCCTCTCTCAATCGAGGTCTTAATCCACTAATCAATCAGATTAACACAATGCACAAGCCTAACTGCTGGTGACTAACAACAACCTCTAAAACTCTCAAGTTCTAGACTTCTCAAGAGATCTAACCACACAGGTCTCTCTTAAGGAACAACCTCTAAGACTCTCACTAGTCCTATCAAGAAATCTAACCTCACCAGGTTTTTCTCGAGGAATTTCAAACAGCAGTTTGAAAACAGTTTTGTTTAAAAGGTATTGCTTCTAGCACAAGCTGAATATGTAAACTATTTTACAACACAGAAAAATGACTTTTTGAATGATAATAGCAAAAGTTAGAGCATGTTTGAAACAGCGAAGTTGTTATCATTCTTTGAGTAACTGTTGCAAAGTAATCATGACTATTGACGGCAATTTGGTATAAACGTGAGGACAGATAAAACCTTTTGCGTCCTGTCTTGTCAGTATATCTTCGTTGGCACTGTTACCAAGAAATCTTCATTTGAACTTTTGCACAGTTGCCAAGATATCTTCGTTTGAACTTTGTTGCTTAGTCTTCTAATCTTCTTAACTTCAGAGGCTTTTGCGAGCATGAGTAAGAAAGGAAAACGTAGCTTGGTTCTTTAAGATCTTCAAGCCTTGGAGTCCTCAGAGCTGCGCCTTCGGAGTCTTTAGCACTTGATCTTCAGAACCTTGTTCGCTTAGAATGTTGTCATCATATCTTCAGAGGCTTCTGATGGTATTTAGTTGAAGCATGAGTAGAGTCTATAGTTGAGTCTTCAGAACCTTTATCTAAAGAGCGTAAATCTTCAGCATTTGGACTTCGTTCATCAGAACCTCAGTCTTCATATTTACAGAACTTGTTTTCTTTATATATTATATCAGAGTCTACGATCTTCAGATTCTTCTGAAGTGATTTAGCACATCAAGTAAAACGCGTAGGCGGAGTATTCTCTTTTAAACAACATATTCACGCCATTTTAACGGAAGCAGAACGTGTTTGTTAGACTCTCGCAAATAACAAACATTAGTCTTATAAAATTGTTCATATAAACATAATTGTTTGATATCATCAAAACTCAGAGGTATTAATGTAGAACCAACTCTTGTTCTTACAATCTCCCCCTTTTTGATGATGACAAAACTATGTATTTTGATGACACAATTTTGTACATAACACACAGGTAAACAAAATAAGAAGGTTAAGAAATACTTATCCTTCACATGAGATACTCCCCCTGATTCTTAGACTAGGTGAAGATTAAATTTTCTAACTTGTGAGTTTTTCGAGATGGATTCCCCCTGATTAAGAAAGTCAGATACTTAAATCTTCATAGTCTTGATTTCTTTATAGATTTGATTCTTCAGAGAATTCCTGAAAAGAGGGACAAAGAAAAACATCTAACAGAAATAGCAATTTACTGGATTAGAATGTAAACAGCTTGTTCTTCAGAGATTGACTATAAGAACCAAAAATTCGCATTCATAACTTCTCCCCCTTTTTGTCATAATCAAAAAGCTTCGTGAACAAAGGGTGAAAAACAAAGTCCTAAATTCTAAAAACAAATAACCAAAACGAAACAAGGAAAAGGTTAGGTGCTTCCAGAGGACATTTTGTCCAAAATCTTTTGAAGCAGGTTCTGAACATTTGCATTGACAACCTTCTGTTCTGCAAAGTTTTCTCTGAAAATCGGTTGTTCTCCTCTGATTTCTTTAATTGCATTTTCCAAATGCACCACATCAGGTTCAGGTGAGGAAAAAATTAAGGCATCTTGCTTAGCTTTTTCTATTGCTTCAGCTTCTTTTGCCAGCCTTGCTTCTTCTTCTGCACGAAGTCTTGCTTCTTCAGCAGCCTTTTCTTCAGCCTCTCTTTGCTTAGTCACTAGAAGATTGAATTTTCTTTTTCTTTCCTCAGACTCTTCTCTTGCTTTCACCAGTTCAACTCCAAGAGCTTTAGCAGCTTCAGAGAATGTAGACATCCTTGCAAATTCAGAGTCTAACCACGTCTGAAATGCGTCCCATGAATTTACAAGCTCCATAGGCTTGACACTTATCCTGGTCTCTGCTAGTAGCTTTGCTACTTTCTCCAACGCCTTTTCGTGAAATTTGCTAATACATTCATCAATGGTTTTTGGAAGAGGTCTTTCATAGATGACCAAGGCCAGGTTGGATTCATCAGAACTTGTTTCAGAGTTGGGCTCATCAGATGAAGCAATTTCAGGTTGAGTGGGTTCAGGATTTGGTTGAGATGAATTGGTTTCAGTGGTGTGAGAAAAAGTTTCTAATTCTGAAGGGGATTCAGATGTGACAATCTCAAGGGATTTAACACTCGTTTCTTCAGATGCTGGTTTAGGATTTGGAGATGGAGGATCAGAGTGTTGGATTGAGGATTCAGCAATGACTTTCTGATGAAAAGCGTAGGACATCGGTGAGACAGATATATCTGGTTGGATGATTGAGGTGGTTGTTGCTGAAGTGTATGTAGGAATGGCTTCGGATTGGATAGGTGTACTGATTGATGGAAAGGAAATTTGTGGAATTACAGGAATAGAGATTGGTGGTGGTGAAATTGAAAAAGATGGTGACTTGAAGCTGACTTGTGGATTTGAGGTTGGAATGTAGGTAGCTTGTTGAGACGATGATGAAATAATGACAGGTTTAATTATTGAAACAGATAAAGCGATGACGAACTTACTAGTTCTTTTAGATTGAGAATCTTGAGCAGAAATCTTGGAGGTCTCTGACTTGTTAGCCTTCTTCTTTTTCATGTGTTCAGGATCCTCTTCAATTACCTTCCTTTTTCCTTTACTGGGATCGACTTCTTCAATTCTGACCTTAAACACGTCTTGTCCTTCTTTTTCCATTATAGCAATAAGTCCAGCAATAATTTCCTTGTTTTCACAGCTGTCAAAGAAGGGATAGTCTTTCACCTGAACTCTGCTTTGTATCACTCTTTCATTAGGGATAACAATAAGTTTAAGTTGAACATCTTTGATTATTTTCATATTTTTCAGAGTATTGGCATTTAAAGACTCTCCAATGCATGATCCAAATATTCTGTATATCTGGCTTCTTTAATCAGATAATCCACTAGCCCGCTTTCAACAAAAATGTCGGATAGCAATCTACCGAAAGGAATGTAGGTTGGAATCTTCTTTGTAGGTGAAGTCGTTGTTCTGGACTTGCGCACCTTGTCTCTTAGATAGGAAAACAGGATGAAAGGCAAATTCATTTTCTTCTTTTTGTGTAAACAATACAGCATGTTCCTTTGAGTAGTATTAAAGTAGTCTATGGAACTCTTCAGAGGTCTTGGGTTGATACAACCAAGGATGATCTTGTGCCACATTCTCAGTTTATCATGCAAGTCTACACTTTTATAATCTGTTTTCTTAGATTGATAGTTTGTAAAGGTTTCCTTGCTGATGGCAATGTCATATTTTTTGAGCTTTCCATAGACTCGTTTCCCTTCCAAGAACTTCATTCCTAGAAGATCTGAAATCGATTTTTCAGTAATGATAATCTTCTTTTCCATGACAAAGGAGACGACCTGAAAATCGTCAGTATCAGCCATTCTCCAGAATTCTTTTACAAGGGATTCATAGATAGGACCTGTAAGCCTTTCAAAGTAGTTATTCCATCCTTGACATTCGAGTTCAGCAGAAAGATCAACTCCATTGCGTGCGAGATTCTGGAAATTCACACACAGTTCCTTGAGAACAGTTAGTTCGTCCGCAGGTCGTACACACGTAACTGCTGCATTTCTTTGAGTAACATGGTTTTCATCAATCCCAGGAGGAGACGATGAAGTCGACGCAACAATTGCAGTGGTTGCGGAGGTGATAGCAGGCGCGATTGATGAAGATGATGCCCCTTTCGAAGGATTCAAATATGCTTCTGTTTCTTTGATGAAATTGACAGTTTCTTGTTGAATGTGATTCATCATGATGAAGTTTGTGATTGATCGGAATGAGAACAATGAGCAGTTAAGAGAGAGAAGGAAGCAATTTGGGGTTTTAGGGTTTCTTAAAGTGTGGAAGTGAATGTGAGGTAGTGTGAGTAGATTTATAAAGTGTTTTTGAAATTTTAAAAGTTAAAATAAAGTATTGGGAGTTAAGGAATGAACGCAATTATGATTTTAAATCAATCCCAAGAGAGATTACTATTCATTGTGTACTTTAAAATAGATGTAATGATTTGGATATAACCTAGGTTACACGCGTTAATCATTTTCCAATTCAAGTGACACGTTTCAATATTCTCAGAATCTGGACAACTCAAGAGTTTCCATCTGATCAGAGACAATTCTGACCGAAGTATCCTCTGATAACTGAGATTAAACAAAAAAAATTATTTCTTCAGAGTCTAACTAAACACATCTGATTCTGATACGATCTTACTCTGGACAAAAATCCATTTTCAGATGCGTCAGAATAAATTGAAATCTATCTTCAGCCAAGGGTTTTGTAAAAATGTCAGCCCATTGATGGTCTGTATCGATGAATTTTAAACATAGAGTTCCCTTCTGAACATAGTCTCTAATAAAGTGATGTTTAATTTCTATGTGCTTAGCCCTAGAATGTAAGATTGGATTTTTACTTAAACAGATAACATCAGTATTATCACAATAGATAGGGATGTTACTCTCATGTATTTGATAATCTTCTAGCTGGTTTTTCATCCAGAGCATCTGCGTACTGCATAGTGAAGTGGAAATGTACTCTGCTTTTGCTGTAGAGAGAGCAATTATAGATTGCCTCTTGCTTGACCATGAGATCAGATTTTTCCCTAGAAACTGACAGTTTCTAGATGTGCTTTTTCTTTCCAATCTGTCTCCAGCATAGTTTGCATCACAATAACCCGATAGAGTGTACTCTGACGTTTTCTCATACATCAAGCCAAGGTTAGTAGTTCCTTTTAGATACCTTAGAATTCTTTTAACAACAGTTAAATGAGATTCTATGGGATCTGATTGAAATCTAGCACATAGATGAACACTGAATAAAATATCAGGTCTAGAAGCAGTTAAATACAAAAGAGACCCTATCATACCATGATAGGTCTTCTGACAAACTTTACCACTTGTTTCTGTTGTCTCCATGATGCATGTTGGGTGCGTTGGAGTTTTTGCTATCTTACAATCTATCATGTTGAATTTCTTCAGAAGTTCTTTTGTGTACTTACTTTGATGAATGTAAGCAGCCTCTGGTTTCTGATCAATTTGAATTCCCAAAAAGAACTTCAACTCACCCATAAGACTCATTTCAAATTCTGCTTGCATTAATTTTGAAAACTCCTCGCATAGAGAGGGATTAGCAGAACCAAAAATAACATCATCAACATAAATTTGAACTATGAGTATATCATTTTTGTACGATTTACAGAAGAGAGTGGTGTCAACCTTGCCTCTGGTGAAGTTATTTTCTAAAAGAAAACTGCTCAATCTGTCGTACCAAGCTCTGGGAGCTTGTTTCAGACCATAGAGAGATTTTTTGAGTTTTAAAACAAAATCTAATTTTTCTGAGTTTTCAAATCCAGGAGGTTGTTTGACATAAACTTCTTCTGATATATAACCATTCAAAAATGCACTCTTAACATCCATTTGATATAAGATGATGTTGTGATTTACTGAAAAGGAAATTAACAGGCGTATAGCTTCTAGTCTGGCGACTGGAACAAAGGCTTCATTGTAATATATCGTGCCTTGTTTCTAGCAACTTTTCCTTTTTCATTGAGTTTGTTTCTGAATACCCATTTAGTCCCAATTACATGGACATCTTTAGGTTTTGGGACAAGATCCCATACATCGTTCTTTGAAAACTGGTTAAGCTCTTCTTCCATTGCCAGAACCGAGTCCTTGTCCATAAGAGCTTCATCAACTGTTGTTGGCTCAATTAACGACACCAATCCTAGAAGCGTTTCTTCAGAGGGTTTGAAAGCTGATCTGGTTCTGATGGGAGCGTCCTTGCTACCCAGAATTAGTTCTTCAGGGTGTGAAGTTGAGATTCTCCTTTTCTTTTGTTGTGGAGTATTAGACGATACATCAATGATATTGTGAGTAGGAACTTCTGGAGTTTTAATTTCTTCTACCTTTTCTTTAGGTTCTGAAAAGCTGATTTCCATATCTGCAAACTTTTCAACTAGCTTTGACTTTTTAGGGTCAAGCTTATCATCGAATCTGACATGAATTGATTCTTCCATAATCCGTGATTCTGTGTTATAAACTCTGTAGCCTCTTGAGTGTTCAGAGTATCCTAACAGCAGACACTTCTGTGCTTTGGAATCAAACTTGGCAAGATTCTCTTTAGTGTTTAACATAAAACAAATACATCCAAAAGGGTGAAAATAAGAAATGTTAGAAATTTTATTCTTCCACAATTCATAGGGAGTTTTACTCAAAATAGGTCTTATGGAGATTCTATTTAGAATATAACATGCTGTGTTGACTGCCTCTGCCCAAAAGTGCTTAGCCATGTCAGTTTCTTGGATCATGGTGCGAGCCATTTCTTGTAAAGTTCTGTTCTTTCTTTCTACAACTCCATTTTGTTGTGGAGTTCTAGGACAAGAAAAATCATGAGATATCCCATGTGAATCAAAAAGTTTTTCAAAATCTTTATTTTCAAATTCTCCACCATGATCACTTCTGACCTTGACGATTTTGCAATTCTTTTCGTTTTGCACTTGGGTGCAGAAGGAAGCAAACACAGAATGTGACTCATCCTTGTGTCTTAAGAATTTTACCCATGTCCAACGACTGTAATCATCAACGATGACTAGTCCGTATTTCTTACCATTGATAGAAGCAGTTTCCACTGGTCCAAATAGATTAATGTGAAGAAGTTCCAATGGTCTAGAGGTAGAAACAATATTCGTTGCTTTAAAAGAAGTTTTTGAAAACTTGCCTTTCTGACATGCTTCACAAAGAGCATCTGAAGAGTACTTCAGATTTGGAAAACCTCTGACAAGTCCAAGCTTGTTCAGCTGTGAGATTCTTCTCAAGCTAACATGACCCAGACGTCTGTGCCAGACCCATTGCTCTTCATTGACAGACAAAAGACACTTTACATTTTGATGTTTTAAATCTGATAATTTAAATTTGTAAGTATTGTTCTTCCTTTTACCATTGAACAGAACAGATCCATCTTTTTTACTAACATCCTTACATGACGTTTAATTGAAGATAGCATCATAACCATTGTCACTAAATTGGCTAATTGACAATAAATTATGCATTAGACCTTCAACTAAAAGAACATTATTTATAGAAGGAATTTTACCATTACCAACAGTTCCGGAGCCAATGATTCTTCCCTTCTGATTTCCTCCGAAACCAACGACACCTCCAGGCTTAAGTTTCAGATCTTGGAACATATGCCTTTCTCCCGTCATGTGTCGCGAGCATCCACTGTCCAGGTACCATGACTGGTTTTTCAGTGGCGCCATTAAGGATATCTGCAACATACACTATCTTATTCTTAGGTACCCATTTTGTGGGTCCTTTCACATTAGTCTCTCCAGAGGTTCTGACACCTTTGGATTTTCGTGCAGCAGGATAATAGTGCGGTATTTGTGCATAATATTTAAGTTTGGAAGTTTTCTTCCGTGTCTGTGTTTGTGATATAACAGACTTAGAACCTTCTTGTTCTGGACATTTTAGTTTAGTGTCAGCACGCACAAAATGTTTAGATAGAGGTATTAGTTTGATATTCTTGGTTTCATCATATGGTTGTGATGGTCCTGAATATCCTAGACCTCTACTTCCACTTCTGCTAACTCCATAGATCATTGAAGCCATTTTACTTCTATCTATGCTTTTAGCAAGGAAGTGTTGAAAAACTCTATCATATCTGACCACTTCATTAGTGTTGGTTATGTTAGAAGTGATCTCTTCTTCTAACTTAAAGACTTTACTTTTTAAAGCAGCATTTGAGTTTTCTAAGAAAAATAATTTTTTGTTCAATTCTGAAATAGTTTGCTTGCTTTTAGTAAGATCCTCTGAAGGAACCACAAAAGTCGTTTTCAGAGTTTTGTGTTTTCTTAGAAGGAGTTGATATCTTTCCATAAGTTCAGATAATCCTATTTCAAGTTCAGAACGAGATAAGGAAGAAAGTACCTCTCTTTCGTCGTCAGAGTCTGATAGTTTTCCTTCTGACAAGACATCATTTGTGTTGGTATTAGCCATAAATGCTACGTTGGCATGCTCTCCATCAGAATCTTCTTCTGACTCTGAATCATCCCATGTTTCCATAAGACCCTTTTTAGTTTTCTTAGGTCTTCCATCTTTCTTGAACTTTGGACAATCATTCTTGATATGTCCAGGCTCCTTGCATTCAAAACATGTAACTTCTCTTCCATAGGTTTTCTTTTGACCTTGTGTAGGCTCAGATCTTCTTCTTGGTCCTTTGAACTTATTTTTTCTGTATTTCCATAGTTAACTTATCTTCTTTGATATGAGAGATATATCATCTTCGTCTGAATCCTCTTCAGATTCTTCCAATTCTTCCTCTGCTTGATATGCCTTTTTCTTCTCAGACTTAGCCTTTAGAGCAATAGATTTACCTTTCTTCTGAGGTTCATCTTCTTGAAATTCTATTTCATGACTTCTTAAAGAACTAATTAGTTCCTCAAGACTTATGTTGTTTAAATCCTTTGCTAGTTTCAAGGCTGTTACCATTGGTCTCCATTTGACAGGCAGACTTCTTATAATCTTCTTGACATGATCAGCAGTAGAATAACCTCTGTCCAGAACTTTGAGTCCTGCAACAAGCATCTGGAATCTTGAAAACATAGTTTCCACAGATTCATCGTCTTCCATTCTGAAGACCTCATTTTTCTAGATTAATGCAATAGCCTTTGTCTCTTTGACTTGAGCGTTGCCTTCATGAGTCATTCGGAGAGACTCAAAAATAGACTTTGCAGTTTCTTTGTTTGTAATCTTTTCATATTCCGTATATGAAATTGCATTTAATAGAATCGTTCTTGCTCTGTGATGATTCTTGTAAGTTTTCTTTTGAGCATATGTTAATGCACTTCTGGCATTCTTTTTGCCTTTAGAATTTACAGGGTGACTGCAGCCATCAACTACCAGATCCCATAGATCTAAGTCAAAAGCCAGAAAGTAACTTTCAATTCTGTCTTTCCAATATTCAAATTTTCCCCCATCAAATATATGAGGTTTTGCACTATAAGAATCTCTTTCATTTGCAGTAATATTTGATTCAGGTGCAGCCATCATTTTCCCACTTGGATCGGTACTGAACACTGTTAAGTGCTTGATAAAAATTCAACCTTTTTATCACCTCAAAACCGGAGCTTTGATGCCAATTGAAGGTATGAAAAACACAAGAAAGGGGGGTATGAATTGGTTTTTCAAGATAAAATCTTTTCTCTTATACAAACCCCTTTTTAACAACTCTTTAACTTATGAGTGATAATCTTTATGAAGCTTGAAAGAGATAACACAGTATGTTTATACTAGTTCACTTGAGAATTTCTCAAGTTAATCTAGTCCACCCGCCAAGGTGATTTCTCCTCTCTCAATCGAGGTCATAATCCACTAATCAATCAGATTAATACAATGCACAAGCCTAACTGCTGGTGACTAACAACAACCTCTAAAACTCTCAAGTTCTAGACTTCTCAAGAGATCTAACCATACTGGTCTCTCTTAAGGAATAACCTCTAAGACTCTCACTAGTCCTAGACTTCTCAAGAAATCTAACCTCACCAGGTTTTTCTCAAGGCATTTCAAACAGCAGTTTGAAAACAGTTTTGTTTACAAGGTATTGCTTCTAGCACAAGCTGAATATGTAAACTATTTTACAGCACAGAAAAATGACTTTTTGAAAGATAATAGCAAAAGTTAGAGCGTGTTTGAATCAGCGAAGTTGTTATCATTCTTTGAGTCTTCAAATTCTTTTATAGCCGAGTAAAAGTAACCGTTGCAAAGTAATCATGACTATTGACGACAGTTTGGTAGAAACGTTAGGACAAATAAAACCTTTTGCGTCCTGTCTTGTCAGTATATATTCGTTGGCACTGTTACCAAGAAATCTTTATTTGAACTTTTGCACAGTTACCAAGATATCTTCGTTTGAACTTCATTGCTTAGTTTTCTAATCTTCTTAACTTCAGAGGCTTCTGCGAGCATGAGTAAGAAGGGAAAACGTAGCTTGGTTCTTTAAGATCTTCAAGCATTTGAGTCCTCAGAGCTGCGCCTTCGGAGTCTTTAGCACTTGATCTTCAGAACCTTGTTTGCTTAGAATGTTGTCATCATATCTTCAGAGGCTTCTGATGGTATTTAATTGAAGCATGAGTAGAGTCTATAGTTGAGTCTTCAGAACCTTTATCTAAAGAGCGTAAATCTTCAGCATTTAGACTTCGTTCATCAGAACCTCAGTCTTCATATTTACAGAACTTGATTTCTTTATATATTATATCAGAGTCTACGATCTTCAGATTCTTCTGAAGTGATTTAGCACATCAGGTAAAACGCGTAGGCGAAGTATTCTCTTTTAAACAACATATTCACGCCATTTTAACAAAAGCAGAACCTGTTTGTTAGATTTTCGCAAATAACAAACATTAGTCTTATAAAATTATTCATATAAACATACTTGTTTGATATCATCAAAACTCAGAGGTATTAATGCAGAACCAACTCTTGTTCTTACACTATTTATCAGGTATGTGTAGCGAGCGATTTTGGACGCGGTTCTTAAGCGCTGGTCGCTCTCTGCGGTTAAGCTTAAACTACAGGTCGATTCATTTTTTATCCTATTGTGAGCTGAATAAGGAAGGGAAATAGATGTCTCCAATTAACCCTGCTTTGCATACTGAGTTTAAACAGCGGTCTGTTAGGTTACGAATGCTATCAATGTGGGGGGCCTTTGTACTGGTTATTTGTATTTTCGCCAATACGGTTTTCTTTCTTTCTAGGACTTTCTAGTGGGGAACAAGGGTTAGGATGTTAGGACTGATGCTTTTGAATTACTGCTTTTGATTGATGGAGATATGGGATTTGGGTTTTTTGTTGATTGTGCTCGCTAAGATCTTTTCTTTCGATCTTATGCCTACGTATTCCCGTTTACCGAAACAGGGAAATCAGAGCGTTCGAAGTTCCTCCTATTCTATGGGAGGAAATTGGTTTTTGGTGTCTTGTTCAAAGCCCAAGACGTGAAGCGAAAGGTGATTTGTATCTTGTTCAAAGCCCAAGATGTGAAGCTGAAAAGTCTATTTGTGTCTTGTTCAAAGCCCAAGACGGGAAGCTGAAGGACCTCGACTTTAGAGAGAATTTGTCATCTCTAAATAAGGGTTTGTCTGTCACAATTGTTGGGTGACTGGTTATAAAGGAGAATTACTTTAACCGGGATATGCGAATCCTAGTAATGCCATAATTTCCTTTATAGGGGATTTTAACCTAAAGGAGAAGACTTTAACTCAGTGTAGAGCAATGATATCTTTCCTTAGGAATTTCTCATGCTAAAAGAGGGACAGTGGCATGGATGTAGATGATCCAGAGGCTTGCCGCTTACAGTGATTAGATGAAGGGGAAGGAGTGGTTGATGTTTGTGTACTGTGAACGAGGCACAGCTTTGATGCTAAAAGGTTGATTGGATCAACTAGTGGTTTTCTTATACAAAGCCTAAGAGGAGGCTAATATGTGTCTCGTACAAAGCCCGAGAGAGAGGCTAAAAGGTTTTTGACTCAATGAGGGAGTCTTTTATACTCAACAAGAGAGTGATTTTGTATCTCGTACGAAGCCTGAGATGTAGGCTACAGGGTTTGACTCAACAAGAGAGTCTTTTATACTCAACAAGAGAGTGTTTTTGTATCTCGTACGAAACCCGAGATAGAGGCTGAAGATGTTTGGCTCAATAAGAACCTCTTTGTATCTCGTATAAAGCCCGAGGTGGAGGCGAAAAGGTGATTGACTCAACGAGAGAGTCTCTTACGTGTCTCGTACAAAGCCCGAGAGAGAGGCTAAACGTTGTTTGACTCCGCTGGGAAGAATCATTGTACAAAGCCCAAGAGGAGGCTATGGTGACTGTTTCAGTTGAGTGACAGGTCCAGTATGCGGATTTTGAAAGAGAAAATCAGTTCTTATATGAGCAACACTGTACTCAAGGATTTGTTTCAAGGATCCGGGTTATTCCTGTTCTTTAAGGAAGCGGGAAATTCGAAGGGTATTGAGACTGTCCGAGTCTGCGGATTCCTTCCTATTTAACGAAGGGGGCACTTGAGAATGTCTTTGAGACTCAAGGAAGTTAGACTGTCCAAGTCTAGAGTTTCATCTTTTGTACTATGCTTTGAGAAACAGTAGTAGACTCTTTGAAAGGACTGTTCTATGAAGATGACTAGGTTATGTTCCTATACCTCTAGGAGGTCGTCGGGACAATTTGTACGAAGCCCAAGAGGAGGCTGGAAACTTTTAAGAAGCCGACGGGTCCTTGTACTAAGCCCAAGAGGAGGCTATCATTCCCGGAGGAAGAGATCGTTATACGAAGCCTAAGAGGAGGCTGTGAATACTTCTAAGAAGCCGACGGGTCCTTGTACTAAGCCCAAGAGGAGGCAGGGATGCTTTTAGGAAGCCTGTGGGTCCTTGTACGATGCCCAAGAGGAGGCCGATGCTTTTAAGAAGCCCGTGGGTCCCCAAACCCCGAGAAATTCAAGGCAAGTTATTCACAAGGAATAGATCAAGTCAGGAAAGTTCGATAATTTGGAAGAAACTCAAAGATGCCATTCACGGAGAATACTTTCATCTCTGGGAGTAGAGTTTCTTGACAATTCCTAATGAGGACAGCCGAAGAGAAGACTGTATCTGGTGATCCTATTTGGGGATCTAGGTGTCTATTTCTATGAATAAACGAAACGGCGTCACCTAGTTCTAGACGCAGTTGCCGGGGAAACTCTAAATATCTATACTATTATTACACAGTTGATATGAGTTTATGAAAGAAGACTTACAACGAAACAGCCCCACAATACAGTTATATATATATATATATATATATATATATATATATATATATATATATATATATATATATGAGTTTATGAAAGGAGACTTACAGTGAAACAGCCCCACAATACAGTTATATACATATGAAAGCGGTAAATGAAAGCGGGTAAACACTTACTCGGTTGTAGAGCTTCCATGCTGTTTGGTTAGTTGTTCAACAAAGAAAGATTGAAAACAACAGTATATTCAAAATCAAAGGAGAAAGTGCTTTGAAATAAAAATATTTGGGGTTTACAGCTCAAGGAGAGGCCCAGGGTTTTATCAGAGAGCGCACTGTTGAATTTGTACAGAGGGACTTATACAAGTGACTGAGGCCCAAAAAAGGGTTTCTGTACAAAGGGATGGGCCTTACACTCTCTCAAGAGGCCCAAAGAGTTTTTAAGAAAGGAAATGGGTCTTACTACTCGAGGGTAGGCCTAGTTGGTTAATTTTAAACTGGCGACGATCGCGTCGTTTATTTGAAAATGTACAGAGGGACTTATACAACGAATGAGGCCCAAAAAGTTTTCTGTACACAAGGGGTTGGGTCTTACACTCTAATAGAGGCCCAAAGAGTTTAAAGAAAAGAAATGGGGCTTACAACACGAGGGGAGGCCCAAGGTCTTTATTTTCAAGATGAATATTCACTTTTAAAATGCTTAAAAACAATTAAAAATGAATTTATTCACAAAAATGCCAACTATATTAAATAAATAATATAAATTTGATTTTTT
The DNA here is from genome assembly GCA_022829125.1 of Lathyrus tuberosus. Taxonomy (NCBI): domain Eukaryota; kingdom Viridiplantae; phylum Streptophyta; class Magnoliopsida; order Fabales; family Fabaceae; genus Lathyrus; species Lathyrus tuberosus. The sequence goes on from JALAZF010000034.1 coordinate 19,033,110, forward strand.
TGTAGAATAAAATATTTTACTATTTTTGTGATTTTTCAGAAAAAGAACCAATAAAAAATAATCAAAATTGAAGGAGTTATTAATTTTCCAAATCATTATAAAATAAAATGAGAAAATATAAAAAAGAGGGGTTGGGTCTTACACTCTATTAGAGGCCCAAAGTGTATTTTTGTACAAAAGATGGGGCTTACAACTCAGGGAGAGGCCCAAAATATTTTCAATTTGAAAATAGTGATCGCGCCGAGATTTTTAACGTATCGGGACTTATACAATAACTGAGACCCAAAATTGTTTTGTTAAAAAAGGGTTGGGTCTTACACTCTATTAGAGACCCAAGTGTTTGAAAAATATTTGTTAGGGTGAAAATAAAAGAAAACCCCAATTTCATTTTTTTAGGCATTTTTTCAAGAAAAATTAAGTAAAAAAATGATAAAAATATCAAATAAAATCATTAAATAATGATTAAAGTTTATGAAAAAAACATTTTATCCACATAAATATTTAAAATCATTTTGGTTTTAAAAAATCAAGAAAAAAAAATCATTTTAAAAGCATTTAAAACAATTTAAAACACTATTTTTAAATATATTAAAAATACTACTTTTTTTGTGATTTTTTGTGGATTAAAATATTATGGGGTATAAATTGGAAAATGATTATTTTTTGCTATGTAAAAAAAAATTGGTTGAGTTTTGAAAATAAAAAGTAAGAAAAAGAGGAAAGATATCAAAATATCATCTCCGACATTTCTTTTGGGGTAAAAACGAGTACCGAAACTTTAATTTTCAACACGTTTTTTATCAAATTTCAAACACTCATAACTCTCTCAATTTTTATCGGAATCAAAATCTGGAAGTACCTATCATGACCGATTTTTCGCAAGGAATCCGATGGTATCGTACATACACACTGAAACTCGACGTACAAAACACGCAAATCGAAAAACCAGAACTGCGCGTAATTGAAAACATCGTTTCCCGCCAAACTTCCGACGCGCGTAACTCTCTCGATTTTTAACGGAATTAAGATCCGAAAGAGTCTATCTTGACCGATTTTTCGCAAGGAATCCAATGGTATTGCACATGCACGCTGAAACTCAACGTACAAAACGCAGCAGCAAAAAAACCAAAACTGCGCGTTAGTTGAAAACATTGTTTCGCGCCAAACTTCCGACGCGCGTAACTCTCTCGATTTTTAACCGAATCAAGATCCGCAAGAGTCTATCTTGACCGATTTTTCGCAAGGAATCCAATGGTATCACTCACGCACACGGAAACTCAACACACAAAATGCAGAAATTAAAAAACCAAAACTGCACGTTGTTTTCGACGCCGTTTCGCGTCAAATTTCCAACGCGCGTAACTCTCTCAATTTTCATCGGAATTGAAATCCGTAAAAACCTATCTTGACCGATTTTTCACAAGGAATCCAATGGTATTATTCACGCACTCGGAAACTCACTGTACAGAACACACAAAGCAAAAAAACCAGAACTGCTATCGTTAATTCGACGTCGTTTCGCGTCAAATTTCCAACGCGCGTAACTCTCTCAATTTTCATCGGAATTGAAATCCGTAAAAACCTATCTTGACCGATTTTTTGCAAGGAATCCAATGGTGTTACTCATGCACACTAAAACTTAATGTACATAACACATCAATAAAAAAAACCAGAACTGGATATGATTTTAAAACAACCAAAATTCCACATATAAACATGTTAAAATGCAAACAGTGGGAGAATCACAACATACACATTAAGGACTACATTTTTTCCTCAAGAATTGTTCAATATGATGCATGTATGTGGACAACAAAGGAAAGCATGATTCAAAGAATTCAAGTTGTGAATTTTACCTCTTTTTTAGAGATTTTGGGCAACCTACCAAGTGCTTTGTTCCAGAAATGCTTTGATGCTTTGGACAACCTCAAATGACCTCTTAGAAGCTTTTAGGATGGTTGGAATCGGCTGGAAACCTCTGGAGCAAGTTTGAACACTTTCTCGCAAAATGGTCAAAAGTGGCCAAAATGCCAACTCTCTCAAATGGTGTTCCAGATGTGTGGCACCATTTGGGACAGTTCAAGGATGATATTTAGAGTGTGTTTGAGATTTTATCTGGTTTGGAAAGTGACTGAATCAAGACATGGCTTAAAAAATGCAAAAAAGTGCCATTTTGAGGTTTTGAGAGGTGACTTTGTGATGTTGGTGTTATAGGTCACTTGTGAGAGTTTGGATCACCTATATATGATGTTTATGAGGTGTTAGGATCATGAGTTGTGATGGAAATGCTCTCTAACTCAAAAACTCAGAATTTCCTTACTAAAGAAGGCATTTTGGAGTGAAAGAGAGAATTTGAGGAAAGCATCTGTTTGATGGCTTTGGTGTACTCAAACTGAGCACAAATGAGCTCTATTTATAGTAGAGCAAGTTTTTTTTGGGATCCACAGTGAATGGTGGCTGCAGCAGAGGTTTGGCCAATGTTGGCCAATGGAAATGCAAGTCACCTCTAGCCATTGACTAGAGGTTAGGGCACAGGGTTGTGGTTCCCTTGGTCTTGGATAAGTCTTGACTGATTTCAGATGAGAATGGCTCAGTCCATGCCACCTCTAAGCATCTATTAAATGCTCCAAACCAAAATTGGAGTTTTGTCCCTCTTTTAGGGATTTCTAGGTTTTGGCATGCTTTTTTTGGTTCCTTGGACTTGGGAGGTTCATGGATCAGATCATCCCACTTGGATTTGATCCTTAGATGTGTTCAAACTGATGACAAGGCTTGAAAATTCGTGTGGCATAAAAAAAGTGCAAATCTGCCCTGAAAAATTCAGCTTCAGCAAGGCCTTTTGTAAGATCCATAACTCCCTGCTCGAGTATGCTACATGGACGTTCCAGGACTTTCCGGAAAGCTTAGATGACGTACTTCAACTTTGATGTTTGACATTAGACCTGGTTCAACTTGGATCATGGAGAAAAACAGCCTTGAAGTTGGGACATTGTGCTGAAATTACAAGGCAGATTTTTGGCTAAGTGCTGAAAAATGTCAATTTTAGGTTTTTAGCCATTTTGATCCAACCATAACTCAAAATCCATGATGAATTGGGATGAAGTGTAGTTAACACTTTTGTAGAGGGCCATGAGGGCTAAAAATCCATCTTTGGATGGGGAAAAATGGCTTTGTGGTTTAGGAGTTATGATCCTCCAAAGTTGGTACCCTTGCCACTTTTTTTCATAACTTAGAAAATTTTCTAAGTTTTTATAGTTACCCCTTTTACAAGTTATCCCACTTTCTTTGATTTTTCTTGATGAATGATGATTCCAATCACACATTAACATCATTTTAGGGTTAAAAAACCATTTTTATGAAAAATCTCAAAAAGTCAAAGTTTGACTTTTGTGCACAGTTGACTTTTTATCAGATAAATTCCAAACTGTGCGATCCTCTAGGAAATCATGTCCTTGACCTAAATCAAAATTGATGGACATGTTCCATGGGTGTTATAGGGTGTATTTAATCGTGTCCCACGGCTTGGGAGCATGTCCTGGTCAAAAGTCAAAGCTACAGTTGACTTTTCTCGCGAAACCCTAACTGTGGTTCGGATGAAATTGAAACTTGTTGATCAAGCTTCTTGAATTAATCCATTGTTGCAAATGGATCAATGTGGTGTTTTAGGGATCCTCAAATCCTCTCTTGAGGTCTTGTTCGTGTTCTGTCCCAAAAGTCAACTTAGGGGTGAATTAGGTCAAGAAACCCTAATTCCTGATTTTTGATGTATCCATCCCCTGAGGCTAAATTGACTTGATGATGGGGTTTATGATGTTCCATGGAGCATTTTAGGTTATGCTTTGAAGCATTGGCTCATGCCCAGAGGAAAATTTCCATCTGGAGGCCCTAGTCGACCAAACCCTAATTTGGTGACACTGGCGATCCTGAGGCTTGATCCACCTAGAAGGGAGCAGCCTTGTGCTTAATCCTTGAAGTGGGAGTCCTCTTGATCCATTGTGGATATTTGAGAGGCTAGACAAGTTGAAGATTATGTCATTCCTTGATTGATTCTTTGTCTAAGAGCTCTGAGAGGGTTTGAAACCCTAGTTTTGATTGTAGTGAATGCTCACCTATCTTTGGGGAGACTGATGAGGTACAAAGGTACATCCATATTGTGCTGATGATTTGTACAATGATGGGAAATCTTAGTGGTCAAAATTTGGGGTATGACAGTGTGTTGCAATCATTGCAACCTCAGCCCAAAACAGCTTCTTCATTCCCGCACTAACCAACATGCATCTAACCCTTTTCAGAATGGTTCGATTAAACCTTTCAGTCAAACCATTTTGTTGGGGAGTACCTGCAGCAATTATGTGCCTTGAAATACCAGACACATCATAATAGTTGTCAAAAGCCTCATTACAAAATTCAAGACCATTTTCGGTCCTCAACCTATTAACCTTCTTGTTAGTTTGATTTTCAACCAGAGTCTTTCAACTTTAAAATTTTCAAAAGTTTCATCCTTAGTCTTCTGGATGAATATCCATAACTTTCTAGAATGATCATTAACTATGGATAGGAAATACTTTGCACCTGAGTTTGAAGGATTTCTTGAAGGCCCCCAAAGATCAACATGACTGTAATCAAGGGATCCATGTGTTCTTTGTTTACCTTTGTTAAATTTCACTCTACAAGATTTACCAAATACACAAGGTTCACAAAACTTCAATTTTTCGACCTTGTCACCACAAAGAAGATTTTGTTTTGACAATTCGACCATGCCTCTTTCAATGACATGGCCAAGTCGCTGGTGCCACAACTCAGTTCTCAAATCACGTTTTGTGGATGCCATGTCTGCTAAACCACTTACAGCCTCAGCCTTAAGGGTATACACGCATTGTTTCTTCACGTCTCTCAAGACTTCCTCCGACCCTTTCATTACCCTTAGGATACTTTGCTCTTCTTTAAAAACATATCCTTTCTTGTTGAATTCACCAAGAGAAATCAAATTTCTCTTAATTTCAGGTACATACCTGACATCAGTCAATAGCCTTATTGACTCATCATGGAGCTTGAATCTCATAGATCCAATACCTGCAATTTTGCAAGCTTTTTTGTTTCCCAACAACACTAATCCACCATCTTGATCACATAATTCCTCAAACACATATTTGTTTAGAGTCATGTACCAAGTACACCCTGAATCCGTAATCCACTTCTAGCTAGAGTCGTTGCTTGAAACCACCAGGACATCATATGATTCATAATCATCTTGCACAATGGCTGCATTATCATTATATTTTCCACCATGATTATCCACTCGATCAGGACACACCTTTCTTGTATGATCCTTCTTATTACAATGATAACACCTAATTGCAGAAGCATTATCACCATAATAATTCAATAGGACTTTACCCTTCTTCTTCTCAAACTTACCATATTTCTTTGAGAACTTTACTTTAACGGACAAACCCTTACCAACAAAAGATAGTTTATGCTCATTTATTTCATTTAAGTCCTTCGAGTACAAGGTTGATTGAACTTCTTCAAAGATGAGGAACTTTCTTCCATACAATAGAGTTTCTTTGAAGTGATCATGAGATTTTGGTAAAGCACACAACAATAGCAACACTTGATCTTCATCATCAATCTTGACCTTGATATTTTTAAGATATAGAATCAACTTGTTAAACATACCTAGCTGCTCAGCCAAGACTTTGTCTTCACTCATCTTGAATGAATACAAAGTTTACTTCACGTAGAGACGATTGACGAAGGATTTGGTCATATAAAAACCTCTGAGTATGCCCCACACACCCGCTGTCGTCTTTTCCTTCAAGACCTGCCTAAGAACCTTATCACCAAGGCTCAATATGATATAACTGTGGGAGTTCTCGATCATCATCGTTTTCTCCTTCTCAGTTAGGGAAATATCCATCTTCTCTGATCCTTTCAACGCTTCTAACAAACCCTGTTGATTTAGTAGGTCTTGCATCTTCAAGCGCCACAAGCTTAAATCCTTCACACCGGTGTATTTCTCAATGTCATACTTTTTTTAGGACACCTTATCCTCTATGATCACCATACCAATTTGTTGTGAAACGATGCCCAAGAAAACAGAGTATGATCGGTTTCTTAATTAAAAAGAAAACCACAAAGTAAAAGAAAAAAGAGAAAAGAAAAGAAAGAACAATCAAAATGGTTAAAAGCTAGATTCTTGATTCAATTACACATTAGGGAACAATGTTTACAATTTAATCTCAACCACATCCCTTTTCCCATCTGATTATGATTATCAAGGATTGATGGAGAAATGAGAACTAGTATGATATTTATAAGAAAACTAAACCATAGATTTCAACTAACATACTAAACAATTGGCCCAAAAGACTAGCCCAATTCAACATGCTAACTTAAATAACAAGCTAATATTTTTCTACATGCAAGAACAAAATTAGACTACGACATGCACAACTTCGACTACTGTCGAACCATGAAGTTAACCTTGCCGAGGCTAGAGTTCGATCCAAATACCACATATGACCACAACCTCATTACCTTAGTGGTGATATCCAACCTATAAAATGAATAGTTTGGAGATAATTTGAGTAACAAATAATATCTTCGAAAGGTGTTTCTCATCAAATGTGAATACCTTGTAACAAAGCCATAATGTTTGAATGAAGAATATTCGAAAATATAATGCTACCATAATAACTCTTATTAAATTTCCCTTATGATATCTGATTGAACCTTCAAAACTAGTTTCACTAGAATTGGTTTGTGCACTTTCATTCACATTTGTTAAAATGTAATTCTTTGTGTCAAGCATAAGTGTGTGTTCGACAGATTCGAAATAACGTGCGTTCGAAAGAGTCGAACAAAGTCTGTATTAATTGTATTCTATAGAAAGTTAAATACAGTTTTTCGAAGTATATTGTTGTTGTTGTTGAAGGATTTAAGACAAAGTTAAAATTTAGCATTAGTTAGTTAGTTAGTTAGAGATTAATTGGTGTGCAAGTAATTTCATCCATAGATAAGGAGGTACCATATCATTGTAGATATACAGAACAAGAGAAAGTTAGAATAAACACAGAGAGAATCTTATCAGAATTTGATTCATATTCTTTCTTTTCTCCCAAAACCCTAATTTTTCTTTTCTTCCTCAATTCACTTTTACGGATTTCTTTTCTTCTCAAATCATTGTGCAGCAGAATCATCTTGCAACCAAGGAATGGTTGAATCACTCGAGTTAAGAGTGAGGAATGATCAATAAGAAAGGTTGATTCTTGTTCATCAAGATTTATTCGGATTATCTCCAAGTTTGGGGTTAATTTCACACATCTGGTATCTAGAGCTTTGACTGTGATTCTGGAAAGCATAACGCAATGACTTCTCATCTGAACGGGCATTTTCCAGCGAATCTTCCAATCTTGAATGGTAAGAATTATGAAAATTGGTGTAAATAAATGAAGGTTTTTTTCTTTTATCAAGAACTTTGGGATCTTGTGAAGAATGAAGTAACACCAATTAGAGAGAATGATACAGATGAATAAAAGGATTCACACAAAGATTTAAAGAAAAAATATTATAAATCTCTCTTTATAATCCATCAAAAAAGTACTCAAAAAAGGAAGCATGGGACATCCCAGAGAAATCGTTTGGAGGCACTGAGAAGGTGAAAGAGGTGAGGTTACAAACTTACAAAAGAACATATGAATTGCTTCATATGGAAGAAAGTGAAAGCATCACTAATTTCTTCACTAGAGTAACAAGGTTGGTGAATCAAACCAAGATGTGTGGAGAAGTGTTGACATCAAGATCATTAGTTACAAAGATATTGAGGTTAATGAATATAAAATTCGATCATGTGGTAGTAGCCATAGAAGAATAAAATGATTTTTCAAGTATGACAAAAGAAGAGATTCAAGGGACGCTTGAATTTCATGAACAAATAATGGCTGAAAGATTTGATAGCAAGATAAAGAGTGATATAGCTTTGCAGGCGCATTCAGCAAAAGAAAAGAAACACAAAGGAAGATGGAATAGTAAGAAAGGTAGAGGAAATTACAACAATTCGACTGGTAGAGGAAACCAACAAGAAGGAGGTTCATCAAATCAGAGACAACCCTCGAACCTAAGCAATCACAGAGGTGGTGCTGCAAGTAGAGAAAGAGGTGATGGAAGAAAACCTAATAAAATCCATATTTAGTGTTATAGCTGTCAGAAGTATAGGCATTATGCAAGTCAATATCGAGGAGTCAAGAAAGAAAATCAAGAAAGTGATTCAAGACTTGCAAAACACGAAGAAGAAGATGAGATGTTATTGATTGCCACAACGAAATATGAAGAAAGATTCAAGGATCAATGGTACTTGGACTCAGGTTGCTCATCAGGCATGGCTAGAAGGAAAGATTGGTTTGTCAACATAAGTCCCTGATGAAGAACAAGGTGAAATTCGTAAATGAAAATACCATGACTACTAAAGGTATTGGTGATGTTCTAATTATGAGGAAGGATGGAAAAGGGTTAGTAATTTCCAATGTACTATACATACTAGGCATGAAAAGTAATTTACTCAGCATAGGACAATTGATCTAGAAAAATTACAAAGTGTTAATCGAAGATAAGATGATGAGAGTTCTTGACTAAGATGGTAAGTTAATTTTGAAGGCACCTATGTCTCAGAACAGAACCTTAAGGATTGAACTTAATGTGATGGAACATAAATGTCTGGCAATTGCAGCTAGCAGAGATGAATGGTTATGGCACTACAAACTTGGCCATCTCAATTTCAAAGACATCATAAATATGAAAGGAAGAAACATGGTTTCAGGATTACCAGAAATCGAAATTCCAAATGAAGTGTGTAGAGAATGTGTTCAAGCAAAGAAACACAGGAATACCTTCAACAATGGATCATGAAGCAAGTCGAAGGCAATGCTTGAAGTCATATATTCATATGTGTATGGTCTTATCCAAGTAAATTCAATTTGAGGTAATTAATACTTTGTCACATTCATAGATGATTTTAGTCGAAAACTATGGACATACCTAATCGATAAGAAAAGTGATCTGCTTGAGGTGTTCACAAAGTTTAAATCTATGGTGGAAAAACAAAGTGGTAGAAAGCTTAAAACTCTAAAGACTGATGGTGGTGGATAATATGCATTGAAAGATTTCGATTTCTTTTGAGAAAGAATGGATTGTGCATGAGGTGGCGTCACCCTACACTCTGCAGCAAAATGGAACTGCAGAGAATAAGAATAGAACCATCATGAACATGGTAATGAGTATGCTAAGAGGAAAGCATTTGCCTAATGAACTATGGGGTGAGGTTATGTCGACTGCAACATACATCCTGAACAGATGTCTGACTAAGAAGCTAGAAGGAATCACACTAGAAGAATGTTGGTCTGGTGTCAAGCCTAGCTTAAATTATCTGAAGGTGTTTGGATCGATAACACATAGACATGTGCATGATCAGTTGAGATGGAAGCTTGAAGACATATCTTATCAAATGATCCTGATAGGATATCATATGAATGGTGGATACAAACTGTTCGATCTCTTGAACAAGCAAGTAATGATCAACAGAAACGTGATCATAGATGAGTTGAAGAAGTGGGATTGGAAAACAATGTCAAGAAGGATTAAGTGATAATCCTATGTGATGAACTAACTAGTGAAGCCAACATAGAAGTTCGACAAGAAGAAGTCAGAGGTCAAGCAGGCACAAGTAGGCCTCAAAGAACAAGAAACATGCCTACAAGGTTGCAGGAATGTGTGATTACATCAGATGATACGGTCAATGATGAAGGATTTGTCTACTATGCTTTATATGCAAATATTGAGCCAACCAATGTAACTTGGGCATTGAAGGATGGTTGTGGCGATGAATGAAGAACTGAAGTCCATAAAAGTTATCAATACCTGGTCATTAGTCGAGCTGCCACAAGGCAAGAAATCATTTGATGGGAAGTAGGTATATAAAGTGAATTTGAATCCAAAAGAAAAAGTAACTAGACACAAAGCATGTCTTGTAGCCAAAAGATTTCTTCAGAGAGAAGGAATCGACTTTGATGACGTCTTTGCACCAATTATTAGGATCGAAATAACTAGGTTGGTTGTTAGTCTAACAAACATGAATAACTGGTATATGTGTCAGATGGATGTGAAATGTGCATTCTTGGATGGCCCTCTAGGCGAAGAGGATTATGTAGCACAACCAATTGGGTTTGTGAATCAAGGCCAAGAAAGCAAGGTATACGGACTGCACAAAACTCTGTATGGACTCAAACAAGCTCCCAGAGCTTGGAATAAGAAGATAGATAGTTTTCTAAGGGAGAAGGAATTTGTGAAGCGCACAACTAAACATGAAGTATATGTCTGAAGAAGCAAGAGTGAACTGCTTATATTATGTCTCTATGTCGGTGACTTGTTGATAACCGCTAATTGCATAATGGAGATTGAAGACATTAAAGGTGATCTAAGAAAATAGTTTGAAATGTCTGACCTGTATAACATTTCATATTTCCTTGATATTTAATTCTACAATAGTAGTAGAGGTCGGATGATGCATCAAAGAAGATATGCAAGTGAACTAGTCAAACGATTTGAGATCGAATACTGAAATGCAACTTTGACACTTGTTGAACCAAGACTGAAACTGACGAAGGACTTAGATGAAGATGATGTCAATCCAACATAGTATAGAAGACTCGTTGGATTGTTAAGATACCTTTGTCCTACAAGGCCTTATCTAGCATATAATGTAGGTATGGTGAGCAGATTCATGCAGAAGCCAAACGTATCACACCTTGCAACCACAAAGAGGATACTAAGGTATCTCAAAGGAACTCTCGACTATGAAATTTTGTTTTCTGTGAGATGAAGGAAAATAATGCAAACTAGTAGGATACCGTGACTCAAGTTGGTGTGGTGATGTTGTGGATAGAAAATCCACAATTGAGTATGTGTTTATGTTAGGTGGTGCACCAGTTGCTTGGAGTTCGAGAAATGAACCAAAAGTAGCATTGTCATCATGTGAGGCGGAGCACATAGTTGCCTCTCTCTGTGCGTGTCAAGAAACATGGATGGTGAATTCGGTTGGTGAAATTACAGGGAAGGATCGTGGATAAATGACCATGAAGATCGACTACATGTTTGCAATCAACCTGACTAAGAATATGATAGCACATGGAAGAAGCAGACATATCGATATGAGGTTCCATTATTTTTTAGAGCAAGTAGCTAATGGGAAGCTGAATTTGGAACACTGCAAAACTAAGAATCATATTGCAGACATCATGACAAAGGATGTGCAGGTCGAATTGTTCAAGAGATTAAGAATAATGATGAATATAGACAACGTAGACACAATGAATTATGTGGTGTGTTAAAACTGCAATTCTTTTTGTCAAGCATAAGTGTGTGTGTTCAACATAGTCGAAATAGCGTGTGTTCGACAGAGTCGAACATAGTCTGTATTAATTGTATTCGGCAGAAAGTCAAATACAATTTGTCGAAGTAAGTTGTTGTTGTCGTTGAAGGAGTTAACCTCGACAGAGTTAAAACTTAGCATTTGTTAGTTAATTAGTTAGATATTACTTGGTGTGTAAGTAATTTCATCTATATAATTTCATAACAAGAGGAAGTTAGAATAAATGTATAGAGAAACCCTACATAATTTGATCCAGCTTCTTTTTTTTCTTCCAAAAACCTAATTTTTATTTTCTTCCCCAATTCACTTTTACAGATTTCTTTTCTTCTCAAATCATTGTGCAGTGGGATCATCTTACAATTAAGGTGTGCTTGAATCACTCGAGTGAAGAGTGAGGAAAGAATCATTAAGATTGATTGATTTATTCAAAAATAAGATTGATTTTATGGATTTATTCAAAATTAAGATTGATTGATTTATAGATGTCTTAATTAATATTTATGAAGTCTAATAATTAAGATTGATTGATTTGTTGATGTCTTAGCTAATATTTAAAGTTTAATAATTAAAATTGATTCATTTACATGTCAACTAACTCCAAATTACTAAAACATGGCGGAAAAAAAACTATGAAATAGAAAAACACACCACATGAGTCTCTCTACTAAAACTAACAAGTGACACAAGGATCCAACCAAGTTTGCTAGTTTTAAATTTCAATTATTTTGACAACTACATCACGTAACACTTAAGTTGGAATGTAGGTTGGTAGGAAATTTAAAACAAAAACATGTTTTTTTCCCACACCAAATTTACACACTCAATGTCTTGTACTTTTACAATTTCACTTTATTTTCTCATAATTTCATACTTAAAGAAAATCATATTATTCCACCTTTCATGATTGAACATGAATCACATGTAAAAGTCAATACAATCTCTGTATACAAGCTTTTGTCTTTATTCTAAACCAAAAAGTCAACTTCCATTACCTCTTGCTATATTGTAATTGTTTTGACAATGTAAAAGATGCTAAATACATTTCAAACTATTCATCCTAGCTACTCTTACTCACGTTCATGTTAAAATCACTACAAAAATAACCACTTGCTGAGTTTTCTACTACCCAATAATAGTATATAAGGAGAGGCCACACTGATCTTCTTTCATTGTATCTAAGAAACAAGAGATTCATCATGAATGTGTTAAGCAATAAATGCTTAATATTTGTGCTGTTATTGTCTGTATTTGTATCATCATGTGTGAGTAAGATGCAAACTTATGTAGAGACTCAGACATGCACAAGCCGTTGGAGCCCTTGTTTTCTCAAGAGACTACCTTGCCCTTCTCAATGCCCTTCGAAATCGCCAGCTAACTCGAGAGACAAAGTTTGCTATCTTGATTGTGATTCTCCTGTGTGCAAAACTCAGTGCAAAAGTAAGAATGTTTATGTTCAATGCATGATACATTTGCATAGAAATTTTTGGTTTAGCATTTTGTTATGATAAATATAATAGTTTTAATCATATATTGGATTGGATGTGAACAGGTCGCAAACCAAATTGTAACGGCCGTGGATCTGCTTGCTTAGACCCTCGATTCGTTGGTGCGGATGGCATTGTTTTCTACTTTCATGGAAGGAGGAATGAGCATTTCACCTTGGTATCTGATGTCAACCTTCAAATCAACGCTCGTTTTATCGGCCTTAGGCCGAAAGGGAGGCCAAGGGACTATACTTGGATTCAAGCATTAGGAGTTCTCTTTGATTCTCACAGCTTTTCTGTTGAGGCCACCCCATCAACAATTTGGGATGATGAAGTTGACCATTTGAAGCTCTCTTACGACGGAAAGGAACTCGTAATCCCAGAAGGTCACCTTTCTACATGGCAATCTGAGGAAAATCAACTTAGAGTCGAGAGAACATCGAACGAGAACGGTGTCATGGTTACAATTCCAGAAGTTGTTGAAATATCTGTCAATGTGGTGCCTGTCACCAAGGAAGACAGTAGAATCCATAACTATCAGATTCCCGATGATGATTGTTTTCCTCATTTGGAAGTACAGTTCAAATTCTACGGTTTATCGTCTAAAGTTGAAGGTGTTCTTGGTAGAACTTATCAGCCTGATTTTCAAAATCCGGCAAAGCCAGGCGTGGCAATGCCGGTTGTTGGAGGGGAAGACAAGTATAGAACCACGTCACTTGTTTCAGCCAACTGTAATGCTTGTATATTCTCTTTTGCTAAAGATTCTGAGCAGGAAGGATTGGAGATTATTGAATATGGTATGATGGATTGCACTGGTGGTGCCAGCAGTGGTAATGGTATAGTTTGCAGAAGATAAATTTGGTAGTTTCCATTGGTCTCTTATTTTGATTTGAAGTTGTAACTCTGAAAAAAATTGTTTTGTGGGTTGGACTAAGTGGCCAAAATTTTCTTGTTTTGTAACCATATTTCCTTTTGAATAAGAAATGTACTAATTTGTTTGTTTATAAATGATTGAATCATGTGATTACGCACCGACACCCTTGAAAAAAGTTGGTTCTTGTCGATGTCAGACACCAACACTGACACTTGTGACAACCTTCAATTTACTCATTTTTTAAAATTATTATCAATATCAATGTGTCATTGTCGGTGTCAGTGTTGTGTTCGGTGTCTGTGTCCGAACTTCATAGCTTCCTCCATTCATACATTATGATATATCATGCATAAGATCAAGATCATTGTTGAAACTTGAAATTATGACAATATCTTCTTGTATTGGAACCTGTTTTTGTATATTGATATATAAAAGTCTGAAAAGAGCTTATAGCTTAAGTATTCTGAAATAAGAGACAACCAATATTTGGCAGAAAAACTTGTATGAAAAAAGAGAAAAGCAAATTACATTATCAGAAGCAGTACCTTTTCAATAGTTGATTCATTTTCTAAAAGAACTTTTATTGTAATGTGAAAGAAGAACTCTTATACAAAGTACAGCAGAAACTTATAGTAACATACATACAATTTCTAGTCAACTAATTGCTCAAATATTATATAGTAACTTGCTTATAGGCAAAAAAACAAAAAGGAAACAAATGTGATAATGTAACAGAAAAATAACCTTTCATTCATCAAGCAGTGCTTTTCAATTTAGTCATAGGCCAGAAAAGCTGTTATACTAAACGACCTATGGCAAGAATCACGGATACACGAAAAATAACTCATCTTCCACGTGGATTTACCAATTGCGAGAAGACTGCACTCGTAGCAGCGTCTTCACCATCATCGTCTGTGACAGAGTTGCTTCCATCAATCATACTCACACTGTTATCAAAATTCTCAAGTGGTGTCAACTGAATCCCGGTTATGTGGTTTGTGCTGTTATCATCAGGTTCCCTGAGTGCTGATGAGGTTTCTTGTAGCTGCAATGCGTATTCGAGATTCCATAAAACATCTCCCATTGATGGTCTATCCACTCCATACTCGGCCAAACACTTTTCGGCCGTCTCCCCAAACTTCTTAAGCGAAGCAGGATTGACCTTCCCGACAAGTTGTTGATCCATGATTTGATCAAGCATTCCTTTCTTCTGCCAGTTCATCGCCCACTCGGCTATATTAACTTGTTCCCTAGGAAGGACAGGGTTCAAAGCCGGTCTTGTGCATAGCACTTCCATTAAAACTACTCCAAATGAATAAACATCGGATTTCTCTGTGAGTTGTTGCCTTCTAAAGTATTCTGGATCAAGATAACCGAAACTACCTTTAACGGCCGTGCTCACGTGAGTTTGATCGAGTGCAGGACCGGTTTTGGAGAGGCCGAAGTCAGCAACTTTAGCAACAAAGCTATCATCTAAAAGGATGTTTGTTGTCTTTACATCTCGGTGAATAATACTTTGTGATGCACCGGTGTGGAGATAATGAAGGCCTCTTGCTGCTCCGATGCAAATTTCGAGTCTTTGTTTCCATGATAGAGGCGGTAGGTCTGTTCCATACAAATGACTCCTGAGGGGACCATTAGCCATGTATTCATAGACAAGAATCATTTCTGACCTCTCATCACAATACCCAATTAGAGACACAAGATGACGATGGCGAAGCTTGGATAACATCTCGATTTCGGTTCGGAATTCAGCAAGACCTTGTTCAGATCGAGGATTTCCTCTTTTAACAGCTACATTGGTACCATCATCAAGGTTTCCTTGATAAACCCTACCGAAACCACCAACTCCAAGAAGAAGCTTCTCATCGAATTTGTTTGTTGCGTCTAGGATTTCTTGGAAAGTGAAGAACCTTCCAAGATTCGTCGAAGAAATGAAGCTTGCAGTTCCTCCACTCTTCTGCGAAGTTGTTGACATTTTCGTCATGGTCTGAGAGTTTCCATATAAGGGCAATGGCAGCCATGAATGACCACCCTCTTGAGTAGACTTCGACTTTCTTCTAACCAAAAAGCAAAAACACAAACCAACAAAAGCTAAGGCAACAACAGCACCAGCCGCAGAACCAACAATTATCCCTATCTTGTTCTTGTTTGGTTTTGAACTAGGAAGCAGACTCGCAACCGATGAAAGTCCATCCAAGCTCTTCCATGAATTGCTGATTTTCATTATCTCCAATCCATTCATAGTTGCGTTTGTAATGTCTGCCATCGTATCAGGGCCGACACTTACCGTCAAAGTGTTACCGGATGAAGCATTAGAAACAAAGTCCTTATAGTAAGGCAAAGCCAAATCATTAGTCAAAGATGATAGATCGAGGCTTCCAATAGCTATATCCGTATTTATAAACACATTGAACACTAACGTGTTCATCGCCTTGCTAATAATATCGCAAAAGTGCAGCCGAACAAAATAAGAAAAATCCGGATCCACATTAAAACTCCAAGTAATGTTGAAATTCGAATTGGCTACATTTGCATCCCCCATTGCTTCAGCAGTTGCATAGACCCAATTAGGCGCCGTCTCAGCGGTAACGCCCGGTCGATACCTAATGCTTGAAGGGCTAGTCGATACATTAGTGACCGAACTGTTCACATGAAGATACTTCTGATCATTCTCCCAAGTCCTTCCCAACGTATCGTTTTCAGCAGTGAGCAAGGTTCCTCCTATATTCAAACGGTAAACAGTTTCGAAAGCAAGTTCCGAGAGACCGTTAAAGGGCTCTAACGGACTAAGCGCCAATGCCTGATCAACAAACAAATCATCCGGCATCGACACAACTTCAATCGCGTTCACAAAAGCAACCGAACCATTCGAAGGAATGAACGTTACAGTCAAAGTATCAGAGGTTACATTGACAGAATACTCTCTAAACAAATAAGAACCACCATAGTTTCTAAAACTAAAGTTCCTTAACAGAACAAAATCATCACTAACAACTGTTACAGAAGCTGAAGTCAAATCATGGCTAGTGTTTGGAAGAGGATAAAAATATAACCTAATCCAATGCCTACCTGGTTGAACTTCAAATCTATAAGAACCTTTATCAGTGAAAACTCTAGCCGATTCGTAAACTGGAGACGGAACAACACTCGAATTCGAACTAGCAACAACAATTGAATTTCCAGTTTTTAACACTAGCGCAGAATGCTGCGAATCCGGAACAAAATCGCGATCTTGAAAGCTAATACTTTTGGATGAACCACAAGCAATTAAGTAATTATCATGAGGTGTGTATAATGCAAATGACACATTCACCACAAATGCAATAACAGTAACAAGAACCAAAACAAGTTTCACCATCATCACCTTCACCATTGTAGTTAGTTTAGTTTCTCTCCAATATTCTTCACCAAAACCAACCCATAAACGGAGTGTAAGCAATTACAATAATACCCTTATAACTTCAAATCCCAAAAGTCACAGGAAAAAAACAACAACAACCTGCAACAAGAACAACCTCGGATCTATCAAATTGAATGCACAAAAACCAAACAAAACAAAACACAATGATTCTTCCAACATGACAACATTAAAACTCACAAACAACATAAACATAAATTAGCTCAAAAAGGCTGTTCATTAAAATGTATGTACACTTACCTTAGAAGGAAGCAAAATGAGAAAAAGGGGTTGCCACAAAAATGTTGAAATGAAGAAAGTAGAAGTTTTTAGTGTGGTTGCAATGCAATGCAAACACCCTTTTCCAGGCTGTTGATTAGGCTGTCAAAAAGAGGACCCCACAAGGAGAAAGAAAGAAAAAAATATGAAGGTTGAAATTCCTGCAAGTTGCTAGAATTTGATAAAATAAATAAAAACCAGCTGGTTGTGAAGATTTTGTGGAATCTTTGGAACTAAATGAGTGATAAAAAAAAAATTTTAAAAATGGTGGAAGTTAGAGAAATGAGGGTTGAAAGGGTTCTATATTTGTGGAAAAAAAAAAGAAGAAAAGAAACAAAAGAACATGGGATGGAAAGGAATATAGTTGCTGCGCTGGGTTCAACGATATGTGTGGGGTCCAGTTAACGCGGCTTGGAGGGATACAGAAGGGGCAGAGAAGAGATTCATGATATACAGAGTTGGATAACTTGGATCATCTGAGATATATGACTTGTAAGAATGAGAAATCACTTTTAAGTATTTTAGTATACTTTTTAATGTATATTTTTAAGGTGACAAAACGGATTCGACTCATTAGACATATCTGTTTTATTTGTATTTTTTCGATCTAATCAATGTTTTAGGTTTGTATTTTTTAATATGTCTACTTCATTCCGTTCTATTTTTTTTTTGAGTTTTTGCGTACACAAACTTTTACTACAATTTTATTATTTTTAGATCCTAAAAATTCAATCTCCGTAAATCCATAAATCATCCTCACTTTTATATAGGACAAATAAGATTTTAAATCTGCGTTCTATTTTTTACGGATTTTTATATAATTTCCGATTTTGAGTAACTAAATATTATCCATAGTTTACTTTTAAATATTTTGAGTAACTAAATATTATCCATAGTTTACTTTTTATTTAAAATTCTGGCTCACAATATGAATGGTGAATCAATTGAGGATGACTTTTTGATTTTGAAGTGGAAGTCTACATGTAAATACTTTTACTATTAAGTCAATCATAACTACCAGCGAGAGGTTTAGAAGTTTGACTAGTGCATATCTTAAGAGTTAAGAGGTAGAGATATGATGTTTATGGGTTTATTTGTTTCAATTTTTTTTTAAATAATTTTTGTAATATTACATATTTTTGTTTAAAAAAATTATAAAGAATTTTAAAAAATTGTATTGATTTAAATTCTTTTATTATAATTTTTTAATTAAAATTTCAAAATAAAAAATAAAAAAATGATTTTTGAAATATATCTTTCTAAAAAATATTGTGATTTTGACTATGTTTTAGTTTTCATTAACAAATATTTATGTTAATGAATGTTGAAATTAATCTTTTAATTTATAAAAAACAAATTTACAAAAACTTTTAATATTTTAAAAAACATTTTTATAAAAGTCGTTTTTAAAAATACAAAGAAAAATAATTATTTTTTTAAAGCTAAAACAAACAAGTCAATCATGTCCTTGAGCTTGCAGTATTAGGTTTGGGTCAGCCAGAAGCTCAGTCCCAGTTGATTTTCTCTAGTCTTAACTGACAAAGTCAATTGATGGTTTGAGTTTGGTCTGTTTGTCTTCATCTTAGGTTGGTGATGTTCCTCTTAAGGTCACACTTGAATATAAAAGATTCCCTTTGTGAACTTATAGATGACCAACTAGGAATCCTTTGTTGGAACCACCATCAAATGAGTATGTTATATTATAAGTTGGTCTTATGATGGAGTTGACTAGTGAACATAATTGTTTTGCCTTTAATGTGTTTTTAAACTTGTGTTAGTATCTTGGAAGATGCATAACTCTTGAAGATTATGCTTTGATATAATTTTTATTTGTCTATTATTGCTGACATCCGAGCATCTATGAGAACTAGTCATTAGACAAAATGTAAATGTTTTTGTCCATTTCCCCAAAGAGGAATTCTCTGATCAAGGAGGAATTCTTTGATCAAGGTGGAAGTTGTGTCATTACCACTCAATAACTCGGCATACCAAAAAAGACTAAAGTTCTCACTCAACCAAGCATAGAAGTTTGGGGAGGGGAATTTGACTTACTGAAGTTGAGGGCCAAAATTATTAATAAACCAAGTGTAGGCAATTGAAGAAGGAATCTGGCTTGTTGAAACAATGGGTCGCAATTCTAAATCAATCAAGCATATGATCTTAAAGGGGGGATCTGACTTGTAGTCATACATAATATAAATATGTATTGATTCCAGATGAAAACTCATCATCAGATGTGTATATAAATCTACTAGTAGATAGGAAATTAAGTTTTTCGAGATATTTTAATTTGTTAACATGGTTAGATATAAATCCATCTCAATGGAGTATATGACTTCTATGTCTTTGCATAAGGGCCTTAAAATGGTTCTCTTTACCACATGCTACATAATAAAAAACAACAAACTCAAAGAGTTATTCATAGTGATATGAATTAATTCGACTTAGCTTGAGTGTGCGATGCCTTTTTTTGAAACAAGTTCCAAAGAAATCCTGGTAAGAAATTGGAAGTTAAGTGGGGGATATAGCTTTAATGATGTTGATGCTTATTGTAATCATGATATGAATACAATATGACCATCTTCATCTGAAGTAGAAAACTAGGTAGGATGAGTTTAAATTTTAAAATTGTCTAGTCCTTTATCATCCCAACTAAACAACTAAGCGAGGGAACAAACTTGTTATCATTGAGGCTATTGTTGTCCCATTTTCTACACAAAGTCTTTAATGCAACATAAAAGATACGAAATATTGCATATAAAGCTATAAATTATCAACTAATCAAAGATATGTGAGAAAATGAGGATAAAATCATTCATTTAGAGTTTCTTTATTTTTGGAGGGGGGTTATACTCCTTGTGTTGAAGTGTATAATCTTTTGCATTCAATTTGTGCAAACATAACATGGATAGCATTAAGGATTTTTTTTATATGTTTCCCGTGTTTTTTTTGTTTATGGAGTAGTGTTCATGTTGATCAAAATGTGATTGTTCCAATTTGACACACACATGTCTAACACAATGATCATAAAAACATCCTAATAATGTATTGTTGAAGCATCCTCTAGGCATGTGCCAAGATGACTCATTTTGGCACATATTGTTACAAGTTGTCAATGTTATCGTCTAGTCACAATTACTCAAGTACTGTTGCTTATTCTTGTCAACTCTAAGCTTTAAATTCAATCTTTTTTATCCTCTAGTAAAAGATCAAGTTGCTACCATTTTTGAGTTCGTTCCTCTAGAAACCACCGGTAAAGTATATTCTCTATAAGAAAAACTTAGTTCTTTTTTCTCTCAAGCGTTCAAATTGAGAAGTAACTAAGCAATAGTATAAAAGGTACGGTGGTACAGTATTTGTGTGACAAAAGGTACAAGGAGAATGTGAGAAGATTTGTTATGAGTGCAAAGGGTGTTAGATAGCCTGATGTAATAGTACAAAGATCTAAATGTCCGTTTTATCATAAGATCATGATCATCCAAGGATCATAAAAGGAAGTTATTTAAAGAATTAACTTCTTACTATTTTATTCTTCACATTGAGCAACATTAAAATAAATTTTTAAATAAACTTGAGAAAAAAAAAGAACTTTCAGAGAAAGAATATATAAAGAATAAGCTCTATTGAAAGAAAAAAGCAAGCGAGTGATTTCATATAAAAAAGATTCACGTTGAAAGATTCAAACATTTTTATTTATTCTTATATTTGTTTACATCCTTTGTTGATGTATATTTGATAAAATTCCATCATTTATTTGATTATATTTCTTGCAGGGTTTAGTGTTAGTCATATTCTTTAAGACAATAAAGAAATTCAGATGGGATTAGTTCTTTGTGTTGAGAAATCTAACATATAAATCACTTAGACCATGAAAATATTTTAGTTATTTTGTAATCAATTAAATTAAAATGAAAATCTCTCAGTGTGAGGGGAATTGACATAGTTCCAAGCTAAATGGGTGAACCGGGATAAGTATTATGTATTAATCTCTCTTCCTTTGTCTCTTTAACTATTTTCTCATTTTTTATTGACTTGAACTTCATTTAAAACAAACCAAAAGAGTTTTTAAATAGTCAACATAGTTAAACCCCCGCTTGCTTGTGTTTTTTCCACCTTCAATTGGTATCTGATCTACAGTCTCTTATTTAAACATTGAAAAAAAAAAACCCTTTTTGGTCCCTTAACTATACCTCGGGGTTCATTTTGGTCCCTTAAATTTAAAAAGGTCCATATTGGTCTCTTAACTCTTCAAAGCGTTCCATATCAGTCCTTTTTGTCCTATTAGCGACGGAAAAGTTCAAAAATCAATCGCTAGATTCGTCACTAATTAGACAAAAAAGACTAATTTGGAATGTTTTGAAGAGTTAATGGACCAATATGGACCTTTTTAAAGTTAAGGGACCAAAATAAACACCGAGGTATAGTTAAGGGACCAAAAAGAGTATTTTGCCTTAAACATTTGATCGTGTAAGAGTAAAAGATCTTTGAGAAAAACATGTCTGGAACCTCAAATGTTAATGATGAATGAATTATCACATCTTACTAAATTTGACCTCTTTCCTATCTTTGATGATGAAAGATTAATTATTGGAAATATAAATTGATACTTTCATTATCTCATAGGATTTTGAATTATGAGGTTTAGTGAATAAGTTTACAAGCATCCTAAAGATGCAGAAGGAAAAAAAATCATAATTCTGCCATGGAGGATGATCAAAATAAGGCTTACAATTTACATCATAAATCCAATAACTTTCTTGTAAATGATATTCCCTTCAAGGAATATGATAAGTTTGAAGGTGAGAAAAATACATAAGAAGGGGGTTGAATTTTGTTCTTCAATTTGCGTTGCTTTTGAACAGATTTCAGATTCTAAATAATAACCTGATTAACAAGTTGCAGTGGAATAATAACAGAAGCAAGTAAATAACACGTGACCACACAGAGATTTATCTTGGTTCCTCCCAAACTAAGAGTACTCCAGTCCCATTGCAATACAAGAGATTTTCCACTATAATCAAATCATGACTACAATTGCTTATGCCCTCGAGCATACGACTTTCCTTGCTCAGACCTATAGCCTAAAACTTGCCTGCTCAATTAGCACCTGATCAAGACTTCCTGCTTAGATCCTCAGATCCTAAGACTTTCCTGCTTATACTCTCAAGTACAAGACTTCCTACTCAAACTCATAGCCTAAGACTTTCCTGCTTAAATCCCACATATTCAAGACATCCTGCTTATACCCTCGAGTACAAGACTTTCCTGCTCAAACCTCCAGTCCAAGACTTCCTGCTTAAATCCCACGGATTCAAGACTTCTGCTCATACCCTATAGTACAAGACTTTCCTGCTCATACCTCCAGTCCAATACTTCCTGCTCAAATCCCACGGATTCAAGACTTCTGTTCATACCCTCGAGTACAAGACTTTCCTGCTCAGATTCCACGAATCCAAGACATCTTTGCTTAATCAACAGTTTGATCAAGACTTCAATGCTCAAGCACATAGCAAGAGACTTACTTGGCTCAAGATCCCAACAAGAGACTTTGACGCTAAAGCACATAGCAAGAGACTTTCTTTATAAACTACTAATTAACCTGTTTAGCATAATAGACAACAAGGTGTACTTTATTCCTTGTTGTTGGTCCAGATTGAATCTTCAGCTACTTATATAGGAGTTACAAAATAATAGTCATTGGAAGAGATAACTTTTACAAGTGTCTTTATTACTCCATAGTACTAAGCGACGTTGAAGATAGATACACAAAAAGATCTTTATCCATTGTGTAACTCGTTTAACCATAACGTATTCCTTGTGAGCTTGTACTATAGATCCGTTGAGAGTGGATATCCGTAAAGCATATCAATTCTTCTTGAGCCATGTGAGCACAGACTCTAGCTGGCAAACTGATTTGACATTGTAGCTTACTTTATGCAGTACGGGTCACTTAGCTTTGTCTATGGTTCTGAATGATCACCAGAAGCTGATACATTCAATAAGTGTAGAGATAACATATTGCTCTTCTGATAATGATGATACATTTAGCTTCAGAGTCTACGCAATCCTATATCATCAGACTTCACTTAATAATGTCCTTCAGTTCTGAACCATCAGAAGCTAAGAACTCAGCTTCTCTCAAATGCGTTCTCTTAACAGATTCTGAATAGATTCTCCTTAAGCTTTGGAACCTGCATACTTAGAACACACATTAGACAACACTATTGTTCTTTAAATACTTTGTTATCATCAAAACCTTAAAGGATATATGTCATGAACAAATCTTGTTCTAACAATCTCCCTATTTTTTATGATGACAAACATAAGTATTTAAGAATAATGTTAGGCTATTTTAATTTACTTAACAATATTAGAGTCTGAGGTTTGTATGCTCCCCCTAAGTCTAATAGTTAGGTTGAGGTTTGTAAGCTCCCCCTAAGTTCTATATTCAAAAAACCTAAAATATATCTCTCGGGCAAACAAATAACCGAAATAACAAAATTTTCAAATAAGCAATAAATAACCAACACATAAAATTTGAAGGGTTAAGATTTTCTTTAACTACTTCTATATCTTTCTCCCCCTTTAGTCACATCAAAAAGATTTTAAAAAATCATAAATGTAAAACAGATCATCATTACTTGAGCAGTTCCCAAAGAAGAGAAACGATTCAGGTAATGGAGAGCATTAAAAGCGTGTACAGTTCATTCTTAATAGTTATTGGTCGCAACACTTCCAAAGATCAAGAAAAGGATTTAATCCAATTGTTTGATCTGCCCAGACTCCACTTATAAAAGCAACCCACTCTTAAGTCTATTTCATCAACATCCTTTTAGAACACTATGGAATCCACAACTAAAAGTACCAACATCTCTACAGAAACTAAGATTTCCGAGGAAATCACAAGTCTGAAGAGGCCAAGTCCATAGAATCCAGATGGTTATGTAGCTTCTGAAGCCATTTCTTCAACAACTACATTGAAACCTAAGAAGGTGACGATGAAGAAGAAGAAGAAGAAGAAGAAGAGAACCTGATATAGAAATATGTTTCAGATTGTAATTCCAGTTTCTAAAGATGAAGATGGACCATACTATAGTTTAGAAAACTACATGGGTCTTAAGGATTTAGAAGAATTAGATTAATGTAATCTTAATATTTACATCCTTTTTGTAATCCTTCTTATGATTAATGAAAGTTATTTTGACCATTATTAATTTGCAGGAATACAATCTTTTAGTTTCCCCTTTTTTTCTGACAATTGGATGAATGAAGTAAAAAGAAGAAAAAAAGATTAATATTGAACAAACGGCAGGTAGCTGTTAAATGAAAATCACAATTGTTTAAGAGAATCTTTATTAGGACTAGATACCGCTTCCCGAGAGTCAAGAGGTAAATGATTAATTTGACTAATCAACTTAGAAACGATAAGGACTCAAGGTAACGGATGAGTAAACTCTATAAAATGTTTATCAAACTATCTTTCCAAATCACCTAACCTTTTAGAACATAAAAATGTATAAGTAGAAACAAATATGAGTTCCAAAGAGTGATTTTAGAAATACAACATTGCTGAGAGCAACAACTCAAGCAAACGAGAAGAATGTAGCAACTGAAGAGTCTTCAAATAAGTAGATTTCTTCAGAGGCATATACATCAACAATAAACTTTGTTGAGACACATAGAAGGAAAAGAACTTCTAGGTCAAAATGCAGAAATCTCCAAAGGAATGAGGCTGTTGAGTTTGCAAAGGAAGATTGGGAGAATTACTTGAACAATCTAGAGATGTCAGATGATCATAGGGATTACCTTATAACATATCTAAATGTCTAGAAAGTTATGAGATTTACTACCAATCTTTTAATGAGAATGTTGCTTGTTTCTAGTGTTTATTCCTAGTTTTTTATTCTCTGAACAACATAAGAAATGTATATATAACAGTTAAAACTATACAAGAACATAAACAATTTTTATTAAAACAAAAGATTGCTTAATACAAGATAATAACAATTACAAGCCATATATTGCAGATGTCTAACATTAGAACCTCTTATAGATAGCTTCAAGCTTCTCTCTCTGAATTTTAGAAGAATTATCCTCTGATCTCATGATAACTCACTGTTGGATCAATAGTTCAGACTCGTCCATAAGGAATGAAGAATGTCTTTCCCTTGTGAAAGGATGAAAGAGTCATTTTCAGATTGTCAAACATAATTCGAGGTAGATCAATCTATATGTTTAAATTGAGAAGAAGTAGCAAATCTTTTTCAATAGAATCCAAATGATCTAGATCCTTGTCCTTAGGTAGCAAGTTTGAGTTCAAAATTTGATTCCAAACACTTGCATCACAACGAAGATTTGAGACCCGAGAAAGGTTTCATGGATATACAAAAGTACACCAAGTAGGAAGATAGTATTCCCAAACAAGAGTACCTGGGATTTCTCCAATCTCACCACAGTTGATTACATTAGCAATCATTTTAGAGGTTACTGTTATAAAAACACCAGAAACCTTGGAAAGGATAGTGTAACGAGTGATTTTGGACGCGGTTCTTAAGCGCTGGTCGCTCTCTGCGGTTTGAGCTTACTACAGGTCAATTCATTTTTTATCCTATTGTGAGCTGAATAAGGAAGGGAAATAGATGTCTCCAATTAACCCTACTTGCATACTAAGTTTAAACAGCGGTCTGTTAGGTTACGAATGCTATCAATGTGGGGGGCCTTTGTACTGGTTATTTGTATTTTTGCCAATACTGATTTCTTTCTTTTTATTTTGACAGAAGGTTTCTGGCGGGGAACAAGGATTAGGATGTTAGGACTGATGTTTTTGAATTACTGCTTTTGATTGATGGAGATATGGGATTTGGGTTTTTTGTTGATTGTGCTCGCTAAGATCTTTTCTTTCGATCTTATGCCTACGTATTCCCGTTTACCGAAACAGGGAAATCAGAGCGTTCGTAGTTCCTCCTATTCTAGAATAGGAGGAAATGGGTTTTTGGTGTCTTGTTCAAAGCCCAAGACGTGAAGCGAAAGGTGATTTGTATCTTGTTCAAAGCCCAAGATGTGAAGCTGAAAAGTCTATTTGTGTCTTGTTCAAAGCCCAAGACGTGAAGCTGAAAAGTCTATTTGTGTCTTGTTTAAAGCCCAAGACGTGAAGCTGAAGGACCTCAACTTTAGAGAGAATTTGTCATCTCTAAAGAAGGGTTTGTCTGTCACAACTGTTGGGTGACTGGTTATAAAGGAGAATTACTTTAACTGGGATACGCGGATCCTAGCAATGCCATAATTTCCTTTATAGGGGAGTTTAACCTGAAGGAGAAGACTTTAACTCAGTGTAGAGCAATGCTATCTTTCCTTAGGAATTTCTCATGCTAAAAGAGGGACAGTGGCATGGATGTAAATGATCCAGAGGCTTGCCGCTTACAGCGATTAGATGAAGGGGAAGGAGTTGTTGATGTTTGTGTACTGTGAACGAGGCACAGTTTTTGATGCTAAACGGTTGATTGAATCAACCAGTGGTTTCCTTATACAAAGCCTAAGAGGAGGCTAATATGTGTCTCGTACAAAGCCCGAGAGAGAGGCTGAAAGGTTTTGACTCGGCGATGGAATCTTTTGGCATCTCGTATAAAGCCCGAGATGGAGGCGAAAGTTTGCTTGGCTCAGTAAGAACCTTTTTGTACCTCGTATAAAGCCCGAGATGGAGGCGAAAAGGGGTGATTGACTCAACGAGGGAGTCTCTTATGTGTCTCGTACAAAGCCCGAGAGAGAGGCTAAACGTTGTTTGACTCCGCTGGGGAGAATCATTTGTACAAAGCCCAAGAGGAGGCTAACTTCACTGAAGAAGGATCATTATACAAAGCCTAAGAGGAGGCTATGACGCTGTTTTAGTTAAATGACAGGTCCAGTATACTGATTTTTAAAGAGAAAATCAATTCTTATATGAGCAACACTGTACTCAAGGATTTGTTTCAAGGATCCGGGTTATTCCTGTTCTTTAAGGAAGCGGGAAATCCGAAGGGTATCGAGACTGTCCGAGTCTGCGGGTTTCCTTCCTATTTAACGAAGGGGTCACTTAAGAATGTCTTTGAGACTCAAGGAGATTAGACTGTCCATGTCTAGAGTTTCATCTTTTGTACTATGCTTTGAGAAACAGTAGTAGACTCTATGAAAGGATTGTTCTATGAAGATGACTAGGTTCTGTTCCTATACCTCTAGGAGGTCATCGGGACAATTTGTACGAAGCCCAAGAAGAGGCTGGAAACTTTTAAGAAGCCGATGGGTCCTTGTACTAAGCCCAAGAGGAGGCTATCATTCCCGGAGGAAGATATCATTATATGAAGCCTAAGAGGAGGCTGTGAATACTTCTAAGAAGCCGACATGTCTTTGTACTAAGCCCAAGAGGAGGCGGGGTTGCTTTTAGGAAGCCTGTGGGTCCTTGTAAGATGCCCAAGAGGAGGCCGATGCTTTTAAGAAGCCGATGGGTCCCCAAACCCCGAGAAATTCAAGGCAAGCTATTCACAAGGAATAGATCAAGTCAGGAAAGTTTGAGAATTTGGAAGAAACTCAAGAGATGCAATTCACGGAGAAGAGATCATCTCTGGGGAGTAGAGTTTCTTTGACAAGTGCTTTTAAAAAGCCTATGGGTCCCCAAACCCCGAGAAATTCAAGGCAATGCTCTTCACTGAGAATATATCAAAGTCAGGAAAGTTCGAGAATTTGGAAGAAACTCAAGAGATGCCATTCACGGAGAAAAGATCATCTCTGGGGAATAGAGTTTCTTTGACAACTTCTATGAGTGACAGTCTATGAAAGGGTTCACAGGGAATGCTGCCTTTCATATCTCCATATTGTTTAACCCCAAAAGGAGGGAAGACTGTGTCTGGTAATCCTATGGGGATCTAGTTTTGACTATTTAAGAGTGATTGAAACGGCTTTACCTAGTGCTAGACGTAGTTGCCGGGAAAACTCTAAATATCTATACTATTATTACACAGTTGATATGAGTTTATGAAAGAAGACTTACAGTGAAACAGCCCCACAATACAGTTATATATATATGAGTTTGTGAAAGGAGACTTACAGTGAAACAGCCCCACAATACAGTTATATACATATGAAAGCGGTAAATGAAAGCGGGTAAACACTTACTCGGTTGTAGAGCTTCCATGTTGTTTGGTTAGTTGTTCAACAAAGAAAGATTGAAAACAACAGTATATTCAAAATCAAAGGAGAAAGTGCTTTGAAATAAAAGGATTTGGGGCTTACAGCTCAAGGAGAGGCCCAGGGTTTTATTAGTGAGCGCACTGTTGAATTTGTACAGAGGGACTTATACAAGTGATTAAGGCCCAAAAGGTTTTCTGTACAAAGGGATGGGTCTTACACTCTCTCAAGAGGCCCAAAAGGTTTAAAGAAAAAGTGTGGGGTTTATAACACGAGGGTAGGCCCAATGGTTAATTTTGAAAAAGGCGACGATCGCGTTGAGTTTTTGGAAACACCGTGGGACTTATACAAGTGACTGAGGCCCAAAATTTTGGTATTTACAAATGGATTGGGTCTTACACTCTATTAGAGGCCCAAAGAGTCTTGAAACATTTGAGTATGATTAAAAATCAAAGAAACCCTAATTTTCACTTTTTAAAAGTAATTTTTCAAAGAAAATTAATAAAAAATGACAAAAAATCAAATAAGTTTAAATAAACCACTTGTGATTTTTGGTTAAGGTTTGAAAAATGAGGTTTTAATCACAAGATGATTTAAAACTTATTTAGTTTTGATTTTCAAGATGAATGTTCACTTTTAAAATGTTTAAAAACAATTAAAAATGAATTTATTCACAAAAATACCAACTATATTAAATAAATAATATAAATTTGATTCTTTTGTAGAATAAAATATTTTACTATTTTTGTGATTTTTCAGAAAAAGAACCAATAAAAAATAATCAAAATTGAGGGAGTTATTAATTTTCCAAATCATTAAAAAATAATATGAAAAATGAGAAAATATGAAAAAGTGATAAAAAAGAGGGGTTGGGTCTTACACTCTAATAGAGGCCCAAAGTGTATTTTTGTACAAAAGATGGGGCTTACAACTCAGGGAGAGGCCCAAAATATTTTCAGTTTGAAAATGGCGATCGCGCCGAGATTTTTAACGCATCGGGACTTATACAATAACTGAGGCCCAAAATTGTTTCGTTAAAAAAGAGTTAGGTCTTACACTCTAATAGAGGCCCAAGTGTTTAAAAATGAAAAGAAATGGGACTTACAGCTCAAAGAGAAGCCCAGTTGATTTTCGTTTGAAAATGGCGATCGAGCCGAGGTTTTCTTTTAACGCAGAGGGACTTATACAATAAGTGAGGCCCAAAATTGTTTTGGTTAAAAGGGGATTGGGTCTTACACTCTAATAGAGGCTCAAGGTGTTTGAAAAAGATTTGTTAGGGTGAAAATCAAAGAAACCCCAATTTCATTTTTTTAAGGCATTTTTCCAAGAAAAGTTAAGTAAAAAAATGATAAAAATATCAAATAAAATCATTAAATAATGATTAAAGTTTATGAAAAAAATATTTTATCCACATAAATATTTAAAATCATTTTGGTTTTAAAAATCAAGAAAATAAAAATCATTTTAAAAGCATTTAAAACAATTTAAAACACTATTTTTAAATATATTAAAAATAATCTAAAAATAATACTTTTTTTTGTGATTTTTTGTGGATTAAAATATTATGGGGTATGAATTAGAAAATGATGATTTTTTGCTATATAAAAAAATTGGTTGAGTTTTGAAAATAAAAATAACAAAAAAAGGAAAGATGTCACAACATCATCTCCGACATCTCTTATGGGGTAAAAACTAGTACCGAAACTTTAATTTTCAACACGTTTTTTATCAAATTTCAAACACTCATAACTCTCTCAATTTTTATCAGAATCAAAATTCGGAAGTACCTATCTTGACCGATTTTTCGCAAGGAATCCGATGGTACCACACATACACACTGAAACTCGACGTACGAAACACGTAAATCGAAAAACCAGAACTGCTATTAATTTGAAATATCGTTCCGCGTCGAATTTTCAACACGCGTAACTCTTTCGATTTTTAACCGAATTAAGATCTAGAAGAGCCTATCTTGACCGATTTTTTGCGAGAAATCCAATGGTATCGCACATGTATGCTGAAACTCAACGTATAAAACGCATCAATTAAAAAATCAGAACTGCTACTAATTGAAAACGTCGTTCCGCGTCGAATTTCCAACACGCGTAACTCTCTCGATTTTTATCCGAATTGAAATCCGTAAAAACCTATCTTGACCGATTTTTCGCAAGGAATCCAATGGTATTACTCACACACATGGAAAATCAACACACAAAATGCAGAAATAAAAAAAACCAGAACTGCACTGTTTTGAAAACATCGTTACGCGTCGAATTTCCAACACGCTTAACTCTCTCGATTTTTATCGGAATTGAAATCTGTAAAAACCTATCTTGACCGATTTTTCGCAAGGAATCCAATGGTGTTACTCATGTACACTAAAACTTAATGTACAGAACACACCAATCAAAAAACCAGAACTGGACATGATTTTGAAACAACCAAAATTCCACATAAAAACATGTTAAAATGCAAACAGTGGGAGGATCACAACATACACATTAAGGACTATATTTTTGCCTCAAGAATTGTTCAATATGATGCATGTATATGGACAACAAAGGAAAGTATGATTCAAAGAATTCAAGTTGTGAATTTTACCTCTTTTTTGGAGATTTTGGGCAACCTACCAAGTGCTTTGTTCCATAAATGATTTGATACTTTGGACAACCTCAAATGACCTCTTAGAAGCTTTTAGGATGGTTGGAATCGGCTGGAAACCTCTGGAGCAAGTTTGAGCACTTTCTCGCAAAATGGTCAAAAGTGGCCAAAATGCCAACTCTCTCAAATGGTGTTCTAGATGTGTGGCACCATTTGGGACAGTTCAAGGATGATATTTAGAGCGTGTTTGAGGTTTTATCTGGTTTGGAAAGTGACTGAATCAAGACATGACTTGAAAAATGCAAAAAAGTGTCATTTTGAGGTTTTGAGATGTGACTTTGTAATGTTGGTGTTATAGGTCACTTGTGAGAGTTTGGATCACCTACATATGATGTTTATGAGGTGTTAGGATCATGAGCTGTGATAGAAATGCTCTCTAACTCAAAAACT
Organism: Lathyrus tuberosus; assembly: GCA_022829125.1. Lineage (NCBI taxonomy): Eukaryota > Viridiplantae > Streptophyta > Magnoliopsida > Fabales > Fabaceae > Lathyrus > Lathyrus tuberosus. The sequence goes on from JALAZF010000034.1 coordinate 19,064,780, forward strand.
CAGAATTTCCTTACTAAAGAAGGCATTTTGGAGTGAAAGAGAGAATTTGAGGAAAGTATCTGTTTGATGGCTTTGGTGTACTCAAACTGAGCACAAATGAGCTCTATTTATAGTAGAGCAAGTTTGTTTTGCAAGCAATAGTGAATGGTGGCTGCAGCAGAGGTTTGACCAATGTTGTCCAATGGAAATCCAAGTCTCCTCTAGCCATTGACTAGAGGTTAGAGCACAGGCTGCTGGTTCCCTAGTTGTTGGAGGAATCTTGACTGAATTTAGTTGAAGGAAGCTCAGTTCATGCCACCTCTAAGCATCCATTAAATGCTCCAAACCAAAATTGGAGTTTTGTCCCTCTTTTAGGGATTTCTAGGTTTTGGCATGTTTTTTTTGGTTCCTTGGACTTGGGAGGTTCATGGATCAGATCATCCCACTTGGATTTGATCCTTAGATGTGTCCAAAATGATGACAAGGCTTGAAAATTCGTGTGGCACAAAAAATGTGCAAATCTGCCCTGAAAATTTAGCTGCAGCAAGCCTTTTTGTAAGATCCATAACTCCCTACTCGAGTATGCTACATGGACGTTCTAGGACTTTCCGGAAAGCTTAGATGACGTACTTCAACTTTGATGTTTGACACTAGACCTGGTTCAACTTGGATCATAGAGAAAAACAGCCTTGAAGTTGGGACATTGTGCTGAAATTACAAGGCAGATTTTTGGCTAAGTGCTGAAAAATGTCAATTTTAAGTTTTTAGCCATTTTGATCCAACCATAACTCAAAATCCATGATGAATTGGGATGAAGTATAGTTGACACTTTTGTAGAGGGCCATGAGGGCTACAAATCCATCTTTGGATGGGGAAAAATGGCTTTGTGGTTTAGGAGTTATGATCCTCCAAAGTTGGTACCCTTGCCACTTTATTTTTAACTTAGAAAATTTTCTAAGTTTTTATGGTTACCCCTTTTACAAGTTATCCAAATTTTCTTGATTTTTCTTGATGAATGATGATTCAAATCATACATTAACATCATTTTAGGGTTAAAAATCCATTTTTGTGAAAAATCTCAAAAAGTCAAAGTTGACTTTTGTGCACAGTTGACTTTTTATCAGATGAATTCCAAACTGTGCAATTCCTTAGGAAATCATGTCCTTGACCTAAATCAATCTTGATGGACATATTCTATGGGTGTCATGGGGTATGTTGAGGCATGTCCTAGGGTTTGGGAGCATGTCCTGGTCAAAAGTCAAAGTTACAGTTGACTTTTTCCTTAAAACCCTAATTGTGGTGCAGATGAAATTGAGACTTGTTGCTCAAGCTTCTTGGATTAATCCATTGTTCCAAATGGATAAATATAGTTCATTAGAGACCCTCAAACCCTCTCTTGAGGTATTGGCTCATGATTTGCCCTGAAAGTAAACTTAGGGGTGAATTAGGTCAAGAAACCCTAATTCCTGATTTTTAATGTATGCATCACCTGAGGCAAAATTGACTTGATGATTGGGTCCATGAGGTTCCATGGAGTGTATTAGGTTATGTTTTGGATCATTGGCTCATGCCCAGAGGAAAATTTCCATCTGGAGGCCCTAGTCGACCAAACCCTAATTTGGTGACACTGGCGATCCTGAGGCTTGATCCACCTAGAAGGGAGCAGCCTTGTGCTTAATCCTTGAAGTGGGAGTCCTCTTGATCCATTGTGGATATTTGAGAGGCTAGAAAAGTTGAAGATCATGTCATTCCTTGATTGATCCTTTGTCTAAGAGCTCTGCGAGGGCTTGAAACCCTAAATCCTGTTTGTAGTGAATGCTCACCCACCTTTGGGGAGACTAATGAGGTATGATGGTCCATCCATATTGTGCTGATGATTTGCACAATGATGGGAAATCTTAGTGGTCAAAATTTGGGGTATGACAGATAGCATACTCAGGATTTAGCTCACCAATTGATGCATTAACCCAAAATTCTCTGACAAGATTTTCGATAAATAAAGCCGCATAGCATTTTAAAGTATCCATTCCAACCTTGTTCAAAAACTATCTTCTAAAGTTAAAACCTAGTTTAAATAGCTCTTCAAAATCCACAAACTTTTCATTGATGACAACTAGTTGATTCGGTGATGAATTGACTAGGGAATTCATCTCAGGTTTGGTTTGATCAATACAAATGAAAATATTGTAAAGCAAATATCTGAAAAAATTATAAGCACAATGGAATAAGAATCTTGTCAGAAGGACAGAAAAGCTGACAAGAAATGATGTTACACAAAGACAAGGGATATAAACCATAGATGTATAAAAAAACTAAACATAATTACCCAAAGGTTCTTACCCAACAAATTTCTTTAACATACTAGACGATTTTCAACTTTATGGAATTTAAGTAAGACAAGGATTTAATTTTTTATATACTTAAACTGCTTATTAGAAGTAAAGATCCTTTTTTGTATTTCAAAGACTGAGAATTTTTAGAAGCTATCTGTCATTAGAGTCTAGTAGGATTAGACTTCGAGTGAGACATCTTCTGTTAGTCATTAGTCTTTGATATTCCATTTAGAGTTAAGCATTTTCTCTTGAAACTAGAGTTTAGTTTTTCAGATAGATGTGATTGATTCATGAATGTTGAATTAGTTTCTCTGATTACTAAATAGCAGCAATATTATCACAAAAGGTGATAATATTGTTTCCATAAACATGATCATCTTCTAGTTAATGAATTATTCAGTATAGTCAAGTACAACATAGTTTCTTTTTAAAGATTTTTGAAGATTCTTTTGTTATCAGCAAAAAGAATTTCTCTAGAGATCTATCAGAGACTTTGTTTTCACTCATACTTGAATAGTTCATTAAGCCAAGGATTTTGCAAAGTAAAGAACCGAACATACTTTTTTTTAGTTTTTCTTGGTTAAACTTCAGGCGAGTATTCAGATTTGACCATTGAATCTGAATTTCGTCTTAAGTAGATCTTGAGTCAATGGTACTTATACCAATGATTCCAATTTCTTCTCCAAAATCCACACTTTTTGTCTCCTTCAACTCCTGAGTTTGGTATGTAGGTTTTTCTTCCATCATATGTATTAAGCAACCATTGATTAAGTATCATGGAAGATGCCTTGCTCATTTCTTTTGTGATATCTGCAGCAAATACAATTTTGGATTTTGGTACTCATATCTTTATGGGTCCTGAAATGTTAGTCCTGACAGGCTTTCTTTTACTTCATGCCTTAGTCTGATAGTAGTACCTTGATTTGTTCCAGGATTTAAGTCTAGGATGAGTTTTGGCAAAAAAAACAAAACCTTTTCTTAGCAGAGTCTTTGATTTCATTATCTTGGATTCATCTATTATTAAATCTTTTAACTTTATAATCCTTGACTTTGAAATCTCTGACAATATAGATTTAGATAATGTTTGCTATAAGAGGTTAGCATAAAATAAATTTTTAACACTGTATGAGTATTGCCAGAATAAAAAAAATCGAAAGGTTTGTCAAGGAATTGTTCTTTAACACAAATTCGATGATAGCCTTCAACTTCCTTAGGAGCAATGAAGTCACTTAAGATTTAATCTTGAGAATCAGACTCCTTATTATAAAAAAAATCAAGAGACTTAATTTTCTCTTGAGAGATTTTTAGATCTTCTTTTAGATGATCAATCTCTAGCTTCATGATTCCAGCTTGTTTATTAAAACAACTTAAGAAATCATGAGCTCATTACAAAAATATTGAAGTAAGATAGATTTAGAAGTTACCTCTTTCTCTTAAACATTTGATTTATTCCTGGATTCAGATGCTTTTTTAGAAGATGTAACGGACAGCAGTGCCAGATTACACTTTTCATTTCTTTCTGACCCTTAACTTTGTCAGCTTCATCAGGATATGCTTTGAAGCTCTCTAACATTCTCTTTTTGGGATTTTCTGTCTAGTAGCTTTTCTCCTTGTTCTGAAGATTGGGATAATCAACTGAAATATGATTATTTCAGAAGCTTCTAAATCTACTCTTTCCATCAATAGATTTCACATTCCTTTTAGCTAGTTGAAAGAATATTTTGATAAGGAAGGCCATTTTCTCATCATTAGATATTCCATAGGAATTTTCTTTAACAGGCTTGAGGAAAGTTGATTTCTTTGACAGCTAATCTTCATCTAATTCCATTTCATTACTTTGAAGATTGCTAATCAAACTTTCAAGACTCAGCATATTCAAGTTTTTTTACTTCTTGAATAGTTATGACTTTTGGTATAAATTAAACAGGAAGACTTCTCAGAATTTTCTTGGAAAGATTAGATGAAGTGTAACTTGTTAAGCTTGTTGATTCCCTTCATACTTAGAACAAAAGGATTCAAATATAGTCTTAGCAGTAGACATATTAATAATGTTGATATACTCAGATTGAGATAGAACATCTACAATAATGCTTCTAACCCAAGATGATATCTGTGAAGCTTCTTCTGAGCTGGTGTAAGAGATTTTCTATCTTTGATCATCCTAACATCATCAACTTCTATAGTGATACCTCCACTATTAAGTGTTATGCACAGACCATGCTCTGATACCAACTGAAGGTGAGAAAAATACACAATAATTGGGGGGGGGGGGTTGAATTGTGTTCTTCAATTTGCGTTGCTTTTGAGCAGAGTTCATATTTTAAACAATAGTTTAGAACCTGATTAACAAGTTGTAGCAGAATAATAACAGAAGCAAGTAAATGATACATGGACACACCGAGATTTATCTTGGTTCCTCCCAAAACTAAGAGTAGTCCAGTCCCATTTGCAGCATAAGAGATTTTCCACTATAATCAAATCATGATTACAATTGCTTATGCCCCCGAGCATAAGACTTTCCTTGCTCAGACCTACAGCCTAAGACTTGCCTGCTCAATCAGCACCTGATCAAGTCTTCCTGCTTAGATCCTCAGATCCTAAGACTTTCCTTCTTAAACCCTCAATTACAAGATTTCTTGCTCAAACTCACGGCATAAGACTTTCCTGATTAAATCCCACGGATTCAAGACTTCCTGTTTATACCCTCAAATACAAGACTTTCCTGGTCAAACCACCAGTCGAAGACTTCCTTTTTAAGTCCCATAAATTCAATACTTCTGCTCATACCCTTGAGTATAAGACTTTCCTGCTCAGACCTCCAGTCCAAGACTTCTTGCTTAAATCCCATGGATTCAAGACTGCTGCTCACACCCTTAAGTACAAGACTTCCATGCTCAGATTCCAAGAATTCAATACTTCTTTGAATAGACCTGCAGTTTAAGACATTCTTGCTTAATCAACATTTTTATCAAGATTTCAATGCTCAAGCACATAGCAAAAGACTTGCTTGGCTCAAGTTCACAACAAGAGACTTTGACACTCAAGCACATAGCAAGAGACTTTCTTTCTAAACTACTAAACAATCTATTTAGCAGAATAGACAACAAGGTGTGCTTGATATACAATAAGAGGTACATGGTAATAACCATAACAAATATCATAGCTCTTAAGATTTCTAATATATTCAATGTTTAAGAAATCTTAAGGCTTTGTACAAATTACAACAGATAACAAAAACTTTGCATATTCAATGATGTTGTTGATCTTATTATTCTTCCATGTTGATAGAAGCGTGTGACACTCCTTTCTTCTTAGCCCTCTTTCTTTATTCCTTGTTGTTGATCCATATTAAATCTTCAACTACTTATATTGCTGTTACAAAAGAATAGCCATTGGAAGAGACAACTTGTATAAGTGTATTTGTTACACCATAGTACTAAGAGACGTTGAAGATAGATACACAAAAAGATCTTTATCCATTTTGTAACTCGTTTAACTATAGTGTCTTCCTTGTCAGCTTGTACTATAGGTCCGTGGATAGTGGATATCTGTAAAGCATGTCAAATCTTCTTGAGCCATATGAACACAGACTCTATCTGACAAACTAATTTGACATTGTAGCTTACTTTATGCAGTACATGAAATTCTGGTAGCAGATCTCAAATGTCCTGAGAGATGTCGAGACACTAGATCTCTTCTCCAAACACAATGACAATAAGGAGCACAATACAAATTGCAGAAAGTAAACAAACACACAGTAATTGTTAACCCACTTCAGTGTACAACAACACCTACGTCTGGGGGCTACCAAGCCAGGAATGAAATCCACTAGATAATATTAATTCTAAGCTAAACAACAACTGGTTTACAACTTATCACTTAATCACTACCCATACTTAATTTCTACCTAAGACTCTTCCTAGGTATGGGACCCTTCTCAATTCCCTTTCAATCACAACAGTGACAGAAATTACAACTCAATACAAACAGTACAACTCTAGTATCCAAACGACACAAGAGAGGCTCACAAATACAAACCCTAAAACTCACTAACCAACTATGTATTTTTCACACCTTGATTAGGTTAAATCCATCCTATTTATAACCATAAACTAGACTGGATTTGGGCTTCAAAAATGCAGCAATTCTGTTACACAAAATTTGTAATTGATTCTCCTCAAGAATAGTTTCTTCAATCCAAAGTTTCCTAAAATGTCTCCACACTTAGAAAATGGCATCTTCAGATTCAATCAGAATCTCTGATTCCTTAATCTTGATCGCCACCTAGGATAAACAATAATTTCCATAATATTATGAAATTTGGAAATAAAATAACAGAATAAAAAACTATATAGTAACAGACAAAGATGTTGAATCATCATGATAGGACATCTTGTCCAACATCTTGTTCTTCAGTTTTTTCTTCATGTCAGTACATCTTATCCAACATCTTGTTGTCAAGTTAGTTTTACCAAAATTGATGCCAATCTCACAAGCTTGGACTTATCAATCTCCCCCTTTGGCATATTTTGGCTAAAACTAACCAAATAGCCCTTGCAAGCAAATATACAAAAAGTCAGAGGCAAAAATCAGAACAGCAGCGGAAAAAGTAGCCTCCCCCTTAATCAGTTCCTTCTTCTGCAGCAAGTGGTTAGCAGAGGTTAGTTAAGTTAGTATTACTTCCCCTTTTTAGCCATAATATGACAAAGGTAGTTTCCTTATTATCTGAATCATCTTCAGAACCGTCTACTTGAGAAGCTTCTTCATTTTCCCAGGCTTGAGGAGCCTTGACATGTTTAGCAACAAATTTCAAAGAAAGATGCTTTGACTTCCTGACAAGTTCATCTCCATTGAGCTTCATCTCATGGCTCTGGAGGTTGCTGATAAGGCTTTAAAGACTTAATGTGTTTAAGTTTTTTGGCTCTTGGATAGCTCTCACCTTAGATCTGTATTTGATAAGAAGACTCTTAAGAATCTTCCTGACATCAGAGGTAGTATAACTCTTGTTCAAAACCTGAAGGCCATATACAAGAATTTGAAACCTTGAGAACATGGTTTTAATGTCTTCATCCTCCTTCATTTTGAATAACTCATACTTTGAAATAGAAGGTCGACCTTAGCTTTTTGAACTTATTAATTCCCTTCATAAGTAGCACATAGGGATTTAAAAATGGCCTTAGTAGTAGACTTATCAATGATTTTAATGTACTCTGAGTGAGGTAAAGCATCATCTAAGACTCCTTTAACTATATGATGTTTTCTATAAACCTTTTTTCTGAGCTAGTGTAAGAGTTTTTCTATCAGACACTATTCCAACTCCATTAACTGGAATATCAATAGCATCCTCTAGAATATTCCATAAATCATCATCAAGGCCTATGATATGAGTATACATATTCCTCTTCCATTATTCGAATTCAGCATAGACTCCACTGAAAGTTAGAGGTCTAGCTGTATAATTGTTCTTTTCTGAGTTTCTATAATCATGACTTACATCACCATGTGGATTGGGAGTACCACTACCAGATTCAAAAACTTCAGACATAGATCAATATTTTTTTTCTCAGGATCTTTTCTGCACCACGGTTAAGTGTTAAGCACAAACTGTGCTCTGATGCCAACTTAAGGTGATAAAAACACAAGATGGGGGGTTTGAATCAAGGTAACTTTTTTCTTTCTTTTAAAAACTCTTGATCATATTTTGAACACAAGGTAGAATATGATCCACTCAGAGGTATGCAGCGCATATAAAGTGCAAGAAAGTAAAGAGACACATAGAGTTATCCTGGTTCCTCTCACAACTAGAGAGACTTCAATGCTAAAACCCACAAGTAAGAGACTTATATTCTCAAGAACACAGACACAAAACTTCAAATGCTCAAACACTAAAGTAAGAGACTTATATGTTCAAGCATACAAGCAAGATACTTCAATTGCTCAAACACTTAGTAAGAGGCTTCTAACAATCTACCTAACAGGAAAATGATTGTTTGGGTAAGATACACTTGATATACAATCAGAGGTGTAGAAATAATTCAATGTAGTAGAATCTATTAAGACTTAGGGATTTATAAGATATACAAGGATAAGAAATCCTAAGTCTTCTTATGCTTGTTATATTGACAGAGTAACTTCTATTTTTCGTTTCAATTGGTTTCAAATTATCTTTGTGTATATGTAGTTTTCTTCAAGTCTTTATCTCTTTCTTTGAGAAGCTTCAAAAGAGACGTTGTGATGTTTCCCTAATTTGTCAGGTTAGGTGAAAGCTAATTTGAAAAACATTAGCTACAAAAGGAATTAGCAGTTGTATTCCAGCAAACTCTATGAGAAAATAGATCTTTAGGTCTTCACGTAAAAAAGTAAACTTATAGGTGAACATTGACCTATAAGAGACCTTGGTCCTTTTGCTTTGACTAGCTCAGGTTCTGATCTTCAGAAGCAAACTTCTTCAGGATCTGGTCATTAGATGTTGATTTCTTAAGACTCTGATCATCAGATGTTGACCTCTTCAGAAGTTGACTTCTTTAGTGTCTGGTCTTTAGCTTTTGACCCATCAAATTATGGTCTTTAAGCTTCTCCTCACATGTTCATAGTTAGAACCAATACTTGAATTCTTTATGAAATTTTAGTCTATGGTCCTACACACTTGAACAAATATTAGAATACCCAATTTTTCCTTAAATACTTTGTTATCATCAAAACCCAAGGGATATTGAAAAAATCAATTTTGTTCCAACAAAAGCCTCGTGCATTTTTTTCCACCTGGTCGTGGTTCCCTAAAAAGCCTGATGAAACTAGTTAATCAAGGTCATTCATTAACTTTACAGGCTTTTCAACTTATAATAAGTCTAGAAAACCAAACTCCTCATGATTCCAACTTCTTAAGTGATTTTTTAAGGCTTTCAACATTTCTTTCAGAACAAAGACTAATTTTCCATGAAATACAAAAGCATGCCAAAAATTTGTCACGAATAGTCTAAATTCCTCATGGTCCATCCAAGCATTGAAAAGTTTGAAGGGCTTTGGTCCCCAATTAGCTACATATCCTTTAATATAAATATGACTATGATCTAATAAGTCCATGCCTCCCATAACTTGATGCCGGTCTTCCCAGATTCTAGTAAAACTTTCAAAATTAAGAACCGATTAAGTAAGCTCATGGCATTACCATCCAACTTGTACCAAGTGAACTTCCCTCTAATGAGAGATACACCTACTAGTTCGATTTATCTATGAAAGATCCATACTATGCCATCTCAGAATTGTTAATTTGAGTTCTCTAGCCCTCATCTCATTCTCCTTCTTAATAGAATTAAAATATCCACCCACACACTACTCACGTTTTGGGAATTCATTTTTGAATTCAAATAATTGATACCAAAGTTTTTGTTTATTATGTATGAAGCATGGTGAATACACATTAACAAAATAAATAGATAATCCTCCCCTCTCTACATTGATTCCAATAAACCCTTTATTTTAAAATTAAAGTTGAGCTAAAAATACTTGACTTCCACATGATAATTAATTCGCCTGATCTGCCCTGAGAGCCTTTGGAGCTCCATTCGACCTCGTTTCCACCCCAAAGAGAATGAACCATCTCTGAATGAATTTTCTAGAGTTTGGGTTCTTGTAGCATGCATACATAAAATGAACCTCTGGTTGTTAAGAAATGTGATTGAGTCTAACTCAACCCTACAAAACCGGTTGGTAGAGTGAGGACTGCACCCACTTATAAACACATGTTCAGGCCATATATTATCAGATGTGGGACTCTTAACACATCCCCTCACGCTCAGGACTAGACAACTGGACTGTGGAAATAAATGGTGGGTGGTCCAATAGCGGAAACCATAATAGGTGGCCCACCGGATCTTAAACCAGGCTCTGATACCATGTTAAGAAATGTGATTGAGCCTAACCCGACCCTACAAAACCGGTTGGTAGAGTGAGGACTGCCCCCCATTATAAACACATGTTCAGGCCATATATTATCAGATGTAGGACTCTTAACACTGGTGATTGAGTGGCTAAGATTTATTCTCTTTATTAAACTCCTACACCCTTGAATGTTAAAGGAAATGATATTCATCAAAGATCCTTATTGGTTGCTTCCTTCTATAAGTTACAAGTTCTGGATTTGTGATCTTCCACATTAGATATCCAACTCGCATCAGTATATCCTTCTAATATGGCAGGAAATCTACCATAATGGAGACCAACATTTTTGTTTTTCATAAGATAACTGAAGTTCTTAATGATGGCCTTCCAGTGCTCACCATCTGGATTGCTAGCAAAATCTACTTACTTTACTAATTGCAAATGCTATTTCGGGTCTAGTACATTGCATGTACTTACATCTTCCAATTGAGCCACAATTTTTCCATCATTTTTTTTAAGTTCAACACTAGGATAAAATGGAGTTGTCACTTCCTTAAAGTGTAAGTATTTTAACTCATCAAGCACTTTCTCAACATAGTGTGTTTGACTAAGTTCATAACCCCCACTATTTCGCTTTACTTTAATCCCGAAAAGTGTGTCAAATAGTCCAAGATCATTCATCTTGAATATGGAAGTTAGAAACCTTTTTGTTTCTAAAATTCCATTCATTTTTTTGCTAATGATCAATCATATAATCAACATGGAGACAAATGAATATCACAATATTCTCACACAACTTTTTGCACAAACACTTGTAACAAGATGAAGAAGGTTTTTAGATAATCATGCATGATGATGCAATAAGGTTTTAAATAAAGTGAGAGATAAAATTATGAGAAATTTAAAATAGTATAGTATAAATTGAAATGAACACCTTATGTATGTTCACTTGTCTCAAATCTTCACTTGAATTTATATGCTAAACCTTTTTGATCAACTTTATCATTGACGTGTGTGACACTTTTGAACCTTTTCTCCTTTGATAATCTTTGTCTCCATCAAAATTGAACTAGATATAAGATGTATTTCTCACAATCTCCCCCTTTTGATGATGACAAACTCTTTGAATTCGTGTTTTGATGATGATTGAAAAGTCTCCCCTAATTTGTGTGTCTCCCCTTAATTGGTCAATCTTGTAATGATAGAGTCAAACATTTGACGTCACTATTTCGGTACCTGTTTTAATCCATACAAGGATTTGACAAGATTGCACACCTTTTGTTCATTACTAGGAAGTACATAACCTTCTAATTGCTCCATATAGATCTTTTCATCGAGATCTCTATTTAGGAATATTATTTTGACATCTATTTGATGAACTATAAGGTCATGCAAAGAAGTCAATGCAAATGATACTCTAATTTGCGTTGTGCTTGCTACTAGTGTATATGTGTTGAAATAATCAACACCTTCATTTTGTTTAAAATCCTTGGTCATTAATCTCGACATGTAGGTGTTTAGTACATCATCACTTTATGATACTCTCTTCTAAATTAGAAGAGTCCCTTGAAGCTATTGCTTCCTTATAAGTCTTAGGATCAACTTCTACTTGAAGAAAAATAGGAATCATACGAACAAAATTCTTACTATTTGCATCCATTAGATAAAAGAAATAAATTTACTATCAATTTTGTTCGGTCCTAGATCCTTAGTCTTACAGACTCTCTTACTTATCCTAAGTTCAGGTTGTTTTCTAACAATCCATAATAAAATTTCGGATTGTGTTTCAATAATCCTTGGAGAACCTTTCTCACGAGGTTCTTCATTTATGAGAATCTTGAATTCCATATCCTCCATGATAAGGTCTTCAAAATTTTACATATTGAGATTCAATAATTCGACTCCAAATTCATAAGTTTATATAAGTCATGATTCGTCTTTGGATGATCTTTATATGTGGCTTATAATAATGAATTTTATTGAGCCCAAACAGAATATTCATATAACATCTCAACCCAAATTCAGTTGCATAATTTGGAATCAAAACTTTAATTAATTTGACCAATTTAGTGATTAAAAAACTCTGCTTTGATAATAATTCCAAAATATTTAAATAATGGTACGTATAAAATTGATCAACAAAATTCAGTGTTACCACAAAATTACACGATATTCCAAATTTATTCTTTGACCTTTAAGATACTTAGTTGCATTTGCAAAAAATATAATGAAGATTTGAAATTGTATATACCATACCAACAATTTACACAACATCATAAATTGATTAGCCAATGTTACCACTGCTATGGCATATGAAAATTTTGGATACTGATTCACTGCAGTCATAAAAATGACATATTCACACAGTCAATTCATTCTTAACACATTTACTAACTATTTCATATTATGGATAAAAAAGTAAATATTAGACAACATAAATCTGAGCCATTAAATTAATCAAATGGATGTAATTTATTTGACAGTGTGACTGTGTGGTATTTTGTCTGCAATGAATCAGTATCCGAAAATTTTAATGGCAATGGCAAGTGCATCCACTTGCAAATAATAATATTTAAACAATTAAAATAAACTTTCATTTTTCTATATGTTGCAGTACCGTTAAAATTTGATCAAAACATGACATTGGTCCAGTAAAATTGTTCATGTTCATGTGCACCCCTTGGTGTAAATGGTCATCTTTTTTCTTACCATTTGAAAACAAACTTTATTAAAAAATCAAACCTTGGAAATTTAACATGTAACCTTTTGCTATACCATATTATTACTACATGATAATTTGTTTTGCTTGCAATGTACTAATATATTCATTATTTCAGAACAAACTTCTTGATAATATTTCAATAATTTTTTACATCTCAAATTAAAGTTAGGATAGCAAAATTATTTTGATATTTAAAATATGATTACAAATTTTGTTAAGATGCCATAAACGACATTCACACCATGCAAAACATATATGCCAACTAAAATTGCACATATTTAATTTTTAAAATATATTCTAAATATGTATGTTGGCTAGGAAGAACATGACGTATATACTGAGATTGTGACATACATTCATGAAACCATATATGAACTGTTTCATGAAGTCCATAAACTATTTCATGAAGCCATACCTATTAGAATATATACATTGCACGATACAAGATTCCAAATGACAAAATATAATATACAATCCAATTTGCCATTACGGAAACTTAAAAAAATGCCTTGTCCAATTAAATTAAGGTTTGCATCAATTAATTTTTTTAACCGAAAATAATATAGGTAATTTAACTCTCATCAATTTAGTGAAAATATTAGTTACGATTTTGATATTATAATTTTTTACATTGCTCTAATTTTATTTTATTTTTAATAAAGAAATACTATAAATCGTATCCGGATTGATAATGATGATTTTTCTTGTGCTATTTTTTCTAATATTCTTGATTTGTCGCTTTGATACTTGAAACGGAAGTCTCGTTTGTCATTGTTTAAAATACTTTTAAGATTATTAGAAAATTAATATAAACCGAATGAATCGAGGCTAGAAACGTGAACGAGATCACGTTCCTTAAAAGTATTTCAAGCACTCTCAAATGTCTTAGAGTTGGAACTCAGGAATACTCAGAATAATTTAGCCTATACTCGAGTTTGCACAAGACCGATGAAAACTCGAATGTAGGAAAAAGTGTCTGGAATTTTAGTGAAGAGGATGTATGTTTTTGTTATGTTTTTTTTACTCCGAAATGAAGTATTTATAGGTCATATTGGTGTTGTTTCACAAAGTTGCGACCCTTGGTGAAACAACTTCCTTTTACCAAGAGTTACAATCTTTTTCCAAAAGTTACATTGTTTCACCTACAACAACATTCTTCAAGAGTTGCATACTTTCATTCTGCAACACTATTTTCGAATTCAAACCTACTGCAACACTTCACAAGTGTTGTCTATTTCTGAATTCAAAATTAATCTTCACTTGCATATTTTTTTTGTCATTTTGAAACAGACTCAAGATTATTAATTCTTAATAATCTACAACATGAATTGAAAAGCCTTTTCCTCATTCCACTACCCCCATGAGTTTTGATGGACATGTATATAAGTTTCTTTGTCTAGGAATTCAATTTTGACATTTTTGATAGATCAACAGGGTCTGGCACAAAATTGTCTAACAAGGAATATGTCACATCCAAGGTTGACTTTTAATGTTCCCCATTTTCCGCATGTGCTCCTTTTTCTCTTGCCTCTTCTACAAAAAATACTAAAGCACTTTTTGGGTTTGCACAAGTTTCCAAGACAGCTGATCAACCCCATCCTTTTGTGTGAATTTCCATATTGTCTTCTTCCCTAAACTCTGGGATTTCTTCTTTGTCATTGAACTAATTGTCGGTGCATGTGTCAGAATCAGATGAGTTTGAGTTGCAGCCAATGTTGACGACATGCATATCCTCAAGGGGCATGGGCATATTGAACCACTTTGATACTGAAAACATTTCCATTAATTTTGACATTAAAAGTTTCGTTAAACACCATAGAGCATTTAGATCATACTAAAATCCTGGCTACATCCATCTTATACTGCTCCCATGTGGCATCATCAACACAAATGTAAACACCAACAAGTTTAGTGATAAATTCAAAAAGTTTATGGTTACATGCATGGCATTGGATTCCATAAATCCCCAGTCACATTACCCTTTCTTTGTCCACTTCCTTGGGATCCCATTTTTGAATTTCCTTGAAGCATTGCTTTATCCAGATGCCTCTAGATTCCACCAGGTCTAAGAGCCCACCCTCCTCTCTTTCTTCTAATGAGAGTCGCTAAGCGAAAAAACAGGCACAGACACAGAGTCACCATCGAACTTTATTTATCTCAACGGGGAAAGGAAAACATCGATAAAACCTCATAAGGGAGAGAACATGGTCTCGCAACCAAATTTGGGGTTTGGGAGTCAATTACGCAAGAGGAAGGTATTAGCACCCCTCACGTCCGTTGTACTCAACGAGATTCACTCTTGTCGTTCTAATCAAAGAGTTTGTATATCTAAAGCTTACTTGCTAAGGGAATGCATAAATGAATTATTGGAGAAAAACAAAAGGTTTTTATTATTGAGTTCGTCAGAGTTTTGCAACCCAGTGCCTACGTATCTAATAGGGAATCAGAACTCTATAGTTCTTGTTGAAAAAAGTTTGCTCTGTTTAGTGTTTTTTATGAACGATGCTAACATTCGCATTCTAGTAGTTAGGTGTTGCTGCTTGTTGTGTGGAGACTTACGCGTTACCTGTATTGCGGTAGAACGGAAATAACATGCCCTTTCCGAAAAGGTTTAAGAAAAAATCCCGAAGGAAAATGATTTGAATTTGTTGAATTATTTTTATAGGTTTTGAAAAGGTTTGAGACGCGTATTGTACTAAAGTCTATGACAATAGGAGTGAATACTTCGTACAAATGATCCAAACGTCTTACATACAAAATACTCTAAGAAGAGGTAAGGAAAACTCCCGCTCATCTTTTCCCATGTACTTAAGGCTCGTATTGTATTATACGCATCGTATTTATTAAGTTTTTTTTATTTATTCAAGAAAAGATTTTTCTTTTAAGAAGATGCAATGCAAAAATCTAGGGGAACTTGGTCCTAAATGTTATCATGCAAAATGATCCTAAGGTTGGGATTAAAGGGAAAATATACCCTAATGTGATCACGCAAGATGGACCTATGGTTGAGATCAAGGAATTCTAATCCTAATGCAATCATGCTTGGATTGGAAGCCTAATGTCTATCTTACTTCAAACTTAATCAGAAATTAAGTTGAACTAAGAAACCCTAAGGGAGCATGTGAACACAAAGCGAGCAACAAGTAAACATAAAGCATCTCAATAATCAAGCAAGAATCAAACACAAAACAAGGCTCAAGCACAAGCAAGACTCAAGCACAAAGAGAAATTCATGTCATGTCAAAGTATCAAGCACAAGGCAAGCATCAAGATTAAACAAGAGTAATACCAAGGATCAACGTCAAGAATTAATCACAACCAAAGCATCAAGAATTAATCAAGGCATCAAGAATTAATCAAGATAAGGCATCAAGAATCAATCACAATTATCATCAAAATTTTAATCAAAGTTTAATCCAAGACAAGTCATCAAGAATTCAAGAAAATCTCACCAACATTAATCCAAAAAGTCATGAAAATTAATTCAAGAAAAGTTGTGAGAAATTAAATCCAAACATGTAGAAAAGTAATCTAAAAAGTCAAGAAAAATATCCAAGAAAACCATGAAAAATAATTCAATAACAATCATGAAAAATTATCTAAAATCAATCATGAAAAAATTAAGTCAATATTATTCATGAAGAACTATCTACACTTCCAAAATAAACATGAACAATTAATAAAAAAAATTGAAAAATTAATCGTATTAAAAAAACAGAGGAAGTGCAATAGGAAACTGGGAGGTGCACAAGCAAATATGGTGCAGGCCTGATGTTCATAGGCCTAAAGGCCTTACCATTCGTTCAGGGTGGTGAAACAAATAAAAATATGGTATGAAAAGAAGGAAAATTTTACCCCATACCCCTACAAATTTTTAAAAATTCCAATTTTGTACTTTTATTTTTTATTTTTTATTTTTTTACTTTTTACCGTGTAGTCAGACAAGTCCAAAAGTAATTTTTGTCAGTATTCGACGAGAACCGGAGAACCCAGGGTAAGGATTTCCGGAATGGCTTTTTTACAAATCGGAAAACATGAAACACAGAAATTCGGTTAACGTGTTTCATGAACCGAATAACACAACACTAAGTTATCCGGTTTGGTTTTTGGATGCCATGATTGTTAACCGGATAACTTGTCTCCAAGATATCCGGTTTGTATATTTTCAACACCGGATTTCTTGTTTTCAAGTTATCTAGTTTGGGTTATTTATCAACCAGATAACTTAGTCCATAGTTATCCGATTCGTGTTTTTTGTTTTATTTATTTATTTATTTATTTTTTTAATTTAAGTTTGTTTAGGAGACATGGACATTCCTTTGATGATATGTGACAAAGACCAGACAGGTGTAGATACAACAGAAATATTCTCGACCACAGAAAAATTTCCTACAAGAGAAGAGGCGACTAGGTGGATTAAGGAGGTTGGACTGAGGAATAGAGTCACTGTTATAATAACCCATTCGGACACCAATACTGGCAAGAGAGGAGGAAGTGACAAGGTTATATTTGGCTGTGATAGAGGTGGAAAATACAAAGAAGGGGATAGCGAAACACAAAATGCTACCAAAAAATGTACTTGTCCTTTCAAAGTAAGATCAACACCTTCTAAAGATGGTTCTGGTTGGAAAATTGATGTAAAATGTGGAGTTCACTACCATGGTTTACCTGATAGATTTGAAGGCCATGCGTTTGTAAGTCGACTCAATGATGATGACCAACAACATATAGCTGATTTGTCAAAACGTCATGTTCCTCCAAGACACATATTGTTGTCATTGAAAGAACGAGATCCGGAGAGTGTGACTCGAATCACCCAAATATATAAACATAAGAGTAAGATTCAAAAAAACATCAGGGGCCCTATAACGGAAATGCAACAGTTGTTTAAATTGATAGAGGAATCTGATTATGTTTATTGGAGTAGGAAAAAAGATGAGTCAGAAGTTGTGAGAGATATCTTCTGGGCCCATCCAGACTCTCTGAAGTTGTTGAATCTGTTTCCTATTGTGTTGATTATGGATAGTACTTACAAAACCAATAAGTATAGGCAACCTTTGTTTGAAATAGTTGGTGTGACATCAACTGAGTTAACATTTGCTGTTGCATTTGCCTATATGGAATCTGAGCAAACAGAGACTTTGTGTTGGGTACTAGATAAATTGAAACAGTTATTTACTAAACAAGGGTTATAGCCACAAGTAATTTTAACTGATAGAGATCTTGATTTGATGAAAGCAATTGAAACAGTATTTCCTACGACGGTTAATTTGCTTTGCCGATTTCACATAAACAAGAATGTGAAAGCGAATGCAAGGAGTATGTTGTGAATGACATGCGAAAATCGATAGAGGAGCTTTGGTACGAACTTGTAAAAGCTAGTGATGAGGTGGAATACCACCAAAAGTTGAAATTGCTTGAGCATGTCTGTTTGGAATATGGACCTTTTCTGGATTATGTGAAAGACACATGGTTGACACCTCATAGGCATAGATTTGTTGAAGCTTGGATCAATAAAGTGTTGCATTTAGGCAACATCACTACTAACAGGTAATGCGTTTGTTTTATAGCCATATTTTGTTTATGGTAATATTACTGATACTTATACTGAACTTCTTTTATTTTTGTTAGAGTTGAATCTGCGCATTGGAAGCTGAAGCAAATGTTGGAGAACAATTTAGGTGATATGTGCAAGTGCTGGGAGGCTATGAATGGCAACATCAAGGTTCAAGTGGGAAATATTAGAGCTTCATTTCAGAAGAGTCTGACTAATACATCAAGCATCGTCCTCACTACCATAATTAACCGGTCTACCCTGAGGTAACGGTCCACCCTGAGCTAGATGTAGTGCTCAAAAGATCTCAACATAATCATCATCATCCTCCTCGGCCTCATGACGAGCGAGATAGCGACACAGCTTATGTGAAATATGCCGTAACCTCGGATCTACCGGTCCAACATTAAACTCTGGAACTGGAACCTTACTGGTCTCCCCCTGAGGTGGTATCAAAAGAGGATGGGAAACTGTGTAGTACCACGATATGTATTCAGCCACCGTATCATACGGAGTAGCTGCAAACTCGACATGATGTAGCACTTGCGAGACGCTCGCATGGTAAGAAACCCATTCAAAATCTATATCAAGTGTGTCAATATCAGGTGGATGAGATGGGATGAACTACCTGTATCCAAACTGGCGTAAACATCTGTCAGATAAATAAAGAACAGATGTACCATTACCACTTCAGGCCACCCCTGTACAAGCAAATATCAGTAAATGGTATGGTCTGTCTGTGATCCTCAAACAGGCGCCAAATGACATCAGTAGGTGTCAATGTAACGCCCCATTTTGTCTTATTTATTTAATCGAGTTGATTTAATTATTTTCATTTTTATATTATTTTATTCTTGACTTTTATTTGACAATATATTATTTTTCATCGTTATTATGTTTTATCGCGTTTTGAGAGCGTTTGCGAGATATTTGAGCTAAGGGGTAAAATAGTCTTTTCGGGGTTTAGATATTTTTATATAAATAGAGATTAGAGAGAAATAAAGAGAAAAGAAAAAGAAGAGAAAGAAAAGAAAGAAAGAAGGAAAAGGAGAAGAGGAGAAAGAGGAAAATCGAGGAAATCTCCGTTTCAATCGCGATTAATCGAGTAAGGGTGAGAAGTTTTGATTATATCATGCTTGTATATGTATATGTATGTATTTGTTTGAATGTTTGGTTGAAAAATATATGTTTTCCATTTGGTTGAAATTGTGAACAATTGATAGAAATCGATGTTTTCACGGTTGAAAATCGATATAAATGGCCTAGTGTAATCGTATTATGCATATGATCATTGATTATGCTTGGTTGTGCTGTTTGGAAGTGTTTTGGGTGAAGAATTGGGATTTTGGACCCAAATGTTTCTGGGTTCTCACTGCTGCGAATTTCAAAATTTTGCTTTGTTCGCCTAGTGAACCTGGCGAATGCGAAAGCGAATGTTTGGTCGAGGGCGAACCTCGGGGCGAGCGGAAGGCGAATGTTCACCCAGAAGCTCGCTTAGCGAACTTTATGCCTGTTTTCCTCTGCCTTGGTTCGCTAGGGTTCGCCTAGCGAATACTGGAGCGAACGTGACATATTTTCTATTTTGTTTTCTTCATAATTTTCAAACCGTAAGTCCGTTTTGGTCGCCGTTCAAAGCGTTGGAAATCTAATAAAATATTATTTCTATTTAAAATGGTTTGGAGGGCAGTAGATGAATTATTTAAGTCGTGATTTTGTAAAAGTGTTGGGTGGTCGGGTTTTTATCGCGTTAAATGCACGCGGTTAGTGTTTTACTGTGTGTTGTGCTATTGTTATGTAACGTGGAGCTTTTATGTGGTTTATATGATGCTGATGCATGTGATAATTATGTTGTTGTGTGGTAAAATACATTGTTTGATTGAATATCAATGTATGTTGTTATGATGTTTTGTGGGATTGTTGTGGTTTGTATGATGTGGAAGCATGTGATAAGTTGTTGTAATTGTTGTGGTTTGTGGATTATGATGGAATACATTGTTTATGTGAAATTCAATGTTGTGATGATGGTTTGTGGCTTTATGGCAAATAAATGCATTGTGATGTGTTTGATTGTATATGCATGATTATGGATGTTGAAATGGTTCACATGGTTATATATGTGTATGCATTTGATTGCATGAGTCATTGTATGCCAAACATCATGATATGCATTCTTGTGATGTCGTGTGCCCTAGTGGGTGTGAGCGACGAATCGATTCCAGAGGGAATCTGCTATAACATCGTGAGCCTTATACCGAGAGGACCTAAAGCGATGATTATAGACGATCGTGAGCCTTATACAAAGAAGACCTAAAGCGATTGGATCGTGAGCCTTATACTGAGAGGACCTAAAGCGATCCATAAACATCGTGAGCCTTATACCAAGAGGGCCTAAAGCGACGGGGAACATCGTTTGCCCTACGGGGAGTTACACTAACTAACAAGCGATGATTCCAATAGTTCCTGAGTGAACTAATGATGAGAATGATGGATTGATGGTATCGCATTGCATTTGCATAGATTCGTTGTGTCGGTCTCTTTGCATTTGCATAAATCATGAATGGATTGATTATGTGTGAAAAATCATGAATGGATTGATTATGTGTGGAAGATTGTGAATTGATTGATTATGTGTTGAGTTTGTGATTGGATTGGTGAATTGATGTGCATATGTGATAAATGCATTGGTTGTGGATAATATGTTTTATGTATAGACATATGCTATGTGTGTGGTGGTGTGATGTCATAACTTTAGTATGCATTAGGTGTGAATATGTTATTATGTTGGTATAATTGATATATGCTATGTGTTTGGATTATTAGAAATATGTTATGTATCTGTGGCATGCTATATGTATTAGTATGTGATGCTTGTGGTGAGAATAATTATGCATGTGAATTCTTATGTGTTTGCATATTATTATGCAATCTTGATTTAGTTGTTATTTCTCACCCTTCTGCTGTGGTTTGTTGCTCTATGAGGCAATTGTAGATTTGTGTCTTGGAGGCTTTTGTGAAGATTAGTCCTCCGTCCTTTGTCGGTATGTCTGCTCTGATACGTAACACGGGAGTCGGGGAACGCTTTTGTTATATGTATATTTTTGTTGAATATATTTTGTATTACCTTTATATGTATACTTTAATGTTATAAAACAATTTATTTTGTAAAACAATTCATTTATGGATCTTCCGCTTTATTCCATAATTGAACTTTCCTTTTATATGGAAAAAGTTTCCCTTTTACGTTTATTCCATTTTGTGTTATGTATCAAATGATTGAGCAGAGATAGTGTTTTCTTTCCTTAATTGTGGCATCCTTGTTTCTGTCAGAAAAATAATTTTTTATTTACTCTGATTAAATTATGTATTATTTATTCGCGATGGAAATTGGGGTGTTACAGTCAATCCATCAAGCACTACCCTAATCTCATCAACCTTCTGCGTCTCTTGCTTGTATTGCCACTTCATCGTCCTGGAAAGTGGACTACCAACACCAGCAATCTTCGAAAATCCTCTCTTCCCAACAGTTGGGAAATACTCGTGAATCCAACACTGTAACACATCATGAATATCATCAATTAAAGGTATTATAAATAATATAATACAAGTCTAAATTAAATTAAAATTAAGTAGTTGTACCTGTAGTAGAGAAGCATATCCACCAAGCTGTCTGCAACTATAGAACGAAGCATCTCCGAGATATCTATACAGTGTGACAAGAGCAGCAACCCCCCAAGAGTATCTACCACAGCTTTTCAAGTCCTCAAAGAGTGGTAAATACTTTGCCACTATAAGAGTAAAGGTCTTATCTGTATAAATAGTGCAGCCTAGTAGCAACAACATATACGCCCTAGCCGCACAATCAAATCTGCTATCAGCTCGCAGACGGACAAATAACTTCTTGAACCAATCAAGCTTATAGTAAGGACCTCTGTTTGTACGAATCTCCTCAACTGCTTCCTCCAGTGTAGCACCCATTAGACTAATAGCCTGGGTAATAGCATCCGAGTCAGTAAACCCTTGTGCAGGGTTACATAACTCCCCTCTAATCGGTATATGAAGGAGGCACGAAACATCGTCTAATGTAATTGTCATCTCGCCAAACGGCATATGGAATGACGATGTCTCGGGATGCCACCTCTCCACAAATGCGGATAACAGGTTCTGATCTATCCTCGATAAACTGGTATTCTGCAGAGAGGATAAACCAGAATTAGATACCCATTGTTAAATTGTAATTCCTAGTGTCTAAGTGTCGAAGTCGAATGCCATGTATGGAAATGTCAGTGTGTCGAAACAGTTTGTTTCACACAGATTTGCTTCTAGATTGGATTCTGTTTAGATATGATTTGATATGATTTAGATTAGATTTGATATTTTGGGCTTTTAGAGTTTTGGGCCTTTGTAAATCTAAATCTATAAATAGGGAGTTTCCCTTATGCATTGTAACACAATTGCATTCACAGTTTGCAGATTAGCAAGTGAATAATAGCAATAGAAGAAATCCCACAGTTCGTGGGTAGAAACACTTTTCTCCAAATATTTCTCTTCTCTCTCTTTTCTTTCTTGTTGTTAGTTTGTTTCTTCTTCCTTTGTTCTTCATTGTCATTATGTATTGTTTGTGGGTTGGTGATCAATCTTGAGATCAAGATTGAAGCGAAATCATCATAGGGTGTGGTGAATTTCCAACATCTGGTATCTAGAGCTCCGGTTACGATTCAAGGAGGAAAATCGTGATGGCTATGAATCATTCAAATGGACACTTTCCGGTGACCCTACCAATTCTCAAGAAAGATAATTATGAGAATTGGTGCAAGCAGATCAAGGTGGTTTTCTGTTATCAAGATCTGTGGGATCTTGTGAAGGAAGGAGTAACACCGCTTGGGAAGAACGCGACGGATCAAGAAAAGGCTGCACTCAAAGATTTGAAGAAGAAAGATTATAAAGCGCTGTTTATAATCCATCAATGTGTTGATCTAGCTAACTTTGAAAAAGTTAGCGATGCAGAATCAGCAAAGGAAGCATGGGAGATTCATGAAAAGTCATTTGGAGGTGCAGAGAAGGTGAAAGAGGTGAGGTTACAAACTCACAAGAGAACCTATGAGTTGCTTCAGATGGAAGACAACAAAAGTATTACAGATTTCTTCACCAGAGTTACAAAACTGGTGAATCAAATCAAAGTATGTGGAGAAACGCTGACGACGAAAGCAGTAGTCTCAAAGATTTTGAGATCGTTGGCTCCTAAGTTCGACCACGTGGTAGTAGCCATAGAAGAGTCGAAAGACTTGTCAGTATTGACGAAGGAAGAGCTTCAAGGGACGCTTGAGTCTCATGAACAAAGGATGACTAAGAGAGCTGCAGGAAAGTCGAAGAGTGATATGGCTTTGCAGGTGCAGTCAGAAAAGGAAAGGAAAGGCAAAGGAAACGTGAATAGCAACAAAGATAGAGGAGGCAGTAATTCGACTCAGAAGAAACCTTGGAACCAAGGCAACCAAAGAGGTGGTGCTGCAGGTAGAGGAAGAGGTGGTGGTCGAAAGCCAGACAAAAGTCACATTCAATGTTTCAATTGTCAGAAGTATGGCCATTATGTTAGTAACTGTCCAGAAAAGAAGAAAAATCAAGAAACTGATGCAAATCTGGTGAAGCATGAAGAAGAAGAGACATTGCTGATGGTCACAACGAAAGATGAAGAGAGATTCCAAGATCAGTGGTACTTGGACTCAGGATGCTCATCACACATGACTGGAAGGAAAGATTGGTTTGTCAACATGAAGCCCTCGTCGAAGAACACGGTGAAGTTTGCGAATGACAACACTCTAGCAGCTGAAGGTGTTGGTGATGTTCTGATTATGAGGAAAGATGGCAAAAGGTCAACAATTTCCAATGTGTTGTACATACCAGGCATGAAGAGTAATTTGCTCAGTATAGGGCAGCTTGTCGAAAAGAACTACAAGGTAGTTGTCAAAGACAAGATGATGAGAGTTCTCGACGCATGTGGTAGGTTGATCTTGAAGGCTCCAATGTCTCAGAATAGGACCTTCAAGATTGAACTCAATGTGATGGAGCACAAGTGTCTAGCAACAGCAGCCAGCAGAGATGAGTGGTTATGGCACTTTCGACTAGGCCATCTCAACTTCAATGACATCAGAGAACTGAAGAGAAGAAATATGGTTTCAGGATTACCATAAATCGACATTCCAAGTGAAGTCTGTGAAGAGTGTGTTCAGTCGAAACAACACAAAAATAGCTTCAGCAAGGATGCGGGAAGGAAGTCGAAGGCAATACTTGTAGTCATATACTCTGATGTATGTGGTCCAATCCAGGTGGATTCGATTGGTGGCAACAGATATTTTGTCACGTTTATAGATGATTTCAGTCGAAAGTTATGGACCTACCTCATCAAGAAGAAAAGTGATGTGTTTGAGGTATTTGTCAGATTCAAATCCATGGTCGAAAGACAGAGTGGTCGAAGGTTGAAAACTCTGAGAACTGATGGTGGTGGAGAATATGTGTCGAAAGAGTTCGATGCATTGTGTAGAAAAGAAGGGATTGTGCATGAGGTGGTGCCACCCTACACTCCACAGCAGAATGGGATTGTAGAACGCAAGAACATAACCATCATGAACATGGTAAGAAGTATGTTGAATGGAAAGCATCTACCCAAAGAATTATGGGGAGAAGCAGTTTCGACAGCAACATATATTTTGAACAGATGTCCGACGAAGAAGCTTGAAGGAGTCACACCAGAAGAATGTTGGTCTGGTGTCAAGCCAAGCCTCAGTCACTTAAAGGTGTTTGGATCTATAGCACATAGACATGTGCCAGATCAGTTGAGAAGAAAGCTTGATGATAAGTCGAATCAGATGATCTTGATAGGATATCATTCGACTGGAGGTTACAAGCTGTTCGACCCAGTGAATAAGTAAGTAGTGATCAATAGGGACGTGATCATAGATGAGCTTAAAGAATGGGATTGGGCTGAGAATGCCAAGAAGGATTCAGTGAGAATCTCTTGTGAAGAACCAACCACTGAAGTCGAAAGAGAAGTTCGACAGGAACCAATTGCAGATGAAGCAGGTTCAAGCAGACCTCGACGAACAAGACACGTGCCTGCAAGGTTCCAAGAATGTGTAATTACATCAGATGATGTGGTCGATGAAGAAGGTGAGCTGGTACATTGTGCTTTCTACACAGATGTCGAACCAGTCAATGCAGTTGAGGCATTGAAAGATTCGAAGTGGGTGAAAGCAATGAATGAAGAGTTAGAATCCATCGAAGTCAACAACACATGGTCACTTGTCAAATTTCCTCAAGGCAAGAAGGCAATTGATGTGAAATGGGTTTACAAGGTAAAGGTGAATCCCAGAGGAGAAGTAACTCGACACAAGGCGAGACTTGTGGCGAAAGGATTTCTTCAGAAGGAAGGAATCGACTTTGATGAAGTATTTGCACCTGTTGCTAGGATCGAAACAATCAGGTTGGTAGTTGGTCTAGCAAATATGAACAATTGGCACACTTGTCAGATGGACGTGAAGTGTGCATTCCTTAATGGTCCCCTAGATGAAGAAGTTTATGTCGCACAACCAGCTGGGTATGTGAAACGAGGCGAAAAAGGAAAGGTGTACAGGCTGCATAAAGCCCTGTATGGACTTAAGCAAGCTCCAAGAGCTTGGAATAAGAAAATTGACAGCTTCTTAAGGGAGAAGGAATTTGTGAAGTGTACAACTGAGCATGGAGTATATGTAAGAAAAAGCAATGGCGAATTGCTTATACTATGTCTCTATGTCGATGATTTGTTGATAGCAGGAAGTTGCAAGAAGGAGATCGAAGATTTCAAACATGACCTAAGTGAGGAGTTTGAAATGTCAGACTTGGGAGATCTCTCATATTTCCTTGGCATCGAATTCTACAAAACTAGTAGAGGGTTGATGATGCACCAACGAAGATATGCAGGCGAAATACTCAAGAGATTTGAGATGCAAGATTGCAACTCAACTTCGACTCTAGCTGAGACCAGACTGCAACTGTCGAAGGACCCAGACGAAGATGATGTCGACCCAACCCAATACATAAGACTTATTGGGTCACTTAGATACCTTTGTCACACAAGGCCTGACTTAGCATACAGTGTGGGTATGGTAAGTAGATTCATGCAGAAACCAAAGGTATCACACCTAACAGCGACGAAGAGGATACTGAGGTATCTGAAAGGGACTCTCGACTATGGCATTTTATTTCCTGCAGCTGATGAAGGGAAAAAATGCAAGTTAGTGGGATACACAGACTCTAGCTGGTGTAGTGATGCAGAGGATAGAAAATCCACAGCTGGATATGTGTTTATGTTAGGTGGTTCACCATTTGCTTGGAGTTCGAGGAAGGAGCCAGTAGTGGCATTGTCATCATGCGAAGCAGAATACATAGCTGCTTCTCTTTGTGCATGTCAAGAAACTTGGATGGTGAACTTGGTCGAAGAGATTACAGGGAAGAGTCATGGAGCAATTACTATGAAGATAGATAGCATGTTAGCTATCAACTTGGCGAAGAATCCAATAGCTCAAGGTCGAAGCAAGCACATCGAAATGAGGTTCCACTATCTTCGAGAGCATGTAGCAGAAGGGAAGATGAATTTGGAACACTGCAGAACTGAGAATCAAATTGCAGATGTCATGACGAAGGGAGTGCAGGTCGAAGCCTTCAGAAGACTAAGAGCCATGATGAATATGGACAGCTTAGACACAATGAATTAGGTGGTGTGTTAAATTGTAATTCCTAGTGTCTAAGTGTCGAAGTCGAATGCCATGTATGGAAATGTCAGTGTGTCGAAACAGTTTGTTTCACACAGATTTGCTTCTAGATTGGATTATATTTAGATATGATTTGATATGATTTAGATTAGATTTGATATTTTGGGCTTTTAGAGTTTTGGGCCTTTGTAAATCTAAATCTATAAATAGGGAGTTTCTCTTGTGCATTGTAACACAATTGCATTCACAGTTTGCAGATTAGCAAGTGAATAATAGCAATAGAAGAAATCCCACAGTTCGTGGGTAGAAACACTTTTCTCCAAATATTTCTCTTCTCTCTCTTTTCTTTCTTGTTGTTAGTTTGTTTCTTCTTCCTTTGTTCTTCATTGTCATTACGTATTGTTTGTGGGTTGGTGATCAATCTTGAGATCAAGATTGAAGCGAAATCATCATAGGGTGTGGGGAATTTTCAACACCCATCGCTCAATCACAGGTGGAAGACTGTGAGGAACCCATCCAATCAGTTTGCTGCCATGTGCAGCAACCTTCAGCTCCTTCTTCGGAACTCTCTCCTGAAAAATAAATCGTAGAATATGTCATAATACATAAATAATTAAAATTACATTTTATTCACCATAGAAAGGTCATAGATTTATTTACTTGGCCATCCCACAAATAACGAGCCACCTGGTTCTGATACCTCACCAAAAGTGATGTATCAGTCGGTCCTCCAGGAAATGGTGGATGTGGTGGAATATGAGCTGCTGCTGGTACAGGTGGAGGATCAGCTATTCGATCTTCATCTCGAATATCACGTGCTCGAACTACCGATCCATCAGCGTATCGTCGATAGATAAATCCGTCGCGTCCTCTAAAATGAGCCACAAAACTGGAAAACCCATCATCTAGTTTTCCGGTGAAGAACTTAACAAACCGGATAACCAAGCATCAAGTTATCCGGTGAAGGAAATACACAAACCAGATAACACGATGCCAAGTTATACGGTGTGTGCCAACGAAAAATAAATAACCGAAACTAACTTACTCGAGTTCTCTGGTTGGTAATTTTTTGTACTCCGGAAGTAACCCACGTATGTTCTCCGGAAGTGTGATTTTTTGTGATCCAGAAGTAGCCTCAGTGTGTTCTCCGGAAGCGAAAGTCTGTGCGTTTTTTACCGTTTGTAGAAAGACAAAATGAACAAAAAAAATGAAAATTTTGAAATAAAGACTATTTATATGGGGGTATTTTCATCCAAAAATTTGATGAGTAGGGGTATGGGGATAAATGTAAGGGTATGGGGTAAAATTTTTTAAAAGAAGTTTTATAGGGCCTGAAGGCCTGATCCACTTTGTTATGAGTCTTACCCTAAGTGACTTGAGAAAACAAAACAAACACATCGACACGTTTAAAATAAACTCAGTTGTGACATGCTTCTCTCCCTCAACGTTCTCCTTATCCTCTTTTCTGTTTCCTACAACCGCGCTAACCACTGCTCCGCCGCACCGTGGCTTCAAGCTGGCGGTGGCAGAGCCTTCATGTCATTCATGAGCTTCACATGATTTTTCCCTCTCAACATACCGCAATGCGTAATCGCTCCGAGACTCACTCTATATCACGAATTACAATCAAAGATGAATAAAACTACCACGAATCAAGCAACAGATCACCAAATTGGAATCTAAATGTGGAGTTTAGATCCAAGGCCATAGAAGCTACATTGTAAGCACGAGATTTGGAGCGATATTTACGTACCTGTGCGACCACAACGACAACGATGACGGTGATGCAATGCTTTAGGTATTAAAACTAGATTCGTTCTTCTCCTCCTCCTCGCGCTTCTGTTGTTGTTATTGTGCGATGAACTTCTTGATTTCAAATTGTACATTCTTCTTGTGATGTTATTAATGTTGCGAATTCTTCCTTCGCGTTGTGAGAATTGAAAATTCTTCTTTTTCGTATTTCTTGCGTTGACTCTTGCTTTTGATGCAGTTTTACCGAATTTCCTTCTATGTGTAGTGATTTGCAGGTATTAATGAGATTTGTCGCAATTGAAGGTGAATTGAGGAAGAGTTTACTATGATGAGAAGGTGAAGAAGATGAAGATGAATGAAGGATGAAGAATGTGAAATTTCAAAAAGAAGCAAAAGTGAGAGTGAAGAGAAATGAAGATGGATCGAAGCAGCCTTTTATAGAAAAAGTTTGTTATAAGATTGTAACTGTTTTTGTTATGAGCTTTTGCAATTGAAATTTAGTGTAAGATTCTTTCTGCAGCTTCTGTGATATTTTCCTGCATTTTATTAGCTTCTGGTTGCGTTTTGGAATCAGTGGATTTTCCTTCACTTGAGTCTTCATGCTTGTTATTTTTGGCATTGGCTTGCGTTTCCGTTCAATACGCCCCTTACTGCTACATTCGTTCATGAACTTTGTTGCATATAACTGGGCCCATGTTGTCTTTTTCTTTGAATATTGAATTTGAGTTAGTGGCATAGTCTTTTGAAATTTGGTTTTGTGCAGTTTGAATAGGAAATGTAAATTGAAAATGGCATTTGGATATGGTTTTGAAGTTTTAAAAAAATGAATATGGTTTTGGACATTTGACTTTAAAAATGGTTATTAGTTTAGACTTGAATTTTAAATGTGGTTTGGGAAAATGGATGTTGGACTTAAAAAGTGGACATTGAATTGGATTTTATAAATGGACATAGGTTAAACAAAATGGATTTGGAAAGTGGATATTCAAATGTGGTCCATGAACTTATTCTAGTAATTGATTGGATAATTGGAATTTAAAAGTGGAAATGTATTTGGTTATTAATAATTGGAAGTTGTAACACCCCCAATCTATACCCCCAAAAAACAAAGCGATAAATAAAATTCAAAATTTCATCAGAGTATATTTAAAACATTCACGGCATAGACCGAGGGGTCACATCAATTGAAACAAATACACATACACCTACTTATATAGATATGCAACAATTTCAGGTAGCACATAACAAAGGAACTTAGTTCCTAACACCCACAATTCAGATACAGAATAAAAGCGGAAAAACTGTAACTGAATCTCATATATATATATATATATATATATATATATATATATATATATATATATATATATCACAAAAGTTTGTCTGTCATATACAACATCATACATGTACAATCCAAAAGATATATATACATAATACAAATAATCACACT
The DNA here is from genome assembly GCA_022829125.1 of Lathyrus tuberosus. Lineage (NCBI taxonomy): Eukaryota > Viridiplantae > Streptophyta > Magnoliopsida > Fabales > Fabaceae > Lathyrus > Lathyrus tuberosus. The sequence continues at coordinate 19,095,192 of JALAZF010000034.1, forward strand.
CGATCTCCCCGACTACCCGGTGCTACATATCAGAGCAGACCGACAAAAGAATGAAGACCTAAGCTTCACAAAAAGACCTCCAGCATATAATCTGCAATGCCTCATAGAGCATTTAAAACAGCAGAAGGGTGAGAAACACAATCATAATATAATTGCGTACCATTATATAATAACACGGAATTACACATATAAAATATTCTCACCACAACTTATACCCGAATTCAAACACAAACAACACAAAGTATATTTCAAATATCCATCACCAAGGTATATCAACCATGCACAATACACATATCGCCAACATATATACATATATCAACTCATCAATTTCATCCACAATTCCACACACAATCAATCCATTCATGATTCTCCACACATAATGCATACATTCACAATTCTCACACATAATCAATCCATTCATGATTTATGCAAATGCACAGAGACCGACACAACGACTCTATGCAATGCATATGCGGTACCATCCATCCGTCAATCTCAACACTAGTTCACTCAGGAACTATTGGAATCATCGCTTGTTACTTAGTGTAACTCCCCGTCGGGCAAACAATGTTCCCCGTCGCTTTCGGTCCTCTTTGTATAAGGCTCACGACGTTTATGGATCGCTTTCGGTCCTCTTTGTATAAGGCTCACGATCCGATCGCTTTCGGTCCTCTTTGTATAAGGCTCATGATCGTCTATAATCATTGCTTTCAGTCCTCTTTGTATAAGGCTCACGATGTTATAGCGGATTTCCTCTGGAATCGATTCGTCGCTCACACCCACTAGGGCACACGACATCACAAGAATGCATATCATGATGCTTGGCATACAATGACTCATGACCTTCAAATGCACACATATATGCAACCATCTCAATCAACAATAATCATGCTTTGCAATTCAAGCCCAAAACAATGCATTTATTTGCCATACTGCCACAAACCATCATCACAACATTTATCACATGCATTTCCATCACACAACAGCACACAAGTCATACAACATTCATATCAACATCATATTGCATAATACACATCAACTACACACACTTATAATGGTACAAGTTAACAAAACGATACCATTCCAATTCCCGACATAATTAAATCGGCCAATAGTCTCAAAACCAATAATATAAGAAAGAACATGTCAAAAGCTTTCCAACGCACCAAACCGCGCGTCAAACCTGCTCACGGATCAAAAGTTATAAAGAAAACAAATTGGGAAAAACTGTCATGTTCGCAGTGCGAAGCTCCTAGCGAGTCCTTTGCTTCTTCATTCGCAGTGCGAATGTCCCAGCGAACTAAGTCAGAAAGGAAAATAGCCTAAAAAAATTCCCAACGTTCGCAGTGCGAACTCCCAGCGAATGCTCGCTTTCCCCTTCGCAATGCGAGTTTCCCAGCGAACAGTGGCAGAAAGAAAACAACACAAAATAACACAAAGTTCGCAATGCGAGTCTCTGGCGAATGCTCGCCCTCACCTTCGCAGTGCGAATAGCCAGTGAATGCTTGCTTTCCCCTTCGCTAGGGGATTCGCAGTGCAAACCTGCGAAAACCAGAAAACCCAGCAGCGCTGTTACATAACCCAAAATCATACTAATCATGGTAACTAGTATTCTACAACATTTACATCGATTTCCAACCGTGAAAACATCGATTTCTACTCGTTTATCGCATTTCGGCCTATATTTGAAAACCAATAAAACTTCCACACAAACATACATAATCATACACAAACATAGTATAATCGAGTTTCGCACCCTTACCCGATTAAATTGCGTTTGAAAAGTCGGTTGAATCGGTTCCTAAATTTTCCAAGTTTTCTCTCTTTCTTCTCTTCTTTTCTTTCTTCCTCTTTTTCTTCTTCTCTTTTTCTTTCCTTTCTATTTTCTCTCTTTCTATTTCTATTCATATGAAAATATAATATCTACCCAAACAAAAGACCAAAATACCCCTACACTCAAATATCTCGCAAGCGCTCCCAAAACACGATAAAATATAATCACGATGAAAAATAATATATTTTCACATAAAAGTCAAAAATAAAATAATATAATAATAAAATAATCAAAACAACTCAATTAAATAAAAATAACTAAACTGGGGCGTTACAACTCTCCCCCACTTAGAAATTTTCGTCCTCGAAAATATTACCTGAGACGAATAACTTTGGATACGACTCCCACATCCGACTCTCCAACTCCCAAGTCAAATTTCCCTCAGCAGCGCCTCCCCACACTACTTTCACAAGTGCAATATCCTTGCCCCTTAACCGCTTCAACTCGCGATCCAAAATCCTCACTGGTAATGCCTCCACCGTTAGGTTCTCCCTTACCTCAACCTCATCCATCGGAATCACATGCGAAGGATCCGGAACATACTTCTGAAGCTGTGAAACATGAAACACATCATGCAAATTCGGCAGACTCGGCGGCAATGCCACCCTATAAGCCAGGGCACCCACTTTCGCGGATATCTGGTAAGCACCAATAAACCTAGAAGTAAGCTTCTTCGACTTCAATGCATGACCAACAGCCATCACCGGTGTAACTCTCAAAAATACATGATCGCCCTCTTGAAACTCGAGATCTCTCCTCCTTCGATCATGATAACTCTTTTGCCTACTCTGAGAAGCCTTCATTTTCTCACGAATAAGTTTCACCTTGTCTGTAGTCTGTTGCACTAACTCCGGTCCAACCACCGCACTCTCACCAGATTCGTGCCAACACAACGGTGTTCGACATCTTCGTCCATACAACGCTTCAAACGGTGCCATTCCAATACTCGAATGGAAACTGTTGTTATACGTGAATTCCACCAACGCAAGATAACTATCCCACGCACCACCTTATTCAAGAACACAAGCTCTCAACAAGTCTTCCAACGACTGAATCGTCCTCTCCGTCTGTCCATCCGTCTGAGGATGATAAGCCAAACTCAATCTCAATTTATATCCTAAAGCCTTTTGCAAACTTTCCCAAAATCTAGAAGTAAACCTCGGATCTCGATCCGACACAATACTCAACGGAACACCATGCAATTTCACAATCACACTGATACAAATCTCTGCCAACCTCTCCAAAGAAAAACTGATGTCAATCAGAATGAAATGAGCCGATTTAGTCAGCCTATCCACAACCACCCAAATAGCATTATGTCCCCGCTGAGTGTTCGACAACCCTGTCACAAAGTCCATAGAAATGCTATCCCATTTCCACTCAGGAATATCCAACGGTACCAATAATCCACTAGGCTTCAGATGTTCTACCTTCGACTTCTGACACGTCAAACATGAATACACAAACTGAGCCACATCTCGCTTCAATCCAGACCACCAGAAAATCTTCTTCAAATCTTGGTACATCTTATTAGCTCCCGGATGTATACTCAAATTACTCCGGTGTCCTTCCTCCAAAATCATCTTTTTCAAGTCTGAATCATCAGGAATACAAATTCTACCTCGGAACCTCAAAACACCTTTACCATCCACTTTAAAGTCCTCATTTTCACTTTTATCTCCAACCGTCATCAAATCCACAAATTTCACATCCAATTTCTGTTTCTCGCTAACAGTCAACAAAAAATCATTAGTAACCTTCAACATTCCAAGCCTCACGCTATCCAACGTCAATTCGCACACCAAACTCAAATCTCTAAACACTTCCAAAAGTTCCCACTCCTTAACCATCAAAGCAGACATATGCAACGATTTCCGACTTAACGCATCGGCTACCACATTAGCTTTACCCGGATGGTAATTCAAGCTAAAATCGTAGTCCTTCAAAAATTCCAACCATCTACGTTGCCTCATATTCAACTCTTTCTGATAAAACAAGTATTTCAAACTCTTATGATCACTAAAGACTTCGAATCTTGCACCGTAGATATAAAGCCTCCAGATCTTCAACATAAAAACCACAGCCGCTAACTCAAGATCATGAGTAGGATAATTTTTCTCATGCACCCTCAATTGCCCCGAAGCATAAGCTACAACCTTACCTTCTTGCATCAACACTCCACCTAGCCCAATCAAAGACGCATCACAATACACCGCAAACGGTTCAGTAGGATTCGACAAAATCAAAATCGGAGCTGTCGTCAATCTTCTCTTCAGCTCACTAAAACTTTCCTCACACCGAATATCCCAAATGAACGCTTGACCTTTACAAGTCAACTGGGTCAATGGAAGTGCTAACTTAGAAAAACCTTCAATGAACCTTCGATAATACCCGGCTAATCCCAAAAAGCTTCTAATTTCAGTAATAGATCTCGGAGCCTCCCATTGTAGAACTGCTTCTACTCTAGATGGATCCACAGCAATACCGTTACCTGAAATCACATGACCAAGAAAACTCACTTCTGACAACCAGAATTCACACTTTGACAACTTGGCAAAAAGTTTCCTTTCCTTCAAAACCTGCAACACAACACGCAAATGCTCCGCGTTCTCCTCCCGTGACTTAGAGTAAATCAAGATATCATCAATAAACACAACAACAAAACGATCCAAATGATCGTGGAAAATACGGTTCATGTACTCCATAAACACACCTGGCGCATTAGAAACCCCGAACGACATCACCGAATATTCATAATGACCGTATCGTGTCCTAAAAGCCGTCTTCTGAATATCTTCCTCTTTGACCTTTATCTGATGATAACCCGACCTCAAGTCAATCTTACTAAACACGCAAGCACCTACCAACTGGTCCATCAGATCGTATTCTCGGAAGCGGATACTTATTCTTAATCGTCACTTTATTTAACTGGCGATAATCAATACACAATCGCATACTTCCATCTTTCTTTTTCATCAATAAAACTGGAGCACCCCAAGGCTACACACTTGGCCTCACAAACCTCTTTTCCAATAATTCATTCAATTGCTTCTTTAACTCAACCAACTCAGATGCCGACATTCAATATGGTGCCATCGATACAGGTCTAGTACCAGGAACTAGATCTATAGAAAACTCCACCTCTCTCTCTCTGGCGACAAGTCCAAAATATCCACAGGAAACACTTCCGGAAAATCACACACAACAGGAACCACATCAAGTGAAACTTGACTATCCACAGTCAACGATGCAAACAACCCAAACAACTGAGCTTCATCCGCCAAAAGTTTCTTCAACTCTTTGGTAGATAAGAAACTCGACTCTTCATCCTCTTCAAGAGAAGGAAATCTTACTAGCTTATGATAACAATCAATATGAACCCGATTAAATTGCAACCAATTCATTCCCAGAACCACATCTAAACCCTTCAACGGCAAACACACCAAATCCATCTCAAAGTCTTTACCATAAATGGTCAAATGAAAACTTAAACAAACCAAAGAAGTAGTTACTGACCCCATTGCTGGAGTATCAATAACCATCTCTCCATCCATCGAAGACAACACAAGATTCAAACGCTTCGCGCACTCAGAAGAAATAAACAAATTAGTCGCTCCAGTATCAATAATAGCAACTAAAGGCGTACTATTAATAAAACAAGTACCTCTGATCAGACGGTCTGCACTTGTAGTCTGAGTTCCTGCCAACGCAAAAACTTTCCCACCAGCTGGAGCTTGCTTCGGTTTCGGACACTTTGTACTAATATGACCAGATTCACCACAGTTGAAACACGTCACCACATTCTTCCTTGCACAATCAGCTGCGACATGTCCTAAACCTCCACAATTAGAACACTTCCTCAAATCCTTCCTACATTCGAACTGACGATGTCCTAGGTCACCACACCTATAACATCTCAGAGGACTAGTCATTCCTCCCCCACTTGGCATTTTCTCAAAATTACCCCTTTGCTTACCCTTATCTGCCGGTGTCACATACGGACCACTACGAAACGGCTGTTTCCTTTTCCTTTCATTCACACTCTTATAGTGAGTAAAACGAGCCTTACTATCTTCCTCAAAAATCCTACAACAGTCCCCCAAATCTGAAAACCTCTGAATTCTCTGATAACCAATTGCCTGATTTATCTCAGGACGCAACTCGTTCTCAAATTTCACACACTTAGAAAACTCCGCAGTCGCTTCCGCATAATGTGGATAAAACTGCACAAGCTCTACAAACTTAGCAGTATAATCAACAACAAACATACTACCTTTTTTCAACTCCAAGAACCTTCTTTCCTCTTACATCTTCAGGAAAATACTTCCTCAGAAACTCAATGCTAAACACAACCCAAGTGATCTCCTCCTCTGCAGCTTCCAACACATGACGTGTACTAACCCACCAATCATCAGCTTCTTTCAGCAACATGTGAGTACCCAGTCTCACCTTCTGATCCTCAGCACAATCCATCACTCGGAAGACCCTTTCAATCTCCTTAAGCCATATTTGAGCACCATCAGGATCATATCTTCCTTTGAAGATAGGCGGTTTATTCTTCCTGAACTCATCATTACCAGCAGCATTAGGTGCACCCTGCACAGCCCGAGCCATAGCTTGCATTGCAGCAGCTAAAGCAGCGTCATTCCTACCAGCCATATTCTGTTCATTTCCAATAACAGCAACTATGGTTAAACAAACAGCTCACCGAACCACAAAGACCAACAAGGACTGACACAAACTGACACGGACTGGCTCTGATACCACTTAATGTAACACCCATAATCTATACCCCCAAAAAACAAAGCGATAAATAAAATTCAAAATTTCATCAGAGTATATTTAAAACATTCACGGCATAGACCGAGGGGTCACATCAATTGAAACAAATACACATACACCTGCTCATATAGATATGCAACAATTTCAGGTAGCACATAAACAAAGGAACTTAGTTCCTAACACCCACAATTCAGATACAGAATAAAAGCGAAAAATATGTAACTGAATCTCATATATATATATATATATATATATATATATATATATATATATATATATATATATATATATATATATATCACAAAAGTTTGTCTGTCATATACAACATCATACATGTACAATCCAAAAGATATATATATATATATAATACAAATAATCACACTCGATCTCCCCGACTACCCGGTGCTACATATCAGAGTCGGCCAACAAAAGAATGAAGACCTAAGCTTCACAAAAAGACCTCCAGCATCTAATCTGCAATGCCTCATAGAGCATTTAAAATAGCAGAAGGGTGAGAAACACAATCATAATATAATTGCGTACCATTATATAATAACACGGAATTACACATATAAAATATTCTCACCACAACTTATTCCCGAATTCAAACACAAACAACACAAAGTATATTTAAATATCCATCACCAAGGTATATCAACCATGCACAATACACATATCGCCAACATATATACATATATCAACTCATCAATTTCATCCACAATTCCACACACAATTAATCCATTCATGATTCTCCACACATAATGCATACATTCACAATTCTCACACATAATCAATCCATTCATAATTTATGTAAATGCACAGAGACCGACACAACGACTCTATGCAATGCATATGCGGTACCATCCATCCGTCAATCTCAACACTAGTTCACTCAGGAACTATTGGAATCATCGCTTGTTACTTAGTGTAACTCCCCGTCGGGAAAACGATGTTCCCCGTCGCTTTCGGTCCTCTTTGTATAAGGCTCACGACGTTTATGGATTGCTTTCGGTCCTCTTTGTATAAGGCTCACGATCCGATCGCTTTCGGTCCTCTTTGTATAAGGCTCACGATCGTCTATAATCATCGCTTTCAATCCTATTTATATAAGACTCACGATGTTATAGCGGATTCCCTCTAAAATTGATTCGTCGGTCACACCCACTATGGCACACGACATCACAAGAATGCATATCATGATGCTTGGCATACAATGACTCATGACCTTCAAATGCACACATATATGCAACCATCTCAATCAACAATAATCATGCTTTGCAATTCAAGCCCAAAACAATGCATTTATTTGCCATACTGCCACAAACCATCATCACAATATATATCACATGCATTTCCATCACACAACAGCACACAAGTCATACAACATTCATATCAACAGCATATTGCATAATACACATCAACTACACACACTTACAATGGTACAAGTTAACCAAATGACACCATTCCAATTCCCGACTTAATTAAATCAGCCAATAGTCTCAAAACCAATAATATAAGAAAGAACATGTCAAAAGTTTTCCAACGCACCAAACCGCGCCTCAAACTGGCTCACGGATCAAAAGTTATAAAGAAAACAAATTTGGAAAAACTGTCATGTTCGCAGTGCGAAGCTCCTAGCGAGTCATTCGCTTCTTCATTCGTAGTGCGAATGTCCCAGCGAACCAAGTCAGAAAGGAAAATAGCCTAAAAAAATTCCCAACGTTCGCAGTGCGAACTCCCAGCGAATGCTCGCTTTCCCCTTCGCAGTGCGAGTTTCCCAGCGAACAGTGGCAGAAAGAAAACAACACAAAATAACACAAAGTTCGCAATGCGAGTCTCTGGCGAATGCTCGCCCTCACCTTCGCAGTGCGAATAGCCAGTGAATGCTCGCTTTCCCCTTCGCTAGGGGATTCGCAGTGCGAACCTGCGAAAACCAGAAAACCCAGCAGCGCTGTTACATACCCAAAATCATATTTTCGCCACCAAAACACTTTCAAACCAACACATAGCAATCAGAACATAATCTAATCATGGTAACTAGTATTCTACAACATTTACATCGATTTCCAACTGTGAAAACATCGATTTCTACTCGTTTATCACATTTCGACCTATATTTGAAAACCAATCAAACTTCCACACAAACATACATAATCATACACAAACATAGTATAATCGAGTTTCGCACCCTTACCCGATTAAATCGCGTTTGAAAAGTCGGTTGAATCGGTTCCTAAATTTTCCAAGTTTTCTCTCTTTCTTTTCTTCTTTTCTTTCTTCCTCTTTTTCTTCTTCTCTTTTTCTTTCCTTTCTATTTTCTCTCTTTCTATTTCTATTCATATGAAAATATAATATCCACCCAAACAAAAGACCAAAATACCCCTACACTCAAATATCTCGCAAACGCTCCCAAAACGCGATAAAATATAATCACGATGAAAAATAATATATTTTCTCATAAAAGTCAAAAATAAAATAATATAATAATAAAATAATCAAAACAACTCAATTAAATAAAAATAACTAAACTGGGGCGTTACATAAGTGGTTTAAAAATATGGATAAAAAATGGTTTCTAAAGTGGATTAATATGATTTAAAATGTGGACTCAACAAAATGGTTATGGATATTGACTTTGCATTTGGACAATTGAATGAATGGACTTCCACTTGAATTTGAATTTAAACGATGAAGGATGATGAGCTTGAATAATGCCTTAAAATTGTGATGTATTATTTTGCCTTGGTAAGTTGAACTCAAAACAATCCACTTGAAATGAATGGATGATGAAGTATGCCTTTGTTACTTGAATCCCAAGAAATCCACACCAACCAACTTTGTATGCTTAATACATTTGATCCTTTTGAACACTTTTGATCCCAAATCAATTTCAAATCCAAAACTTGCATTCTTAATGAACCCTTAACCTCAATTAAAACCAAATTAACTTATATTAAAATCAACAAACAAATGCCTTGATCATAGCTTCATTTTTTGTATCATTATTTGTTTTTTGCAACTCAAAAATAATGTCTTGTCTTGAAGAAACCTTGAGGATGATAAAAATTGAAGTATAGCAATAAATTCTTGACAGAAAACTCTAACCACCATCTTCAATTGATGAATATTAACAAACTCACACAAATGATAAGAAACCCTAAACCACTAGCACTAGGTGTACAATGATGAAGAAGTGACTTGAGAAGTTGAAGCATCAAACCCAAGCTCAATAGCATTCTCAGTTGAATAAATGATGAAACCCTAAGCACTTGATGACATTGAGAAATCTTGAAGAAGATGACAATGTATCTTGATAAATCTTGACAAAGATGCTTATGATGGTGAGAATTCAACCTCTTGCTTTAACTTGAGTGCAAGAACCAAATGGATCACCTCTGAATAGGGAAAACCAAAATCACAAGAAAGTAATTTGATCTCATGTCTTAGGAGCTCGTGCATATGAATGATTGTGATACCATGACCAATGGAGACATACATGAAAGGAAGCAAAAACCAGTTAGGGTTTGCAACAAGAGGGCAAATTTTTTGGTGCAACAATGAGCACAAGTTAGATCCAAGTGAAGTTGCTTTTGATGGCAAAGTATCCTTCTGTATTAAAGATTTCATGTAAATTGCAAGTCATTCTTGGAGTTTCAACCACCCTCATATAGACTCTATTGAATTTTCTCCATTCTTCTTGGTCATCTATATTAAATTTCAGGTGAGTGAAGAAATGTGGCTTAGGATTTTTGAAATATGACCTGGATGCAGGATAAGATTTTAAGTGATTGAGCTTACTCTTCAGAACATTGGCATGCGTTTGTTGGTTTCTTCTTTCAAAATTTCTTCCAAGGTCGTGTTCGTTTCTTCTTCTGGTTGGAAACTCATTTCTTGATCTTTTATGAGGATTACCACCTTTGCCTTCTCATAATGGATCATGGTTCTTTCTGAAGTGGTTAGATGAAGGCCTATCAAATCTTGGTAAGTTGACAAATAGTTTAAGATTGCTAATGAAGATGTTGTCTAGTTTGACAAACATTAACCCCACATCCTGAACATTGAAGAAATGCAACCTGACAAATAGTTTTAGAATTTGAAATCTTAAATATATTTGTGTCGGTTATGAAAGAAAAGGCAACCTGAAGGTGTGAAAAACACAAGAAATAGGGGTTTGAATTGGGTTTTTAAAATAAAAAATATTTTCTAAAAATAATCCCCTTTACAAACAGACTTCACTTCTTGGTAATAAAGCAAGAAAAACTGAAAAGAAAGAACACAGTATGTTTATACTAGTTCACTTGAGAAATCCTCAAGCTAGTCTAGTCCACCCGCCAAGGTGATTTTGCCTCTCAAAAGCGAGGACTTAATCCACTATAACCAAACTGATTACAACTGCACTAGCAAACTGCTAGTGACTAACAACAACCTCTAAGACACACTAGTCCTATACTTCTTAAGAATTCTGACCTAACCGGTCCCTTAAGGAATACAATGCACAAGCCAAACTGCAAGTGACTAACAACACTAAAACACACTGTCTTAGTCTTCCTAAAGCTTCTGACCTACCCGGTCCTTTAGGGAACACAAACAACTGTTTGTTTACAATAATGATGCTTCTACACAAGCTGATGAGTAAACAGATTTTAAGAACAATATTGACTTAAGAATGATATTAACAATAGAGCGTATGAACAGTGAAAATTGCGGTAACCATTCTTGAAGTCTTCACGTCTTTATATAGCCATGTATAATATGACCATTGAAGGATATTTCTGAAATTTCAGAATTATGGCGGCTTAAGGATCTTGGGGGACAAATAGTACATTTGCGTCCGCCCTATCTGAAGTGGAGCAGTGTGTCCTTGTACTGTTGTAGTGTTGTACCACGTTGCTTAGTCTTCTCAACTTCCAGACTTCAGAGGCTTCTGAGAGCATGAGTTAGAAGAAAGAAAAACGTAACTTGGGTCTTAAGAGCTTCAAGTCTTCAGAGTCTGCAGAGCTACATCTTCAGAGTCTTCAATACTTGGTCTTCAGAACCCGTTGTCTTCACAATCATAAGTCTTCAGCATCTAGACTTGTTCATCAGAACTTCTGTCTTCAGATCTTCAGAACTTGTTTTCTTAAGTCATCATATCAGAGTCATGAAACTTCAGAGTCTTCTGAAGTAAATGCTACCGTTCAGCAGAACAATTGTAGCGCAGAAGCGGAACAATTCTCTTCTAATAACTTAGCCACGCTATTTATCAGAAGCAGAATCTGTTTGTTAAATTCTCAAAAATAACAAACCTTAGAATACCAAAATTGTTCATACAAACATACTTGTTTGTTATCATCAAAACTCAGTGGTATTATTGCAGAACCAAACCTTGTTCTAACATAACCCACATACGATCGTAGTCCAGAAGGATGTGAATCGATATCAGATTGCTGATTTCTAAACAATAAAGTAGCGAGACACCCATCGTGACAAGGTGACTCGCTCTCGATTGAGAAAGTCGTTTAGCCGTACCAGAAACACGTCTAGTTACGCATGCCACGAAAGTGGTTGTCGTACATATTTATCTATTTTTCTATAAATTTCTTATATATTCTCGCGTTCAAGTTCATATAATCAATAGGGTAAGTCTTGATAGATGATCACAACCCCGTGTCATGTTTTATTAGCTATTAATTTTATTTCAATTTGCACTAAATCCGCCTATATTGCAATCGCTTTAGCGAAACACCGTTAGGATAAAGTTCAGTACTCATACACATCTCCTTGTGGTTTTATCTTATATATTACTTCGCATTATCGTGCACTTGTAACCCTGCAACCAATGCCCCCCTTTTGAGGTATATGTTCAGTGGAGCTACATTCGCTTCAACATCGATAATGGTTCTACGCCATATCCTCCATAAGGGTGTAGACTTTGTTGATATTTTTATTCATAAGTGTGCCATTTGTAGCTAAGCTAACTATCATCCTCATGGTGTATAAAATATCATTATAAAAGCTGTGGAGTATCAACCATATTTTAAGTTCATGGTGGGGACATAACCTCATCATCTCTTTAATTGACTCCCATTATTTTGAGTAAAGGTGGTAACTTGATTTGTTAATTGGGTTGTTTTACTCAGTGGGAAATATCTAACTAGGAACACAATTTTTAAATGATCTATGTCGTATTGGGATCAGAAGGTAAAGATTGTAGCCATTCTCTTGATTTGTCCTTTAGCGAGGAGGGAATTAACTAGATTGACTTGTTGATCATTCCGTTCATTTTTAAAGTTTCATAGAATTCAAGGAAAATTGACAGATATAGGTTCAAATCAGCACTCGCCAAACCAGAAAACTGGTTCTACTATTCCATGGACATCAGAGATAGTTTTAACTTGAAATTATTTACCTCCATATTAGGACGTATAATATTGGAAAGAGGTTCTGTATTGTTAGGGGATGCATAGTCCTTTAGAGTGTGATTAACATAAGCCATCACTTATTGTTATCTACACCTCTGGTGTAAAAAGAGTTTGATCTCAGGAATCGGTTGAACAAGATCCCCAACATTGTGGGTTCTTCGCATTCAATCGAAAACAAGAAAAATTTACATAAAAATAAGTAACACAAAAATAAGTCTTAGTCTAATTGATGAAATCTGAAGAAAAAAATCAATATCTAAAACAGTCCTCGTCAATGACGGCAAAAACTTGATAGGCCGCACAAGCACACGATTCTATCAATGTAGTTAAAAAAGTATCGTTCCACTAAGGACTATTTGGATTACCGATTTTGTTTATTTGATGATTAGCTAAAATAATGATAATTTGGTTTGAAATATTTTGATTGATTTAGGATTTTATAATGAGTAGTATTCTAGGTCGACCGAAGAACCAGGATGAAGGCCCAATCATGCATATGCCCAATAGAGACAATCCAAGGTATATAGTCAGTACACGTAAGATTCAAGGGATATTTTTTATGATCTCCATATTTCACTATACCTATTTTGGACTCTTTGGCTGAATTAGGTGTTGGAGTTCTAACCTTGCAAGTCCACCCTGAGCCACCGTAACGGATATCACCTTTGCTGATTTTAGAGACACGTGTCATCCATAAACACCAAATTTTATTCTGATACAGAATAATAGCACCGTCTATGGGAATCAATATAGTATTCCTACGGAATTCCACGAACAGATCATTCTTGATCCAAAGCTAGATCTCTATCAAAACCACCATAAGGTGGAAGGAATAACCTCTTGCATCACACCAAAAAACTCTGTTGAATCCTATGATATGGAACCACTTCATTTCTATGTTATCAATGAGATTCGGACGATAGCAATCTCTAACATAGATCTATTAATAAAATACTCCCTCCAAGTAATGACTAACATCAGGTCGTGAAGGTAAGACCGACAGATCCTTTGATTTCTAGATTGCGAGGAAAGAATTAGATTCTTGAACACGGAGTCGCCTTCAATTATGATTGTCACTGTCACAAATCATACAGTAGCAAGATTCCCCTTAGATGACGAAAGTTCGTGTAATATCCTTTACACCAACATGCTTGGGCATTTAAAGATTCGTCAGCCAGATCTAAATCTAGGTAGTAATGGAGAGCTCGTGGCTTTCAGCGACTCCACAACTTATCCTTGTAGAATGAAAACTCTACTACTACTAACAATTGAAGAAGGAGAATGCGCAATGAAGATGACAGTCCTGAGTGAGTCAATAGGATCAACCTCGACGCACAAGAAGAAAAAGTCGGAGCAATACCAAACTAAAATTCTGACGTTATTTAACTTGAGGATAATCCAACCAGATACGTGAAGATATGATCCATACTACCTTCTAAGGTAAACAATACATTGATTAGATGACTCCGGGATAACATAATATTAGTAAAGCATTGATCCTAATGCTTGACACATCTTGCGATAAAGGAATAGGCAACCCCCCGAAGAAGCCATAGTTATCGGCAAAACTTTCAAAGACTATGAGACGCCTACATTATTTATGAAGAAAAGCACATTGAATGTGTAATACCCTAATTTTTTCCCCTAAGATTCTTTGCTTTTCATTTGCATTTTTGCATACCACAAACAAGATCGCACATTGGTTTCCTCTTCTATAGGATTGTGCCTTGCAGGGATCTTTGGGTTTGTGTGTGTTTGTTAGTTGTTTTATTGTTAATTGTTTATGTTTACTAACCATTAATTAAAATCCAAAAATATTTTGTTTTCTTTCACTATATTTTCAGGGGAATAACAGGTTAAAAATACCAAAAAAATCAGTCCTGCAGCTCGAATGGATTTCATCTGAATAAAGTCAAAGTTAATCGGCAAACAATTCAAAATTTCATCTGATCAAGAGTTTCCAAGGTTTAATTGATTATTATTCAAGGGACTCCAAGGTTCATGTGTTTATGCCTTCTTTGACGAGCAAGAAAAGTCGAGCCAGAATCAAGACAGCACATTAAAAAGCCAAAATTTCCTAATTTTCACTGTATTAATCGGTTAACACATTTGGTTAATTGGTTAATGCGTGCGAATTTTGAAAAAAATGCCAGCAAATTCAAATTTTCAGCAATTGGCACCAATTTTCACCATTTTTTAATATTCCATCTCAGTTCTAATTCCCTACATCATCAATATTAATTCTTATCATACACCTCCACTAATCACCACTCTTTTAATTTCCCTCCAAATTTGAATCCCAAGCCTAATTCCAAACCACCAAATTCCTAAGCCCAAACTCTATAAATAGAGGCTTCATTTCATTCATTTGACAAGGTTTTGATAGCCAAAAAATCCCTTGCAATTTCTCTCCCCAACTACCAAAATTCACCAAAAGCTCAATTTCTTCTTTCATAAGTTAGTAAGAATTCACATTGATTCTTACTAATTTAGAGCTAAACCTTCATCCATTCTTGTTTTTGTTCATCAAGCACAGTAGATCAAGGTTTTGGAGTATAGATCTTGCTGCAATTTGGAAGGATTTTCTGATTTGGAGTGGTAATTCATTTTCCACCATTGTTAAAGCTTCATATTCATCATTCAAGATATAGATCCTTGGTGTTGCTTGTTGTTGATCCTTTGGATCGTATTTTTTTGTTTGATTGCAGGTTTCTCTGTCTATTTTTACTTTAAAATTTGTGCAAATTCAATTCATGATCATAAGGTGTTTGAAAAATGTTTTGAAAGAAGATCATGTTGAATTTTGCACTTTTTTTTTTGCTTCTGGTGCAGTATTAACCGATTAACCAGATTCAGTGTAAAATGGTTAACCGTTTAACACCCTGTTTTGCGCAGAAATTCAAAATCTGTATTGGTTAACTAATTAACCAAATGTGTTAACCGATTAACCAGTGTCCAGAATGCTATTTTGGCTCTGTTTTGGGACTGTTTTGGTTCCTTTTCCTTTTTTCTTCCCTCTTCCTTTGTTCTTAGCCTTAGACCACATAATTGTGTGGTTTAATTTGCCTTTCTCTTCATCTATTTCTCTTTTGTTTTGATCGATGAAAGTTAAAGATCTAGGAATTCCGTTGTTGAATTTCGATCAAGACTAGATCGCTACCACTTTTCTTTTCGTGCGGTATCGCTTTCGGATGACGATCTATATATCGTTCATCTAGCATACATTAGCACAAAGAGCTATTGACCGACCTCATTGTAGGGTAATTACTCCGTAAATTACTCGGCGATTGCTTAACATAACGCAATATTTGTCCCGTATCGGAAACCTATCAAAATGGTTGATCATTTGTCTTATGGTTCAAAACTGATGAAATTTGTTGTTAGGAGGCTTTGGTCTTATCAATCCTCTAATGAGCTTCATCAACCTTGACCTAAGTGCAATTATTCAATTGTTATTGATCACTAGCACTAACAACTAATCACTAACTTACTAACAATATTTTGTATTAATTTTGTTTATGTTTCCTTCTCGCTCCCTATCTCTTTTATTTTTATGCTTCATTTCATATCATGTTTATGTTTCCGCAATTTTCACTTTGTCTGTTGGACACATGTTTATGCTTCCGCCTTTTTCTCTTTGTCCACTTGGACCAAAAACATTAATAAAGGCTTAAACCATAAAAAAAACTTAATTCTCTTCATCTTGGACTATTGGTTACTATCCTATGCTTTGGAGTGATCTCTTCATGGACCTCTTTTTGAAGTAATATTGGACTTATGGACCTAGAATTAGGATTTCTTATCCCTTTGCTTGGAGTATTGATTAAAGACTTTCCTTTATTTGGCCGTTTTGCTTAAGGATGGAATTCTTTTAATATTGCTTTGAAGTGGCTCCATTTCGGTTAGATCCTTCTTTTCCCTAGCTTTTACTTTATGCACTAGGATAGTCACTTCTTCTCCTCCTCATTCTTAAATTTTCAAAATCCTCTCCCTTTTTTCAAAACCTTCTTGTTTTCAACTTAAAACCGCTTTCATAATTAAACCTTTACTTTTGTCAAGTGACTTTTAAAATTTTCTTCTCTTTAATAAATGTCAATCTATCTTAACCATACTTTGACCGTTTCATGAAAACATAAAAAAAATATGAAACTCACTCAAATCTTTTGTGCTTTTATGCACCTTTTTTTTTCTTTTAAACTTTTTTTCATAAGTTTAGACATGATTCATTTCTTTAAGCGAAATTATTCGCTTAGAAATGACGACTTGTCTTTACACTTAAAAATCAATCGAAACCAACAAATTTTTGTTCTTTGTACCACGAACTACGAGGTTTTGATCCTACATTGCACATCGTGGGTACGTAGGCATGAGGCGATAAGTCTCTCCAAATACAAAAATCTTAAAAAATAATTCTCCTCTCATCTCCTCAATCTCTTTACAAACAAACCATTTTCAGACCAAAAAGAGATAGATTTTTCAAAGGGCTCCTATAGGGTACTATAGACATTTTGGGTGCTAACACCTTCCCATTGCGTAACCAACCCCCTTACCCATTCTCTGTTTGTTCTTGTTATTTTAGAACTCTTTAGGTTTTGTTCGCTCTTTTTCCTTTCCCTTTGTGGATAAAATAAAGGTGCGGTGGCGACTCTTGCTTTATGAGTTAAGTTAATCAATAGCTTACAATCACAATTTTTACTGCTACAGAAAAGTGGCGACTCTGCTGGGGACAGATTGACCTCTTGCTGGTCCATCCCTTAAGGGGTTTAGCCTACTTTGATTTATTTACCACTTTTTGTCTGCCTTGCTTGTTATTTGTTTGTTCTGGTTGGGATGTTCTGAGAGATAAGCCTAATACCCCGGCTTGAGTATACACCTAAGACTAGGGTAGAAAGTAGTGTGACTTATGTGGTATTTGGCCAGACGTAGTATACATGAAAACTCCACATCCAGACGAGTTTTTCTTTGGTGATATTCTATCCTGCACATTTGGGGCAGACGATGGAATATAACCTAGAAAAATGTCGACTCTGGCGACCGTTTCCCCGAGAACTCAGTAACGCCTCTCCTCCCGACACGTGATAATGGCAGACCAGAAATGGAAAACCCATTACACTTGTCGATCCGAGGACCCAATGCTGGGAACTTGCTATAGGATATCCTTTTTTTGGGGAAACAGTGGACGACCTCTTTGTTTGGCGATAGTATTGTACCCCGAGGGATGAATGTACTATTGCTTCTCAAATCGAGAATCTGAAACTGAGGATCCCAGCTTTTTAGTACCCACATGTGAGAATGGGCGGGTGTTTACAGGTTTGCAGGAAACCCTGACTTTCAGCATACCCGATACTTTGGATTTCTTATCAGTGTGGACTTATCGACCTGGTATTCCGGTATTCTCTTCAGAGTGGACCTTTGAGCTCATCCAATCATCAGCGCAACAGTTATTCATAATTTATGGAAGCTTTGATCCCGTGTCTGCTGCATTCATATTGCATTGCATTTGCATCAAGCATCATTCTGCATTTGTTTCTTGCCTTTTCCAGGTGTCTTATTGTTTGCCTTTGGTCTTCGTTCAGCCAAGTTGTCGCACCAATATAATACTCGAGCTAATCTAAAGAAGAAGATGGATCAATTGCAACAAGAGAACTGTGAGCTTCGTGAAAAAGTATCAACTCTGAAGGATGGTTTGGAAAGACTCACTGCTATGATGGAAGCTTTGGTGGCTGCTCAGAATCAGCCATCACCACCTCCTCCTCCACTTTTAACTCCTGTGCAAAGGACAGTCATTTCTGAGATTGTCCCTACGCCCATCTCTATGGCGCCTGCCAGTGTTCCTCAATACTCCATGCCTCCTGGCTTCCCCTGGGGCATGCCTCATAACTTTGTTCCTGAGGGTTATCAACCACCACCACCACCTCCTGAAGTTCCAAGTGTTCCTACCGTTCAACCTGTGATGATTGTGCCACCGCCTGTGGTTCACACTGTTCCTTTTGGTGAAGAGCAAATTTTCTATACTGCTCTAAGTGAGAATGCCAGTGCGTGTGATAGAATAGAAGAGATTCAAGACCAGTTTGCTGAAATGCAGAAAGAGATAAAAGCTCTGAGAGGTAAATAGCTCTTTGGAAAGAATGCTCATGAGTTATGCCTGGTTCCTAATGTGAAGATCCCGCATAAGTTCAAAGTTCCTGACTTTGAAAAGTATAAGGGTAACTCTTGTCCGTTGAGTTACTTGACTATGTATTCTCGTAAGATGTCGGCTCATAAGGATAATGATCAACTCCTCATTCACTACTTTCAAGATAGCTTGTCTAGTGCAGCTTTGAAGTGGTACATGGGACTCGATAGTGCTCGAATTCGCACTTTCGAAGATTTGGGCGAGGCATTTGTGAAGCAGTATAAATATAATGTGGATATGGCTCCCGATCGTGACCAGCTTCGAGCGATGGCTCAGAAAGATAAGGAGACATTCAAAGAATATGCGTAAAGGTGGCGCGAGATTGCTGCTCAGATCAACCCTCCTTTGGAAGAAAAGGAGATGACCAAGATTTTCCTGAAAACTCTGAGTCCTTTCTATTATGAGCGTATGATTGCTAGTGCCCCAAGTGATTTCACTGAGATGGTTAATATGGGGATGAGATTGGAAGAGGGTGTCCGTGAGGGACGTTTATCGAAAGATGGCAATTTTACTGGAAGTTCCAAAAAATATGTTGGAGGATTTACCAAAAAGAAAGAAGGAGAGACCAATGCTGTTTCTCGAGAAAGGTATAGAAGACCTCATGATAGAAACACTCCTGTTATCAGTTCAGCTCCTATTGTTCAGGCAGCTCCTGCTCAACAACAACGTTCTAATCAGCCAAACAATTAACGGGGTCATTTTCAGAAAGATTTTGATCCGATTTCGATGACCTACACGGAATTGCTTCCTTGTTTAATTAAGAAGAATCTTGTTCAGACTCGTCCACCACCTGCTATTCCAAAAGATTCACCATGGTGGTATAAGCCTGAAGCTCATTGTGCTTTCCATTAGGGAGGAGCTGGGCATGACACTGAAAACTATTATCCATTGAAGATGGAAGTGCAAAGGTTGGCTAGAAGTGGTATTTTGTCTTTCGAAGATTCTAACCCTAATGTCCAATCGAATTCGCTGCCTAATCATGGCAAGGCGTCTGCCAATATGATTCAAGATTGCCTTAGTGAAGATCTTTCTACGGATGCAATTCTTAAAGATGACCCTGTAGGCTATATCCCGTTTGGTTCTGAAGATGATGTCATTCCTGCTGAAGACTGGGAGCCTTATTTGGAAGACCCCGGGTATATGTCCCCGGAGGATGCATATGTGCCTTTTTATTCCCCTCGGAAGAAGTTTAAGGAACCGGAATATGAAGTCACTGCCATCATTGAAGATGATGAAGAGGAAGAACTTCCCAATTTCGTGGCACATGGTCAAACCTGCCAGAATTGGATAGCTGTTGATGTTCCTACTATTGTTCATATTTCAAAGTAATTTGTTTTTGTTTCTTTCAAAAATCCTTTCACTCTGCCCAAGGTGAAGGTGAATTTGTGAGGGCTTTGTTTCAAATTTTATCATCATCAATAAAATGTTATTTTGTTTATCCATATTATGTTTTTCCCTTTTTGCTTTATTTCTGAAAAATGGTAACATAAAAAACCAAAAATGTGATAATCACTTTTATCTGCATAATACTTGCACTTCTTGTTCATATTTCTAAAATCAAACATAAATCATTGTGCAGATTGATTGTTAAACCCATTGAAAATAATGACCCTATGCCCCCTCCCAACTTTGAGTTCCCTGTGTTTGGAGTTGAAGAAGAGGATATTGAGGACATTCTAGATGAAATTTCTCGGTTGCTTGAGCACGAGGAAAAATCCATTCAGCCTCATGAAGAGCCGGTGGAATTGGTTAATTTGGGTTCAGATTATGAGGTAAAAGAAGTCAAGATTGGGGCACTGCTTCAGTCAGATGTTAAGAAGAGGATTGTGGAGCTTCTTAGAGAATATGTTGACGTGTTTGCTTGGTTCTATCAAGACATGCCTGGTCTTGATACTGATATTGTGGAGCACCATTTGCCATTGAAGCCTGAATGTCCACCTGTGAAGCAAAAATTGAGAAGAACTCATCCTGACATGGCTGTGAAGATCAAAGAGGAGGTTCAAAAGCAGATTGATGTTGGTTCTTGTGACTTCTGAGTATCCTCAATGGGTGGCCAATATTGTGCATGTTCCATAGAAAGACGGAAAAGCTGAATGTGCGTTGACTATAGAGATTTGAATAAAGCGAGTCCAAAAGATGATTTTCCATTGCCACACATTGATATGTTGGTAGATAATACTGCTAAATTCAGTATCTTTTCTTTTATGGATGGATTTTCCGGTTATAATCAAATAAAGATGGCACCCGAGGATATGGAAAAAACAACATTCATTACACCCTGGGGAACATTCTGTTACAGAGTGATGCCCTTCGGTTTGAAAAATGCTGGTGCAACGTACCAGAGAGCTATGACCACTTTATTCCATGATATGATGCATAAAGAAATTGAGGTCTATGTGGATGATATGATTTGTAAGTCGAAGACTGAAGAAGATCATATTGAGTACTTATTGAAGTTGTTTCAGCGTTTGAGAAAGTTTAAGCTCCGTTTGAATCCTAATAAATGCACTTTTGGTGTCCGTTCTGGAAAGTTGTTGGACTTTATTGTCAGCCAAAAAGGCATTGAAGTTGATCCTGGTAAAGTTAAAGCCATTCAGGAAATGCCTGTGCCCAAAACAGAGAAACAAGTAAGAGGATTCTTGGGACGTTTGAATTATATCTCCCAATTTATATCCAATATGATTGCCACTTGTGCGCCGATCTTCAAGCTTCTTCGCAAAGATCAGGGTTGTGTCTGGACAGAGGATTGTCAGAAAGCTTTTGAAAGAATTAAAGAGTATCTGCTTGAACCTCCGATTTTGTCTCCTCCCGTGGAAGGAAGACCTTTGATCATGTATTTGACTGTGCTGGAAGAGTCTATGGGCTGTGTTCTAGGTCAACAAGATGAATCTGGTCGAAAAGAGTTTGCCATTTATTATTTAAGCAATAAGTTCACTGATTGTGAGTCTCAGTACTCAATGCTTGAAAATACATGTTGTGCTTTAGCTTGGGCTACCAAGCGCCTCCGCCAGTATATGTTGAATCATACAACTTGGTTGATATCCAAAATGGATCTAATCAAGTATATCTTTGAAAAGCCTACTTTAACTGGGAGGATTGCTCGTTGGCAAATGTTGTTCTCAGAATATGATATCGAGTACCAAACTCAAAAAACGATAAAAGGAAGTGTTTTGGCTGACCATTTGGCACACCAGCCAATTGATGATTATCAACCTATCAGGTTTGATTTTCCTGATGAGGATGTGATGTACCTAAAGGTTAAAGATTGCGAAGAACCATTACTTGATGAAGGGCCTGAGCCTGGATCCCATTGGGGTTTGATTTTTGACGGAGCTGTTAATGAGTATGGCAATGGTATTGGGGCAATAATTGTTACTCCTCAAGGTTCTCATATTCCTTTCACTATAAGGTTGATGTTCACTTGCACAAATAATGCGGCTGAGTATGAAGCATGTATTATGGGCTTGGAAGAAGCCATTGATTTAAGAATCAAGATTCTCGATGTATACGGAGATTTAGCCCTGGTGATTAATCGGATTAAAGGAGAATGGGAGACACGTCAACCTGATTTGATTCCTTATCGAGATTATGCAAGAAGGTTGTTAACTTTCTTCAATAAGGTTAAGTTTCACCATGTACCCAGAGCAGCAAATCAAATGACGGATGCTTTAGCCACTATATCCTCCATGATTGTGGTGAATCGGTGGAATAATGTGCCCAAAATCGATGTTATGCGGCTTGATAGGCCAGCTCATGTATTTGCGGTTAAAGAGGTTGTTGATGATAAACCGTGGTATTATGATATTAAATGCTTTCTTGAAAATCAAGAGTACCCGCTTGGGGCATCCAAGAAAGATAAGAAGACTTTGAGAAGATTGATTGGTATTTTCTTCTTGAATGATGATGTGTTATATAAAAGAAATTATGACATGGTCTTGCTCAGATGCGTGGATAGACACGAAGTAGACATGTTGATGAAAGAAATTCATGAAGGATCTTTTGGTACCCATGCCAATGGGCATGCAATGGCTAAGAAGATATTGAAAGCAGGTTATTATTGGCTGACAATGGAATCTGACTGTTGCAAATTGTGAAGAAGTGCCATAAGTGCTAGGTTTATGCTGACAAAATTCATGTACCACCAACTCCTCTCAATGTTATCTCTTCTCCATGGCCTTTCTCCATGTGGGGCGTTGATATGAATGGAATGATTGAGCCTAAAGCGTCGAACGGACACCGTTTCATATTAGTGGTTATTGACTATTTTACCAAGTGGGTTGAAGCGGCATCATATGCCAATGTGACCAAGCAAGTCGTGGTCCGGTTTATCAAGAAGCAAATCATCTGTCGGTATGTTGTTCCGAGCAAGATTATCACTGATAATGGGTTGAACCTGAATAACAAAATGATGAAGGAATTATGTGATGAGTTTAAGATTGAGCATCATAATTCTTCTCCTTACAGACCTAAGATGAATGAGGCTGTTGAAGCTGCCAATAAGAATATTAAGAAGATTGTTCAGAAGATGGTTGTTACTTACAAGGATTGGCATGAGATGCTCCCTTTCGCTTTACATGGGTATCGTACATCCGTCCGCACTTCAACAGGGGCAACCCCTTTTTCTCTTGTGTATGGTATGGAAGCAGTGCTCCCGGTGGAGGTTGAAATCCCTTCTATGAGAGTTTTGATGGAAGCTGAATTGTTTGAGGCTGAATGGTGCCAAAACAGATATGACCAGTTGAATCTGATTGAAGAGAGAAGAATGACGACCTTGTGTCATGGCCAATTGTATCAACAGAGAATGAAGAAAGCTTTTGATAAGAAAGTTCGACCTCGTGTGTTCAGAGAAGGCGACCTTGTGCTCAAAAAGATCTCGACTTTTACCAATGATTCTAAGGGCAAGTGGACTCCTAATTATGAAGGCCCATATGTTGTTAAGAGAGCCTTCTCTGGCGGTGCATTACTTCTTACAACTATGGATGGTGAAAAGTTCACTCATCCTGTGAATGCCGATACAGTCAAGAAATACTTCGCCTAAAAAATAAAAGAACAGCTCGCTAAGTTAAAAACCCGAAAGGGAGGCTTAGGCAAAAATGAGCGTCTCGGTGGGCTGAAAACCCGAAAGGGTGGTCCAGGCAAAAATTAGAGACAAAAACAGAAATAAACATCCCGGTAGATTGAAAACCCGAGAGGGCAATCTAGGAAAAAGTTAGGGATTATGGCAAGTAACTGCATCTGGCCAGTCTTGATCATGTGAAAGCAACATTGTCTATCAAGGATTCTGCTTCAATCATCCTCAGCTGAAGTTTTGGGCACAGTGGAATTCAAAGTTGTTAGGGAGAATAGTGGTCATTGTATTTCAATGTAACCTTTTCCATGTATTTACCATTTTTCAAACTTTGTAATGATCCATGGAATTACGCCATTTGCGGACTTCCATTCTATTAATCAAATTTGGGCCTTTGTCCCTTTGTTTGCAATTCTTATTTTGTTTCTGTTTGCAAAATTTCATTTATTTTTTGATGATGATTTTTGAAACAAAATGTAAATAATTGATTTAAATTTTTGAAAATTATAAAAACATTTTCCTTTGAGTTATGAATGTGAAAAGGAACATCAATGGTTATTCCAAGGATGGTAGGATCGATGTTTTCTTCAGCAGGGTTCGTTCTCGCTCCTTTGGCAGAATTCATTGACAGCTCCCCAATAGAGTTTGTCGATATTTCCCCAGTAGAGTTTGTTGATATTTCCTTGGCAGAGCTTGGTCCTATGAATGTGTTTAGTTGTTGATAAGGTGATAGGTTTGTTGTGATGTGTTGAATTCATAAGATCCAATGCTGTTTGGTTTCTCCCCCAGCTAGGTCTTGATCTGAATCCTCTTCAGCTGATTATGTTATGGTCGGGCAGTTGAGTAGTTTTGAGGTGCACTTCTCCTTAATGGTGATTCCCACGCAGAGATTCATTTGTGCTGTCCCTAGCCGAAATTATATGAGGAAGCTTCACTCAGAGTTTTACCCTCTAGACGTGTTGTTGTTGCTTTGGATGTCACCAAACAGAGAGCAATGTTACTTTCTTCTAAGAAGCATTGACGTGGTGATCGCTTGTCGTGTTTCATCTTGTCTTGTGGTTGTTTTTCTCTCCAGGTTGTTCTACCCAGGGATTTATCCTTGATGATTCTCCAACGGAGGCAGTTCACTATCATTTCCAAGCATAGAGCAGTGATGTTAATTTCTCATTTCCCCCGGCAAGTCCAAGATGTACTTCTCTCCGGATTATTTTTCTAGAGATTTATCCTCCTAGTGAAGATTGCACATCACTATTGCGGCTATTCCCCAGTGAAGTCGCTGATGATATCTCTTTTAGTCACCTGTTGGGTTTTCTCTCATTTATGATGAGTATTGATCTAAAATCCCCCACAGCTTGACCTTTTGCTATTTTGCCAGCAAGTCCAGGATGCTTTGCTCCGAATTGGTTAATCCTCAGAGAACTTTTCTCTTGTATCTCTAGCAGATCTTCCTTGTATTCCCAGTGGATTTTGTGTAGATGTGTATATGTCTGCAATCCCCAGCGGAATCATTTTTTCTCCGCAGCAGATCTTTTCATGGAAGTTCCTGTGAATTCTTTATGATCCCCAAAAAGATTCAGAAAGATTTGGTTGTTATGATTCCCCAACAAATTTTCTGCCGTCCTCAAAGCAGAGTTTATGTTGTTATCCTCTTGGTGGATCATCTATGTTAGAATATTGATATTTGGGTCCTTCCCCAAGGAGTATTTTCGTTTCTCCAGCAAGATTTGAGCCTTGTAGTAGGATTTATTTTCCTTTGATGGCTTTTGTTTATCGCTTGCAAGATTTCTTTAGCTAAATGCCTGGCAGAGTTGCTAATGATATCTCCATCTTGTTGAGATTAGCTGGGTATTCAGTGGTGTTGTGATGTTTGTTCCACCCTCTGTTTATCCTTTATGTCTGTTTTGTCAGCATATTCATACTCATATGCATTGCCTGCACATTCTTTTGTTGTGCATAGCATATTGTTGTTGCATTTTGCATTTTGCATTTGTGTTGGTGCTTCTTTGCTCTCTCGTGTTGTTATCCCCGTAGAGCGTGTGTGTCCTCTCTCCATTTAGAGTGTAGACCCGTAAGCAGAAAAATGCCTATCTTTGTTGATTCCCCACTGAGTTTATTTCTCGTGGAAGATTTTGATTAAGTTTCCTTCCCAGTGCATTATCTGGATGGATTTAGTCCCCAGTTGAGATATTTCCTCCTCGGGGCGAGTCTTGTTTGACCGTTTCTCTCCAGTTTGTCCCTAGATTGAACTTTGGTCTCCTGCGATATTTGTTTGGATCTCTAGATTATGAGACCTGGATTGAGAGTGCATTTATTTTGCACCTTTGATGATTCTGTGCTCTTCAGCTGAAATCTGCGTATGATTCCCCTTTTGGAAGGTTCAATACTATTTTGTGGCATTCCTTTATTTGAGAAGCCTGAGGCGATACAGTTAATACCTTTTGTTACTCCAATGAATGGTAAGTCTCTTCGGATAGACGGGATAGTTCGTTGTTGAGATTTTGTGACTCCGATGAATGGTAAGTCTCTACGGTTTGATGGGACAGTTCATTGTTGAGATTTGTTACTCTGATGAATGGTAAGTCTCTTCGGTTTGACAAGACAGTTCGTTGTTGAGATTTTGTGACTCCGATGAATGGTAAGTCTCTTCGGTTTGATGGGATAGTTTTATTGAGATTTGTTACTCCGATGAATGGTAAGTCTCTTCGGATAGATGGGACAGTTTGTTGTTGAGATTTTGTGACTCCGATGAATGGTAAGTCTCTTCGGTTTAATGGGACAGTTCGTTGTTGAGTTTTGTGACTCTGATGAATGGTAAGTCTCTTCGTTTTGATGGGACAGTTCGTTGTTGATATTTGTTACTCCGATGAATGGTAAGTCTCTTCGGTTTGATGGGACAGTTCATTGTTGATATTTTGTTACTCCGATGAATGGTAAGTCTCTTTGGTTTGATGGGACAGTTCGTTGTTGAGATTTTGTTACTCCGATGAATGGTAAGTCTCTTCAGTTTGATGGGACAGTTCGTTGTTGAGATTTTGTTACTCCGATGAATGGTAAGTCTCTTCGGTTTGATGGGACAGTTCGTTGTTGAGATTTGTTACTCCGATGAATGGTAAGTCTCTTTGGTTTGATGGGACAGTTCGTTGTTGAGATTTGTTACTCCGATGAATGGTAAGTCTCTTTGGTTTGATGGGACAGTTCGTTGTTGAGATTTGTTTCTCCGATGAATGGTAAGTCTCTTTGGTTTGACGGGACAATTCGTTGTTGAGGTTTTCTACTCCGATGGATGATTAGTCTCTTCAGTATGCTAGAGATAGTTCATTGTTGAGGTCTTGTTTTTCCCAGTGGAGCCTTGCTGTGCTAAGTCTTCCCTGTTGGGTTCTATCCTTGTTGTGATGTGGTTTATTTCCACATACACTTACCCCCAGTTTGTCTCCTCCCTTTGTTGGGATGTGTTTTCCCCTGCGGAGTCTTTTCTCTTTTCTTTTGCTCCCCAGCTTTTGTTTATCTCCTGTGGCATTTTCACCCCACAGTGGTCTTGTGTTTGCATATCATTTGCATGATCATATCATCTTGTGGTCTCTTAGGGCCAAAAATTGGGTTGTTGTTATATTTAAGTCTCTTCTATCTCGTCGAGACAAAGATGGCCATCTTCGTATCTCCGGATAGAAGAAACTTAAATAAGGGCAGCTGTAATACCCTAATTTTTGCCCCTAAGATTCTTTGCTTTTCATTTGCATTTTTACATACCACAAACAAGATCGTACATTGGTTCCCTCTTCTATACGATTGTGCCTTGCAGGGATCTTTGGGTTTGTGTGTGTTTGTTAGTTGTTTTATTGTTAATTGTTTATGTTTACTAACCATTAATTAAAATCCAAAAATATTTTGTTTTCTTTCACTAACATTTTCAGGGGAAGAACGGGTTAAAAATACCAAAAAAATCAGTCCGCAACTCGAATGGATTTCATCTGAATAAAGTCAAAGTTGATCGGCAAACAATTCAAAATTTCATCTGATCAAGAGTTTCCAAGGTTTAATTGATTATTATTCAAGGGACTCCAAGGTTCATGTGTTTATGCCTTCTTTGACGAGCAAGAAAAGTCGAGCCGGAATCAAGACAACACATCAAAAAGCCAAAATTTCCAAATTTTCACTGTGTTAACCGGTTAACACATTTGGTTAATCGGTTAACGCGTGCGAATTTTGAAAAAAATGCCAGCAAATTCAAATTTTCAGCAATTGGCACCAATTTTCATCATTTTTTAATATTCCATCTCAGTTCTAATTCCCTACATCATCAATATTAATTCTTATCATACACCTCCACTAATCACCACTCTTTTAATTTCCCTCCAAATTTGAATCTCAATCCTAATTTTGATCACCCAAGCCTAATTCCAAACCACCAAATTCCCAAGCCTAAACTCTATAAATAGAGGCTTCATTTCATTCATTTGACAAGCTTTTGATAGCCAAAAAATCCCTTGCAATTTCTCTCCCCAACTACCAAAATTCACCAAAAGCTCAATTTCTTCTTTCATAAGTTAGTAAGAATTCACATTGATTCCTACTAATTTAGAGCTAAACCTTCATCCTTCTTGTTTTTGTTCATCAATCACAGTAGATCAAGGTTTTGGATGTAGATCTTGCTGCAATTTGGAAGGATTTTCTGATTTGGAGTGGTAATTCACTTTGCACCATTGTTAAAGCTTCATATTCATCATTCAAGATGTAGATCCTTGGTGTTGCTTGTTGTTGATCCTTTGGATCGTATTTTGTTGTTTGATTGCAGTTTCTCTGTCTATTTTTACTTTAAAATTTGTGCAAATTCAATTCATGATCATAAGGTGTTTGAAAAATGTTTTGAAATAATATCATGTTGAATTTTGCACATTTTTTTTGCTTCTGGTGCAGTGTTAACCGATTAACCAGATTCAGTGTAAAACGGTTAACCAGTTAACACCCTGTTTTGCGCAGAAATTCAAAATCTACACTGGTTAACCGATTAACCAAATGTGTTAACCGATTAACCAGTGTCCAGAATGCTATTTTGGCTCTGTTTTGGGACTGTTTTGGTTCCTTTTCCTTTTTTCTTCCCTCTTCCTTTGTTCTTAGCCTTAGACCACATAATTGTGTGGTTTAATTTAGCTTTCTCTTCATCTATTTCTCTTCTGTTTTGATCGATGAAAGTTAAAGATCTAAGAATTCCGTTGTTGAATTTTGATCAAGACTAGATCGCTACCACTTTTCTTTTCATGCGGTATCGCTTTCGGATGACGATCTATATATCGTTCATCTAGCATACATTAGCACAAAGAGCTATTGACCGGCCTCAATGTAGGGTAATTACTTCGTAAATTACTCGGCGATTACTTAACATAGCGCAATATTTGTCCCGTATCAGAAAACTATCAAGAATGGTTGATCATTTGTCTTATGGTTCAAAACTCATGAAACTTGTTGTTAGGAGGCTTTGGTTTTTTCAATCCTCTAATGAGTTTCATCAACCTTGACCTAAGTGCAATTATTCAATTGTTATTGATCACTGGCACTAACAACTAATCACTAACTTACTAACAATATTTTGTATTAATTTTGTTTATGTTTCCTTCTCGCTCCCTATCTCTTTTATTTTTATGCTTCATTTCATATCATGTTTATGTTTCCAAAATTTTCACATTGTCCGTTGGACACATGTTTATGCTTCTGCCTTTTTCTCTTTGTCCACTTGGACCAAAAACATTAATAAAGGCTTAAACCATAAAAAAACTTAATTCTCTTCATCTTGGACTATTGGTTACTATCCTATGCTTTGGAGTGATCTCTTCATGGACCTCTTTTTGAAGTAATATTGGACTTATGGACCTAGAATTAGGATTTCTTATCCCTTTGCTTGGAGTATTGATTGAAGACTTGCCTTTATTTGGCTGTTTTGCTTAAGGATGAAATTCTTTTAATATTGCTTTGAAGTGGCTCCATTTTGGTTAGATCCTTCTTTTCCCTAGCTTTTACTTTATGCACTAGGATAGTCACTTCTTCTCCTCCCCATTCTTAAATTTTCAAAATCCTCTCCCTTTTTTCAAAACCTTCTTGTTTTCAACTTAAAACCGCTTTCATAATAAAACCTTGACTTTTGTCAAGTGACTTTTAAAATTTTCTTCTCTTTAATAAATGTCAATCTATCTTAACCATACTTTGACCGTTTCATGAAAACATAAAAAAATATGAAACTCACTCAAATCTTTTGGGCTTTTATGCACCTTTTTTTTCTTTTAAACTCTTTTTCATAAGTTTAGACATGATTCATTTCTTTAAGCGAAATTATTCGCTTAGAAATGACGACTTGTCTTTACACTTAAAAATCAATCGAAACCAACAAATTTTTGTTCTTTGTACCACGAACTACGAGGTTTTGATCCTACATTGCACATCGTGGGTACGTAGGCATGAGGCGATAAGTCTCTCCAAACACAAAAATCTTAAAAAATAATTCTCCTCTCATCTCCTCAATCTCTTTACAAACAAACCATTTTCAGACCAAAAAGCGATAGATTTTTCAAAGGGCTCCTATAGGGTACTATAGACATTTTGGGTGCTAACACCTTCCCATTGCGTAACCAACCCCCTTACCCATTCTCTGTTTGTTCTTATTATTTTAGAACTCTTTAGGTTTTGTTCGCTCTTTTTCCTTTCCCTTTGTAGATAAAATAAAAGTGCGGTGGCGACTCTTGCTTTATAAGTTAAGTTAATCAATAGCTTACACTCACTATTTTTATCGCTACATAATGGCTCTCTAAGGTTGCACTAGGCGAGTAGATAAACCACTCATCTAAGCATGTCATGGCCAGTCATGAGCATTTATTCCAAGCGCAACCACATGAGTACAACCAAGCATGATAAAGAGCAGACATTATTCACGATCAAATAAATAAACTATAAGAGCATTAGCGGCACATGTGTGCCCGTTTCACGGGGAAATGCACACGCGATAATAAGGCCAATCAAATGCCCCGACTAAAAGAAAAGGGGATAATGCTAGTGGCATACAAATACTTGCGTTGTTTAAAATATAAGTTAATCTCTAGGAGGCTAGACTTAATTGGGGAAATATATTCAGGCTGCAAAATTAATTGGGGAAGAAGTAGCATACTTCGTACCTGTATTTTCCTTGACAAGGTGGGTAATTCTCATGCCTTTTTGAAATTTGAGCAAATAAATCTTCTAATTATAAGAATATTATGTGTAGGAACACTATTATAACTTTTGGCAACATGGCATAATTGTGTTTATGAAGCAGGGTCCCTCATAGAGGAATGCGCTCGAAGCGCAGTTGGCGCACCCCCTCTTAGGAATTAGCCATTGCAAGAGCATAGGCGATGGAGCCCAGAGACGTCAACCCCAAACCAGTACAAAACTTAGGGGAAAGGAAATGAACACAACCCTTGATTGGGAACAGTTCCTATAGACACAGAAGAATAACATCAACTTTTCTAGACCGAAACTAGTGACAACACAACATAGTTATTGTTCCAATTCGCATAGGTCAGGACTATAGAGTTCCGTGAACACGCCGAATATCATCAATAAGACAGGCGGCAAATGGCTTCAAAGACCCTATGAGGATAACACCAATGGGACAAATGTAACACCCCGAATTCAATTAACGTATTTAATTGAAAATTGTTGCTTTATTATATTATTTAAATGATTTAATATATTTTTAATCATTTAATTGGTGATAGTATGTGTTATGTGGTGTTTGGGGATTAATAGAAATTTAATTGGTTTATTTAATTAAAATAGTAGAATATTAATTAAATAAATACAAAAATAAGAGAAATAGTGATATTTGGGACAAAAGTAGAATTATTAGATAAGTAAGGGAAAAAGGAGAAAATGAAGATTAGTGGAGGGGTAAAAATGTGCAGAAGGGAATTAATTATATTTTTTAGATTAAAATAAATAGTAAAGGGATATGAGAGGCACTTTCACTGATACGTAAAATTTGCAAAAGTGGAAAAAAGAGGCAAAGTGAGAATAAGAGAAAAACGGATCGAGGGAGAAGAAATCACCATAGCTAGAACTTGAGGATTGTTGAAAATTCAGGTGAGGGGAAACTACATGAATATAGGTGTATTGCATGAAGGGTAGAGAAGGATCTTAACACTCCTCTATGTTTTATTCATCATGGTGGTGATTCATGATTTCTTGAATGTGACTATGTGTAATCCATGCTAATTGCAATGTTTGGCGTATAAATTCATGTATTGAATGTTACTGAAATTTGTGTATATGAATTGAGTATGAATATGGATGTTATTACTACCATTGTTGTGTATTTTATCTACGAACATATTACTGTTAGTTCTTTAATTTTAAGGGTTGGCATTAATTTTGTAAAACAAATAATAGCAGCAATTTGTTAGATAGGATAGTTTATCTTGCTAAAGAAGAACAGGTTGAGCAAGATGTCCTAGTGTGTATTGGAACATGTTGAGCTGAAGTAATTTCAACATCTGGAACAACATGTCGTATCAAGATGTCCCATGCAGGTTCATTCGACATCGCGCCAGAACTGAAGAGAATTTGGAATTCTGTTATGCCTTAACAGATGCAGAAGATTCAGAAACTAATATGCAAATTCTATGTGGCGCTGATTTAAAAGGTCTGGAGATTCAAGTCTGAAATTGAGAAGAATATTGGAAAATATACATTTTCTAAATATGGAGATATTTTAGGAAGTTATAGATTGAAGTCCTGATTTGTAGCAGAAGTTTCTGCTGACTTGTAGCAGCTCATTTGCTGTGTTTTTGTAGGCCTAAATCCAGTTGGGAATAGGTTATATATAGATGTTTTGTAACCTTGTTTTGTAACGCAACCAAAGATGTAAAAGTTCTAGTATTAGGGTTGGTTCCTGTACCACTCGACCTGTGAGTTGAACAGTTTGTTAGTGTGATCCTTGAAGCTGTTAAGTGAGAGGAGTATTGTTCTTGGAGGAAGCTTTTAAGTAACTCTAAGTTATGTCTTGGAATGGTGTCTTCCTTGTTGAATTGTTGTATAGGTAAAGAGCCGTTGATGCAGTGGCAGATAGTCGACTGCTAGACATCATTGTGATGATTGGGAGTGAGAAGAGTTTCTCATAGCTAGAGAGGATCTAGGTAGAAGGGTCATTGGGTAGTGATTGAGTGATAAGCTGTAAACGGAGAGTTTAGCTTTGAATTGATACTACTGATAGTGGACTTCATCCCTGGCTTGGTAGCCCCCAGAGTAGGTGTGTTAAACCGAACTGGGTTAACAATTATGTGTGTCTTGCTTTTATCTTTTCAGTACCATGATTATTGCTATATACCTTGCCCTTTGTGATCATGTCAGACCAGATGTCGAACGGCATGTTCTAGGACATCTGAATTCTGTACATGTACCAGAATTTCAATTGGTATCAGAGCAGGTCATTCTGTTCTGTATCTGGATGAGATCCGAGGGAAGATACTTTCTGGTTCATGGTCAAGGTAGAAGCCTTCTACTGAAAAGTTGTTTGAACTTGGAGAAGTTCATATAGGTGTGAGAATGGTCCCTAGAAGTGGAGGATGAACTGTTCGTGACAGGCAGTGGCATGTGCTGAAGGCTTGGAGGTTTAGTTGAAAAGCTGTTGTGGTGTGGTTATGTTAGGTTTGATTTATTTTCAAACCTGTGGTATTGTGGTGTCACCTGGATTATGATGCTAGGGCTGATATGTGACACCTGAAGGTTTTGAGGAGTTTGTGTTTTGATATGCTGCGTATCTATCTGAAAACTCCTGAGGTTGCAATTGAGAAGGTTGTTCTTCTCTAAATGTATATACTATGGTGATGGGATATATGCAAGGATGCTTCAACTTACTTTGTCAACGATACTTGAAGATTACTGTTCAAGTCCACTCATAAAGGCATTGATAAGTGAAGTTGTAAGGAAGAGAAGTAATTTACTTTTGCCTCTATTCCTAAAAGGGCTAATCTCCAGTCTTTGATCTCTTGATGTGTTCATTGGAATGATGTCCTATCTTGTGTTAGAACATCACGAACTCTGTTGTCTGAAGGAATGGCATAGCAGATGCTCAGGGTGCTAAACTAATGTGGTTTGATCACATGAGTTTGGAACCTACTCCTGATCTGGAAGAGGAGGCATCTGGGTGGTATGTCTAAGAAGTTTCTGGCCCTGGAACTTATCTTAGATGTGTGAGTTGGTCAAGGTATGATCAACATGTTATTTACTCCTGAGGTCAGTTTATTTCTGGTCCTTGCTGCAGGAGTGGAGAACCTGAGATTCAAGAAGTATTATCTCTAGCAGACTTCTTGGACATGAAGGTAAAGATACTCATCAACTGATCAGGAGTATTCCAAATTATCATATGGAAGAATGATAGGGAATGATTGCCTTTGGAGAGTTGGATGAGAGAACACTGTTCTTGTGTTCTTGTGATCTTCTGTGATGTGATGGGTTATGATGGTTGTGTCTGGTTCCGAGGCTTAAAGGGGGAAGCTTGGAGATTCTGTTTTGGAATGTGGTGTTTCTCTTAGTGCAGCTGGACTCTGTTCATGATGTCAAGACTGATGTCTTAACATCTGTTCAGAATGTTATGGTTTTTGTCTCCTGAGATCACAAGCCTCTACCTATTCCGTGTACTGATGTGAGGGTCAAGCAGTAGGTGAATGTGTTCAGCAGGTGTGTTGAACAGAGGGTGCGCTCTAGAAGATATGAAGATGATTCTCATGTTCTCCATTCATTTAAGGTGTTCTTCTTGCAAAGGAGTACTGGTGGTCTTAGATAGAGAAAAGTTGATCAGATTGGGATCATGTGAGTATTGGTACAAGGGATGATTGTGTTTAACTTGTGAGTTGAACAAAGAGTGAGCTCTTGAAGACATGAAGATGCGTCTTATGTTTTCCATTCTTCTAGGTACGAAGAAGCACATGTTATTCTTGATAGGGGGAGAGTGTTACAATTTTATGCAGCTGGACGTATGATGTTAAGGGGGAGATTGATAATTCTGCAGCTATTGGTGTTGGCACTTATTTTAAAGCAGATTAGGAATTTGCATACATGAGGATTGAGTGTGCTGGGATATGTCTTGTGCAGTTGTGATTATTTTTTGCATAAGTTTAGTTTAAAGGAAACAGAATTGAAATAGAATTTTATTGCACTGTTGAAAG
Source organism: Lathyrus tuberosus (assembly GCA_022829125.1). Lineage (NCBI taxonomy): Eukaryota > Viridiplantae > Streptophyta > Magnoliopsida > Fabales > Fabaceae > Lathyrus > Lathyrus tuberosus. The sequence goes on from JALAZF010000034.1 coordinate 19,130,641, forward strand.
CATACAAGATTAGTAAAAGCAACAAACAAAGAGTCTAAAGGTTATCCCAACCCCCCGAATCAAGAAAAGTTTTCCAATCTTCATCCCATTCATCATCAGAAGCTTGTGTTTGCACTTGGTTTTTCTTGATAGTCTTCATCCTTGTCTCTGATGTCTTTCTTGTTCTTGTTGCTCCTGAAGCTGCCCCAGCTGTGGACAGTGGTTTGCCCTTCAATTTCTGTGGATCTGGTTTCAACACTTCCTGCATGTGTCTCTTCTCTGCATACTTGCTAGACTGACTCATGGCTCTATCTGTGATGCAATGTTAGAAGTTAGGAAGCTTGGTTTTTATACTACATAGAGAGATCTTGTTTGTATCGCCCGACCAGTCAAAGTAGTCTTTGGTGTGGGAATTTGTTTTTCTTGGGAACCTGTTTTTTTCATTGGATACCAGAACTTCATGTTTGGTGTCTTGATAGAGGTTGTCCTAGTGTAACTAAAAGGATGAGCCTAGGTCTGGCCTAGTTGTCTGATATGATTCCCTTTAATTTGTTTTTGGTATAGCTGCTGGTGCTGGTTGTGATCAAGTGGTATGTTCCTTTGTCTTATGCTGATGTCCTACATACTGTTGCAACATCATTGTTTGTTGTGTACCATGCTTGTGGAGTTGGAAGAAGCAACATTATCCTCCAAAGTGGCAGTTCTGACATAATGTGGATTAGAATGGTCAGATTCTGATCTTGACGGTAAGTAGTTCTGGTAATACATGACTACTCTCATGTTGAAGACTCAATTAGGGTGTTATGAATGTAAGGACAGAAGGTTGTTGCCAGTGGTGCAATCTGATCAGAATGGCTGAAGATATGGAGGTTCCTTCTAATACAAGTAAAAGGTGGTGGCAGTCCTTATCTTGTGTTGCAAGTAATCTAAAGACATTTGTTATGGAATATGTAAGAAATTTCAAATCAAGTGGGCTTTTGTTTTTTCTGGAATTGGCAGACCATGTATCCAAAATCAACATGGTGAGGTCTTGCTCAACATATACCAGAATGTGGCAATATCGTTGTGATAACATAAAGAGCATTGATTGTTAAGGCTGTTGTCTATAAGCCTATTGCTGCAAGTGTGTTGATTTCTGTGTAGCCTGTGGACTGTTCAAGTTTGTGCAGTGTGATGTCAAACATCTTGATGGGACATATCATAGCTGTGTGAAGTTAGTGCTTATGCAGGAGAGGTCTGAAAAGCAGAATTGGTGTATCTGGGTGACTTTATTTTTCTCTGCTGTTTTGAAGGAATCTAGACAAGATTGTGAGAAGTCGTCTCAGTATCCATTAGATAAGAAGATGTGTTTGTATAAGTTTATGTGGAGTCTTGGGTTGATAATTTTATGAGCAAGCAGACAAATTGTTTTGGTAAGATGTCAGAACATGGTACAGGACATGTTTCTCTTGAGCCAAACAAGGAATTTTTCTGGTCGGTAGTGTAAGGATAAGGCGAAACACGTGTCTCTGCCTATGCATGGAGCGTTATTGGCCTAATTTATGGTAAGATTCAGTTGAGAAACATTTAAGGCAGTCAAGGCAGTTTTGGAAGGTAGGCATTGAATATTGAATGGAGTTTTTGGTACCTAAAATAACATTTCTTTGACCAAGAACCTTGAAATATTCAAAGCTCGTTAATTCCAAAGTAACTGATCAGCTATTTACAGAGGTTGTTCTCTTCTCCTCCAGCCAAGTGAGTGTTCTTCTTTCACAAGTCTTATGGCGTTTGTTCGTGTTTGGGTTAGCATCACTTGGGTCTGGTTCTGTGAGGGCCTTCTTTGCCAATTTTTGGCTAAAAAGGGGGAGAAAGGGTGTGTGACAGGGGTTGTGCAGATGCCTTGTCTGCAGTTTGGAGTTCCAATTGTGTGCAGAGATGTCGAAGAGGGTGTCCTTTCCTTGAGTTGGTGTTGAGTTCTTTGTGACTTGTGACTTATGTTCTGAGTTACTTGGGTTAATAGATTGATACTTCTTAAGTTTCATCTTATGCCACAGGTCGACTGGGGGCGTCTGATCAATTAAGGTGTGCAGAAATCTCTTATGCCACCATTGGTCCTTTGTGTCAAGACAGACGTTTCTTTTCTGGAGGAGTCTTCTACAATTAATCCAGGTCTGAGCTGGAAGGAAAAATAAATGTGTTGTATTAAGGGGGAGTGTCAAATATCTTCTTCCTCATGTACACCAGATATCTTCTTCCTCATGTGCACCAAATGACTTCAGGACTTTTTACTTCTAAGGTCCTAATGTGCTGCCTGAAGTTATTCTGCTGTGGTGCTCGAAGGTGATGTTATGGAATATGCTGAAAAGAGGTGTCAAACATGATGTCCTAACATCATTCAAGTATTCCCAAGAAGATGTTTATCCATGATTGTTGTTCTCAGTAGCTACTGATGGCTACTGTTAGGTTCAGTAGTTGCTAATGACTACTGACAGTAGTATAGAGTTGTGATTGCTGCTGTAATCTGAGTTGTAATGTTTATGTATTTGTTTTAGCCAAAATTTTCCAAAGGGGGAGAATGTTAGTTCTTTAATTTTAAGGGTTGGCATTAATTTTGTAAAACAAATAATAGCAGCAATTTGTTAGATAGGATAGTTTATCTTGCTAAAGAAGAACAGGTTGAGCAAGATGTCCTAGTGTGCATTGGAACATGTTGAGCTGAAGTAGTTTCAACATTTGGAACAACATGTCGTATCAAGATGTCCCATGCAGGTTCATTCGACATCGCGCCAGAACTGAAGAGAATTTGGAATTCTGTTATGCCTTAACAGATGCAGAAGATTCAGGAAATAATATGTAAATTCTATGTGGCGCTGATTTAAAAGGTCTGAAGATTCAAGTCTGAAATTGAGAAGAATATTGGAAAATATACATTTTATAAATATGGAGATATTTTAGGAAGTTATAGATTGAAGTCCTGATTTGTAGCAGAAGTTTCTGCTGACTTGTAGCAACTCATTTGCTGTGTTTTTGTAGGCCTAAATCCAGTTGGGAATAGGTTATATATAGATGTTTTGTAACCTTGTTTTGTAACGCAACCAAAGATGTAAAAGTTCTAGAATTAGGGTTAGTTCCTGTACCACTCGACCTGTGAGTTGGACAGTTTGTTAGTGTGATCCTCGAAGCTGTTAAGTAAGAGGAGTATTGTTCTTGGAGGAAGCTTTTAAGTAACTCTAAGTTGTGTCTTGGAAGGGTGTCTTCCTTGTTGAATTGTTGTATAGGTAAAGAGTCGTTGATGCAGTGGCAGACAGTCGACTGCTAGACATCATTGTGATGATTGGGAGTGAGAAGAGTTTCTCATAGCTAGAGAGGGTCTAGGTAGATGGGTCATTGGGTAGTGATTGAGTGATAAGCTGTAAATGGAGAGTTTAGCTTTGAATTGATACTACTGATAGTGGGCTTCATCCCTGGCTTGGTAGCCCCCAGAGTAGGTGTGTTAAACCGAACTGGGTTAACAATTCTGTGTGTCTTGCTTTTATCTTTTCAGTACCATGATTATTGCTATATACCTTGCCCTTTGTGATCATGTCAGACCAGATGTCGAACGGCATGTTCTAGGACATCTGAATTCTGCACATGTACCAGAATTTCAATTACAAAATTCATGAATTATTGAGGAAATCAAATGTTAGTTGATGAGTATGTAGCAAATTGATCCCTGAATAATATGTGTATATTGATTTCTATGCGATTTGGGGTGCTCAGGGGTCAAAATCAGAGCTTTAAATGAGCTCCCCTGGCCAAAACGAAGAAATTATATTCTACAACAGCGTGACGGACTGGCCGTCATGCTTGTGGGATAGCTGACGGTCGTTAGCAGGCTGACGGGGAGACCGTAATGGTCTCCATGCGAGATTTCTCCTACCGATCGTCATAGAGGTGACAGATATGAAGGGAGGTAGTGACAGGTTGGGTGACGATCATCTCCCAGATGATGGCCTGGTCGTCATGGCTGCCAGAGGTCATTTTTAAGCGTGCAATCCAGTTTTTGATGTTGTTTTCTTGTGTGGTTAACATTTGGCTATTGTTTTCGAGTAATTGGTGTACGTAATTATTTAATGTGAATTATTATTACAGTGAAATAATAATTAGATTACTTTGCATAATTATATAAATGAATTGTGATTAAGTTTATGAGTCGTTGAGTTACGAATACAATTATGCGTCGTGAATGTAATTGTATGTGTTATGTTGAGGTGTGTAGTTCAGAAGTGGGGACTACAGTTGAATGTTATATTGTATTGTTGATTATGGTTAGAAGTGGAACCATAATTGTTGTTGTTGCATTATTGTATGCCATGCATCATGCTGTGTCGATGTTTTGAAAGAGGCGAGTCATGGGTTCAGAAGTGGGGACCCGTGATTGTTCGGGGTTTAAAAGTGGGGACCTAAGGTTCAGAAGTTGGGGCCCAGTTTGAATGAGGAACCATTATTGAGTGGATGAGATCAGTAACAAACCTCTTATGTCTAAATTGGTACTACATACATAGAGTCGAGTCGTGAGTCACATTGCATAAATAAAGGCTATGTGAATTGGATAGTTGTGCTAATGCGTAACTAAATGTCTGTTGTTAATTGTGTGATTTAATCTACCCTTGCATTGTTTTACACCGTTAATATATTTGAGTCTATTCTCTCTCGTTTGTTGTTTTTTTTTTGCTTTGTACATTGTTGTACAAATACTCAGGAGGAGTAAGTGTTGTTGTGAGTTGGAAGATGGCCTTGGAGCTTTTCTTTGTAAATTTTATCATTTTATCGCTATTTAGTTGGTTTACATGCTCTGATTTGTAACATCGGGAACAAGGCATTTTTGTTTGTTTTTTAGTTAATCGTCAGATTATGTTACTTTAATTAAGTGTTCAAATTTGATGAGATATTGAAGTTATGTTGTTTATTTGAGTTCCACTGCGAGTTTTTGAATATAACTGTAACATATGCGTGTTGTGTTTGAGTAGCATAGTAAAATGTGAATCCTATCCTTTTAATTGCAAGTAGAGGTTTAGGGCGTTACAATGAACGTACACTTGCATAAATGACCAGGTTTGAGTGCAGAAATGGCATAAATCATATGCTAAATCAAAAACCAAAATTCAAGTCGTGTATGCCAATATAATAAATTAGAAAACCCATGAATAATACCAAACAAATCACATCATACACAAAGAAAAAACATCAATTGAAAAGGTGAATACATAAATATTATTCTTCATGCAAAGGCTTAACATCCTACTGACATTACAGATAAATCAATGAAAAAAAAAATCATGCATCTCCATGCTGAGACGCTTCATTGAGGTTATCTACCAAGGCCCCACCCTAAACAATCTTGAATTAGTTAAGTTGCGAGCAGGGAAAAGATATGTTTGGGCAAAGTTTTTCCACCTGATCAACTGCCTAGTTAAAGGCCCCACACACATTCTGTATGTTTTGCTAGAGGAACTCATCAACCTTTTTCCTCAGCTCAACCACCCAATTATTGTGGGTCTTTCGGTCCCTTATCTGAGATTCATTCTCCTATTGAAGAGCCCTGAGAGACTCGTTAGCACATGTGTTCATCTCCACCCTATCAATTGTCATCTCCACTTGATACTTTCTCTCCATATCCAAGGAGGACTCAAGTTCAGTGATCATGGAAGCTAAGACAGAAGGGGTACCATGAATTTTAGCCTCATCCTAATAAGACTTAACATAACTAGTCTTCTCCTAAAGGGCTAACATCTCTTCCTGAAGCATTGACCATTTCGGTTGCATCGCTTCACGTTTCCATTTCCAGGTATCCCTCTCCTAAGAAGTATTTCACGTGGCCAAGACATCCCCCATGACCAGCAGCAGCAAGGACAAATAAATAAGTAATCTATTAGGTGTAGAAAGTGGCTTCAGAAAAAAGTCTCATCTTCTATGCTTTAAAGAGATTCTTGAGGTAGGCTAGATCTTCTTCAGACATTGCAGCAGCGAACTTCTAGGGAGTGCGGGGAACACGGCTGGCAGAATAGCTGACAACTTGAGAAGACATGTAGTTGACCTTGAAACACCACCCCCAGAAAGTCGAGTCCACTTCACTAAATCTTCCTCCAGGAGAGGACTTTGGTCCTGGTCCATATCCATTTTTGTAGTGGTAGAAGGAGACCGAGTCTGGTTCTCAGTTGTCAAAAAAACATCTATAGACGAAGGTTGGCCAACTCCAAGAGTGACCAGGGGAGCCTCAAAAATAAAAAGCATGATAAGATTAGTATGAGGGGGCGATGGAACAGGCCAGAGGAGCAATTTTATTTCCTTGAGCCTCTCTCTCTCCTTAGAAATAACATATATCATTTGCAAAGCATCCAATTTATCCGCAAGTATAAACAACCCTGTAAAAAAAGAGGATGACTCCACCCTCACAAAAATATTTTTCCTCCCTAGACGACCAATTGAAGCCCAATATTTTAGGAACCTATCTGAGCGAGAACGAGAAGACTTAGTAAAACGTGATAGAGCGTGGAGTGGGCTTCTAAAGTACAGTGCTTCACCAGCATGAAAAACCCTTATAAATTGCTCGAGCTGTCAGAAAAGGAATGGAATATAGGAACATGTTGGTGTAGCACAATAATTCCTTGATCTTGGATATTATACCTAGAGGTATGTATTCCAACAAAGATATGGAAGAACAACTGGAATGAGTGTTTCCAAGACAGATTTTCTCGGTCCAGAATTATAACATCTTTATGAAAGCCCAAGCACTAGGATGAAGTTGCGATAGGGTAACCTTCAGAAACTTCAAAACTTCCACCACGAATTTGGATAAGGGAAACCACATGTTTATCTGGGTTAATAAGAACTCATAGAAAAAAATGTATAACTCTCCAACCACGATGTTAGCTGCACTAACACTCACCGAATCACTTAAGACATAAGGGGTTCCCACTATCTCTGAGTCCCCAAGATGAATTTTCTTGCATAGGTCGGATCCACTAATGTGACTCCTTTCAGAGGTATTTCATCAGCCTTAAAGATCACGGATGGATTAAGCTAACTGACACCATCCTGTCGAGTTTTTCCCGCCAGATGATCCATAATTTGAGAATCACTTGGATCCCGACCATAAGCATCATGGTAAGTCTTGATGAAATTTTTGGCATCCTCCCTATTCAAAAGGACAATCTCCATCTCCATAGTCAGTAAAGTAGGGGAAGCTGGAGCTCCCGCAACTTCAGATGATGCAAGGGCAGACATAACCGCTTGATTATCTCCTACTTCATCGTCTGAAAGAAGAACATCAAAGGAAGACTCATTAAAGGAAACTTCCATACCCTGAGAGTCGATATAAATCTTCTCCAACTCAGAGTCATCAAATATAGGTATAACTATGTGAACTAATTGACTATTAACCAAGCAATGAAAATCTTAACTAGAAGACGTTTCTGCTCTAAATAAAGAAGAAGAACCACTTCTCTCCGGATCGCTAGACAAGCTTATGGAGTGATCATTTGTTTTTGCCATGGTAAAGTAAATATTTAAAATTTGAAACAAGTTATGGGTAAGAAGGGTACCTAGGAGGAATAGAGCATACCAAGAAAGGTGAATGTTAAGTACGAAATCTAAGCCTTTATTCAAGGAATAGCAAACACTCCAAGAAATGCTCTTGGAGAAGAGGAAGAAAGTACACTCACATTTTAACTTGGACAAATGCTTCTTAGATTTATATCATTTTAACAATTATTCATATTTTTTATCCAAACAATGAATTTTGTCGAAATCATTTTAAATCTCTTTAAAACATTATGGGCATGTTTGTTTTAACTTTAAAAAAAATAGATATTTTCCTTTGCATTTTCAAAAATGATTTTTATAAAAAAATCAAAAAAAAAAAAATTAAAAATTTTTAAAATTCGTTTTTATAAATTAAGAGATTAAATTTGACATCCTAAAACATAAACATAAATTATTGAGGATGAAAACATAATCAAAATCACAATTTTTTTAAAACGTTGTATTTCAAAAATGATTTTTATAAAAAACTATTTGAAATAGTTTCAAAATTAAGCAATTTTTAGAAATTTAATATCCATTTTTTTAATATAATAATAAAATACCTAAAATAATATTTTGAGAATAACTATTCAAATCAAATTTCAATTAAAACTTTTATAAAAAACTTTTTTATAAACTTTTTTAAAACAAAAATATATAATATTATAAAATTTATTTTCAAAAAAATTGAAACAAATGCTCCTACATATTACGATGAATCATCCAAATATACTCTTAAATTTTTTAAAGATGAAGTTCTAGGTTGTATTCTCGTACTAAAGAACGGTGTTTATTATTTTGATTTTTTTATTTTATTTCTCCTTGATATATCTTGTGCTTATTGATTGTATCGTTTCATATACTTTTTGAATATTTATGTTTATTATATATTATGTTTTCTATTAAAAGAAAAACAAATTTTCATAGATATTAATCTTGAAAAATAAATTGTGCAATCCATATTATTTTAAGTTTTAACGAACAGGTCGTGCAAACTCCAACTAACTTTGATATTAAAGTATTCCCGTGAACGAAGGTGTTGATTTCTCCCTCACTTTATGGTTTAACATTCTTCTTACTTTGTTTAATACTTCAATTTAAAATTAATGTTAGGAGATTGATTATAAATTAAAAGGTTAATAGTTATTTTACGAAATTTGAAAAATCTTGTAAAAAAATTTAGATTCTCCTAACATTTAGAGTGTGTTTGAATGAAGTATTTAACGAGGAAAAGTAATTTTTTGAGGGAATTTAAAATGACTTACTCAAAATCTATTATTTGGATAAAAAATATGGAGAATTGTTAAAATGATATAAATTTATGGAGTATTTTATTCATATTAAATTTAAAAAATTTAAAATGACACCAAAAAGTAAAGAATTTCAAATTGCTTATTCCCTCTATATAATGCAAATGTTAAATTGTTTATTATTAATTGAGAATTTTAAATTTCCTAAAAATTCTCAATTACCTTCAAATGAAATTTTCATAAAATATGAAGACCATCTTGTTAAATTTGCAAAATTAATAACAAATAGTTTAACATTTGCATTATATAGAGTGAAGAAGCAATTTAAAATTCTTTACTTTTTGATGTCATTTTAAATTCTTTAAATTTAATATAAATAAAATACTCCATAAATTTATATCATTTTAATAATTCTCCATATTTTTTATCCAAACAATAGATTTTGAGTAAGTCATTTTAAATTTCCTCAAAAATTTACTTTCCCTCATTAAAATGCTCCATCCAAACACACTCTTAGAATGTGTTTGGATGAGAAATTTGAAAATTTTTAGGGAATTTAAAATTCTAAGTAATTCAAATGATTCAATTGAAATTTATTCATTTTTAAATTCTTTTGTTTGGATGGAGTATTAAAATGATTCACTGTAAAAATTTAGGGGCTATTTTCATAATTTTTAAAGCTTTTGGGTCAAATTTAAAATATAAAAAATAGGAATCAATTTGTAATTTTTGAAAATTTGAAGGGACCAATTTGTAAAATTTGAAAATTAGTAAGAACTAATTTGCAATTTTTTAAAAATTTTGAGGGTGAATTTAAAATTTTCATAAAATATAAGGACGATCTTGCAAAATTTGAAAAAGTAATAATAAACAATTTAACATTCATATTATATAGAGTCAAGAAGCAATTTGAAATTATTTTCTTTTTTGTGTCATTTTAAATTCCTTAAATATAATATGAATAAAATACTCCAAAATTTTATATTATTTTAATATTTCTCCATATTTTTTATCCAAACAATAGATTTTGATCAAGTCATTTTAAATTCCCTTAAAAAATTATTTTCCCTCGTTAAAATCTTTCATCCAAACACACTCTTAAAAATTTCACTATTTTTATCACTTGGCTGTACGTGTCTTTTGTTTTGTTTATTAATTTACATCAAAATTATATATTAACTATTAATATATTGTAAATGTTAGTTACTATTATATACTGAATAATTATATTTTATTGATTAATAGTAAAACATTATATATGGACCATGTCTCAGATAATCAACAGTAAACAGTAAGCGTTAATTATATATTTTAGTATACTGAATAATTTACTGAATAATTATTATGTTTCTTCCTCTTTCCAACTTTCTATGTCTTATTACTATTAGGAAACGTTACTTATTAGGATCCTTTCTATGTTTTATTGATTAATGTAAAACATTAATAAACGTTAATTATATATTTTAGTATATACTATAAACGTTAATTACATATTTTAATATTATAAATTATTTAGCATTTAAATATTATTTAGTATTTTAATAAATGTTAGTATTTTAATTAATATTTATAATATAATTATATATTACAATTTAAATATAGTAAAATAATTTTAATTAATTATTTAGCATTTAAATATTAATAATAAATTATTTAGTATTTTAATACTAAAATATTTACACTAATAAACTAAAATTAATTATTAATAAATTATTAAACTGAAATTATTATTAATATAAATTAATACACTTAAATTATTAATTAATAAACAGAAATTTATTAATTAAAAATAAACTGAAATTAAGTAATATAAATTAATAAATAAAAATTATTAAAATCAAATAATAAAAATGAAATGATGAATTGAAATTTAAATAACAATTTGTGTTTAATAATTTAAGTTTATTATTAAAAATTTAAGTTTATTAATTTATATTAATAATATAGAGTTTAATGGTAGTGCACTGTCAGTGTAAAAAAATATTACACATACATTCAATCAAAATATTTTAAAGTGCTAAATCATTTAAATAATTTAAAATTTACAGGCTGACTTGGCGGGATATATGGTTGTCATTGGTTGATAGTGTAAAAATAATTTACACTGTCAGTGCACTACCCTTTTTCTCTAATAATTTTAGTTTATTATTAATAATTTGCGTTTAATAATTTATTTATAATAATTTTAGTTTATTATTAATAATTTAAGTTTATTAATTTAAATTAATAATTTCAGTTTAAGAATTTAATAATTTTTATTAATTAAGTAATTTCAATTTATTATTAATAATTAATTTTAGTTTATTATTAATATTTAATTTATTAATAATAGTTTCAGTTTATTATTAATAATTTAAGTTTATAAAATTATATATTTATTATATATATAGGGTTCATATCTTCTGAAAATGCTATTTTTATATAAAAACATGAGAATGAATCTGAATCATTAGATTTTAAAATAAATGATGGAGATTATGTGTGGTTTATGTTTTTCTCTCTCCTCCATTATTAAAATAAATGATAGAGGAAAGAGAAAAAAAACTGACACATAATCTCCACCATTTATTTTAAAATCTAATGGTTCAGATTCATTCTCATGTTCTCATATAAAAATGGCATTCTCATATGATACGTTATATATATATATATATATATATATATATATATATATATATATATATATATATATATATATATATAGAGAGAGAGAGAGAGAGAGAGAGAGAGAGAGAGAGAGAGTTCATATCCTATGAGAATGTCATTTTTATGTAAGAACATGAGAATGAATCTGAACCATTAGATTTTAAAATAAATGGTGGAGATTATGTGTGGTTTTTGTTTTTCTCTCTCCTTCATTATTAAAATAAATGATGGAGGAGAGAGAAAAAAAACTGATACATAATCTCCACCATTTATTTTAAAATCTAATGGTTTAGATTCATTCTCATGTTCTCACGTCAAAATGACATTCTCACATAAGTACATACTTCATTGAAACCTAAGTGTTTGAACTTATCAAGTACTTTCTCAGTGTTTGACTAAGTTCATAACCCCCGCTGTTTTGCTTTACTTTGATCCTTAAAATAGTATCAAAAATTTCAAGATCTTTAATATTAAATGTGGAAGTTTTTTCAATATAGTGTGTTTGACTAAGTTTATAAACCCCATCGTTTTGCTTTACTTTGATCCCAAAGAGAGTATCAACTAGTCCAACATCATTTATCTCGAATGTGTAAGTTAGAAACATATTTGTTTCTAAAATTCCATTCATCTCGTTGCTAATGATCAACATGTAATCAACATAGAGACAAAGGAATATCACAATATTCTCATACAACTTTGTGTACAAACACCTGTCACAAGAATTAGATGAAAAATGTTTTTAGATAATCATGCATGATGATGCAAGAAGGTTTTTAGATGATGTAATAGATAAAATTATGAGCAATTTATAGTAGTATGGTATAAATTACAATGAGAACCTTAGTTATATTCACTTTTCTCAAATCTTCACTTGAATTTCTATGTTTAACTTTCTTGATCAACTTCATCATTGATGTTTATGACACTTTTGATCCTTTTTTTTATAATCTTTATCTTCATCAAATTTGAACTATATATAAGATGTAATATTTACAATCTCCATCTTTTTATGATGACAAACTCTTTGACTTTATGTTTTTGATAATGATTGAAAAGTCCCCCCTTAAGTTGTGTGTGTCAAACTTTTGATGTCATTGTTTCGGTATTTGTTTTAATCCATACAAGGATTTGACAAACTTGTACACCTTTTGTTCATTACCAGGAATCACATAACCTTTCAGTTGATCCATATAAATTTTCTCACCGAGATCTCTATTTAGAAATGTTGTTTTGACATCCATTTGATGAACTATAGGATTATGCAAAGAAGCTAATACGAACGATACTCTAATTTTCATTGTGTTTGTTACTACTATATATATGTGTCAAAATAATCAACACATTCTTTGTGTCTAAACCCTTTGCATACTAATCTATCATTGTAGGTATTTAGTGTACCACCACTATGATACTTCCTTCTAAACACCCACTTGCATCAAATGGGTCTTGATACTTTAGGTAGCTTGACAAGTTTCAAAGTGTGGTTTGACATTATTGAATCTATTTCGTCTTGGATAACATTATTCCAAAAGGAGAAGTACCTTGAAGTTACTGCTTCCTTATAAATATTATGATTATTTTCTACTTGAAAAATAATATGAATCTTACAAACAAAATTCTCATTATTTCCTTCTACTAGATATAAGAAATAATTCGAGAATCATTTTTTTTTCGGTTCCAGGTTGTGTTTCAGCAATACGTGAATAACTTTTAATTTGTGTTTCAATAATCTGTGTAGAACCTTTCTCACGAGGTTCTTTATTTGTGTAAATCTCGAATTTTTTATCCTATATGATAAGGATATAAAAGTTTCACATTTCGGTATTCAATAGTTACATTAGACTCAAAATTCAGAGACATGTATAAGTCATGATCCATCTTTACATAATCTTTATATGTATTATAATAATAAGTCCCTTTGAACACAAATATGTTATTCACATAGCATTCGAATCAAAATTTAATCGCATAATTTAGAATCATAAACTTCAATTAATTTTATCACTTTAGTAATTAACAAATTTCTAATTCAAATAATTCCAAATTAAATTGTACACTTTTTCACTTCAAAATTAAATAATAGTTGAAGTTTATAATCAATATTCAATTGTAAGATTCGAAATTATAAACTTTAACGAATTTGTTCACTTTGGTGATTAACAAATTCCAGATCCATGATGAGGATTCTTATTCTTGATTCTTGAAACGAAAACATTAGTTGTCATTATTTGAGATACTATAAAATTGTTAAGAAATTGATTATGAATTAAATGTATCAGGACTAGAATCGTGAACAAATCACTTTCCTTATAATATTTTAAATACTCTCAAATTATCTTAGAGTTTGTACGCAGAAATACTCAGGATAATTCAACTTATACTTGAGTTTTCACAAAACCGTTGAAAACTTAAATTTAGAGAATATGAAATCCAGAATTTTGTGTGAAGAAGATAAATTTTTCTTATATAATTTTTTAAATTTGAAATATTCAATTTATAGACTATAGTGGTGTTGTTTTACAAGGTTGCTACTCTTGATGAAACATATACTTTAAGCAGCATTTTTATCAAATGTTGCACTGTTTCGCCTGCAACCGCATTTTTATCAAAAGTTGTACTGTTTTGCATTCTGTAACACTTTACAAATATTATTTATTTATAAATTAAAAAATTAATTTTTATTTACATTTTTTTTTATCATTCTAGAACACACAAGATTATTAATTTTTTTATTAATAATTTATAACAATTATTTTAACAAACTTGATTGGAATCTCTAGGTGTTGTGTTGTGTCCTGCACTGAGCACTCCCATGTCAACTATTAGTGATGTCGTTCTCGTTCCTGTGATCACGGAAGTTGTCACCCTCACCCTCGTCTTTTTGTTTTTCATCTTTGCTGCTTGTTCAACTTTAATTTTACTATATAAATCCAAACTCAACATGAGAAAATTCAATAAAGTGACATTATGACATCTAATTACTAATTAAGATAGAGACAAATAAATTATAATGATTATGAATTTAATGATTATAATCAATCAACTAAATTTGACCCCCAAAAAACAACCAAGTATAAGCCGCTTTTACGAATAAAGTGACATGAGTCATGATAAGTGGTGATACATCAAGTAACAGAAAACTGTGAACCAGGTCTTCCAAAGACAGTAGGCAAGGTATACATACAATACAATACACTACAAGCACTGCTGCTTATGATATTACCGTTTATAACAAATGATGGAGATTTTGTCCTTCCACTCCAAAAAAAAAGTTTTTGATCTTTGTTATAAATTATTAACCATAATAATAATTATGGGTGTGTTCCAAAATGATAAAAAAATATTCAAGTGGATATTAATTTTTGAATTTGAAAAGAAATAACATTTTGTGAAGGGTTACTCCAAAATGGACATAAACAATGGTTGGAAACATGACAATTTTTAGTTAAAAGATTTCATCAAGGGTCGCAATCTTGTGAAACAACACATGCATTATCTATAAATACATCATTTTAGAATGCAAAAAATGACATTCTAAATCAAATATTCTCTTGTACAAAATTTCAGACACTCTTTGCTACATAATCGAATTTTCATCGGTCTTGCGCATATTCGATAAGGTTGGATTATCCTAGATATTCTTGTGTTTCAACTCTAAGACATAAAGAGAGTACTCGAAATACTTTTAAAAAAAGTGATTTCGTTCACGATTCTAATCTCGATCCATTCGATTTAAATTAAATTTTCAACAACCTTAAAAATATTTTAAATAACGGTAACCAAGATTTCCGTATCAAAAATGAGTATTTCAAATCCGGGTATGAATTTATCATTTCTCATGGAAATTAAAGCATCATAACAATTTTAAATAATGATTAATTAATACGAACAGTAATTTAAATTAAATATCATCGATATATAATCGTTATGCTTAAAATAGTAATTTTTTCTTTAAAGATTCCGTGCAATTGTAAATTGCAGTGTATCTTGTTATTTTCTGTTCTTGTATTGGATTCATTTTGTCTTCATTTACAATAGCAGTGCATATTATTATTAATTACTGTTCATTACTAGATTCATTTGATTCCATATAAATGCTTTACATTAAAAAATTATGAGATCCATGAAAGACTAACTGACATGTATGGAATTAATTTTTAATATAACCTATTTTTAATATAACCTATTTTTAATATAACCTATTTTTTCAACAAAATTCCAAAAAAAAAACAAATATTTGACAAGATTTACCAAAGTGGCGTACTTTTGAAAAAAGCAAAGACCTGAGGCGTCATATGGGATGGCGACTCAGGCAAAAAAATTTCAAAAAAACCCTAGAAGCCAAATGGGATGGCGCCTCTGTGTATTTGGGGTGCCCTAATTCTTTAGGGGATGCGCCATATGGGATGGCGCCTCAGTGCAATGTCTTTTTTTTTAACGATTAAAATTTTAATTTTTTAATATATAATTAATTATATTATTTAATAGGATATCATGTGCCTATAAATAAGGGTTCACCCTCACTTGTTATTGCACAACACTTGTCACCAAAACCCTAATTTCCTCCCTTCCCTCACCAATATCCCAAACTCTTCCCTTCTTAACACCATGTCTGAATGGTTAAATCGTCGTCCGTCGTCATCATCATCAGCACCGGAGGAACCGTTTCCAAAATTTCCATTGATGAAAAGAGATGCCCTAGTTGTATACTCAGCTGTCAAGCCTCCGATGAAGATGCTACTCTAGAACACCCAGACGTTGGAGCATTTGCACAGGGAACTTCGCCGCTGGCTAGCAGATAAATTTAAGGCAGGTGAAAAGATCAGGAAGATTGAGAGGCTGGTTGAGAAGTCTGGTCCAGACGGAGTCACCCAGACTTGGAGGAAAGTGGAAAATGATTTTGGCGTCCTCATGATGATGATGTTAGAATAGGAAATTAAGTTGATGGTTGTAATTTCCTAGATAAGCTGATTCTATGAGTTGTTTTGTTTGGGTTTGTTATTGTTATTTTCTGATTTGGTATTAGGTTCCGTTGATGGTTAATTGTTCATGTTTAGCTATGAAGTTATGTTCTGCTATGTTCTGTCGTTGTAATCAGTTAAGTATGCCATCAATGAAATAAAAATTATTGTTGTTATAAATAGACAAGTTTACAGTTGAAACCATGAAGTTGTGCTAGAGCCCACATTTGGACACTTGGTACGATTGTGGCCTAGCTGCCGGCACAAACCACACAACCTTACCATTTTGTCTGCTGCATCCATCTCCGTGTGAATAGGGTGATGTTAGGGCGACCCTTTTTATTTCTTTGCATGAAATCATTATGCCACACAATTTCGCCTTCGTATGAAGGCCAGTAGTCCTCCCTTGCTACCACTTGAAAGCTGGTGTCGTAGACATTGCATAGAGTAATGACTTGGTGAAGAACAGAGAGATAGTTGGTTGGGTCCAGCCGGACCTTGGAACAGGCTGCTATATGCCGGCAACGTCTCCAACAATGCTACAGTCCTTGGAGCATAGTGTTTTAGTGCCACGAGGTATCTTGGGAGTTCTTTGTAAGAGTCCTCCCAATTTCCAAAAACCTTTTCAACCGCCTTCGTCCTAGCAATCCACGCCTTCCTATACGAAGGAGTGTAGTTGTATCGTTGAACCATATGAGTTATTATTGTGCTCACTTTCACAGAAGGGTTGTCGCTAATGACTGATAGAATTTCGTTGCAGATTAACTGAGAGATGAGCTTGCGATGATCCTGACTTGGATTCGTGATTATGCATGTGTGCTCCGGACCCATTGACCCTATCTTCCAGGAATCGCTTCGCTTCCGGAAAGATGTTGTTAATCTAAACGGACAGGCCTCGTTACGACAATAGATCTTGTATAGAGTCGGATTTGTTCGATCGACTCTATAATCTGCAGATAAGTTCATGTGGTATTGTTTTATTGCTTGGACGCAATCTTCTTTCGTGCAAAAATTATCTCCAACTTTTAATAACCCCCCTGTCTGCATGTATGGGTCGTAAAAAATATATGTTGATGGTTCGTCGTCGCCCAAGTTGAGTGTTGTCATGTGTTGAGGTGGGCAATAGACGTGACTCCCTAGTAATTCTTCTGTCTCGTTGTTGTTTACCATTTCATCGACAATGTCCTCCGCTTCTTCTTCTTCCTCGTCAACGACATCCACCTTAGCTTGTTCGTTGTCAGAATCGTTAAAAACCTGCGAAACTTCTAGTTGTTGCGACAATGGTTGATGTTGTAACATAATATATAATTCAACCTCATTGAAACCAGAATGCTCATGACTCAGAAACATATCACGCACATCATCGTCATCCCGAATCTTCATCTGAACAAATTTGCATCGGTCATGCGCGACAAAAAAGATAGGGTTTTTGTATACAATTTGCCCAACCGGACCGCACTGCATTTTCTTTTCTAACCTGGCTTTCAAATGATAAAAATTTATTCTTCTATCAATTAAAAACCTAGTCACTTCTTTATCCCTAAAATTAAAACTCGTGTTTGGACATTCAAATATCACACCATTGAGATGTGCACTTATCAGGTATTGTGGTCTTTGAGCCATAACTAAATTGTGTTTGGAAGAAATGGTTTACAAACTTTAAAGTTTGGAAGAAATGGTTTACAAACTTTAGTTGTTGCAACTATGTGATGATAAGTTGTATCTTGCATGTGTATTAATAGTTTAAGTGCTTTAGAATAGTTTACCATTCCCTTGTATGAACCATGTGCTGCTCTGCCTTGACAAGACCACACAACTCTGTATGGTCAGGCTAGCCTTGACAAGACCACACAACTCTGCATGCCTACACTCTGCATGCTTACAGTTGCCTTCCACTATTCTTTAGCATGCCTCTGCACCATTACTTTTGGGAGTTTAATTGCTTCAGACTGTTACGATAAGACCACACTCTGCATGCCTACACTATGCATGCCTAGACTTGCCTTCCACTATTCTTTAGCAAGCCTCTGCACCATTATTTTTATTTACAAACTTTAGTCACGGGAAGAAAATGTAAAGTAATGATGTGCTCAACGTGACAAGACCACACTTTCTCATGTGATTAATTTTTTAATAAGGACTATTTCTATTGTATAATATTGTATACTATTACTATTGACATGACAATGCAAGCATGCCTTCACTTTCTCATGCAAGACAACACTTGTCATACTACGAAGACCAATAATGCATGCAAAAGAACACATAAGAGAATCCAAGGCATGCATTACTACACATGTCAGACTACAAAGACCAAGAATGCATGCAAGAGAACACTTAATAGATTCCAAAGCATGCATGAGTACACTTGGCTGACTACAAAGACCAAGAATGCATGCATTATCATGTGACTCCCCCTCTACACCAATATAAATACCATCTCACCATTCTACAAATTTTTCTCATCCCAAACTCTTCTCTTCTCTTCAACTCACAAAAACTTAGCATCCATCACAAATTCTTTCTCTTAAAACCCCTTACGAAAAAAAAAGTCTCTGCTCACCATGGGAAACGACCACCGAGGAACCCCAGAAAACGTTGAAGACTTCGTAAGTGTTTTGGCCTTCTTTTGTTTTACACTCCTTATTATAGAAGTATTTTTTTATCTAAGTAATTTTATTTATTTTTAATGTTCAGGAGGTATCAAGGTTCCGTTGTCGTGGGCACGAATACTTCCGTCACGACCCTATCATCGAAGAATATCTAATAAGATGTGGATTTGGTGACTTGATTAAAACCAAATCATACCATGTAGACCCAAAATTTATTTTGGCCTTGCTAGAACGATGGAGGCCGGAGACCCACACATTTCACCTTCCTTTTGGTGAATGCACGGTCACACTCCAAGACGTGCATATGTTACTCGGCCTCCGCATAGATGGCACAGCCGTCAACGGCCCTGTTTTTGTAGACAACCAACTATGCAATGATTTGTTAGGCACGCCCCTAAGTCTGGAAGCACCTCAGCCAGCACAAGTCGGTGGACCTAGGGGGCAAGGTATAAACCTAAAATACCTTAGGGGTTACTATGACTCTATTGTATTAGACAAGGATTCCCTCCCCTATCACAAGATACTAAAAACTAGGTGCTATTTAATGCTATTGTTCGGTAATTTTTTGTTTCCAGTAAGCACTGGAAACAGTGTAAATATTATATATCTACCTTTGTTGACTAACATTAACAGAGTGCACAAATATAGTTAAGGTTCAGCTGTCCTGGCCCATCTGTATAGTTCACTTTTCAAAACTGCAAAAAAAGACGCTTGTACATTTTATGGTTGCGCCTATCTCCTTCAGGCGTGGGGTTGGTCGAGAATGCCAACACTAGCTCCAATTAACCGGAACCCTTTCACATTCCCCTATGCATTAAGGTAAGCTTGTACACTTCCCGATGCCTATGTCCTTTAATGAAATGTTTAGTAGTAACTAATTCACCTCTAACTACATTTTCAGGTGGCCAGTTCCGAGAATGAGCTACAATCGAAATCCCAGGAACGCCATAATAGTCTACCGCAACCTACTAGATCACATTGGCCCAGACGACGTAAATTTCCCTAATACTTACATAAATATTTCTAACTTTTTAAAGCAGAATACAATTTCTCATTAAACATTGTGTTCTTGTAGTTTGTCTGGAGGCCGTACGAGGGGCTTAACGACCACCATCCCAACGCGAATGATGCTGCTGTGTGGACTTCAAAAACGCCCATCATTCGGTTCACCACTATGGAGATGCATCAGAGCGATCGAGTCAAACTTCAGTTCGGAATGCATCAGGATATTCCGGTGGCTCCGGCAAGTTTGGGAAAGTGGCATCTGCTTAGAGTCGACACCCAGTGGGCAGTGGGTGAGTGGACTAACTTTGCAACAGACATGCGCTTACACTGGGAGAATCGACACCAGCACATCTTAATCGACCCCGTTGTAGAAGATACCATTCCAACGCAAAAATATATGAGATGGTTTAGGTCTGTTACAACAACGCAACCATTCCTCTCTCAGCCGACGTATCTCATTGACCCCCGTCAATGTGCGTCTTCCTCGCAACAGCATACCCAACAATATGCCCAATAACATACACATACCTATACCCAACAACAAGAAGAGCCTTACCCCTACCCTAGCATGCCACCTACTCAATCACAACAAGAAAACTCTTACCTCTACCCCCATCCCTCCTATAGCCCTGACGAGTCTTTCGAACCCACCCCAGCCCACCATAGCACCCCATAAATAAACACCCCATCTTCCTATAACCAAGGACCACACTCGTCCTACAGCCAACACACCGACCCACTTTTCAACTACCAAACCCCACATCAACCACTAAATCAGTACCAACACCCATCAATGCAACATTTCGGCCAACCATACCGTATGCAACCAGCCCAACCCCCTATACAAACTACGCAAACATGGGCATGCAGCTGGATTACGGAAGCGCCGTCGGCGGCAACCCCCCGGCTATTGGGGACAGATGCATCAGAATTTGTCTGATGCGTCGGGGCCATCTCAACAGACGCAAATACCAGCCACACCTCAACAAAATCGTGGTGGTAGACAAAGACGCTGCGCAAGAGCCCCTGCATGTGGAACCGGTGGACGTTTAGATAGGCACGATCATTGAATTTTTTTTGCCACCGATTGTACTAATGGTTGTCCTTAACATTCTGATGTATTTATGACTACCCTAATTTTATTTCCAATACATTTTTCATTTCACAAATTAAACAAAAAATTTTAAAAAAATTGAACTGTGGCGTCATCCCAGATGGCGCCTCCCCTTTGCAGAAAATAAAAAAATTAGGCTATCCCAACTTTAACTGAGGCGCCATATGGTATGACTTGTGCCTTTTAACTGAGGTGTCATCCCATATGGCGCCACCCTTACACTGCTATTCCAAAGATAACCACTTTGGTAAATCTTGTCAAATGTTCATTTTTTTGAGAATTTTGTTGAAAAAATATGTTATATTAAAAAAAAATTCGACATGTATGTATATTAAATAAGCATAGTTTGTTTTGGTGTAGTCGTTTTTCTACCAATTTTACCCTTACTTTATTTTGTAATTTACTTAATAACTTATTATTATTAACTTTCACATAACTTCTATTATTAACTTCCACATAACTTCCTATTATTAACTTTCACATAATATTTTTTTTTAATTATATTTAAATAAAAACTATCATATATATTTGGGTTAATACCTATTTTCACCCCTGACATATGGGCGTGTTTTGAAAAACCCCCCTGCGAAAAAAAAAGTTGTAAGATTGGCCTTAACAAATTTCAAAAGTTACCATTTAGACCTTCACCAGGCCACATCATCAAAAATAATGATGTGGCAGTCATTTTTTTAATTTTTTAATGAAAAGAAATTCCACATCATTAATAGGCTTTGTGAAATGACTCTTATACCCCCACTTTTTTATTTTTTTTATTTAGTTTTTTTTAGTTTTTTTAGATTTTATTTAATTTATAATTTTTTTTAGTTATTTAATTTTTTCTTTAATTATTTTTCGTATTAATTTTATTTATTTAAAATGTTATTTTAAAGGGTTAATACCTATTTTGCCCCCTGCCATATAGGCGCTTTTCGAAAAACCCCCCTGTAAAAAAAAACTTACAAAAAAAACCCTAACATTTGAAGATTCTCTCAGTTTTGACTTTCATCACATCCAGTCACTAAAAATGCCAAAATGGCAGGGGTCAAAATAAAAACGCTGCCAAAATGGCAGGGGTCAAAATGAAAACGCTGCCAAAATGGCAGGGGTCAAAATAAAAACGCTGCCAAAATGGCAGGGGTCAAAATGGCAGGTTTTTGGTGAGTGAATGTGATGAAGGTCAAAATTGAGAGAATCTTCAAATGTTAGGGTTTTTTTTGCAAGTTTTATTTTTACAGGGGGGTTTTTCAAAAAGCGCCTATATGGCAGGGGGCAAAATGGGTATTAACCCTATATTAAATTATCAAAATATTAATCTTGGGCCTAAGCCCATTTTAATTTCAAGACAAACACACATATTGCAAGCCCATTTTCAATTCATTAATGCATATGATTGATTGGTATATATACACTTGTTTTTCTTTAATACCAACCGATGTGGGACACCATAATTTCCTTGAAACTTAAAAGCTTCAAATTCAAATTCTTTATCAATCCCTTTCATGGCCATTCTTCACATACCATCCATCTACAACACGAACCAAACAAGTATCATGCCATATAACTGAGAGTGTTGTGGAGAGTGACGAATTAAGGGTGATGTTAAGCAGAATTTTGAAGGTTGAGATAATTTAGAGAGATGGAAGAATTGTGAGTGAGAGGGCAAATAATCGTGAATAGTGAAGAAGAGGATTAGAATGAATCATAGGGTTTCAGGGAGATTGAATGGGGGTGATGGAATGAGTAGAGAAAAAGTGAAGAGGATTAGAATTTTGAAGGTTGAGATAATTTAGAGAGATGGAAGAATTGTGAGTGAGAGGGAAAATAATCGTGAAAAGTGAAGAAGAAGATTAGAATGAATCATAGGGTTTCAGGGAGATTGAATGGGGGTGATGGAATGAGTAGAGAAAAAGTGAAGAGGAAGGGTGAAAAGTGAATCTGGAGAAAAAATGGACAGTGATGCAGAGGATGAAAAAAACTGAGCAAGATACTATATAGGGATTAGGCTTGGGTGAGTTCTGGATTGGAGTTAGTTTTGGAGGTGGTTAGAGGTTGTTATGCCAGGACGAATTTGGTGAGTCAGTTAGAAACTGTTAAATTCTGTTATTGATTTTTGAAGTTAGTTAGTGATATGAGCAGGTTATGTGATGTAGTTCTGTTTGAAAATCATGTTGGTTAGTTATAAATGTTGATCTGTCATGATGTTGTTTTCTTACTAAGGTGTTAAAATGCCGTTAATGTCGTGCTTGATTACTCTGTTATGCAAATTTCATAATTGTTCTTGAATTCGGTTAGGTGTTAATTAGTTGATTCAGTTACAGTTAGTGACAGTTGTCAAGTCAGTTAGTTCTGAGCTGGAAGTTAGTTATGAGGAATTTGTAAATTAGTTTGCTTTGGGTGAATGTATGTTTGCTTTTCTTTGTGATTTGCTTTTGGCCATTCTGTTTCCTGCACAATTCTACTGGTTTGCATTTTGAACTGTTTGAATTGATGATGATTATGGGCATGATGTGGATAAGATGTTTATTTAGTTTTGGAAATGGACCCTTAGAACTGTCATGGCATTGGGCTGATTGAATGGTCTTTTTATGCAGGTCTGAACATGGAGTTATATGGCATGATCTTGTTTGGTTCGTGTTGTAGATGGATGGTATGTGAAGAATGGCCATGAAAGGGATTGATGAAGAATTTGAATTTGAAGCTTTTAAGTTTCAAGGAAATTATGGTGTCCCACATCGGTTGGTATTAAAGAAAAACAAGTGTATATATACCAATCAATCATATGCATTAATGAATTGAAAATGGGCTTGCAATATGTGTGTTTGTCTTGAAATTAAAATGGGCTTAGGCCCAAGATTAATATTTTGATAATTTAAAATAACAATTTAAATAAATAAAATTAATACGAAAAATAATTAAATAAATAAAAAAATTATAAATTAAATAAAATCTAAAAAAATTAAATAAAAGAAAAACTAAAAAAAACTAAATAAAAAAATTAAAAAGTGGGGGTATAAGAGTCATTTCACAAAGCCTATTAATGATGTGGAATTTCTTTTCATTAAAAAATTAAAAAAAAAGACTGCCACATCATTATTTTTGATGATGTGGCCTGATGAAGGTCTAAATGGTAACTTTTGAAATTTGTTAAGGCCAATCTTGCAACTTTTTTTTTCGCAGGCGGGTTTTTCAAAACACGCCCATATGGCAGGGGTGAAAATAGGTATTAACCCTATATATTTTTATTCATGCGCATTAAAAAAGCGGACAGACAGACACGCGAGTGTCCGTCTAGACGCTAGTATATTATTAAACCGCGTGTCCGTCTTATATTTGTTGGTTGACTCTTGGTATGCAACGTTTCGTTGTGAAAAAAAAATTCAAACAAATATAAGTATTTGTAATCTTGTGAAAATTGTCACATATGAATTGCTTAAATATTCAAAACAACATCATATATGTTTATATATTATCCAAAAATAGGCTACGTTAGCACAACACTAAGCCCAACAATGCCACTAATATTATATCTAGTTTATTGTTTCTATATTATTAAAATTTCTTAATAATCAAAGTGTTCAAATTTGTAAATAAATTTAATTTCAAAATTTGATAATAAGTTTCTATCTATTATTTTTTAAGTGAAAAAATATAGCGTCATATAATATGTTTGTGTTCAATGAGACTTATTATTAAGTCATAAAGATTATCTAAAGATGGATCATAATTTATATAGACTTTTGAATTTGGAGTCTAATATAAGTATTATTAAATCTCGAGATGTGGAATTTAGAGATTTTTATCACGGAGGATAAAGAATTTGACATTCACACAAATAAAGAACCTCGTGGGGAAGGTTCTCCATGGATTTGTTGAAACACAAACCAAAATTTCGTCAATGATCGTTGAAAAACAACTCGAACTTAGAATAAGCAGAAAGTCTGAAAGATGATTGAACAAAAATTGACTGTTGACATATTTCTTTTATCTAGTAGAAGAAAATGGTGAGAATTTTGTTCATAAAATTCTTATTATTCTTTGAGTGGAAGATGATCCTAAGATTTACAATGAAGAAGTAACTTCAAGGGACTTCTCTTGGAATGATGTTATTCAAGACGAAATAAATTCAATAATGTCTAACCATACTTGGTAACTTGTCGATCTACCTAAAGGATCAAGAACAATTGAATGCAAGTGGGTGTTTAGAAGGAAGTATCATAGTGATGGTACACTAAACACCTATAAGGATATATTAGTAACCAAGAGTTTAAGAAAAAAAGGAAGGTGTTGATTATTTCGACACATATGCACTAGTAGCAAGGACAACGACAATTAGAATATTGTTTGCATTAGTTTCTTTGCATAAACTTATAGTTCATCAAATAGATGTCAAAATAATATTTCTAAATAGAGATCTCGGTGAGGAGATTTATGTGGAGCAATTGGAAGGTTATGTACTTTCTAGTAATAAACAAAAGGTGTGCAAGCTTGTTAAATCCATGTATGGATTAAAACAAACACCAAAACAATGACATCAAAAGTTGGACTTTATCATTGCAAAATTCACAAATTAAAGGGGAGACACACAACTTAGGGGGAGACTTTTCAATCATTATCAAAACAAGAATTAAAAGATTTTATCATCATCAAAAGGGGGAGATTGTGAGAAATACATCTTATATCTAGTTCTATTTTGATGAAGACAATGATTATCAAAGAAGAAAAGGTTCAAAAGTGTCATGCACATCAATGACGAAGTTGATCAAGAAGGTTTAACATATAAATTCAAGTAAAGATTTGAGAGAAGTGAACATAAATAAGGTACTCATTGTAATTTATATTTTACTACTTTAAATTACTCATAATTTCATCGCTTACTTCATCTAAAATCTTCTTGCATCATCATGCATGATTATCTAAAAACATTCTTCATTTGATTCTTGTTACAAGTGTTTGTACACAAAGTTGTGTGAGAATATTGTGATATTTATTTGTCTCCATATTGATTATATGATTGATTATTATCAACGAGATAAATAGAATTTTAGATACAAAGAGGTTTCTAACTTCCACATTCAAAATGAATGATTTTGGACTAGTTACACAGTTTTGGGGATCAAAGTAAAGCGAAATAGTGGGGGTTATGAACTTAGTCAAACAATGTATGTTTGGAAAGTGCTTGATAAGTTCAAACACTTAAGCTTTAAGGAAGCAAGCATTCCATTTGATCCTAGTGTCAAACTTAAAAAAATGATGGGATAGTTGTGGTTATATTGAAATGTGCAAGTGTATGCAATGTACTAGACCCGACATAGCATTTGCAATTATTAAAATAAGTAGATTTTACTAGTCATCCAAATGGTGAGCATTAGAAGGCCATCATTAGAAAATTTCGGATATCTTATGAAAACCAAAAATCTTGGTCTCCATAATGGTAGATTTCCTACCATATAAGAAGGATATACCGATGCGAGTTGGATATCGAGTATTGAATACCAAACATATGCATTTGGGTGGATATTTACACTAGCAGAGGGTGCAATTTCTTGGAAGAGCAAGAAACAAATGTGGATCACTCTCTCGACCATATAATCAGAGTTCGAGACTCTTGCTTTTGCTTATGAAGAAGTTGAATGGTTCAGGGACCTTTCGTTGGAAGTTCCATTGACTAAAGACAGGGTTTCAAAGGTGTTGATGCATTGCGGTAGTCAAACCACTTTAACTAAAACATAAAAAACACAAAAAATATAACAGAAGGTCTAAGCAAGTAGGACTTAGACATTCTTTCATGAGAAAATTAATTAAGGATGTAATCATTCACATATACACGATCGAGCTATAATTTTCTTGATCCATTTACTAAGCTACTGGCCAGAGACTTAGTAAAAACAACTTCGAGAGGCATTGTAATACCCCGTATTTTATTTCACCGAATAATATTACATTGTGATCAACTGAGTCCGGTTGCTCTGAGAAATTATTTGATAAAATAATTAGAGTAACTTCGGTACTTAGAATTGATCCAATAAATATTATTTGTTTCGGAGATATTTTACTAATTTGGACTAAAGAGACTTTTTGGACATTTAGTAGTGTTATTTACTAATACTAGTTTACTACTTAATCCTTTCCTTCCACTTTCCAAACATAAAAAAAAAAGATAGTAAGAGAGAGAGAGAGAGAGAGAGAAAGAAGAAAGAAGGAAAGAAAAAGAAGAAAAGAGGAGAAAAGTGGAGAAGAGGGAAAAGTTGAAGAACTCCAAGAGAAATCATCATCCATTGTTCAAAGCTCCAACCATTCATCTCATCTTCCTCATTTTCATCATCTTTGCAAGGTGGGTTTAGCTAGGAACCATTTTCTTTGGGTTTTAGTGTTATGAGTTTTAGGTCGAAATCGTGGAAATCGATGTTTTAACGGATAGAATTGGTTAGAAATTGAAATGAATGTTGGGTATGTTCATAGAATCATGTGGGGATGATTATTTTCATGTTCTATATAATGTTTGATGATTTTGAAATGTTAGGGTTTTAGAATAATTGGGTTTTTATGAAATAAGATGTTTTGATGATAGTGGAAATCAAAGCTTGTTATAAAGCGATGTTGAAACCTCTGTTGACTTTTAGATGTGCCCCAAAGTGGAGTTGGAGGGTGGAGGAAGTTCTGTTATCGCAGGGAATTTTTCTGAGTTTTGCAGAGCCCGCTGAGCGCGGTGTTTAATTCTGGGAACCTCTCGTGGCAGGGAGTTGCGCGCTGAGCGCGGACCAGGGCGCGCTGAGCGCGACCTGGGAGTTGAAAAATTATACTTTTAACGGGAAAATTCATAACTTTAGTTTCGTTTATCGGTTTCGATTGTTCTTTATATCGATGTAAAGCCGATGAAATATTCTACGTAATGGAAGTAAAACATGTTGATTTTACCGACCGATTAAATAATCGGGAAAGTTCGAAATGATGAAAATTGTGTTTTAAATTGTGTTAAACTATTCTATTATTGTACCATGATGTATTTGGCCTGCCCTATTATTGTTTAGCATGATTGTAATTGAAAACGCATGTTAATATGGAAAAAGACGTAGGAAGAGTGAGGAAACCCCTTATGAACTATAGGAGAATTTAGAAGTGGGAAACACTAGTATGGAACATGTGGTTAACCTTGTGGGTTTGAACCGGCATGTGAGGCCGGGAGGCATTATAGCCTTGTGATTGTCGAATACAATCGTGTTGTTGTTTTGATCGCGTAATCGTAACCGGTTTTATTGTGAGTGCGTTTCAAGGGTCTCGAGCTCCTCTGAAACAGATGCACAACTACTTGACAGGTTTGATTCCCCGTACTGTACGAATGGCGCCCATGGAGCGTAGGCTTGTGACGGTATAAGGCCCGTGAGAAGTGACAGTTCATAACGGTATAAGGCCCGTAGAACCCGAATCCATTCGTATGTCAAGTAGGTTACAGGGATCTATGACTCGGATCGCCTTCTAGACGTAGAAGCGGGCGGGAACAGGAGATACCTTGGTATGGTTGTCGATTAGTGATACTTTGAGTTGATAAACTCATGGCATGTTTCCATATAGTGTGAGGATTGTAATGTGAACTCAATAGTCCTTTTCCTTTTTCCCCGGACTTGAGTTAGGATTATTAGAACCCCTTTAATCCGAGAGAATCTATAAGATAGGAACCCACTGAGATTTGATGTATCTCACCCCACGTTGTTGATATTTCAGGTGCTTCAGGTACAGAGAAGGGTAAGGACAAGGTCGTTTGATCTTTCCTTGCATGTTGATGGCTAGCTTCCGCTATGTTGTTATTTTGAGATCATTATGATGATCTAGTTCTTAGATTTTATCGTTTTGGAACATCTTGTATATATAATGCCTTAGACTTAGGTGTTTTGTATTAGAGGCATTTATGTGTATAATGTGTTATCTAGGAACTTATTGTATATTTCAGTACCAAACGTACTTATCACGTATAATATATGATTTGATGCATGTATTATATATGTGGGTGCTACAGTTGGTATCAAAGCAGGTCGTATCCTCGACCTAGCCATGAAATAGTATAAGTGTTTCTTTCTGTTTCATATACGTGGTGTCGCCGTGGGTCTTAAGCGTTATATTTATGGCATTGAGCCTGATCAACTTAATTCTATTTGTATGACCTTTAGGAACATGGCTGATGGACGTAGAAACCCCCGTGGTAGGCCCCGCACCACTCCTCAAGGGACGACTCCTCCGGTTGGCGATGGTAATGCTCCGTTGTATCAATTCATGCAGCAGATGCAACAACAACAGAATCTATTCATGCAGCAAATGGTGCAGCAAATGAATGGAGGTCCACATCCTCAGGTAGTTGTTCCCGAAGCTGTAGGTGGGAATTTCTGGGACTTTATCCGCATGAATCCTCCGGAATTTCAGGGTGGATTAGATCCCGTGAAGGCTTACGAATGGATTTCAGGTATGGAAAGGATTTTCTTGATAGTCCAGTGTAGTGAGGAGAACAAGGTGTTGTTTGCTTCTCATTCTCTAAAGGGTCCCGCTATGAGATGGTGGGAGAGCGCTTCGGCTTTGATGACTGTTCAGGAAGTGCCAAAGGTTTGGGAGCAGTTCAAGGTTGTTTTCATGGAGAAATATTTTCCGAGCTCTTTGAGAACTCAGAAGGAATTTGAATTTCAGCAGTTAAGACAAGGTGGCATGACTGTGGCCAGTTATGCTGAGAAGTTTGAAGACATGGCTGCTTATTCTAGGCAGGCTATGTATGTTCCTGATGAAAAATGGAAAGTAGACCAATTTATTTTTGGACTTCGAGCTGAAATATCCCATAGTGTCTCTCAGAGGGAGTTCACTACTTATGCTGAAGTGTTAAGACAATGCTATGTGGCAGAACATAGTTTGAAAAAGGTTCGAGATGAAGGTGTAGCAAGTCGGGTAACTCAAGGTGATCGTGGAAGGTCTAATCAATCATTTAGACCTAGGCCACAATCCTTCAAGGGGAAGCAGGTGCATGATACAAGGGCGAGTACACCTCCGGTGTGTCGTACTTGTGGACGGAATCATTTCGGACGGTGTGGTATCGAAGGTGTGAAGTGTTACCAATGTCAGAGGATGGGTCATTTGAAGAGAGATTGTCCTCAGAATAGGACTCAGACACAAGGAAGGGTTTACACTTTAGATGCAAGGAAGAAGAAGAGCGACAATTCATTAATTGCTGGTACGTGCTTAGTTAACGGATTTCCTTGTTTTGTTTTATTTGATTGCGGAGCTACACATTCTTTTGTATCGGTGCAATGTATGAAGCGACTTGGGTTGCGGTCCGTTCCTTTGTCTCCTCCTATGGTGGTCACTACCGCCATGGATGAAATGGTTGAGACGCCTTTGATGTGTGAAAATTGTGTGCTATCTGTGAATGATAGAGTTTTTCGGATTGACCTCATCTGTCTACCGCTTAAGAAAGTGGATGTCGTGTTGGGAATGGATTGGCTTTCTGCTAATTCGGTGTTTATTGGGTGTGAAGAAAAGCTCATCATCATTCCATCTAATGAGGCTACACCAAAGGATGTTTTAACAACTATTCTAGAAGGTACGGTTGGTATGATAAATCTCTTGTTTGAAGAAGAGAAATCGGTTCTGTTGGTTCTCACTAAGGAAGGGGGTAGCGACCTTCAGGTTATGGATATTCCAGTAGTTTGTGAATTTTCTGAAGTTTTCCCCGAAGATGTCACTTCTCTTCCTCCGGAGAGGGAAGTGGAATTTTCTATTGACCTGGTACCGGGAACGGCTCCTATATCCGTTTCTCCGTATCGGATGGCCCCGAAAGAGTTAAGGGAATTAAAGGATCAGTTAGAAGAACTCATGGCGAAGCATTTTGTGCGGCCTAGTGTTTCTCCGTGGGGAGCCCCTGTATTGCTGGTGAAGAAGAAGGACGGTGGGATGCGGATGTGCATCGATTATCGTCAGTTGAACAAAGTCACCATTAAGAACAAGTATCCCTTGCCCAGGATAGACGACCTTTTGGATCAATTGAAGGGAGCCTGCGTGTTCTCGAAGATTGATTTGAGGTCGGGTTATCACCAAATCCGAGTGAAGAGTTCCGATGTACCTAAGACTGCAGTTAGGACCCGTTATGGCCATTACGAATTCTTAGTGATGCCTTTCGGTGTGACAAATGCTCCAGCCGTTTTTATGGATTACATGAACCGAATATTTCAAGCTTACTTGGACCAGTTCGTGGTAATCTTCATTGACGATATTCTTATTTATTCTCGTACTTCACCAGAGCACGAGGAACATCTGAGAATTGTGTTATCTGTGTTGCAAGAGAAGTAACTTTTTGCTAAATTAAGTAAGTGTGAATTTTGGATGGCAGAAGTTAAGTTTCTTGGTCACGTTATATCCCAGGGTGGTGTAGCGGTGGATCCATCGAAGGTAGAAGCAGTGATAAATTGGGAAAGGCCGAGAAATGCCTCAGAAGTCAGAAGTTTCTTAGGGCTGACAGGTTACTATAGGAGGTTTATCGAAGGTTTCTCTCAGTTGGCTCTACCGATGATGAAGCTTACTCGTAAAGATTTTGCTTTTGAGTGGGATTCGGGTTGTGAGCAAAGTTTCATGAAATTGAAGGAGAGATTGACAACGGCTCCGGTGTTAATCATTCCTGATCCTAACAACTCTTATGAAGTGTTTTGTGATGCTTCTAAAATGGGATTGGGAGGTGTCCTGATGCAAGGTGGTCAAGTAGTAGCTTATGCCTCCCGACAATTGAAAATTCATGAACAGAATTATCCAACTCACGATTTGGAATTGGCGGCAATTGTTTTTACACTAAAGGTGTGGCGGCATTATTTGTATGGGGTACGTTTTGAAATGTTCAGTGACCATAAGAGTTTGAAATATTTATTTGACCAGAAGGAGTTAAATATGTGACAACGAAGATGGATGGAGTACTTAAAAGATTATGATTTAGATTTGAAGTATCATCCAAGAAAAGCGAATAAGGTAGTAGATGCGTTAAGTCGGAAATTAGTGCATGGCGCGAAATTGATGGTTTTGGAGTATGCATTGTTAGAGAATTTTAGAGATCTTAATCTTCAGTTTGTATGGACCCAAGATGGTGTGATTATGGGAAATTTGAATGTCAATTCTACCTTGAAAGTTGAGATTCACCAAGGTCAAATGGCAGACGAGAAGTTGCAAGAAGTGTTACTTCTACCGGGTTTTATTCAGGCTACCGACGGAATTATTATGTTCGACCAAAGAATTTGTGTTCTGAATGATGTAATGTTAAGAAGAAAGATTTTGGATGAAGCTCATAAAGGTACTTTTACGATACATCCTGGTTCTTCGAAGATGTATCAAGATTTGAAGAAGGAGTATTGGTGGGCTGGAATGAAGAAGGATGTCGCGATGTATGTGTCAGAATGTGCAGTGTGCCAACAGGTTAAGATTGAACACCAAAGACCGAGCGGTATGTTGCAACCTTTAGAAATTCCAGTTTGGAAATGGGATAGTATTTCTATGGACTTTGCAGTAGTTTTGCCCCGTACGCAAGGTGGTTATGATTCAATTTGGGTGATTGTGGATAGACTAACGAAATCAGCGCATTTCTTGGCCGTGAAGACTACTTTCAAGGCAAGTCATCTTGCGAGGTTGTTTATTGCGGAAATTGTAAGATTGCACGGTATTCCTTCTAATATTGTGTCGGACAGAGATCCGAAGTTTACCTTAAGGTTTTGGAAAGTCTTTCAACAAGCTATGGGGACGGAGTTGCGTTTGAGCACGTCTAATCATCCGCAGACGGATGGACAAACTGAGCGAACGATACAAACGATGGAGGATATGTTGAGAGCTTGTGTGTTAGAAAGTAAAGGGAATTGGAAAGAACTTCTACCATTAATTGAGTTTTCCTATAACAATAGTTATCATGCTAGTATCGGTATGGCTCCGTATGAAGCGTTGTATGGGCGAAAATGTAGAACACCCTTGTGTTGGGCAGAAGTTGGGGAAGATAGAATCTTAGGACCCGAAATCATCCAAGAGACTACGGAAAAGATTCGAATGATTCGCGAGAAAATTAAGCAAGCCCAAGATCGACAAAAGAATTATGCAGACAATCGAAGGAGACCTTTAGAATTTGAAGAAGGTGACCATGTGTTCTTGAAAGTTACTCCTAGATTAAGATTGAAAGGACCGTTTAAGTCACGCAAGTTAAACCCGAGATACGTAGGACCGTATCAGATCTTAGGAAGAATTGGTGAAGTAGCTTACAAGTTGGCCTTACCGCCTTCTCTGTCGGAAATGCATGATGTCTTCCATGTATCTCAGCTTCGGAGATTTGTTCCAGATCCTCTTTAGCCGATTCTATCGGATACTATTGAAATAGAAGCAGATTTGACGTTTGAACCCCAACCGAGCCGCATTGTGGGAAGAGAAACTAAGGTATTAAGAAACAAGGATATTCCTCTCGTTAAGGTACAGTGGGATGTAACGCATCCGGGTGATGCAACTTGGGAACTTGAATCGGAAATGCGAGGTGCTTACCCTCACCTGTTCAGGTAATCTTTGAATTCGAGGGCGAATTCCTATTTAAGGGGGGGAGGATGTAATACCCCGTATTTTATTTCACCGAATAATATTACATTGTGATCAACTGAGTCCGGTTGCTCTGAGAAATTATTTGATAAAATAATTATAGTAACTTCGGTACTTAGAATTGATCCAATAAATATTATTTGTTTCGGAGATATTTTACTAATTTGGACTAAAGAGACTTTTTGGACATTTAGTAGTGTTATTTACTAATACTAGTTTACTACTTATTCCTTTCCTTCCACTTTCCAAACATAAAAAAAAAAAAGATAGTAAGAGAGAGAGAGAGAGAAAGAAGAAAGAAGGAAAGAAAAAGAAGAAAAGAGGAGAAAAGTGGAGAAGAGGGAAAAGTTGAAGAACTCCAAGAGAAATCATCATCCATTGTTCAAAGCTCCAACCATTCATCTCATCTTCCTCATTTTCATCATCTTTGCAAGGTGGGTTTAGCTAGGAACCATTTTCTTTGGGTTTTAGTGTTATGAGTTTTAGGTCGAAATCGTGGAAATCGATGTTTTAACGGATAGAATTGGTTAGAAATTGAAATGAATGTTGGGTATGTTCATAGAATCATGTGGGGATGATTATTTTCATGTTCTATATAATGTTTGATGATTTTGAAATGTTAGGGTTTTAGAATAATTGGGTTTTTATGAAATAAGATGTTTTGATGATAGTGGAAATCAAAGCTTGTTATAAAGCGATGTTGAAACCTCTGTTGACTTTTAGATGTGCCCCAAAGTGGAGTTGGAGGGTGGAGGAAGTTCTGTTATCGCAGGGAATTTTTCTGAGTTTCGCAGAGCGCGCTGAGCACGCAGGTGCCCGCTGAGCGCGGTGTTTAATTCTGGGAACCTCTCGTGGCAGGGAGTTGCGCGCTGAGCGCGGACCAGGGCGCGCTGAGCGCGACCTGGGAGTTGAAAAATTATACTTTTAACGGGAAAATTCATAACTTTAGTTTCGTTTATCGGTTTCGATTGTTCTTTATATCGATGTAAAGCCGATGAAATATTCTACGTAATGGAAGTAAAACATGTTGATTTTACCGACCGATTAAATAATCGGGAAAGTTCGAAATGATGAAAATTGTGTTTTAAATTGTGTTAAACTATTCTATTATTGTACCATGATGTATTTGGCCTGCCCTATTATTGTTTAGCATGATTGTAATTGAAAACGCATGTTAATATGGAAAAAGACGTAGGAAGAGTGAGGAAACCCCTTATGAACTATAGGAGAATTTAGAAGTGGGAAATACTAGTATGGAACATGTGGTTAACCTTGTGGGTTTGAACCGGCATGTGAGGCCGGGAGGCATTATAGCCTTGTGATTGTCGAATACAATCGTGTTGTTGTTTTGATCGCGTAATCGTAACCGGTTTTATTGTGAGTGCGTTTCAAGGGTCTCGAGCTCCTCTGAAACAGATGCACAACTACTTGACAGGTTTGATTCCCCGTACTGTACGAATGGCGCCCATGGAGCGTAGGTTTGTGACGGTATAAGGCCCGTGAGAAGTGACGGTTCATAACGGTATAAGGCCCGTAGAACCCGAATCCATTCGTATGTCAAGTAGGTTACAGGGATCTATGACTCGGATCGCCTTCTAGACGTAGAAGCGGGCGGGAACAGGAGATACCTTGGTATGGTTGTCGATTAGTGATACTTTGAGTTGATAAACTCATGGCATGTTTCCATATAGTGTGAGGATTGTAATGTGAACTCAATAGTCCTTTTCCTTTTTCCCCGGACTTGAGTTAGGATTATTAGAACCCCTTTAATCCGAGAGAATCTATAAGATAGGAACCCACTGAGATTTGATGTATCTCACCCCACGTTGTTGATATTTCAGGTGCTTCAGGTACAGAGAAGGGTAAGGACAAGGTCGTTTGATCTTTCCTTGCATGTTGATGGCTAGCTTCCGCTATGTTGTTATTTTGAGATCATTATGATGATCTAGTTCTTAGATTTTATCGTTTTGGAACATCTTGTATATATAATGCCTTAGACTTAGGTGTTTTGTATTAGAGGCATTTATGTGTATAATGTGTTATCTAGGAACTTATTGTATATTTCAGTACCAAACGTACTTATCACGTATAATATATGATTTGATGCATGTATTATATATGTGGGTGCTACAGGCATGAGGTTGAAACTCCTTGAGTAAGAGTTCCGACAACGGCGGCAACCCAATCTTACGTTAGTAGAACATTAACCTCAAGGTTCAATGGGTAACAACAAGTCATTGAATTGGATGTTTGTCACACATTTCGTGATAATGTTGACCTTTAAATGAGGGTTGAGTTTTATTTAAACTCTTAATGAAGTTCAATACCAAGGGTATGTGTCTCAAGGAAAAGGATACAATATGAACTTCACCTATGTGAATTTCGAGATAGTGTCGTCTCAAAGTGAGAGTTGGAGTTTCTCTCATGAAAATTTCATGAAAACAGGAAAAACACATGGCCATAAATAGTGATATGCGAGAGATGTAGGCGAAGAACCATTAAAGAGTGTGTGTATGGTAATATCGGTCTAATCACATGTGATAAAGGTTCAAAGCATAGCAACCTAACGTTCCGATTAGGCTTTACGTTGTCTTTACTAAGGTTAAGTTCAAATCGAAAGATACTTAACTGTATTAACATTCTTTTGTTTCCTTTTATTTTTGGAATTGATCTTGTCATTATTAGAACCAGTATGAGATTGTTATAAATTATTAACAATAATAATAATTATGGGTGTGTTCCAAAATGACAAGAAAATATTCAAGTGGATATTAATTTTTGAATTCGAAAAGAAGCAACTTTTCGTGAAGGGTTGCTGCAGAATAAACATAGGCAATGATTGGAAACATGACAACTTTTGGTTAAAAGGTGTTGTTTCATCAAGGGTCGCAACCTTGTGAAACAACACATGCATGACCTATAAATACATCATTCCGAAATTCAGAAAATCACATTCCAAATTAAATATTCTCTTGTACAAAATTCCAGACACTCTTCGCTACATAATCGAATTTTCGTCGGTCTTGTGCATATTCGATAAAGGCTGAATTATCCTGGATATTCTTGCGTTTCAACTCTAAGACATAAAGAAAGTGCTCGAAATACTTTTAAGGAAAGTGATTTTGTTCACGATTCTAGTCTCGGTTCATTTGGTTTAAATTAAATTTTCAACAATCTCAACTTCCTAATTTTCGTATTGACAAAAATATCCTTTTTATTATTTATTTATTTTAAAATTATTGTTAATTAAAATAATTCATTCTAAAATAAAGGAGTAATTTTTGAAATATTTGATAATACGTTAAAAAAATTGGTAGTTTTTTTTATTGATACAAAGTAATTTTTTTTTTTTTGCATTTTTACTATATTTTTAAAAATTCGATATAAATTTTTTCCAATTTTAAAAATTCGGATATATTTTTATCTTGTGTTTTTAAAACTCTCATAGTTCATATATAATAAGTCTATAAAAAAAATTAACACTATCAAAACTTTGAAACTCTAGTAGTTCATATATATGATTTAATATTGAATATGTGAAAAATTCGGTATAAAAATATGATTTTACACATATTTAAAAAAATAAGAAATACGGTAAAAACTCATGAATTTTCTATAAATTCTATAAAAATTCATATTTTTTAAAAAAACCTGATAAAAACTAAGAAATTTTTCAAAAAAAATTGTGCGTACACATAAACCCACAAAACGCAATATACTTATAAAAAAATTTATAAATGGTACTACTTACGGTTCTTTTTATAAGGAACATTTTACTTTTTTAGATTCATTAAATAATTAATGTATCTGGTCTATAATACAGACCAAATAAATTAATAATTTAATGAATTTAAAAAAGTGAAGTGTTCCTTATAAAAAAAGATCAGAGGGAGTATTATGGTAAAAATATAGTCAAAAGGGGGTGCCAGGTCAAAAAATTAGAGGCGATAGGACAAAATCTTCAAATAATGAGACATTAAAAGTTAATGGGCCAACATTTAAGCCCAAAAAACAGAACAAAATAGTCTGATTGGCTTAAAGAGTGTTATTAGTATTAATGGCGGTAGATTAGAAATTACGTCTAATCTGATTTAATATTTATGCATGGGCTTTTATTATTTCAAAAGAAGAAAATTTTACTTGATACCCCCACATTTGTCCCTCTACCCTTACATTGAACTTTTTTTTTTTTACCAAAATGTCCTCATATAAAACGTTAATTTGTTTTATTTTTTCACTTTTTCATTATTAATTTTTTCAACTTTCCATCATTTATTTTTCACCTTTTTAAAACAATTATCATACAGGAACACTTTTTAAAAGTGTTTCGGTTAGGTATATTATTAAGACACCGAAACACTTTTTGAAAGTGTTCTGATTAAAAAAATTGCTAAATGAGTTTCTGCAACAGTTCAAAACCGTGACCTAAAGTAACGAAAAATTATCATACCGGAACACTTTTTGAAAGTGTTCCGGTTGAATGTATAAGTAACACCGGAACACTTTTTGAAAGTGTTCTGGTTAAAAAAATTGCTAAATGAGTTTCAGCAACAGTTCAAAACCGTGACCTAAAGTAACGAAAAAATTATCATACCGAAACACTTTTTGAAAGTGTTCCGGTTAGATGTATTAATAACACCGGAACACTTTTTTAAAGTGTTCCGGTTTAAAAAATTGCTAAATGCGTTTTTGCAATAGTTCAAAACCGTGGCCTAAAGTAACGAAAAAATTATCATACCGGAACACTTTTTAAAAGTGTTCCGGTTGGATTTATTAATAACACCGGAACACTTTTTGAAAGTGTTCCGATTCAAAAAATTGCAAAATGAGTTTCAGCAACACTTTACAAACGTTGTCTATTTACTTTAGGCAACGGTTTTAACCTGTTGCCGAAACTAATTTAGTAAGAAAAATTCTATCCAGAACACGTTTATAATGATGTATGGGTTTTATAATATACTCAACTGGAACACTCTTAAAAGGTGTTCCGGTATGATTTTTTTTTTTAATTTTTGAAAGATTTTCATCGGAACACTTTTTTTCGGTATTAATTTTTTTTTGAAATTTTTTAAAACACAAATATTATTTAAGCGGAACACTTTCATAAAGTGTTACAGTATGATAA
The DNA here is from genome assembly GCA_022829125.1 of Lathyrus tuberosus. Taxonomy (NCBI): domain Eukaryota; kingdom Viridiplantae; phylum Streptophyta; class Magnoliopsida; order Fabales; family Fabaceae; genus Lathyrus; species Lathyrus tuberosus. The sequence goes on from JALAZF010000034.1 coordinate 19,169,457, forward strand.
CTTTTTTCTGCATGGGAATTTAGAAACATAAATGATGGAAAGGTGAAAAAATAAAACAAATTAATTTTATGAGGGTATTTTGGTACAAAAAAATTTAATGTAGGGGTAGAGGGATAAATGTGGGGGTATGGGGTAAAATTTTCTCAAAAGAGACATTGGCCTATTAAATATAAAAAATCCTAACTTTAAATAATTTCCTAAACTTGTTTTGAAAGGTCAAAATTGATTTTATGTTTTTTTTTTAATTTTTACAATTAGATATAGTTTATCTTTAGTATAATTTATTATTGGTGTTTTTATTCTTGAAATAACGACTCCTAAACATGTGAATTATTCTTCTAATTAAAGACTTGGATGATAATATATAAGTTGTTCACGAACACATTGAATATGCAATCAGTTATGCACATTATCAAATGGATGAGAGATTTCATTGAAGTATTATTATTTCACAATCAACACTTAGTTATGGACTTGTTATTATTATATATTATTTTTATTATTATCAACTATCTACCTATAAATGGAACACACCAATTAACTCTCAAAACTATCCTTACATAACTATTATTTTACACTCAGAATTATTCTTAATGGTAATTTACTAAATCAAATAATAAGGACCAGTAGAATTAACACATTATGCCAAGTGGCTCCATTTCAAATTTTCATCAGCATTCTCTCTCCCCAGGCACTTCCTTTCCATTCCTCTCTCTCTCTCTCTCTCTCTCTCTCTTCGCTTTCCCGTCACAACCTTCTCCCATCTCTCTTTTCTATTTTCTCTCTTTTCCTCTCTCTTTGGCCACCAAACCCTAGCATGCCGCCGCCGAATCTCTGTGAAATGGAAGACGAAGCGATCTCGAAAATGCAGCAACTCATGGCTCCGCAAATCTTCGTCTCCGATATTCTATGGTATCGTAGAAACTCATCTTTCATTTTAATATCTCTTTCACTCCTTTTCATTTTATTTATAGTTCACGGCAGCTATGAGTTTGTTAACAATTATTGTTATTTTTTTTGTCTCAGTTTTGATTTCAGGATCTATTCACATTTTGGGAATAACTAAGTTGTTCTATCTTTCTCCTAAGGGTGGTTTCAGTTTCAACCTCTGCAGAAGAAGTGATATACTTGAAAAGAAGGGTCTCAAACCCCTTACTTACTTGAAGACTGGAACCACTATTGTTGGTTTTGTTTTTCAGGTCTGAGTAATAATGGTTTTAATGTCTAACTTTTGTTTAATAATTTTAGGGCTTTGATTACTGTTGTGTTGGGCACTATTTATGTTGTAGGTTGCCGATCTAGTGGTTTTTGTGGCCTCAGCAAGGTCTTCATGTGAAGAAATTGCTTCTCACTACATTGACGTGTTTGGAAATTAATGCCTTTCTGTATTTAAGTCTCTTGGTTTTGAAATGTTTGCAATTACTAATTTTCTGTTATCTAATTGTTTTAACAAACCCAAAGTTGAATTGATACAATGGTACAAGATTGAGTGAGAACAAGTTAGACACTTCCCTTTTATATGAAGTTTTATTTATTTATTTCAGATAGCTGAAGGTGATGCTGAAGATATCAATATTGAATTTCAACATGTACAATTGGCTGAATTGAAGAAGATGGAATAATAGAGTAAAAGATATTTAAGATGTTGAACTATGCCTTCCACATTCATATTGCTATTTATACACATTATTGACTACAAAAGCAATTGGCATCTAATATAGAAGAAACGATAAAAATGAGGTCAGTTTTAGTTGGAAATAATCTTAAACTGTTTGCTAAAAATATGACTGGAAAAGTTGGATTCCCATGTCGCAGTTCAGGATGTATGCCATAATGCCTTTTCCGATCTGTTATCACTAATAGTAACTTCCAAGCTCTTTTTCTTGGAAACTTTTTTCTTCAGAATAATTGATTTGAATATAGTAGTCAATTATTGTACACAACCAGAGTATAAATTGTAGTTAGCTTGGAAGTTATTTCATCTCTATAACATTTTATTTAAACATTCTAATAGTTTTCCCTCAAAGACCATCTTACTATAGTTCCATCACAGGGACAAATTTTGTTATTTAAAGGTGTTGCTTTCCTCCCAGTTCTACGGCTTGAGGCGGAGACCGTGATTCCTCGAGTTATTTGAAGGTGTTGTTGCAGATTTGATTTTCAGGGTGATGGAGTTGTGTTGTTGGTTTAGCGATTTGTTACATATGCGTTTAGTTCAGTTGCAGGATGGGATCTTTGGGATTGTAGGCTATTGTTGGGTTATTATTGTTGTTGTTGTGTATTTTGATAGTTGTGTATGACGTTTTTGTTGCTACAGGTTGTGTAACGTTTCAAATGGTATGTTACAGGAATAACGTCAATTTCTTTATCTGAGTTTTTTTATAACTGTATCTTGAATAATCAATTGCCTGATTCATTTTTAGGGTGATAGGATAAACAATAGAAGCTTAGAACATGTGAATTCAGAAAGGATCTATAAGACTTCTTTTCAAATTTTGGATTTTGAAGTGAGTATAGTCTGAAAAATTGAGTCATGTTTGGTGATCATTCTGCCATTTTTATTCATGTTTTGATTAATGCAGGTTTTCAACTTTGTTTTTGACGAGTAGAAAACAACCAACAAAGTGTCAACGATGCATGATTAGTATAAACTATAATTGTATCCCTTTAACATCATCAAAGGTAACCTTTATACATTGTTTTTCAGTGTATTTGCTGCCTGGGAAAGTTTTTCCCTTTATACATGATGTTTTGATTCTTACAATCATGTCAATCTATAGGATAATATGCAATTTAATCATATGACGGTTGCCAGTCTTCATAGCAAACTCTTTATCATTTATGGATATTTGAAGGAAGGACAATACTATTGAAATAGAGTCATATTTCTGAAACAGTTAAAATGTTCATACCTTTGCGATGAAACCACATTTTTTGCTCTTATGAGTTTCTTCTATTTTATGAAACTGATTGAACTGTTGTTTCTGCTATATGTGATACCCTGTTCTTTTCATCTTAATGCTTCTAATGACTTCATGCAACAAATGAACTAAACTGACTTAACTGATTGTGTTTTAATATCTATACATTTTAACTGTACTCATTGATGATTTCTCTTGTGAGTATGGAGTGTGTTAATTTTATTGTACCAAAATATAGGTTATACCTTGTGCTGTATTGTCTTTGCTCATTTATCCAACAACCCGATATTATACCGTTAACACGATTTTCTGGGTTTTTTTAGTTTATCTTGAAGTTGTGTCAGTTCTACCTCAATTGCGAGTCATGCAGAACACCAAGGTCTCTTAAAAATAAATTTCAGTCTATTGCTTTTACTCTACAATATTTTAATCATTTGAAATTGTGTGTAGTTATTTCTTAAATTCAACTTTCAGATTGCTGAACCATTCATAATAGCACACTATATTTTTACCTTTGGAGTTGCAAGGTTCATGAGTTGTGCACACTAGGTCCTCCAGGTTTGTTGGGATTTTATCTAAATGTAGGAAATAGATATCGAGTATTTACTGGATTCATTCATAAAAGGAAATCAAAATTTAAAAATGGACAACCTTCAATCGTGCAGTTTCATGTCAAACATAAATAAGTGACACCCTTTTACATATTCTCTAAGCTAAAATCAGTTGGAAACAAACTTGGTAATACTCCGGTTTAATGATAAAAAAAGGTAATCCATCTGTTTATGAATATATAGTTTCTCTGCACATTATCTTCACGCGTCATATTGCGTAAATTACCTCAATGATATAGTCAGCTTAAATATGAAAATGATTCATACCTATGACCAAGCTGCCAAGATCTAATAAGCCTCCTTGTAATTTTTATGGTTGAATTTCAGAAAATGGGGAAGACATACGAGATTTGAGATATGAGCATGGACAGAATTATGACCCACATTATGATTACTTTACTAATAAAGTTAATATAGTTGAGTGAAGACATCGCCTCGCAACTGTTCTCATGTATCAACTGTTCTCATGTATCTCATTAATGTGACCAAAGGCAGTGAACCTATATTCCCCCATAGGCTGAGGTGTGTATAGTAAACTATAAATTGATGTGTTTATCTCGAGAATTGAAAAAGCGTTGCAGTTTTCTTGATTGGATGACCTTGGTTGGTGTCCTGCAGGGTTCCCGTTGTACTGTCATCTTAGGCCATTTTGATTTATTTAAAAAGAATAATTCTATGTTGCATTTTCATCTTATTGTATGATATCATAATCATTTGATTGCTTGTCTTTGAAGAATATAGTCTTATTTAAGCATTCCCGGTTCGGTAACATTACTTCTCCTGATATACTGGAACAATGTGTGAATACTCCTTACTTTCCAAGGCAAGGTAAAAATTCAAACAACAACACATGGTTGAGGGTTCAAGAAAACAAATAATCAACATACATTCAAAAAGGTGAATTAATACTCATAGACAAGCATCAAGTTCAAAAACAACATGGACATTGACAAAAAGGCTCAAAAGGGGTTAACAAAAGTTCACACACTCACAAGATGAATTGACTATTTGATTAGGTAGTTGTGCTCAATAATCAAACAAAATGCCTTGATCATTTTCATGCTTTCATACCATCAACACAAACAAAAGATTAAACATAATGAAATCCAGTTAAAACAAGAATTGTGGCCTCCAACATATATGAACAATGGAAAGCTTCTTCACATTTGGGGATAAAAAGGGAACTAAAGTGATTCAATAAAAAAAAACAAGTAATGTAAAAGAACGAATGACATGGAATTTGTACGAATGAAAAGTTTTCTAAACATCTTATGCTATAGAAAGCGATAAACGAGTACCTGGCGTGTACCAACTTCAAAACAATATCATTACCATACATCCGCAAGTTGAAATGGTCAACTTGGAAAATCACCTCAAACTTCCTCAAGATACTCAAAACAAGCTCTTAGACAAACACAAAAATAACAAATTAAAACAAACTACTATAAACATACTAAAAGATCGGGTGAAATTGAATTAAACAAGTTGAAAAGTGAAGATTTGAGAATTTTAAGAACTGGTTCAATTTCAACTTGTTTAACCAATTCACCACACTACCTATACTAATACAATAAAAACAATAAAGAAACTAAAAACAATACAACATGCTTGTTTTACGTCGTAAGCTCGACGCCTATTATTTACAAACCAGCATGTTGCTTCGGAAGATCCAAATTCTTTCACTCCCGCCTTTGCTCTCATCTCTTCGAGCTCTAACCGACACTACACATCTAACCACATTTTTGGCAAACGTGAAGAGAAACAAATATATACATTGTATTCAAAAGTATGAAAAACATGTAAAATTCACAAATATGGTAAACATATAAACAAGTGAAAATAGACAATATATACGATATCTACAAAACTCAAAAACAAAAAAACTATCACAATGCAATCCAATAGAAACACCAATCCCCGACAACAGCGCCATTTTGTTGGTGCAGTAAAGCGGCAAGCAACAAAAGTTTTTGGAAGTATATATCCGAGAAATTATCGTGTCCACAGAGATTAGTGTTATTGAACTGCCGTTCGACAATTTAAATGTTATTGAGTTTGGGTTTAAAATGGGTTTAAATTAAATGTGGTAAATAAAACTTATGAACAGAAAAAAGAATTTATTCTTTGGAGAGTAGAGAACTCTCAGGTTTGCATTTCATCTACCCTATCAAATACTTAAACTTACTACCCAGTTGTATGCAATCTAAATCACTTGTCAACATTATCACGTATCTCTCACACAGAGGTTATCTCTAACACAGAGTGAGACAACAACCATATTATTCACGTTGGCGATCTCTCAGCGCAACGCAAACAACACAGAAGCATTAAGTTTCGATACCCAAGTGAATATTAAGCCTAAATCTATCTCTAGAATTTAGAACCTAATAGATGTTCATCTTAAATCTGGATTCAACCCGTCCATGTCTGCAACAACTTCAATCTCGCCTCCCTCTCATTTCGAATCTCTCTTTCAAATCGCGGTGGATCTCTTTCTGTTAGTTTCTCATTCGCGACTAAATCTCCTTCAACGAATCTTCGAATGATTCGCTCGCGATCTTCTCTATTTTGTATTTGATTTGGTTTAGAGTTGGTGACTTGTTGAGGTTGAAAGTTGTGTGGTGATTTGAAGTTGCTTACAGATTGTTTGAAGGTTGAGGGCGGAAGTCAAGGCGTGGAGATTTACCGTGTTCTTCGTATGAGGTGGTGCACTGCGGTTATGGAGGAGGAGGTGAAATGAGGTGAAGTTATGGTGACGAAGGGTGTTTCGTGTGGTGATTCAGAGCAAGGAGGTTTGAGGGTGAAATGATAAAGTCGTGGTGGTTATAAAGTGGCGGTGGTGTTATGGCAGAAATGGAAATAAGATGGATATTCATAAAGGTTGTTCTTGTAGTGTTGTGAAGTGAAACAACGACGGTGGTAAATGTATAACACTATTTGCGTTGAAGTTGTATCAAAAGCAAGATTGTGATGAGATCTTATGTAAGTTAGTTTATGGAGGTAACACGATGGGTTTTTTATGAAAGCAGATCAAAGGCCAAGAGGATGATGGTGGACGGGAGTTTGTGAGGTGTGATCATTGAAGACTTGTTGATGAGGGAGCTAGGAGTTTGTATTAGTTGTGAGTATTTTTGCCACAATTATGCATCTTCCAGCCTTTAGTTCCGCAGGTTCTTCCCTAATTTCATCCACTCTTTTCCCTTTAAATCGTTATGCCTCTACCTCTTAACACAACTCCAAAACTTGTTTATTTTAATTTTAAATTTTGTCTTTGAATGGTTTATATGGTCCCTCTCAATGCGCTGTAGTTTTTTGTCTTGTTTTGTTATGGTTGCTGCTTTGTAGCAGGTTTTGGAGCAGTGATTGAAGCTTATCCGTATTTTTAGGATTTTGTTGACTTTGTGCAGAGTTGTAGTAGCAGTAGGTTTTGGGAGGTTTGTTTGTTGTGGTAGCAGGATGGTACAATTTGCAGCATGATGGTTTTGTGCGTAGGTCTGTGGCTAGTGCAGAAATTGGCATTTTATGTTTGGAATTGCAGAATTTATTGCAAGTTCTCGTCTTGTTGTGGATTGTAGATGATATATCATTTTCCTTGTGTGCAGGTCACAGGTTTTGGATGCTTGTGTTGGTGTGCAGGAGGTACGGTTAGTGGTCACGGGTTTGTGGAGGGAAGTTGTGGGGTATGATTTGTTTGTATCAAGACTTTGACAAATTTTTGTATGGAAATGGACTTAATTTTTGGGCTTTGTAAATTTGATGGACTCTCAATTGTTCTTGTGAACTTATGACTTTTTTGTGTAATGAGGCTTAAGACTTTTGTATGAGCTTGAATTAAGATTTGGTATTTAATGATAATAAAAATGAAATGGAAGAGAAAACAAATTGTGACTTGAATCTTGAAATTAAAAAAAAAAAAATTTGAATGTGGTTATGAACTTGAATTAATACTTGGAAAGAAATCTTGAATTAGAGACTTAGATTTGGATTTCAAATGGAGTGAAACTTAATTGAAAATAGAATTGAAAAGTAATGGATTCTTGAAATGGATATTTGAAAAGGGATTTTAGAATGGATAATGGCTTTAAAAGTGGACATAAAAAATATGGATAAAAAAAAGGGTTTGAAAAGTGGATTCAAAGATTAATGACTTAAAAAAAAGATTAAAAGGTTAATTGGTTTTAAAATGAAAATGGATATGAAAGGATTGCGTAACAGAAATGTGCCTCCACACCTGAACAAACACCTAAGACTTTGATAAATGCACTTGACTGCCACAATCCTGGATTACATCACAACCTTGAATCCACCTTAAAGTGATCTTGATTTGAACGACAAACTGATGAATCCTTAGATTAGTGATGAGAACCTGAACCACACAATTAGTACTTGCACACAACTCAACTGCTTTGACCTTTGATGGTTATGTACCTCGACTTCAACAATCAATTTGAATTAAAACGAAACTCTGACTTGATGATCTTCAAATATAAAGTACTGATCCATGACAAATCCATCTTTAGAATGAGACAGACTCCTCTTTCTCGACCAAGATCAAATCACACCCGATTGAACTGAAGTAACACGGCACACACATTGAACCAGAATTGCACGACACATGCCCATCTTGAACAGAAGAGAACAAGAAACTCTAATCTTCGTGTTTTAAGTGCATACTGATGAAACAATGATTTAGGAGATTGATGAGAACCAAAAACCCTAATTCGAAGTCTTTTCCACAGCCTGATAACATGATATTGAAACAAACCACTTGTTTGACCACAATTAAGTCAAACTTCCACTGAATCACAAACCACACCGCACACACCCAATCTGATATCCTTGCCTGATCCTTGATTCAGTTCTGCAAGACCTGAGCCTCGAAGAACTTGTGGTGAAACCATATTGCACTGGATTATTGAGGAAGAGATATCTCTTAAAAGTATGAGAAACTTGGTTGGTTGATGGTCCATCCAAAACATTAACTGATCAGTCCATTGAACCTCTTGAAGCAAACCCTAGTCCACAAATGAACAAAACAAACAAAGTCTGATAATTTGGTTAGCTATGCAAGAATGATTGACCTAGATGATATTCCAAATATTAAATAATCTAAGGGTAAAATTTGGGGTATGACAGTCGGTGAAGACAATGAAAGCAGATTTATTATTTTCAATCAAGGTGGAGATTGTTAAGATTGGTTAAAAATATACATGTTGATACTCTTGATGGTGGAGTATGATTGTCGGTGAAGACAATGAAAGCTTATGGATTATTTTCAATCAAGGTGGAGATTTTCAGGGTTTGTTGAAAATATACATGTTGAAGAAGTCCTACACCGCTTAGTTTTGTGAATGAAGAGAGTGTCTAAGGCAATATATATATATATATATATATATATATATATATATATATATATATATATATATATATGATACAAATTCTTTGAAGTCCCACGCCGCTTAGTTTTGTGAACGAAAAGGGAGTCCAAGGCTATATATAAAATTCAAGTTCTTCATTCCAAGATACACCGGTCAAAAACACTTTAAGCTTGTATTTGACTTTCTTTGTTCTCTTATACTCTTGTAATAGAGCATTGTGAGATGTAGTTAAATATTTGTTTTGGAGGGTGCGGGTGTACTAGGAGTTTGGGTTGGTTGAGGGTAATTCTCTGGCTGTCTATTGACAATGACCATAGTTTTTTCTCCGGTTTTGGAGTTTCCACATTATGTTCTAGTGTTGTGATTGTATTCTTATTTTTTCCCTATACTTTATTTTTTCCTAACAACTAATATCAAAGTATCAGGTGGAAATCAAAACTCTTCCAAATAATGGTACTGTTGTTTTACCTCCTAACCAAAACCAAATTTCTAGTATCATGCAATACCATTGAAGAAGCCTGATTGTTGTGTTTGTAGACCAAATCACCCGATTAGTAAAGTGAGGATTGCCCTTACTTATAAGCGCATGTTCAGGCCATATATTGTTCGATGTGAGACTCTTAACACCCCTCACGCCTAGGATTTGCATCTGGAGCGTGGAACTGAATGATGGATGGCCCAATGGATCTTAAACGAGGCTCTGATACCATATTGAAGTATAAGAGAGTAGGGGTGTGCATGGATCATAAACTAAACCAAATTAAACCATATATATGGTTTGGTTTGGATCTTAAAACCACTTATATAAAACCAATTTAATTTTTTAAAACCGGTTTACAAGTGGATCGGTTCAGTTTCAAATCGGTTTTTCACAAAAACCAGTTTTTTTTAAAACCAGTTTTAAACCGGTTTCTCTCAAAACCAGTTTTTTATTTTCTTTAAAAAAACCAGTTTTAAAACCAATTTTATAAATTAAAAAAACCAATTTTTTTAAAAATCAATTTTATAAATTTAATATTACAGAAAATGGATAGTATTATATAAAATGGATATCAAAGTATGTCAATTCAATTTCTGTTTCTATATGTGTGATTTTGATTCAATTTTTGTTCTTCAAATTCAAATTCAAAACTCAAGCTTATGTTCAAAACAAGTGCATCAATAATAGTATAACTCATGAATCCACGAATTAAACTTCTAGAATTATATCTATCTAAAACATTCAGTTGTGGTTACACTTTTGTTTTGAACATTCAGTAAAAGAGAAAATTCAAATTCAAACATTAGCAGGTGAGGCAATTCAACAATCTCTTTGCATCATCTAAGTTCCAACATCTCTTTGCATCATCTAAGTTTTCAACATCTCTTTGCATCATCCATCACATCTACAAAAAAAAAGTGACACTCATCATTACCACAAAGCACAGAAAATCAAAGAGATGACGGAGACGACACCACAGTAGGTATGGTGCGTGTATGACATCAATTATTTAACTCAACTATCTACCAAGCACAGAAATGTCATCAGTTTCTTAACATTTATGAGCACATACATACTTCCAACATCAATACTTCTTCAACATCTATATGAAACAAAGTATAGCCAAATCATTCATTCAATTTCTATTTTATATCTAATATGATCATACCTGCCATGAATAATGGAAATGTTGAGAAAAAATTTTAAATACCGTTAAGTCATCTTCGAATGCAATAGAGGTTGAAGAGGTAGAACAACTAGCACCATCTTCCGTATAAAGTAATTCTACAAAACATATAACGACATTTCATTATGCCTCAACTCTAATAAATAATAATACATTAGGCAATATAGCTAGCACGTCTCGTGCAATGTTTGCAAGGATAGGATATCGTCCAGAGTTAACTTTCCACCACTCTAAAACATTTATCTCCATGTTATGCTCCAACTTCTCTCCAAGATAAATGTTTAATTCATTATCTGCATTGTCACACCCTTCTGAAAGATAGAACTCGGCAATTCCATAAGGATGACTAACACTACCAAAAACTTGCGGCTCATCTGAATTACCTTGAGTAGGCATAAATCCAGCACAATATTCCTCATAAATAGATTTCAAGCAGGAATCTAAGTTTGCTTTCAAGGCATCGACATCATCCTTATTGTAGTACCGCCTTACCATCCAATCAACCAATCTAATCTTGCGCCTAGGGTAAAAAACTAGAACAATCAACAACAACATATTAAGCTTCTCATGAGGTCCCCAATACTTATCATACTTCTTCTTCATCTTTTGAGCTGCTAAACGTAGATGTTCATCTTCAGACGCACACATATCCACAATGCTCTTTCCAATACCCAAGACCTCAAACATATAAATATTGCTTGTCAAATAAGATGACCCTGAGATGTGTATTGTAGCATCATAAAACAACTTCAAAAATGGAATGATTAAGTTGATATGCTTCCAATCATCTTTCGTCGGGACACCTTTTCCCTTGTTTGTCAACTCATTCACATACCTAGCACAACATAAAATGTTCAACATAAACCTTACAACAAAATTGAAGTATGAAGATATAATAGTACTTATTGTTCAAAATTAAAATCAACAGCAAAAAAAAAAGACTTAGTATAACTAGGGGTAGCCAGAATCGTGGAAAGGTGAGTTTCAGTGTTTCACAAGTGGACTGAATGCTAAAGATGCTAAATTCTAGAAACAAATTTTTTTACCACTATTTGAAAAATTATGCAGAGAACTGAAAACTGCTACTAATAATGTGAAAACTGCAGAGAATAGAAATGATTTCATATAATAAACCAAGCCTATCATTCTACACACACACACATGAATTCAGATGAATTTTGAAAAGCACAAACAAAATCTACCCAACATACTCTATTTTTCAAATTTGGAACCAACAACAGCAACAACAATTCAAAGCGCACTCCTCTTACACAAACATAACATAATTAGACCAATTTCATCATTTAATTCTCAATAACAGTATAAAATAATGCTACCTAAATGAAAAATGGCTACTAGCAAACACACTACATAAACAAGCAGAAATCAACAGCAACAACCAAAAAAGAATTATAACTTTAAGCAATTATTTACATAGTTTATAAATGATTTTACATAAACTAAATTCAAACACAGTAAAAGCAAAAATCGAGCCGACATTACGCATATCACAGTAGCGAACACACTGATTAACAACACAACGCATAGGCGTAAACAACCTTCCAACCTCGCAAATTCCTCGAATAGATTCACGACTTCACACAAATTCATAACAATCACACTTCATGAACAACTAATTCTAAATCGACAAATAGATCCACAACAATCAAACCTCGTAAACAAACAATTCTCGACTTCACAAAACGTTACATAATCAAAACAAATTGCAACCGACATGATGTTTGCACTTAAAAAATTATTCAAGAGAGAAACAATATTCAAACTCTTGAAATCACACTAAACAAAATACAGTAAGGACATTATTAAAGTTTCACGTACCTTTTATTTCGAAAGCCTAATTCTTCAAAGGTTCTTTCATGTTTTGATGCGGATACTAACATCAAGTAAGTTGAATTCCAACGAGTCTCAACATCTAGAGAAACTAAACCTTTATAGTCCATGCTTTCCTCATTAATACATGCCTTGAATTTAGCAAGCCTCACGGGAGAAGATCTAGCATACCAAACAGCATGACGAATTCTATAAACAGAATCATCAATGTCTTTTAAACCTTTTTTCACAATTAAATTCAATACGTATGCGCAACACCTTATATGAAAATGGTTCCCGCTCATAACTAAACCATTCTTAGACAAAAGCCTTCTCTTGAGACGTTCAACTCCAACATCATTAGATGAAGCATTATCAACCGTCAAACTAAGCACGCGGTTTAAACCCCAATTGTTCAAACACATCTCCATTGTTTCACAAATAGCATCCCCTGTATGACTTGTGACTTGACAAAAATTTAAAATCTTCTTCTGTAAGTGCCAATTATTGTAAATGAAATGGGCCGTCACACACATATAGCTCAACTTTTGACAAGAAGTCCACATAGCAGTGGTGAGACAAACTCTTCGACAATTCAGAGAGAGAAAATTTTTCAAAATCATTTTTTCTGTGTCCCACAGTTTCAAGACATCACGTGCCAATGTTGTGCACGGACAAATCTTAAATCTCGGTGAAGCAAGACTCATAAATTCATGAAAAGACTCATGTTCGACCTTCCGAAAAGGAATCTCCATGTTTATGAACATCTTAACCATTGCTCTTCGAATAGGTTCTTGGTTAAACTTCACAATTAAAGGAGAGCCAACATGTTCTTCAGCACTTGTCATAGAAGATGATGTCCTTTGCCTCTTGTAAACGAGGCATCTCGATAAATGAGCATGCATGGAACTAGTTCCGTTACTATACTTAATTTTTATGTCACAGTATTTGCATGAAGCTTTTTGTTCTTCTTCCGACGATACAATGAAATGATTCCAAACCTCTGAACGATTCTTTCGCTTCTTAGTGCGAGGAGGTGGCATTTCACTAGAGACTGTAGGTGGAGGGGTTGAAATTGTATTCTCGGATGTTGTATAAGTTGTGCCAACGTTAGTCATCTTGGTTCTGTTAAAAATAGAAAAACAAATTAGAAACACACAGGTTATTTATTCTTAAAATGCAGTTTTCAATTAACTATAAGTATTCCAAGACTTTGCCATAAAAACTTTCTCATCCCATTATATAACTAAAATAATGAAAACCATAAATCAAGGAGAAAAAGAAAATAGTTTCTTCTCTAATGTCTGCAGTTACGTTCCAATTGGAATTTTTCCATAGAGCTGATTGTTTGACAAATCTGACAGAGTGAGACGATCAATTTGAACTAGACTTAAAGGAATTCTTCCAGTTAGATGATTTTTTGAAAATGGAATGCTTTAAGATGTGAATAAGTTGAGTTGGTCCTAAATGCTTGAAACCACACACACATATATATTTTTATTATGACTAACAATGTAGAGACATTAGAGATGTGTACAAAAAGGTTAAAATGTGAAATGTCTTTAACAAAATAAGGAAAGGCATTGCACTAGTTTAACTATAATAAGTTCGTTTCTATACTAATCTCTTTCATTTTCTAGCAATTACTATGTAGCGAATCATCTACAAAGTTGGCCAATATTCTTGTGACTCTTGATGAAAGTATATAAGACAACACCATGTGGTGGTTTGTGAGCAATTTTCAAATAATAAACCCCATTACATAGCCTACTAAGTAAGTAATAACCATTCAATTCTTAGATAAGGATATCATAACAGACACTATAGAAATAATTGACCTCGTTACTGTCACTGTTATTGTAAACTTGTTCCTTATGAAGGGAAGGTATGTCCTGTAGTATTAAGGCTTTGGACCCTCAAAATTTTAATTTCATGTCTAAATTATGTAGTAAAAGAAAAAACAATTTCTTACATAACCTTTCATTTTTGTCTAAAGAAAAATAATTTTTACAATTTGCTAAGATGCCTAGCTTACAAAAAAAATATCTCTACTAAACTATCTCAGTGTCTTTTGGTGTCAGAATCATAGCCTATTCAAGCAAGAAGTAATGTGTTGGAAAACGTCTTCTGTGCATGGAATGGTTAGGCCACCCATTGGGTGATCATATCCGAACTCTTCCTCGGCCAGGCTAATCCAAAAACTATAGTAAAAGTTAATTGTATTCCAAACTAATCCAAAAACTAACTAAGCTAACTTCGAATTTCAAGCTACGAAACAAGGCAGAAACACAAGCAACCAAGCATCAGGCAACATACAACAACCACAATACATTCACACTACAAGCTTCCAACATAATTTCTCATGTTTGGGACTGGCATAAGCTCATTACCAGAATTGCAATAAAAGGGAACTTATTGACAATATGACAGCTAACTAATTTCAAAACCAAGCTAACAACATTCATGACGATTTTATACAAGCTAATTACCACACCCCAATTCTATCTAGCGATGACTACACATAGCTAAACATAACAGATATACTCCTAACATCAACTCACCTTCAAATTGCAACGGATTGAAAAATAGTGTATTTAACTTTTTTGAACGTATTTTTATTATGTTCTAAAATTGATAAATAAGCTGCAACACATTTTTATACCTAGTAGCACTACTCAGTAGCAATACATGAAGCAGTCTAGTAATGATATGAAAAATAAACACATGACTTCAATGGAAATACAGAAAACAGTGACTCAATTAAGCAGAATTCTGATGTACACTAATGATAAATTAGAGTTTACAATATGTTTACCTGAGTATCAATGGAAGATGTAGAGTGAAAATGCTAGCAGAGCTTTCTCTTGAACCTGAAACATATTTCGTCGATTTTACGACTAATTTGTTTCTACCAAGTCAAAGATGAAAATGAAAACTAGAGAAATCATGAAAACACCAAAAGAATAATAAGCTTAAACCTGAAACAAATTGTGAAAATAGAGCTCTGAAATTTCGTTGATTTGTCGATTTTACCACTATTTCCATAAACCCATGATTGTAATTTCGAGAATTAAGATATAAATTGAGGATTAGGGTCTGAAATTTGAAGAAAGAGATGAAGGAGATTCGGATTTTTGAGGATTAGGGTTTCTGAAATTTGTGTTCTTGGTGAATTGTATGTTCTAAAATTAGTGAAATTTGTTAATGTTTCAGAAATGGAAACCACACTCACAACCGGTTTAGGATAATAGTTACCGGTTCTTTTTTCATTTGATAAATGGGCCACCGATTTGAAAAATATAATTTTGGGTTGAATTTTAAAATTTGGTTTAATTTGGATACTAATTTGGTTCATGGTTATTGGTTATTTTGCACACCCCTATAAGAGAGTGACAGACGTTTGAATAAACGCATGTGTTTAAAAGGCACTATGGAGACTGTATTATATATAAAGGTAAATTTAATAGTTTGTTAGGGTTTGTTAGGATTGTTATTAGTTTGTTAGGATTGTTATTAGTTGTTTAGGGTCTGTTAGGGTTGATCCTATTTTCAAGCCCTGAAAGATAGATCATTAGCCCATATATAAAGCTATGTCACGTGTCATAAAAAACAATTAGAATACAACATATTTTTCAATTTAACTTTCTATTATAGCATCCAAGCACGACTCCGATTCGAAAGAGATATTGGAGAAGAAAAATACATCCAAACCTGAAATAAAGAACACACCAAAGAATACACAAGCCTATCATCTAAACAACTCTGATAATCCTGGAACTCTACTCATGACAGCATTACTGAATGGAGAAAATTACCACATATGGGCAAGATCGATCAAGACTACTTTGCATGTGAAGACGAAACTGGGTTTAATTGATGGAAGCATCAATAAACCATCAAGTCAATCTGAAGTGTACCATGACTGAAAAAAGACAGATTTAAGGGTGACAACTTGGTTAATAGTTGGGACAAAACCAAATCTAGACAACAACATCTCACATGCTTCAATGGATCGAGATGTGTGGGTGGATCTTGAAGAACGCTTTGCTCATACCAATGCACCACAAATCCATAACTTGTGGAGAAACTTGTGTTTAATGCAGAAGCAACTAGAAAAGTGTAATAGATTATTACACTCAATTCAAAAGTCTTGTTGATCAATTGAGTGAATTGCAAATTCTACCTAAATGCAATTGAGGAGCAACTAAAGTATTGACACAAAGAGAAGAAGAACAACAAGTTCATATTTTTCTTGGAGGCTTTGACAGTGAACAATACTTTCATATTGAGGCAACCATACTTAATATTGATCCACTACCCTCTCTTAGGCGTGTCTTTAATCAAATTCAAAGATAAGAATCCCATTTTGCATAAATAAGGAAAAAGATTCCAAGGTGGAAATGCATATGCGTTTTACTCAAGTGCATATAGGAAAAGAGGAAAGGAATATCACTCAAGATTAAAGTGTGATCACTGTGGGAAAACTGAACATGTCAAGGCAAAACGCTTTGATATTTTAGATATCCAAACAGTTGAGAATCACAAAGAACTCAAAGGCGAGAACCTAACAAATCAGGAGGTCAACAAGTAGCAAATTTTGCTCAGGTCGCTAAGAGAAAAGAATATCTAGAAGCAGCAACATTAGGACACACCATGCATGGAGTTTGTGCCAAAAAATCATGCAAACGCACCTTAAAACATGATTGGTAAATTTGAATATTGTTTCAATTGGATACTTGATAGTGGTGTTTCACACCACATGACTCATTTGACCTTAATATTGAAGAAAATTAGAAAGTTATATAAACCTTTCTACATAACTACACCAATAGGTATTTCAACCTTAGTTGAAAATATGGGAAATGTGAATCTATCAAG
Organism: Lathyrus tuberosus; assembly: GCA_022829125.1. Classification (NCBI taxonomy): domain Eukaryota; kingdom Viridiplantae; phylum Streptophyta; class Magnoliopsida; order Fabales; family Fabaceae; genus Lathyrus; species Lathyrus tuberosus. The sequence goes on from JALAZF010000034.1 coordinate 19,186,742, forward strand.
TTCCCTTACGTTAAAGGACGTGTTATTGGTTCCTGGATTTAAATGCAATCCGATTTCAAATCATAAACTAAAATTTGATTTAAATTTTTATGTGATTTATGATCAAAATTCTTGCACAATACAGAATCAACCCTCAAAGAGAAAGATTGGATCAGGTGGCCTGCATGAAGGGGTTTATGTGTTCACAAAGCAACATCAATAAGGCTTGATGGGTGCATCTAAGAAGAACATGGCAATCTTATGGAACGTCAGAATTTTACATTTCTCAAATCATGTGCTTCAGCATATTTCAATTTTGATAGAGAAAACTGTTGTGATGTATGCCACAAGGCAAAATAATGTAGAAACATTTTCTCTTTAAAAATTAATAAAGCTGAAGCACCTTTTGAATTGATTCATTATGTGACTTGTGGGGGAAATTCCTTACTGCCAGAAACAATCGATCACATTACTTTCTAACTATTGTAGATGACCGCACTTGTGGCACATGGGTATATTTAATGAAGCACAAGACATAAACTTTATAATATTTGATTAGTTTTAGCAATCTAATCAAAAGGAAATTTAATATGAATATCAAGAGGATTAGGGATGAGAATGGGACAAAGTTTACTAACTCTGAATTCAAGCGTTTCACTCAAAAAGAGGGGATCATGCATGAAACTTATTGTGTTGCCACACCTCAATTAAATGAATGTGTGGAACACAATCATAGACAAATTTTGAACATAGCACATGCATTGCGTTTTCAAGCAAATCCCCCATTGCTTTTTTGGGGAGATTGTGTATTGACAACAACATTTCTAATCAATAGAACCCATACAATGGAAAATAAGGGAATCACTCCATACAAGTTACTTTTTAAGAGAGTGATAAGTGCAAAATTGTACCTATTTTTGTATATATGTTTTGTTGCACTTATCGATACTTTGTGGTAAATATCGTGCGAATAATACCCGATTTGTTTATAAATACGTTTATGTTGCTTTTTAGTGTATATAATGCGTATATTGTAAATATCATTGAGTTTAATTGATTTTATCTCATTTTTGCAGGTATCCAATTAACGATGTCTTGCCATTATTGTATAGAGCATTGAATAAGCTTTCCAACGCTTCGAACCGGGCGAAAAATGGAGTTACGGTTCAAAAGTTACGAATAAAACAGTGCATAATTTTCTGCAGACTGGTGTGTTGCGCCCCTGCTTCGCCGGGCGGTGCAGGGGCGGTAGAAAAAGTGAGAAATGTGATTTCCAGTAGCGTTCCATGATTTTTGATTCCGCCGGGCGAGCCAGAATTCCGTCGGGCGAAACTGGACAGCCAGAAACTCCATAAAAGGGTCAAAAACTCATTTTTTAGGTTATGGTTTGGGTATTTTTTGCTCCCACTCCATCAAACTTCATTTCTTCATTGGATTTGCTTAGAAAACATCATGGAAGCTTGCATGTGGATGATCCGGTGTGGATTTCTCATCGATCGACGACGACAAACCGTGAAGTGTTTGGTTCATTTCTGATTTTCTTCATGTCTTTCTTCTTTGTTGGGTTTGTATATGTTTTTACTTTGATCTCATGTATATTTGTCGCCATGGCGTTATATTTAATTTGCTTTACAAATCTCTATTGGTGATTGTTCTTGATTTTTTCTTTATGCGCGGGGTTTGGGTCGTGTTAGAGATAAACTTCACAAACTTCGATTAAGGATGATTATCTGTTAGTTTCTGAATGCTAGAGATAGATTTAGGGCTAACAATCCATATGGGTGTCGAAACTTAATGCTTTCTGTATTTCGAGGCTTCGTGCGCGAGAGTGACGAAAAGAGTGATACGGTTGTTTCTCAGCTCGGTGTGTCAGAGATGAACACTATTGTGAGCGATACCGGGTGATATTGAGGAGTATTGTGAGTTGAGTGTAACTAGTCGATTAGTTTAAGTTTGTGACGAGTGGAATATATACATGCTTGATACGTCTTTTCTCTTCGAAGAATGAATTGTTTTTATGTTTATATTTACTTTTCTGTTATTTACTTTAAACCCATTTTTAACCCAAACTCATTAACAATTAAATTGTCGAACGACAGTTCAGTAGCACCGATCTCTGTGGACACGATAAATTCCCAGAAAAATACTTCCAAAACTTTTGTTGCTTGCCGCTATTCCGCTTCAACAAAATGGCGCCGTTGCCGGGGATTGGTGTTTTTATTGAATCACATTGAGATAGTTTCTTTGTTTTTGAGTTTTATAAATATCGTATATATTGTCTATTTTCACTTGTTTATATTGATACTTGTATATGTTTACCATATTTGTGAATTTTACATGTTTTGTATACTTGTAAATTTAGTGTATTTGTTTGTTTCTCTTCACGTTTGCTAAGTGTTTGGTTAGATTTCATCGTCGGTGAGCACTAACCGTGTAAAGAGGCAATTTGGAGAAGTGTGTATAAATAATAGGCGCTGAGCTTACGACGTAAAACAAGCATGTTTTATCGTTTTCTTTTGTTGTTGTTTAGCTTAGGTAGTGTGGTGAACTTTTATTAAACAAGTTGTACTCGGATTGTTCATAAAATTCTCAAATCTTCACTTTACAACTTGTTTAATGAATTTTTTCCGGTTTTTTTTCAGTTTGTTTATATTAATGGTCTTTGTGTTTGTCAATGAGCTTGTTTTGAGTAGCTTGAGGAAATTTGGCGATGTTCCAAGTTTGATCGTTTCAACTTGCGAATGCGCGGTAATGATCTTGTTAAGTTTTGTACACGTCCGAGGTATGTATTTATCGCTTTCTATACTTTAGCATATTCATGATACTTAGGCTTTTTACAAACTTTCATGCCATCCATTCTTTTGTATACTTGTTCTATTGTGAATCACTTTAGTTCCCAACCTTTTTGTGAGGTGGCTTTCCATTGTTCATATACGCGCGGAGTACCAACATTCTTGTTCTAACTGGATTTTATTATGTTGAATCTGTTGTTTGTGTTGTTTATATGAATGCATGAAAAGGATCAAGGCATTTGTTTCATTTTGAGCACAACCACCTTAGCCAAATAGTCAATTCACCTTGTGAGCGTGTGATCTTTTGTAACCCCTTTGAGCTTTTTGATCCATGTTTTTATTTGAACTTGATGCTTGTCTATGAGTATTTAGTTCACTTATTTTTGAATGGATTTTGTTTTTTCTTGGACCTCAATTTTGTGTTGTTGTATGGATTTTTTCCTTGCCTTAGAAAGTAGGGAGTATTCACATGATGGTGCGGTTGAATTCAAGTTGGGGAGAGGATGATTGTATACTCATTGGTTGGATTCTATGAGGATTGAAAAAGAAAAGAAAAAAGAGAAAAATTTGTGAAAGAGAAAAAGAAAGAAAAAAGGAAGAAAAAGAAAAATCCTTGAAAAAGGAAACAAAAAGAGTTTCAATAATTGTGCTAAATAAGTATTGTGTTTTGTGTAACACTTGGGATGAAAGAAGAAGTTGATTGGAATTTGGTGTGTGAATCTTTGTGAGTTTTCACTTCCTTAGGTTTAGGCAAGTTTTTGTTTCGATTAGCTTTAGGAATTGCCCCTTGTTTGTTTACCGACCACATTACAACCTTGAAAAGTCCTTGTGATTCTTGCCTTTGTATGTTCAATGTGAATTTTTGGATGGATGCATAATTTAGTCTTTTGTTTGCAGGATTGTTGTGTGAGTGAAAAATCCCTCATTTTATGTTTTTCATCTACCGATGATTGCTTTTGCTAGGTGTGATTCACATTTGAACTTGTGTTGTTTTAGGATGTTTGGCATGATTTTTGTATTTTGCATTTGTTTAGTGGTAAGTATTTACTTTGTGTGTACCATTTTCGATTGAACCATTGCATTTGTTTTTGTTTGTAAAAACTTGTTGTTGCGTGATTTCTTGGATTTCACTTTTGTTCCTTTAGTTTGTTGGCTTTGTTTGAGGACAAACAATTAGGTAAGTTGGGGAGAGTTTGATAAGTGCAAATTGTAGCTATTTTTGTATATAAGTTTTGTTGCACTTATCAGTTCTTTTTGCGAATAAACCCCGCTTTGTTCGTAATTACGTTTACTTTACGTTTTAGTGTATATATTGTGTATCGTGTAAATATCATTGAGTTTAATTGATTTTCATTTATTTTTGCAGGTGTTCAAGCAATGGGATTTTGCCATTGTTGTATAGAGCATTGAATAAGCTTTCCAGTGCTTCAAACCGCGCGTCAATCGGAGTTACGGTTCAAAAGTTACGAATAAAACAGTGCAGAATTTTCTGGTGGGATTCGCCCCTGCTGCGCCGGGCGAAAATTCCGCCGGGCGAAACTTCAAAAGCGACGGGCAAAGCCAAAATTCTGCCGGGTGAAACTCAGAAGGCACAGCAGTGTCACATCACTGGAACTTGCAAAAATAAACCGCCTTTCGCCGCCGGACGACCCAGAATTCCGCCGGGCGAAACTGGGCGGACAGAAACTCCATTAAAGGCCCAAAAACACAATTTTTAGGGATGGGTTTGATATTTTTAGTTCCAAATCCATCCAATAGCATTTTTTGAGTAGAATTAGGCTAGAAAACACATTGGAGCATGCATTAGGATGATCCGGAGTCGAATCCTTCATCAATCGGAGCCGACAACTCATGAAATGTTTGGTTTTTCTCCATTTCTTCTCTATGTATTTCTCTATTTGTTGGGTTATGTTTGTATTGTTACTCTAAACCTATGTACATGTATTGATCATGGTTGTATAATATATATGCTTTACAAATCATTATCGATGTCTTCCTTGATCTTTTTGCATTTATGTTTGGATTTGTGTTGTGTTAGAGATAAACATCACGAATCTTGATTAAGGATGGATATCTATTGTCTAGATGCTAGAGATAGATTTAGATAATAATCTTTATGGTGTCGAAACTTAATGTCTTCCGTGTTTCGAGGCGTCGTGCACGAGAGTGACGACGAGAGTGATACGGTTGCTCTCTCAGCTCAGTGTGCCAGAGATGGACACTGTTGTGAGCGATACATGATGATTTTGATGAGTATTTTATGTTGAATGCGACCGATCGATAGGTTTACGTTTGTTCTGAGTAGTGTATATTCATGCTTGATAGGTTTCTTCTCTTCAAAGAATGTACTCTTTTTATGTTCATATTTACTTTTCCGCATTTAATTCAAACCATTTAAACCCAAACTCATTAACAATTAAATTGTCAAACGGCAGTTCAGTAGCACCGATCTCTGTGGACACGATAAATTCCCGGAAAAATACTTCCAAAACTTTTGTTGCTTGCCGCTATTCCTCTTCAACAGAGAGCACCAACCTATGTGTACTTGGGAACTTTTGGTTGCTTGTGCTACAAGAAAAATGACTCAAAGGGAATCAGTAAATTTGATCCCAGAGCTGAAAGGTGTATTTTTATTGGTTATCCACATGGACAAAAAGGATGGAAAGTTTTTAATCCAAAGACTCGTGAATGCTGCATATCGAGAGATGTAGTGTTTTATGAGCATATCTCTCCTTATCATATGCAAGACAATAATGAGTCTACTAATTTTAGAAACAACTCATCAAGTGATAGCCTCAATGACGAGTATTTTCTTTATAATGATGAAGAAATAGAAGTACCAAGCCTTGGGGAAATTCTTCATAATGACCAAACATCAGGTCCTACATAAAGTTTACCCTTTAAGGAGCCTGAATACACAAGTTAAATTGGGAGTAAGCCTATAGAACAAAAACATGTATCCATAGATGACATGGATGAGGAAGTCACTAATGATACTAAAAAAGAATCATCAAGTGAAAGTGAATGAGAAGTCTCAAATCAGGGGGAGCCTCAGAACATGCCACACATATGACGATCTCCAAATTATCTAAAAGGCTATGATTGTGAAAAATTAAACATAAACCCCCAAGCGATTGACATCAATTCTAAAGTCCTATTTAAGTATCACGTATCTCATCTTAAAATTTTTAAAATATGATAAGTTTTCACAAAAACATATAGCTTACCTTGCATCCATCACTAATGACGGAGAACCAGAATCATATACCCAAGCAGTCAAGCACACAGTTTGGAGGAAGGCCACGACTCAAGAAATCAAGGCTCTAGACGACAATGAGACATAAGAACTAACTCATTTCTCGCAAGGAAGAAAATTGATAGAATGTAGATGGGTGTATAAATTCAAACATAAAGCTACATGTGAGATTGAAAAGTACAAGGCCATATTAGTTGCTAAAGGTTACACACAAATAGAAGGTGAGGACTTCAATGAAACTTTTGGACCAGTTCTCAAAATGACCACAGTCAGATGCTTGTTAACATTTATAGTGGCGAAATGATGGAAATTACATCTAATGGATGTTAACAATGCCTTTTTGCATGGAGAATTGATAAAAGAAGTGTATATGAGTCCTCCCACAAGGATATAAGGTTCCAAACAAAGATTTGGTATATAGATTAAAGAAGTCATTGTATGGCTTGAAACAAGCATCTGGAATTTGGTATAGCAAGCTATCTCACTCTTTGATAAAATATGGTTTTCAAGATAACCAGTCTGATCATAGTCTATTTACTGATTCACATGGATCAATTTTTCTTGTTGTTTTGATCTATGTTGATGATTTTATCATTGCTAGTAATGACCATGAGGCCTGTGATCACTTCAAACAATATCTCAGTCAATATTTCCACATGAAGGATCTTGGTTCGCTTAAATACTTCCTATGCTTGGAACTAGCACAAGGTTTAGAAGGGATATTCCTTTGTCAAAGAAAATACACCTTAGACATTCTACAAGAATGTGGAATGCTTGGTTATAATCCTTCTTTGTTTCCAATGGACAAAAATCACAAACTTGTTTTGGGTAAGGGACCTCCACTCTTAGAACCGTCAATGTATAAGAGATTAGTTGGACGCCTGATTTACTTAACTATCACTAGGCCTGAATTAACCTACACAGTTCATATTCTAAGTCAATTCATGCAAACTCCACTCTAAGATCTTGAGATGCTACTATGCTAGTCTTATGATATCTCAAATCTTCTCCTAGTTAAGGTATCATTCTTTCACAACATAATGATCTACAACTAGTTGGCTACTGTGACTCGGATTGGGCATCATGTCCTATTATCAAAATGTCCATCTCATGTTATCTAATGAAACTTGACAATGCTCAAATATCATGGAAAACAAAGAAACAAGACATATTCTCTCGATCCTCAAGCGAGGCTCAATATCGTGCAATGACACATGCCATAAGTGAGATACTATGGCTACATAATTTGTTAGAGACTCTGCAAGTTACGTGCATTAAATTCACGCTTTTGCATTGTGACAATCAAGCAGCTCTTCATTTAGCTGCAAACCCGCTCTTCCAAGAAAGAACAAAGCACATTGAAATTGACTCATTTTATTAGAGAAAACACACAGTCAGGTGCCATAAGCACAACTTATCTGCCCACCAAAAAACAAAATGCTATGTATTAAATGCTATGCACCAAAAGACCTCTTGTTTAAGTTGAGTGTTCATAATCCTCACCCTCACACTTGAGGGGGAGTATTGAAAATAAATTTAATACTTTATTATTAGTTTATTAGGGTTTATTAAAGTTGATTCTATTTTAAAGCTCTGAAACATAGATCATTAATTTATATATAAAAGTATGTTATGTGTCATCAAAAACTATAAGAATATAACATATTTTTTAAATTAACTTTTTATTAAGAGGTTTACAGCTAATTACTTGTTATATTTGATGTGAGATTATTTTATATACAAATATTGTTAACAAAATAAATGAAACCAAAGGAGATAATGCATTTTCAAAAGTGCACCAGAAGCTTGCTACGCACGTACGGTGCAGTCCTTTTAGTTATAATTCAACTGGTATACATTTTAAATGAGGGATGTGCGACCAAAGTCAAAGTCAGATCTATATGTTTTATGATAGCTACACAAATCTACAAACTAAACCTTTTTTCAAAGTCAAATAAATGTTTCCATTCAAATTTTATAAGAAACCATTTCCTAGGAACTCTCACCAAACTTATTTGACTTTCCAACTTGATCATCAACTCGTTCTTTTTATGATCTTCAACATGGGAACAAAACAATTGTTTCTTTTATCCAATGTTGTTGTTGGCATCCTTCTTCTTCTTCTGATCATGTCCAAACTGTGTTGGTGTGATGATCAATATATTGGCACAATCTCACTTGGGATGGAAGCTTCTCAAACAAATTATCTTGACAAAGACTTCAAGTTCCTCCTCTCAAACAATAGAGTTTTTGCTTTTGGTTTTGTCGCCACCGTCCATGACAGCACCAAGTTTCTATTGGTTATAGTCCATATGGCTAGCTCCACCGTGCTTTGGACTGCTAATAGAGCACTCCCCGTTTCAAATTCCGATGATTTCGTGTTTGATAAATCAGGAAATGCGTTTCTACAGAAAGATGGAACTGTGATCTGGTCTACAAACACAATCAACAAAGGGGTTTCTTCAATGGTATTGCAGGATACCGGAAATTTGGTTTTGCTTGGCAGCAAAAACAATAGAACAGTAATTTGGCAGAGTTTTGATTTTCCAACGGATACTTTGATCCCTTCACAGAATTTCAGAGAGGGAATGAAACTTACCAGTGAACCTAGTCAAAATAACTTGACCTATGTTCTTGAAATCAAATCTGGTAATGTTATTCTTTCAGCTGGTTTCAAAACTCCACAGACTTATTGGACCATGCAGAAGGATAACCATAGAACCATTGATAAGGACGGCGATGTTGTTGCTTTTGCGAATCTCAGTGCCAATTCTTGGAGATTCTATGATAACAATAACTCTTTGTTATGGCAATTCATTTTCTCTTTTCATGCAGGTATAAATGCAAGTTGGATTGCAGTTTTAGGAAGGGACGGTGTCATTACTTTCTCTAATCTCAACGGTGGTGGATCAAATGGTGATTCTTCAACAAGAATACCACAAGATCCTTGTCAAACACCAGCCTTGTGAACCTTACAACATATGCACAAATAGTGGTAAGTGTAGCTGTCCTTCTGTTCTTCTTCCTAGTTGTAAACCAGGTTTTGTTACTCTTTGTGGCGATGATAAATCAGAAAAGTCTATTGAGTTTCTGAAAGTTGATGATGGACTTAGTTACTTCGCGCTTGATTTTCTTCCGCCCTATTCGAATACTGATTTGGCCGGGTGTCAAACATCTTGCCGTGGAAATTGCTCTTGTCTTGCAATGTTCTTCCATACAAGTTCAGGGAATTGTTTCTTGTTGGACAGTGTTGGAAGTTTTCAGAAATTCAATGATTCTGATTCTGGTTATGTTTCTTACATTAAGGTTGTCTCAAGAGATAAAAGTGGAAGTAGAAATAAGTACATCATCATAGCTGTTGTGGTTGCAGTTATATTAACTTCTGTTGTAATTCTGCTCTTTGTCGTGCTTCGATACTACGTGAAAAAGAAAAATTTGGCTCGAGAGAATTCAGATGAAGACAATTTCTTAGAGAATTTAACCAGCATGCCAACCCGTTTCCGCTATAAAGATCTTGAAGTTGCAACTGATAACTTCTCTGTGAAGCTTGGTCAAGGAGGATTTGGATCAGTTTACAAAGGAGTTCTACCAGATGGGACTCAATTAGCTGTAAAAAAGCTAGAAGGTATTGGTCAAGGGAAAAAAGAGTTCAGAGCTGAAGTTAGCATCATTGGTAGCATTCATCACCTTAATTTGGTAAGGCTTAAAGGATTTTGTGCAGATGGAACTCATAGGCTTCTAGTTTATGAGTATATGGCTAATAACTCATTGGATAAATGGATATTCAAGAAGAACAAAAGTGAATTTCTTTTAGATTGGGATACAAGGTTTAATATAGCATTAGGAACAGCAAAAGGACTTGCTTATCTGCATCAAGAGTGTGACTCAAAGATTGTTCATTGTGACATTAAGCCTGAAAATGTACTTTTGGATGATCATTTCACTGCCAAAGTTTCAGATTTTGGTTTAGCTAAGCTAATAAATAGAGAAGAAAGCCATGTTTTCACAACGCTGAGAGGAACGCGTGGCTACCTCGCACCCGAGTGGATAAAAAACTATGCTATATCAGAGAAAAGTGATGTATACAGTTATGGGATGGTGTTGCTAGAGATAATTGGTGGAAGGAAGAACTATGATCCTAATGAGACTTCGGAGAAATCGTATTTTCCTCGTTATGCTTTTAAGATGATGGAACAAGGGAAAGTAGAGGATATAATTGATTCAGAAATAAAAATGGATGATGATGAGTGTGATGATAGGGTTCATTGTGCTATAAGTGTTGCATTGTGGTGTATACAAGAAGACATGTCTATGAGACCTTCCATGACAAAAGTTGTGCAAATGTTAGAGGGTGTTTGTGATGTTCCGAAACCACCAAAATCCTCCAATGAAGGAGACACATCTTCTGATGCTTATCTATCAGGAGTTAGTCTATCAGGCCCAAGATAACACTAATAGCTCTATATGTATCTTTGTCTAATGAGCTGGAAGGGACCATAAAACTTCTTGGCAAGTTTCTGAGTACGATGCCCTGTGACAGATGTTTGACGGTATGGTCTCAGTTTGTTTCACGAAAGCGTAGTTACCTACTTTGAATGTATGAGGGATAGGATGATAAAGTTATGATGTAAAGCAGCTTCCATGAAGTCTATATTATTACCCCTGGTAAAATTACTTGGTACCCCTTCAAAAATTTCTGGAAATTATGAAATTTACAGTGGTATATCGGAATTTTCCCGATATATAACGGAATTTTTGAAATTTTTCTATTTTTTATGAGAAATTTTAAAATTTTCAGTAAAAAATGAAAATTTCTGGAAAAAATATTTCTTTTTAATATAAAAAATTTTGAAATTTCCGATACAGTACTGAAAATTTCAAAATTTTCGATAGTATCAAAAAATTTAAAAAAAATTTGAAATTTTTTTCGATACAGTACTGAAAATTTTTAAATTTTAGAATTATGAAAATTTGTGGGAGTGACAGGTTAAATTCTCTTGCCTCAAGGCTTTATCGGGCATTGAAGGAGCCCGGTGAAACCTTAAGTATCATTGACTAGACTTCATGTCGCAGTCCGATGTGAAATGGAACTAAAACGCTTGGGATTTGTATTTTGAAAAAGTAACGGGGAAGAGGTGCATTTAATGCGGTTCTATCACTGAAGCGCTTAATCATCATTTTGTGACATGTGCAGTGACGTGACCAGTTAGAGTATGATGCAGCTTATAGAGTGCTTGAGTGCACTCGAGCGGGCATGTACCCATGAGTGAAAATATAGTCGTTGATTTCGTGATTACTTTATGTAGTTGGTCTTGATCTTTCATTTGCCATTGCTTATAAATGTAGTGAGTTGAATATTTGAAAATTTTTGCAACCTTTAGCATTGAAATTTTATAGTTACTTTCTAGAGAAATATCTTCATCCCTTTCTCCCTAAGAGTATCATTAAAAGCGACTTAGTGCTTCCCTTTAAATTTCTCCTTCTTTCATTCCCCTCGCTTCATTAATTTCTCATAACCAAGTACCTTTGTCATTCAAGTTTTACCTTCCGCATTTCCTATTTTCTATTCAGGATGAGAGAGAATACTATTTATTTAATGAGCGATTTTGAAGTTGAAACTTCATATATTTATGCATAAGGGTATCCCCCGACTCTCCTTACCATTCTCTTAGTAGTGATCACATAGGGCAGAAATTCATATCCCTTTTGGCGATTCTGGGTCAAATTGTGTTGGAACAAGATTTGTCCATACCCTTAAAAGGTTTTGATGATAACAAAGTATTGAAAAAACAATAAGATTTTCTAATATATGTTCAAGTGTGCAAGATCATAAACTAAATAATTCATCATTAATCATGTTGAAAGCATAAGTGAAGAAACAATACTCATATTCTAGCTGATAAGAATCTGAATATGTTCATCAGACTCTGAAGGAATCAGACTCTTGACTCATGACCCAGTTTCTGATGATAGCTCAGTTTCTCAAGATGTAGAGAGCAGTTGATCCGTACACTACACCAAAGCAAATTTGTCTTATCAGTGCCCCAGATTTCTAGGCAGAGTCAACTACGGTTTGGTTTTGCAAAGCTCAAGAATGGTGATGTGACCTCTTCAGTCTGTACCACCTTTTCGTAGATACCTAGTTATTCAAAAGGTGCTATGGATAATGCTATTATTCAGTGGACAAAGCTTTTGACGAGTTGCAAGTCTCCAACGTCTCTTTTGGCATACTTCTTCACTAAGTTTGTTGTTGTTTAAACCTCTAACGACTCTTTTTCTATCTCTATAAAAGGAAGCTGAAGACTCAAAGGAAGGTTACAACATCATAATATTAAGAAAGATCTTAACATAGCTCTGAGCTGTTATTGTAAGTGTTATAGCATAAGATCTTAAGATTTCTTGTCTTAGATTTATCTTAGAAATCTTAGAAAGGTTGTAAACCTTTGTTATTGTTGCATAACAGTTATACTTCTGATTGTATATCAATATATAGTAGTTATCTTGTCTACTAAATAGTTTATTTAAAGTATAAGAAGTCTCTTGCCCGCGTTCTTGAGCAACGAAGTCTTAAACCAAGGGTTTAAACACGAGGTATCATTCAGGGTTAATTAAGCAAGGAAGTCTTGAACCAGATGGTTTAAGCAGGAAGTCTTGAGCAGTGGGTTAAGCAAGGAAGTCTCATTCAGAGTTGATTAAGAAAAAGTCTCGAGTAGTGGCTTGATAATTTGTAATCAGTTTGGTTATAGTGAAAAGCTCTTGTTAAGGCAAGGAGACTGGACTATCTTAGTTGAAGAGATAAACCAGGATAACTTTTGTGTGTTGATTGCATTTATTTCTGAACTTTATTTTTTTGTTACTATACATTCTGTTAACAGATTCTGAACATAATTCATACTCTGAACATCTGAGTTCAGAAGCGAAATGATTTTTAATCATACAATTCAACCTCCCCTTCTTGTGTATTTTTCTCGCCTTCAATTGGCATCAGAGCACAATCTGTTCTAAAAACTTAACCGTGGCACAGTGAATCGATATCATGTATGGTCCAACTATTTCTGAAGACTATAGTGTTGTTGAGAAAAATAATTATTCTGCTAAACCACCACCATTCAGTGGTTATTCCACTCAGTTTGAGTGGTGCGAAAGCAAAATGTATACTTACATCATTGGCCTTGATGACGAGTTATGGGACATACTTGAGGATGACATTGACTTGACTGTTGATGGTGTTG